>CM017793.1:26409249-27031274 GCA_008121215.1 Drosophila athabasca | reverse complement strand
GCTATAAGAACAATCTACATATCTCGATGCAGGATACGTTTTTCTAAGGACCCTAAACAGTTCCACAGCTTCGTAAACAGTAAGCGTAGAACGTCCGCACACCCATCCTCGCTATCCTTCCTTAATACGTCGGCAGATAATGATCAGTCAATTGCCGATTTTTTGCCAGTTTTTTTCAAACTACCTATTCGCAGGATGTTAACTCTGGTCAGCCGTATCCATACGGTTTACCGAGGCAAAACGGAATTTTCAGTCCCTTGTTAAATGAAAGCTCATTGCTTCATGATCTACGAATAGTAAAGCCGGTGTTTTCACCGGGTCCGGACAGAGTTCCCGGCTGTGTACTCAGGTACTGTGCCGAGTCTCTGTGTGGGCCGTTGCTTAAACTATTCACCCTGTCCATAAATTTTTCATGCATCCCCTCGATATGGAAGGAGTCCTTTATAATTCTTATCCATAAGAAAGGTTGGAAGGCTGACGCAAAGGACTATAGAGGTATATGTATATAAGACAACCTCTAATCCGCAAACTTTTGAGAAAATTTTAACTCCGCACCTGCAGCACCTATGAAGATCACTTAAATCTTCAGCTCAACATGGATTTATAAGGCGGAGATCAACCACTACTAATTTATTGGAGTTTACCTCCTTCATAATTAAAAGCTTTCAAGGTAATTTACAGACGGATGTTGTTTACACCGATTTAAGTACAGCGTTCGACTCTGTAAACCATTCCCTCCTAGCACAAACACTTGAACTTCTTGGGTTCCCGCCCGAAATCCTGAGATGGATCTCTAGCTACCTTTGTTCTAGGTCTCAAAAAGTCATTTTCAACGAGGGGGAACGTTCTACGCTCTACTTTATACCCGGTACTCACTCAGTATATACATACATATATGAGCTTACGATTTATGCAATTTATTATATGTTCGCAAAAGAGACAAATTAATTTTTGGGCATAAAATAATTTTTCAAAAAATGAAGTCAAATTTTTTGAATTTTTATACATGTTTCCATTTTTGTATACATATACTTTTTACATCAGCTTCTACATTTCAACATTTAAATGTATAACTGCATATACGAAACGTGGAAGTGTTTGCGACAGAGAGAGAGGGAATGAGTAAGCGCTTGGCAGGCGTTGCGTGGCCACTGAAATTTAATTTGTTCCTTCTGTCCATAATAATGATCCGACCTGATCCAGATTCGGCAGTCTGGTAGATATGGTAATTTTTCATGATTCTGCATTTTTAGTTTTTTTTATTTTAAAAATTGTGGGTTCGTGGCAAAAATTTGAAATACACTTGTGCTGGGTTGATATCACAGGAGCTTGGATAGAAAGTTTGGTTTTTTTCATTGTAGCTATATTAATGATCCGATCTGATCTAGATTCAACACTCTTATAGAAATGGTCATCATCCATGATACTGCTTTTTTTGTTTTCTCGTATCTTCAAAATTGTGTATGCCACAGACTTACATCCTTTGTGCAGGCGGAAGGGGGCGGGGCAAAATTTTGAAATACACTTGGAGTAGTGTGATAACACAGAAGAATGGATACAAAACTTGGTTGCTCTAGCCTTAAAAGTCTCCGAGATATAGGCGCTAATGAAGACGGACGGACGGACAGACTGACAGACAGACATGGCTATATTGGCTCGGCTATTGATGCTGATCAAGAATATATATACTTTATGGGGTCAGAAACGCTTCCTTCTGGGCGTTACACACATCCGTTATCACCACAAATCTAATATACCCCTATACTCTTCGAGTACCGGGTATAAAAAAGAAGCACTACCTCTGGTAAAAAATGAAAAAATATAATAGATTTCAAAAATTAAAAAAAAAAACTACACCTTAAAATAAACATCAAAGTTCCTTAAAAATGTGTAGAGCACCAATTCTATCCAAAAAAGTTTCTTTGGACAACAGCTGAAATGTAATAGTGTAATCCTCATCCTACATCTGTAATGTTAATCTTACCATTGCCGCTGTATAGTGGCCGGCTCGATTTAAAATTACTGAAGGTCAGTTCATGGACTTCTAATATTCTCTAGGAGTGCGTTTTAGAGTGGCAGGAGACAACAATGATCAAGCCCACTGGGGATTCTGTCTTGTGTCTACCAAAGGAAAGCAGTTATGCAATGCAATCATCAAAGACCACCACAACCTGGAGCTCAGAGACTTAGCAGCCCCACGTTCTAATGATGCCTTACCCGGGTAACGTGTATCTTTTTCTTCATCTCTGCATTTCGTGTGATGACAGTGGAATCAATCCAAAATCAACAACAGCAAAAGAAGCCAGCCCATCTGCCGAATGGTTGAAGAATATAGAGTAGGCCTCGGCGGTGCTTTCAAACTTTTCTATGAAGCCACAAAAGGTGACTCCATAACCGAAGGGGCAGTGCAGGCAGGACACTCCCTGGCTGCAAACCGGTTCAGAATACAGCACAATGTATCCAGTGCAAAGATTACCAAAAAAAGAACACTGACTGGCGCCCTCGACAAAGGCAGCGTGGAGGAGAGTATACCTATTAACCAGTTTAAGTAGGCGGTAGTGGCATAGCTTCGAGCTCTTTTAAAGAGATCCCGGGCTACCTCCAGTCTGTAAAAACTTGGGCTGGTTCCACGGAAATATTAAAGTCATTGCGAGCGCTTTGTGAAACTGTACAAAGCAGCGGTAGCGCAGATTGGAGAGGTTTTTACTGGGGCGAAGCTTGTCGCAGTAGACTAGAGCGAGGTGCCCAGTAGACTGAGGGACAGATTATGAGTACCAGCTACCTTCAAAAAGCCTGAGCGCACCCTTCAAATTTTCAAGTGGTGCAACCCAAGACTACTGACCTCCGGCTGGAAGTGGTAGTGAAATTTAAGGCGATAAAGGGACTGACGAACAAGCATGAGATCGAGCTCAACAAAGAGTCTCTGACCCTGATAGAGGAAGCCAAAGGCCAACTTTACCTCAGTCAACAGCAAGGTGTATAAGTCGGACGTAGCGGACGGTGCGCATCTTGCAGACAACCCAGTCGAGCAGGACGTTGCCTTGAAGATCGACGCATCCGACGGGCATCTGGAGTCTCCCCAAAAAGGCTACTCGTCGGAAAAATGATAGATGTTGAGGCAATGAGTCGAGAGGATATTACCAACGACTAGGACTCCGGAGTTCTAAAGATGTCTCTAAAACTACAGCAGATACATCTCCTCCACTGTAAAGCATCATCTACTGCCCATATATTAGAATGCGAGCGTAGCCGACGATGTCTTAATCCAGGAGCCTTGGATAATAGGTGACAAGGTCTGTAGACTAGCGATGAAGTAAAAGGTGATTTTAGCTCAAAAAGAAGACATTCGTTCCTGCATTCTTACAAAAAAGCACTTAGATTTGATTCTGCTCCATAACTTTAGTAATGGTGATAACACGACGCACAGTGTGACATCAGACGCAAAGAGGGGCATGAGTCAACGAATTATTTAAGCACATACAAATCCTAGTGGTTTTAAAAATTTAATTTAATTTTAAAAATCAAAATTCAAGATAATCAGACATTTAGCTTAAGAGATAAGATCATTCAAAGTTGAAAATTATTTCAATGTAAAAAAATGTTTTTTAATGTTTCTTTTTAGGTCTATTCATTGTTATCAATATTCAATAAAAACCTGGTGTTTCGCATAAATATTTATAAAGAAAAACGTATTTTCAAAACCATCTAATTTTCGGGCTGATTTTGCTTCAACTGGACTTTACAAAAAAACTTCATCATATTTTCCCGAGAAACTTTTTGTAGAGAGACTTTTTTTTTTAGATATTATTTCCCATGTGCATAATTATTAAAGAAAAAATATGTTGACAGTTTTATAATTATAAAATTTTTTTTTAATTTTTTTAAAATTATGTTTGATCAAAGATTAATTACAAATTATTTTACTCTGCGAACGACTATTAAAAGATTTTTATTGATCGAAAAAAGTAAAACAAACTGAACTATATATTGGCGAATATGATCTTGAACAAATTTCAACATTGATAATGAGTTGTAAAGATTTTAAACATTGAAGCACCATGTACTTGTGCACAGTAATTTTTCTCGGTATTCTTTCTCGAAATTTAGACTTTAAAAACTCAGGAAAAGTCGAAAAGAACTTTTTTATAGCTGTTATTTTTGGTTTTAGATAGACACATTAATGAGACGTCGTTTAAAGTATCGTTTATACAAATCGATGGATAAACGGCCAAGTTGCAGCCGTTTGACCGAAACTTCATATGCCGGTTTGCACCATCCCAAATGTCATTTTTCCGTTAAAAACTGTTAAAAACACAGATTTTTGGTATTTTTGTAGGAACAACAAAGGTTATACGTCGGCTTACGGAATTTATCGTTAATTAATTTTGAAATTTAAATTTGAAAGCTTAATATTTACCAGACGTTAAGCTGCAGCTACAAAGTGTCTGGGTCGAATTTATAGCTGCATTTGTCAGTTTCTTAGAACTGCAAAGTTCAGTCACTAACCATACAGTATTTAGATGGAACAGTTCATACATTCTAAATTGGTAAAAACCCAATACAAACAAGCAGACCTACAATATGTGCACACATACAGCTAAAGCTCAGCCTCACATATAGAGCGTTTGTATTTTGCTAAGCTGAAATTTTGTCTAAGAAAACACCCATTACTTTAGAATTGATTGGAAGTTATGATTTTATGATGACACTTGCCCAAAATAAAAATAATTTTATATATTGAATATCCTTTATATGCGAATTTTGTTTAATGTACTATTAACGAATATAATGAACGAATCTAAATATGTAGAAATGCAAAATGTATATCAGATATGACATCAAATTATAATAATTGTCTATAGGGTATTAGTGCGTTGCGTCAATAAGCAACACTCAGCAAATAAATTTGTGACACTCACACATAAACGTACTTGCAAGTTCTGTCTTTGGATGGACATTCGCATCAGAAAACGAGGGATGATTTCAGATTTGACGCGCAAGTATGACACTAAAGTCTGTATTTATTACCCATTTATATGTCCTTAAAATACATATTCAAGGATGGTCCCACCTCATCAAACGTGCTAGATCTTACTCTCGTAACGAGAAAAAGTACCGCAGTATCTGAGTGGACAGTCCTCGAAAGACCATCATTCTCAGATCATAGGTACATTCAGTTTAAGTGCGAATTAAATACACTTCGAAGGTAATAGTCTATAGGGACCCCCGGAAGACAAACTGGGAAAAGTTCAGAAAGACGGTTACCTCAAAGCTCGTGAATCCGGGGTCCGTGCAATCGGCGGAGGACATAGAGAAGTCTCTTAAGTCTCTATCCAAGGAGCTACTAGATATCTACTGCGCATCATGACCACCCTCAAGATCGAAAAAGAGGGCTAAGCCACTCTAGTGGAGCCGGGACCTCTCCCTCCTAAGAAACAACCTCAGGAAATTCTTCAAGCTCGCCAAACAAGCGAACGAAGAATTCGTAAACGAGGAATACAGGAATCTACTCAGGAATTACAAGAAAGAGATACGCAAGGCACAACGCAGCTCGTGGAGGAACTTCTGCTCCAACATCGAGAAGGTGCCTGAAACGGCAAGACTCAGGAAGCTGCTTTCTAAGCAACCTACTATACAGAGTCTGCTTAAGCTCAACAATGGACAATGGTCAGAGAGAAGCGAAGAAGCCCTGACAGCACTAATGGAGGCTCACTTCCCAGGATGTACAGAGGTCACTGATGCCACAACGCAGCAAGACCTAGCAACAGAGGATCAAACCCTCCCCACAGGCCTAATAACCCACAAGAAAATCCAATCCAACTCCTTTACGGGCATTAAAGCACCTGGACTGGATGGAATATTCCCCGCCATGTTACAGGTGACCAAAGAGGTGATCACCCCATTGCTTTTCGCTATACATACGGCATGCTTAAGGACTGGCTATATACCTATCCAATGGAGAACTTCCATAGTTGATTCCTCCCCAAGGCAGGAAAGTGCAGCCATGTTAGTCCCAAGGATTATAGACCGTTAAGCCTCACCTCCTTTCTACTAAAAACAATGGAAAAGCTGTTGGAGCTACACATCAGGAAGGAAGTAGGGGGACTGATGTCAAACAACCAGCATGCCTACACTAAAGGAAAATCGGTATAAACAGCACTACACTCGCTAGTAGCTACCGTCCCTCAACACCAAGAAATATGCACAAAGAGTATTTGTTGATATATCCGAAGCATTTAATAAAGTGGCCACAAGCGCAATAATGGGTCGCTTAGAAGCAACCAACACATAGATCCCCCCGAAAATCAATCAAACAAGGCTAGCCATAAAAACACAAGTCAAATACCTCGGCACAGTATTGGATAGCAAGCTGGCATGGAGACCCAATGTAGTGGAAAGGGTGAAGAAGGCCACCATTGCGCTATATGCATCAAAGAAGATGCTCAGCAGCACATGGGGCCTGTCACCTGATCTTATGCACTGGATCTACATCTCGGTGGTGCGACCAACTCTGCTGTATGGAGTCTTAGTGTGGTGGCAAGCTACCAGGAAGAAGACGTACCACAAGTTTATGGAAAAGACTCAGCGACAGGCTCTGTTCTGTATCACGGGGGCACTGAGATCAACCCCAACAAAAGCACTCGAGACCATACTTGGAATTGATCCCCTGGACATCCACGCTCGTCTGACGGCAGGAAAGGCTGCACAGCGCCTGATTGCGTCGGGAAACATGTGGCCACAAGGATACGAGCACAGTTCAATTGGCAGGGACATGATCAGTTATGCTGACTACATGACCCCCCCAACTTGCCTCGACATAAAAAAAAAACCCATTTCTGGGACCCGAAGAATGGAAAAAAGGACGGGGCCAGACCCAACTCCTCAACATATACACAGATGGCTCCAAGATGGAAGGAGGAGTAGGAGCTGGCATATACTGCACAGACCCCGAAATAGGGCTGTCATACAAGCTACCAGACCACTGCAGCATATTCCAGGCGGAAGTCTTTGCCATCAGGAAAGCAGCGGAGGTTGCACAATACGCAGGGCGATCACATAACGTGGTCAATCTGTTTTTAGACAGCCAAGCGGCTGTCCATGCAGTCGTCCACGGTCAGTTCTAGAAGTGTCCTGGCGAGCATGGAAGCATTGGACTCACTATACACGACCAAGTCAGTGCGGATCTATTGGGTTCCCAGCCATCAGGGCATCGAAGGAAATGAAGCGGCGGACGTTCTGGCAAAGGAAGGCGTCGGGCTGGCGAGAGAAAGAGCAGAAAATGTGCCTGTCTCACTCAGACACTACAGGGCGATCTAGAAAAGCTGGCTAGACTAGAAAACGAGAGCAGGTGGAGGAGCACAACCAACTGCAGAGTCTCGAAAATCATGTGCAAAAAACGTAGCGAGAAACTCAGCCACTATCTGCTGCACCTTCCACGGAAAGATTGCAGACTGCTGGTGGGAATACTAACAGGTCACTGCCTGGCCGCATCACACGCAGCCAGACTAAACATCACCGACAGGAACATCTGCAGGAAATGCGATGACCTTGGGGCAATCGAAACCCTGGAACATCTTATCTGCAGCTGCCCGGTTCTCTCACGGGCAAGGAGAAGATACCTGGGCGCACCGACGCTGACATCGCTAGAAGATGCCTCCAAGAGGTCGCCAAAGGAACTGCTGGCCTTCGCCAAAAACACCTCAATCTTAGATGATATCAAAACCTCACTAGCACCCGCGTAAAGGTCCACAACCATCCGGATAACTAAGGGCCATACTGGCCTATGGGAGACCCCAGGAGGGTCGTCCGGGTTAACCTAACCTAACCTAATGCTTCAAAATGTAAAGTAATGGTTCCTTACACCCTTTGTGGTGGTTCTCTTGAGAGAATTACCCGGGTTGATGATCTTGGTGTTCTATTAGATCCCAAGTTAAAGTTTTTAGAACACATTGTGACGTTCCGCGGCCGGGGTATGCTCGTCGTGCCGGGTTCACCGAAATTTCGGTTGATTTCTGGATGTGGTAGCTGTAATAATGCTTTTGGTTCAAGAGTAAGGCGTAGGGAGGTTTAAGCAGTATAATAGAAATTAAGTTTTATTGTTCGGAATTGATACAGAAATGTGGGCAGAGGTGATACCCAGTCTCGGGGGGGGGGTCTTCTTTCGAGGTCTTCCTTCGGAGTCTTCCTTCGTGTTTGGCTACTCGGTCGCACGTGGCTGTTTGCTGCGTGCAGATCGTGGATGGTCGTTGGTGGGCCGCTCCTATGGGAAGAATCGCGGTCGCGGTGACCACACTCTGAGGCGAGGGCTTGTGGTAGAGGTGAAAACTCTCTGGGGGGGTGTTAGAACAGAGGTGAATACTCTCTGGGGTACGAATAGTGGCAGAGGTAAATACTCTCTGTAGAGACGTGTTTTGACAGAGGTAAATTCTCTGGGGAGACGAATAGTTGCAGAGGTAAATACTCTCTGTAGAGACGTGTTTTGACAGAGGTGAATTCTCTGGGGAGACGATTAGTTGCAGAGATAAATACTCTCTGTAGAGACGTGTTTTGACAGAGGTGAATTCTCTGGGGAGACAATTAGTTGCAGAGGTAAATACTCTCTGTAGAGACGTGTTTTGACAGAGATGAATTCTCTGGGGCGACGAATGGTGGCAGAGGTAAATACTCTCTGTAGAGAAAGATAGGGCAGAGGTAAATACTCTCTGTGGAGAAGAATAGCGCAGAGGTAAATACTCTCTGGGGGGAAAAGTTCAGGACGGGGAAAATGTATTATGGAACGGGCAAGCGGAGAAAGCAGGGCTTTTACCTTTGAGCACCGTTCGTAAAATATAATAGGAAGTTAATCCTAGGCTGTTCCGAGTTGGACTGCCGAGCTGGCGAGTCCGGATGGACTGCCCCGAATCGAGCTGGCGATGCTCCTTTTATTCCTGAAAGTCAGCTGTTGGCCCGTGGAGTTAGGGCTAGCGCCTGCCTTGGATCGTAACGCGTTCTTGGTTCCAGCTGATAGTGTGGCCGTTGGCGATCGTGCTCCGGTCACACTGGCATGATCGTTGGCTAGTGTGACCGTTTACTGTCTGGTTTTGGTCCCACTGGTGGTTTTGGCGCGTATTTTGGAATCGAATACCTTAAGTTGTTTTATAAGTAACTTAGGAATGTAGGTCAGCTATATTGTGGCGCCGGCGCTGTTGGATATGGCGCTGGGCGTCACATTATTTCTACCATGGTAAATAAGGCCATGGGCGTGCTTGGATTTATAAAGAGGTGGTTAAAGGAATTTGACGACCCCTACATAACAAAGACTTTCTACACCTCTCTGGTTTGTCCGATTTTAGAATACGGCTCTTGTGTATGGTGCCCTCAGTACAACGTACACCAGGACCGTATAGAATCAGTTCAGAAAAATTTTTGCTCTGCGCGGCCTTAACTGGGATGCAGGTGTGAGATTGCCATTCCTAAAAGATTGCTTTTAATAAACCTTCCAACTTTAGCTAATCGTAGGAAAATGGTTGGTGTGATTTTTGTGCACAACTTGATCAAGGGTGACGTAGATAGCCCTGACCTGTTGAGCCGCATAAACTTCACGATTCCTATTAGAAGCACTAGAAATTATATACCGTTGTTCCTGCCGCTTTATAGATCGAATTATTCCTAGCATGAACCGTTTAGGGTCCTATGCTCGGATTATAATTCCCTTTAACATATTATATCTACTACTAACTCCCTTCCTAGTCTTAAATTACTAATACTCTCATATCTCCCTCGTAATTAGAAATTGCTTGGTTTTTTTATTTCTACTTTTCCTCGAACATTAGTCTAACACCTATCTTTCCTGCATGTCCGCGATCGGTTCGGTTAACGAGTCGCGCGTTATGCGGCAGCGCCCCTCGGTCGGTTGGGCTGGAGGAGGGCTGCGATCTTGCCTGGGATCCGTGCCTAACAGCCATCTGCTGGTGTCGCTTGGGCCACTTGATGGTGCAGTCATTGCATATCAACGTCCCAAAGAAAGGTCGTTAATCATCTCTGGATGCAAATCGCAGCTGCGAGTTAGTGTTTCGATTTTTGAACGAACCGCTCAGAAGTTCGACTGTAACGTTGGCTGTGTGGCACGTAGCGTCGTCCTGCTGGAACAAAATGTCGTCGATGTCTTCATCTTCCATTAGGAGGAAAAAAAAACTTTAAGATATGCCGCGATAGTGGTCACAATTGACGGTTACGACGGCTCCTGATTCCTTTTCGAAGAAAAATGGGCCAATGATGCCGCCTGACCACATGCCGCACCAAACAGTCACTCGTTGTGGATGCATTGGATTCTCCAAGACGACATGCGGGTTTTCGGAGCCCCAAATTCGGCAATTCAGCTTATTGACGTAACCACCGAGGTAGAAGTAAGCTCCATCAGAAAAGATGATTTTTCGGATGGTCATGCGCTTTCAGCTCTTGAACAAATTTAATTTTGTACGGCTTCAGACAGAGGTCTTTTGTTTAAATTTGTTGCAGGAAATTGCGAGAAATGTCCAATGAATGCGCACGACGTCGAGATGATGTTGATGGAATGTCACTCCCACTTTCGGTCACAGCGGCAATATTTTCGACTGAACGCACTGGCCGAACACGGGAACTCGTTGGGCTGTCCATTAATGAGCCAGTATCACGCATACTGTTGAGTTACTGAGCATCTTCAGTAGCGTAGTTTCGCGATATGTAATTAAAATAAAAATAAGTTAGATTTCAACATACAACATACAGGTTTCTTTTGTAATCCGAGTGGGGCGATTTTGATGCGAGAATTGTGGGCAGTCAGGTCACTATGCCAACGAAAAACGTTTGCTAGTTAAGATGATCGATGCTTAACTGAATTCTGCTCCAAAGATGAGCTTCCCCCGCAGCTCTTGTTGTATTACAAATGAACGCAGAAAGGGCGATGCAGCGATTAAGAGCGCAGGGCAACAATTATAAAGCAAAATATGTGATCTTTATGCTACCGTGAGCCGGTTAAACAAATTTGTCCACAAACTGCCTGGAAGGCGCTTTATTTCTTTATTTTTCTTTATTTCTCCCGAATGTTGTGCGCTTTTTATACCCGGTACTCGAAGAGTATAGGGGTATATTAGATTTGTGGTGATAACGGATGTGTGTAACGCCCAGAAGGAAGCGTTTCCGACCATATAAAGTATATATATTCTTGATCAGCATCAATAGCCGAGTCGATATAGCCATGTCTGTCTGTCAGTCTGTCCGTCTTAATTAGCGCCTAGATCTCAGAGACTATTAAAGCTAGAGCAACCAAGATTTGTATCCAGATTTCTGTCATATCACATTGTTACAAGTGTATTTCAAAATTTCGCCACTCCCTCTTCCGCCCGCACAAAGGACAAAAGTCTGTAGCATACACAATTTTGAAGATACGAGAATCAGAATCATAGAGAATGACCATTTCTATCAGAGTGTTGAATATGGATCAGGTCGGAACAATATTATGGACAGAAGGAACAAATTAAATTTCAGTGGCCACGCAACGCCTGCCAAGCGCTTACTCATTCCCTCTCTCTCTGTCGCAAACACTTCCACGTTTCGTATGTGCAGTTATACATTTACATGTTGAAATGTAGAAGCTGATGTAAAAAGAATATGTATACAAAAATGGAAACATGTATAAAAATTCAAAAAATTTGACTTCATTTTTTTAAAAATTATTTTATGCCCAAAAATTAATTCGTCCCTTTTGCGAATATATAATAAATTGCATAAATCGTAAGCTCATATATGTATGTATATACTGACTGAGTACCGGGTATAAGGTAGAGCCGCGGCCTTTGCCGTCACTGCGGTACAGGGGCTCGGTCTCCTCATCTACCTCACTTGCATCTTGTCGCCATTCATTTATAATTTTGGTCTTCTCAGAGCTGATGGTCGACTGAAGAACTCTTCATTGGATTTTGATGGCCGTCATCCAATTATCTTGCCCAGCAGCCATCCACTAACTCTTGCCATAATCTCCCACTTTTATGAGCGGATTCTGCATGCTGGACCTCGAGCTTTGCTTGGAGTAATACGATCCCAATATTGTGTCATTGGGGGGAGGAAGACGGTAACCATGGCAGTGAACAAGTGCGTAAGATGCTTTCGAATGAAGCCTTGGGTATTGGAGCATATTATAGCGGATCTTCCAAAGGATCGGCTCGACAGTTCTCATGCCTTTGAGAAAAAAAAGCGTTGCCTCATAGGGCACGGCAATTAGGCAATCAGTCGGGATATCGGGATACATTTTTTACCCATCACGCTTACGCACATACTGTATTTCAACTACTTATATGAAAATAAATTGTGCTTATATCTAACCAAATTTCTTCATTTATTTATAAAATTCAGCAGCTATTAAAAACGTTTAATAGCTTAACAGACTTATTGGTAAATTTTCAATTAAAATGCATAGATCTGCAAAACCAAATAATGCCTTATTGTACACAGCGTCGCTAAATGTAATCATTAGATCGTTAAACGAATTTTTGTTTCGATTTCAATGCAATATATGTATTATGTCATTGAATCTTTGAACTTATCCAACAACGTGTTTGCTCGTCCCGGAAAACGCAAAGTCCACAATGCAGCCCAATGCTGCTTCAGAAAGCATATCGGCCCAGTGACAAGCAGTCCGAGTGCAATTCATGCATCATTATAATTTGAATACTGCTGTCCATTCACTTGGTGTATATTTTGAAAAGACAATGGTCTGGTGACATTCATCAACAACAATCGAAGATATAAGCAGTCAGTCTGTTTTGAATTGATAGTATATAATCGACCAAAAGTATTCGATTTGAATAGTTTGGCGTACGCATCAATGGATGTTCCTTATTTGCGGGACATCTATGTATATGTTAGTCTGCAAGTTGCTTCACAGTCTGTTGTGCAATGTTGTTTAGATGATGGACGGGTTTTTTCAAATTTTCGACTTTAATGTTAATGATGGAACAATGGAAACCATATTTGCATCAGAAATAACTTGATCAGTAGCTGTACTAATTCTTTGCTTGTAAGAGCTTTGTCTTGATGATAAATCGCATCCGCCTAATAAAGATAGACTATAGTATGTGCATATAGAGAATATCCACGGTACCTACGGTACTTAAAGAATACACACTGTAACACTTTGTTGCAGTGTTTACACAATCATAAAGTCCGAGGCACAACTGAGCGATCCTATTACGATCGACCCAGTTATGCCCCGAACAATGCAAATGCACCGTCAGCCCTATGCAACGGGCCCAATAACGCCAATAATAACGCCTCATATGCACATAACACTCTGTACATAACCCTCTGTAGCGGCGACCACATACATACAAATATATATCAAAATATAATTCAGCCGCTGCGCTGCCGGCGAGACCGACAGCGCTGCTTCACTGTTTTAGCCTTAAAAGGCATAAGAATATATCTAGACGAACAATCAACAAAGAGACACCACCGACACCGAATACTATGGTTGTTATTCTATTATACTACATGGCGACCGTGACTTGGGTCCTGGAGTTCCGAAATATCAACTCTAATCAACAATAAAATAAAAAACCAACAGCAGGCAACCAACAGGCAACAGACTCGGAGTATTAAAACTTGTGAGAACAATCAAGTTCCAATCCAATGCAATGTCGAAGTCTGTTACGTGCTACAAGTGTAACTGGCCTGGACATTTTGCCCGGGACAGCAGTCCCGCCGTCGGACCAGGTGGTAGAATGCGTAGCAGCAACGGCGGCGGCATGCGCGGCAACCGCGAGAAGTGCTACAATGTGTCGTGCTACAAGTGCAACCGCACTGGACAGTAACAACTCAAAAAGTGACCTGTGCGAAGACCAGCGCCGGCACCGCCCAGCGTACCAAGGTCCAGAAACTAAAGTGCGTGTAGCATATAGGATCTTGCACCTTGCACCTACGTGGGATCGAAATGAAAAAAAAAATGCGAGGTAGTCAGACCGCCCACTTCGCCCTCGGTGGAACCAAAAGACAAAACTTTGCAGTGGTGCAAAGTAACGCAAAGGGCTGCATTCATGGCAATGCCTCACTTGCTACTATTTTAAGCTCATAACAACAAGTTGTTGTGTGCAAACGCTGCTTGTAAATCAATAAAATCTTTTTGACTTTTTACTAAAACCATATGGCTGGTTTTTGAATTACATAGAGCCCAATACTGTAAATAGCCAAATGTCCGCTAAACCAAAGAAAAAAAATTATTTTTATCAAAAAAAAAAAGTGCGAATATAGAGTTAAAAGAAATTATATAGGGTATAAAAAAAAAATTTGTTTGAATCGTCCTGCCTGCATAATAAATTTTACTTTTTCGATGAAGCAATTTTTTGTCATAGCTTTTACAGCTTGAAAGGTTAACAATTTTCACATTTTTCTATACACACGCTTCTGCCACTTGTTGGGCCATATCTGAGTCCACTTTTCACCAACTTCTTCTGTGTATTAGCAATTCGATTTAATTTTTAATTTAAGTGAACACCACACCTTTCGATTCTGGATCAGTTATAAAACTCTTTGCAACACTTGCAAGCTGTTCTTCCCTTTTCTCAGTTGTAGTAGACCGGTTTGGTTTAAAGATTCATCTAAAGTCCCATATGGACGTCTATGTCCAAGTTTTTCCGAAATTAATTTAATGTTATCTGCAATCTGTTAGATACGGGTTTTTTCCATGATTCTGCGTTTTTGGTTTTATTTTATCTTAAAAATTGTGGGATCCACAGATTTTTGTTTTTTGTGGCGGCGGAAGGGGGCGGGTGAAAATTTTGAAATACACTTGTATTGAAGTGATATCACAGGAGCTTGGATAGAAAGTTTGGTTGCTCTAGCTCTTATAGTCTCTGAGATCTAGGCGCTCATTTGGACGAACGCGTAAAGCAGACGGAGTTGCGTGTGGGAGAGAGCGAGAGGGAAAGATGACTTTCGAAATGGTTTTCTTCATTGTGGCTATATTAATAATCCGATCTGATCCAGATTCAACACTCTGATAGAAATGGTCATCATCTATGATTCTGCGTTTTTTCGTATCTTCAAAATTGTGTATGCCACAGACTTTCGTCCTTTGTGGGGGCGGAAGGGGGCGGGGCGAAATTTTGAAATATACTTGGAGTAGTGATGATAGGAACAAAACCTTAAACAACAACATTGATCGAAGTGAATTACCTATACAACATATGGAAAAAATACCCCGTCCCTACGGACCATAGCTCGCAAATAACTGTTAACCGATTTGTGCGGTCGCAAAATAAGAGTTCTTCACTGAGACTTTGAGCAAAAAGTCTGAGCGCAACCGATTGCATTGTTCGTACAAAAATTGTGATCGCGCAAAATTTTATAAAAAAAAAAAATTATTGGCACAAATTAAACTTCGAGAAAGTAAGTTGCTCGAAAACGAAGCATTATTATCTGCTATATATATATGCTATATGGATCCGCGAGTGAGTTGCATTTTAACAGATCACCAAAAATGGTTGGCAAAGCAGAATTGAAAAAAAATTGCTTTTCGACTGTTTGAGCTGAAACACGTAAGACGGAAGATGATTGAAGTTTAGGTCCTGTTTCCTTTATGTCATAGCTGCTTTTAGATACGTGTTCTTAGGTTTAATAAGTGAAATTGTCCTCGTCATACACTAACACCTGTTTTAAGTTATTATTGCAAACAATAAATTACAGCATAGTTTCACTTTATTATTAAAGGTTCACTTCGCACAAACTTTTGCATCGCAGACAACTGATGAAGTTAACCTTCATTTGGACTCCTCACTATCATCATCACCAGAAGAAAAGTCGCTTTTCTCAGCTTTTTGGATGACGTGCAGACTGTTCCAGAAGCAAACGAAGAGCCTGTTTCTGACAAAAACTTGTCAAAATATATTTTGAAGTCGAGAATTTTGACAAAATGTATAGTCGCTTACCATTAAACGAAAACATTTTAAATTTTTTTAGAAATGTAATGCTGAAGTCGCCACACTTAAGTACGCTGGTACAGGTTGTATTGGCCACACCGGATACTCAAGTGTCCGTTGAAAGAGCATTTTCAGCATTGCATTTTATTTTAAGCGAACGAGTTCAATAAACTCACAAAACCTAAACGCCTTATTAATTGTTAAACTTAAAAAAATCGCTCAACAGAAAATCGAAACGAAAACAAACGAAGTCTGCTGCTCAAAGAGAGAACGAGGGTGGATATTTTTTATACCCGGTACTCCAAGAGTATAGGGGTATACTAGATTTGTGGGGATAACGGATGTGTGTAACGCCCAGAAGGAAGCGTTTCCGACCCCATAAAGTATATATATTCTTGATCAGCATCAATAGCCGAGTCGATTTAGCCATGTCTGTCCGTCCGTCCGTCCGTCTTCATTAGCGCCTATATCTCAGAGACTAGGAGAGCAAGAGCAACACAATTTTGCATCCAGTCTCCTGTGTTATCACACTACTCCAAGTGTATATCAAAATTTTGCCCCGCCCCTTCCGCCCGCAGCAAGTCTGTAGCATACACAATTTTGAAGATACGAGAAAACTAAAAACGCAGAATCAAAGAGAATGACCATTTCTATCAGAGTGAATTTGGATCAGATCGGATCATTAATATAGCCACAATGTTGAAACCCATTTCGAAAGTCATCGTTCCCTCTCGCTCTCTCTCCCACCCTGTCTGCTTTGCCTATTCGTTTAAATGAGCTCCTAGATCTCAGAGACTATAAGAGCTAGAGCAACCAAACTTTCTATCTATGCTCTCTCTCGCAAGCATTTCCACGTCACGAATATGTAGTTATACATATACATGTATAAATGTAGAAGTATATGTAAACAAAAATGGCAACATGTATATAAATTCCAAAAATGATTTGATTTCATTTTTTTAAATATTCTTTTTTGCCCAAAATGGCTGGCAAAAATCCTCTAGCTGAACCCTCCACGAGGGTGCCGGCTGGGCAATGGACACTGCATTTTCCCGGACGAGGGTAATGCATTGTCGCTTGCCCCGTCCGAGGCAATGCAGTGTCTAGCTAAGGCAATGACCTAGCGTCTTCTCGACCTCGAGTCGGGAGAGCTGGGTTAGGGCCATGGCTAGGGGTGCCTGGCGGCCAGGCATAAAACGCTAGGGGGTGGTCCCCCCGAAAAATATTAACCACTATGAAACTACGGGCCAGACATGGAAGTCGAGAAGGAGCAAACAAGGACTGGGATGTCAGTCCAAACGTCGGTGGAATGCGTGACTGCTACCACCGGCGGGCACGGGGAGGAGAAATCCTCTCTGCGTGTCGCTAGCGGTCACACCTCGGACGTGGCGGGAGCAGGCTACGTCAGTTGTACAACGACTGCCAAAAAACCCCCTCACTCCAAGCTGAACCGCTCGGATGCCGCTGTCGAAGCAGACACGGATCTGGAGAGCGTGATCTCGATCAGCAAAACGGAGGAAGAGAGCCTTCTCCGCTCACCGGAACCAGGCACCAGCTCCCCGCGTAGGGAAGGGCCAAAGCGCTCCAGGGAGGGGATGAAGGCTCTCTCGCAATATAAAGCGGCCCTTAAAATCCTGAGCCGGCTCCAGGGTAGGAGGAGGGCAGAAGGCACTTCTCGCAGATGCCCCAAATGCGGGCATCTCGTGGGGAGTACGCCAACAAGGTGGAGGAGATGCTGGCCAGCAAGAGGCAACGCTCCGTTGAGAGTGCCAGAAAGGACACTCCGGCGAGCAAGCGGCAACGCGGGCCGAAGGGCGCAGCCCCCCCACAGAAAGTGGCGATCCCACCGACTCAACACCCGAAGTCAAAAACGGCGAGTGATGCGGCCAGACGACACCTGATCGTGGGGCTAATAGACCGTAGCGACGAGAACGGGAAGATGACGGCAGCGCAATGGAAGCTGGTGCACGCGCGGCTCGTTGACGCACTGTTTGCACGGATGGAGGAGGATCCCGCAGCCCCCATGCCCACCTTTGATGGTGCTGGGTGGCTGAATGGGGTTAAGATCCTCAAGTGCAATGACGACCTAACGCGTAGGTGGCTAACGCAAACTGTCGGCCAACTGGACGCGATGTGGGATGGTGCCAAGCTGGAGGTGGTAGACAGGGAGCTAGTCCCGTCTATACCGAAGGCGAAGGTAGTCTTTCCCATCGCGATCCAAGAAGACAGGGCGCTGAGGCTCCTACAGAGACAGAATCCCGAGATTCCGACGGGTGATTGGAAGGTGCTGCACACTGGGAGTCCGCTACCCAATGAGGGGGGCCAGTGTGCGATCCTACAAATTAACAAGGAGGCGGAGGACCTCCTGTACCCCAGATTTGGGAAGATGGCGTGGGGCATGGGCAGCGTCTATCTGCGCCTAAAAAAGCACCACCCCGGGGACAAGGACGCGCACACTCTTCAGGCAGGCGAGGTAGAAAAGGACCTAGGTCTTGAAACTATCGTGGAGGCCGCCCAGGGGCTTGCGCTGGACGAGTCGGAGGAGGAAAAGGACGGTGAAGTGACGGTAGTAGTCAACCCGTCGAACGGAGTTGAGCCAGCCACCCATGCCACTGAGTGTGCTGCAGCTCAACTTGCATAAAAGCAAGGTAGCGTCGACGGAGCTCCTCATAGCCATGGAGCAAGGGCCCGTCGACATAGCTTTAGTCCAGGAGCCATGGATTGCATCAGGCAATTCTGTGGCCGGACTAAAGTCCTCTAATTACAACTCATTCTACACAACACCGGTAAGCAGGAACAGAACCATCGTACTTGTACGAAAGGGAATCCACGCTCACCTTATGTCTTATTACAGTACAGACGACCTAACAGTAGTGATGCTAGAAAGCCAGGAGGAGCGCCTCTTGGTAGCCTCCTGTTATATGGCACACGACAGGCCCGCACCACCCGAAGAGCTAAGGAGTCTGGTCGAGGAACCCGGCTCCAAGGACTACCAACTACTCATTGGTACGGACGCTAATGCCCACCATAATGTATGGGGAAGCGCCGATATCAATGACCGAGGTGAGTCTCTTCTAGAATTTATACTTTCCACTAACATAGAAGTAGCAAACGTGGGGGAGGACTACACCTACGTGGGTCCCACCTCATCAAACGTGCTATATCTAACTCTCGTAACGGGAAGGAGTGCCGCGGTGACTGGGTGGAGGGTTCTCGAAAGACCATCCTTCTCAGATCACAGGTATATCCAGTTTAAATACGAATTTAAACACACCTCTATAGGAACCCCCGGAAGACAAACTGGGAAAAGTTCAGAAAGACGGTTACCTCGAAGCTCGCGAATCCGGGGTCGGTAAAATCGGCGGACGACATAGAGAAGTCTTTTGAGACTCTATCCAGGGAGCTACTGGATGGCTACCGCGCAGCATGCCCACCCTCAAGTACGAAAAAGAAGAACAAGCCACTCTGGTGGAACAGGGAGCTCTCCCTCCTAAGAAACAACCTCCGGGAATTCTTCAAGCTCGCCAAACAAGCGAATGAGGAGTTCATAAACGAGGAATACAGGAACCTACTCAGAAACTACAAGAAAGAGATACGCAAGGCACAACGCAGCTCGTGGAGGAACTTCTGCTCCAACATCGAGAAGGTGCCCGAAACGGCAAGACTCAGGAAGCTGCTCTCCAAGCAGCCCACCATACAGAGTCAGGTCAAGCTCAACAATGGACAATGGTCAGAGAGCAGCGAAGAAGCCCTGACAGCACTAATGGAGGCACACTTTCCAGGATGCACCGAGGTCACTGATGCCACAACGCAACATGACCCAGCGACAGAGGAACAAACCATCCCCGCAGGACTAATAACTCACAAGAAAATCCAATGGTCCATAGACTCCTTTACAGGCATTAAAGCACCTGGACTGGATGGGATATTCCAGCCATGTTGCAGGTGGCCAAAGAGGTGATCACCCCATGGCTTTTCGCTATATACACGGCATGCTTGAGGACAGGCTATATACCTATGCATTGGAGAACTTCCAGAGTTGTCTTCCTGCCGAAGGCAGGAAAGTACAGCCATGTTAGTCCCAAGGATTATAGACCGATAAGCCTCACCTCCTTTTTACTAAAAACGCTAGAAAAGCTGCTGGAGCTACACATCAGAAAGGAAGTAGGGGGACTGATGTCAAGCAACCAGCATGCCTACACTAAAGGAAAATCGGTAGAAACAGCACTACATTCGCTAGTAGCTAATGTCGAGAAAGCCCTCAATACCAAGAAATATGCACTAGGAGTATTTGTCGATATATCCGGAGCATTCAACAACGTGGCCACAAGCGCAATAGTGGGTCGCTTAGAGGCAACCTACGCACAGCCGGCAATCAACCACTGGATAAAGAATCTCCTAAGTTGTAGACGGGTGCAATCGGAATAGGGTACCGCCTCCATAGTCAAAGGGGCACACAGAGACACACCACAAGGTGGAGTACTGTCGCCCCTCCTGTGGAACCTGGTGGTCGACGATCTAATCAAGAGATTCGAAAGGAGAGCCCCAAAAATAACAGCCTATGCAGATGACATAACCATACTTATTACGGGTGTATGTCCATCGACACTCAGCTCCATAATGGAAAACACACTCAGGGAGATATGCGAGTGGGCGAACGAAGTAGGACTCAGCATCAACGCGGACAAGACGGACCTCATCCTCTTCACCAAGAGGTACAAGGTGCCGTCATGGATCCCCCCAAAAATCGATGAAACAAGGCTGACCCAAAAAACACAAGTCTAATGGCACGGTACTGGACAGCAAGCTGGCATGGAGACCCAATATAGTGGAAAGGGTAAAGAAGGCTACCATTGCGCTATATGCATCAAAAAAGATGCTCAGCAGCACATGGGGCCTGTCACCTGCTCTAATGCACTGGATCTACATATCGGTGGTGCGATCAACTCTGCTGTATGGAGTCTTAGTGTGGTGGAAAGCTACCAGGAAGAAGACGTACCTCAAGCTTATGGAAAAGACTCAGCGACAGGTTCTGCTCTGTGTCACGGGGGCACTGAGATCAACCCCAACAAAAGCACTCGAGACCATACTTGGAATTGATCCCCTGGACATCCACGCTCATCTGACGGCTGGAAAGGCCGCTCAGCGCCTCATTGTGTCGGGAAACGTGCAGCCACAAGCATACGGGCATAGTTCAATCGGCAGGGACATGATCAGTTATACTGACTACATGATCCCTCGAACGTGCCTCGACATCAACACAAACGCATTTCTGGGCCCGGAAGAGTGGAAAAAAGGCCAGATTCAACATCTCAATATATATACAAACGGCTCCAAGATGGAAGGAGGAGTAGGAGCTGGCATACACTGCACAGACCCCGAAATAGGGCTGTCATACAAGCTACCAGACCACTGCAGCATATTCCAGGCGGAAGTCTTTGCCATCAGGAAAGCAGCGGAGGTTGCACAATACGCAGGGCGATCACATAACGTGGTCAACCTGTTTGTAGACAGCCAAGCGGCGATAAAATCCATGCAGTCGTCCACGATCAGTTCCAGAAGTGTCCTGGCGAGCAGGGAAGCATTGGACTCACTATGCACGACCAAGTCAGTGCGGATCTACTGGGTTCCCAGCAATCAGGGCATTGAAGGAAATGAAGCGGCGGACGTTCTGGCAAAGGAAGGCGTCGGGCTGGCGAGAGAAAGAGCAGAAAACGTGCCTGTCTCACTCAGAACGCTACAGAGCGATCTAGAAAAGCTGGCTAGACTAGAAAACGAGAGCAGGTGGAGGAGCACGACCAACTGCAGAGTCTCGAAAATCATGTGCAAAGAACACAGCGAGAAACTCAGCCACTATCTGCTGCACCTTCCACGGAAAGATTGCAGACTGCTGGTGGGAATACTAACAGGTCACTGCCTGGCCACATCACACGCAGCCAAACTAAACATCACCGACAGGAACATCTGCAGGAAATGCGATGACCCTGGGGCTATCGAAACCCTGGAACATCTTATCTGCAGCTGCCCGGTTCTCTCACGGGCAAGGAGAAGATACCTGGGCGCACCGACGCTGACATCGCTAGAAGATGCCTCCATGAGGTCGCCAAAGGAACTGCTGGCCTTCGCCAAAAACACCTCAATCTTAGATGATATCAAAACCTCACTAGCACCCGCGTAAAGGTCCATAATCAACCGGATAACTAAGGGCCATACTGGCCTATGGGAGACCCCAGGAGGGTCGTCCGGGTTAACCTAACCTAACCTTTGCCCAAAATATAATTCGTCCCTTTTGCGAACTTATAAAATGCATAAAACTCGTATAAGTAATTATTTAATTGGACACAAGTATAGATTTGTTTCACAATCTTTAATGATATTAAACTGGATAAGATGGAATCAAGTACAAAGATATTATAAAGAGTAATTAAGGCCCGCAAGGCGAGAACGAATATGTTGCTGCCACTCGGCTGACCGCTAAAGACTAAACTTAAGTATCCTAAACTCCTAAAGGCAAGCCCTTCGCTGCCGCCCACGACGCCGGTTGCTATCCAGCCAAAGTGCTGACCCAGTAGACAGTATGGGACCGATCGTAAGGTTTGTATGAATCTCGGCCAGTTGCTGCAGATTTTCCTCATTCAACTTATGAAGGTACGGCAGGCTCAGCAGAGTTTGGTGGCTGGTGACGTTGATCTTCGCGGAAGCTGCCACGCCTGGCGCAGCTATTGTGCGCAACTAGTCGCAGGTGCCTCCTTGCAGAAGGCTAATGATGGGGGCCCCATACATGCTGAGACGGCGATGACTTTGTTGCCGCATTCTGCTATGATGAAACCCATCATAACCGGATCGCTATGCCTTTGTGCGCGACTGGGAAGATGGTTATTTTCTTGCAAATAAACTTAGGTCTAGGTACTTTTATTACAAAATTATTAATTCCTTATTAGTAAGTGCCCTCACATTTGCAGCGCCCAATAGTTGGGTTACGCTGATATCTGTTTAACCTTTTCTCAAAATCGCCTCTAGGTCATCACTGTCGATGATAGATGGATTTACAATATTTACTTTTGCCAAGGTGGTGGCGATCATTATGTTCTGTAATTCAAGCGTCAAAATTCTATTTCTGGTTAGAAGGTTCTCATGTAGGTGGGAATGGTTTATTTCCGCATTTATGTTTACCTTTAGCAATTTGTTCACGGTCTCGGTGAGGGCATTGATTTGTGTTTGAGTTCTCGAGTTGATAGTTATCTGTCTATTGTTGGCTTTAATTAGATCGTACTCAACCTGTCTCGATTGCTGTAAGTCATCAAAGTCCGGAGTCCCTGCGATGACTTTTAGCGCTGACCCCAGGATGTTCAGGCTCCTCGCATACCTGTCGTGAACTCCCAGTGCCGCAGTCAGTGTCAGTAGGTGTTTTGTATCTGTCTCTAATATTTTTCTCATATGTGTTTGTGGGAAAATGTTCGTTAATTCTATTGTCTCCTGAATGTACTGTTCATATTCCGTTAAGTTCGTGACATGTTTTATATAAAAGGTTTCGTTCCATATTGCTGTCTGTCCGTCAATTACGGGGATATAGTCTGCGTGTGAATAGTCCGTCAGTTTTGAGTCGGTCAAGGTTGTTAGCAGTAATATTGCTAGGATTTAGAGATATCGAACGGGAGACCTATAAGTAACGAGAGGCACAGCACTTATTAATTATGTCGTACGGTTGTTCTTACTTTTACTATTAATTGTCTTTGAGGACCTGAACTTAACGCTAAAAAACCCTTTTTTTTTGCTTATCTATCTCAAATTGTCTTTGTGGACCACCCTCCCTTTAATAAGAACGGTGGACCCTAGATCTGCTTCTACCCTTTGCTCCGTGCAGAGGGGAGTTAGCTTGTTTCCTAACCTCCTGTTAGCTTTTACTAGGACTTGTTCTCCCACATCGAAGGTCCTATTTCGTCTGTTTGGGTTGTTTCTATCAAGTTGCTCCTGCTGGGCCTTTGCCAGTTTCAACATTATCTCCTTCCCAAGGTCGCAATTTGCGTGAACCACATCCATGGGCGTCTTGTTTGTGACGGAGTGGATGGTACGGTTGTATTTGATGGTCGCTAGAATGACTAGCTCGACCGTATCGTCAACCTGGCGCTGCAACTTCAAACACCTGGCAATTTCTAACAAGGTTCTGTGGAGGCGCTCTACTTGTCCGTTTGATGTGCTGTGCAACGGTGGGGCATTTGCGACATCGACGTTGAATTGGTTCTTCAATAAGGACCGAATGGACTCAGAATTGAAGGCTGGCTCATTGTCACAATAAATGTTTTTTAGGGCTGGGAAGATGTTCACCAATTGCAAAATTGGTATTTTAACGTCAGTTATTGTGCGCGAAGCGACTTATTACGTTATTGCAAATTTTGAAAATTTGTCAATCGCGGTTAGGAAGTGTTTTCCTGCGGTGGAAAAAATGTCGATATGAATCAACTCGCCTACTCTTGCCGGTATCGGCGTCACCCCTAATTCTTGCCTTCTAGGGTGTCTGTCATACTTAGCTTTTTGGCATATCCTGCAGATAGATACCACTTCTGATGCGATTCTTTCCATTTTTGGAAAGTAGTAATCGCGCAGCACCTGCTTTACATTCTCCTGGGCTGCCCTGTGCGCCCGATTGTGCTCGGTGGTTACTATCTCCCTTCGTTCCCCATCGTTTGTAATGTCTGTCACTAGGGTCTTACAATACCGAAACTTTGTGTCAGGAAAGGCCTTCACAAGGTCATTCTGCACGGACGCCAAAATCGGTAGAGTGCAATAGATGGCGTTTACGACCCCAGGCTTTACCACCTCTTTGATGGATGCAAGAATTGCGTCCCGACTGACGAAATCAATTTTGTGACGGGTTTTTTCAGCGAAGAGAATGTGAAGCTGCTTCGACGGGATGTCTGCCTCGACAGCGCATCCGCTACATGGTTGTCCCTGCCTGGTTTGTATAAGACTCTCGCGCCACACTCATCAATTCTCGCTTTCCAACGTTTTATTTTGGAATTGGGATTTCTATCCGAGACTGACTGGATTTCTATCAATGGCTGATGGTCTGTGTAGATGTTAATGTCACTCTTTTCATATAGGTAGTGACGAAGTGAATCTAGGGCCCAAACTATGGCCAACAGTTCTCTTTCATTGGTCGCGTAGTTTAGCTCCCTGTCCTTCAGAGTCAGGTATATTGCCTTGCGACTGCAACGCCCCAATGTCACTGGCTGAGGCATCAGTGGTTAGGTCGAATGGCTGGTTAAAGTCTGGGTAGTGGAGAATAACGTCTTCCGACGCCAAAATATTCCTAAGTTTATCAAAGGCTTGCTTTTGTACCTCGTCAAACTGTACAGGAACAGACTTCGAGTGTTGCTTGCTGCTTTTGCCGTTTTCTAATTTCAAAACACTAGAAATTGGCCTTGCTATCTGAGCGAAGTCCTTTATGAAGCACCTGTAGTAGCTGGCAAGACCCAAGAATGATCTTACCGCAAACAGGGTGGAGGGTTGTCTAAACTCCTGAATGGCCTTGACTTTATCGGGGCTTGTTCTTGTGCCCTCAGTTGATACCACAAAACCAAGGAATTCCACTTGTCCCTTGAAGAATTGGGACTTCTCCTCTGACACCCTCATGTTTGCGTCGTGGAGGCTGCTGAGCACGGTGTCAATGTCTCTGACATGATCCGACTCACTCGAACACGATGACATCATCAACGTACACATAACATATCTTGCCGATATGCTCCCGCAATACGTCGTCAATGGCACGTTGAAAAATGCTGGAGGCATTCCTGAGGCCGAATGGCAACTGGCAAAATTCATATTTACCTCCGTTTACCGAAAATGATGTCTTTTCGCGATCGCGTTCAGCTAGCGTGATTTGGTGGTACCCTGACTTTAGGTCAAGGGTAGTGAAGATAGTGATCTTTGAGTAGATTGGCTCCTCATCCTCGGTCCTAATTGTGGCTACTATTGCCGTATTAAAGGGCAGCATTTCAGTTGGATCTGCAAATGCCTTTATACGGTTGGACATCATTTGGAGAAATTCGTCCCTTACTGCTGGTGGAACTTCGATATCGTCTATTTTCATAAAGTTGACGTTGGGGCACTTGTGGAATAAGATTTTTTCAGATTCATGCCCGAAGTGGGGTTTCTTTGTTTCCAAGTTTATATTGACGCCAGCCTTGGTCAGCGTGTCAAGCCCTACGATGCCATCAAAAGTTGATAACTCTGGCAAGATAAAAAACGGGCTTTTAATGCCGAACATGGTTAGGGAACATTTTCGATTTACTTTGTTGAAGCCGTGAAGGGACTTTACAATGAATGGGGCTTCTACAGGGACAATTCCCTGAAGTTCTTTTAGTGGCTTTATGTAATTTTTCGCGGCCCCAGTATCTATTAAGATATTTATTGTTCTCCCCGCTACTGTTTGCTTGACGAACGGGAGCAGGGATTCTCCCCTAAAAAATTAACAGTATCACTTTCGTAACCCGGTTTGTTATCCTCATCGATCTCCTCCACCGCCTCAGACGCCAACTAATCGTACTTTTGTTCGTACTGATCTGGGTCTTCCTGAGCGATGTGACTAACCCGCTGTCTGCGCTGGTCGGAGAGTCTCTGGGATCCAGCCGGCCTCTTGAACGCACCCTGTTGGTGCCCGATAATACGGTTTGTCCCAGCCGGTGGGCTTTTGAAAGTTAGTCGGTTGACGGAGTTTAGAGGAAGATGGGTCGACATCCATCATTTCCACCTTATCTTGGCCACGGTGACCATTTGTTTGGTGAGTGCCCTGATTATTCGTGTAGAAAGGGTTTTTTGATTGTTTTTTATAGTGATCGGGCTCATTTTGCCCACCCTGTTTGTATCTATTTCTGTTCTGGCCCTTGTTTTCTAGCACTATTGCGTAATTCGCCGCAAAGTCGTGCCTATCGTGATTGGCCTAAATTTCTTGCGCCAAGGCTAGAGCTGATGGCAAATCTTTAGGCTGCGCCGCAAACAGTGTGTCAGTGACGCCTCTTCTTAGGCCTGAAATGAAGACACGGAGAGCGTCGGCCCTATACTTTTCATTAATGTATTGCGCCTGTGCGGCGTCTTGTGACATGATTTTCTTGTTTGTGAGGAGAGTGAGTTTCTTCTCAACCTCTGCATAGAATTGAGTGATGGACATGCCACCCTGTCGGAGCGTGGCAAGCTCTTGTTCTAGCAAGGTGATTGATGATTGCCTCAAAGTTCAACACTGTGTTGAATGATGGCAAGAACGAGTCAGCGGAGCCTCTAATCTTATTCCTGATTATGAGAACCGCTTGGTAATGTTTTGAACTACCTACAAATCCCTCGTATAGTTTATAGGAAGCCTTTGCTGCCTGGCGCCAGGAGACGTACTGTTCCTGGGCCCCATGGAACTCTGGCAGCATTTTAACCGCATCCAGAGCCACATCGCAAGGTATGTCTCGATTTAGAGTAACCGGCTCGTAGGCCTGGGCCTCGGGGGCCTGAACTCTAACAGCCTGCAGTTGGTCAGTTACCGCTTGTAAGCGTTCCTCAAAGTTGGCTCTCTGCGTAGCCAGCGCAGCGCTGACCGCCGCAGTTATGGCGGCTCTGACTTGTTCCGCATTCATTATTTCTATTATTTCCTCTGGTCCAATTTGAAAATCTAAATTGAGTTCTTCGAACAACTCTTCTAACTCGTTGATGTTATTTTCAATGGACATACAAAAATTCCTTTCAGTTTTCCCCCTACCGCTTATTTCTGTCTGTGTCTTAGGTTTATTTCAGCTGCGCCGGGCCGCTGTTATTTTTTGTTTATTTTAAGAGTCAAATTCGAGCTCCCTCAAACACAAATTTTTTTATTGTCCGCCCCCAACGATGTATTTGTGGCACGGTGTTATGTTTCCCACTTACACTTGTCGCAACAAAAGCGGCAGGGGAAGAAAAAATATTCTGAGAAATTTTGAAGCTTGAACCTTTTTGTACATGAACGTTTTATTTGTTTGTTTTTTTCCTTTTTATTCTTTTTTTTTTCGTTTTTTTCGAATGGTGTTTCACTCTAAGTAATATTCTATACGTATTTACTTGATTGTTAGAATGGTTTTATGTTTTCACCTTTTTTATATTGAGCGGGCTTTGTCTCCGCACTCAATTGTTTATATTATATTTTGTATTTCGTTATTTTTTTTCAGTTTTGTTAGTTGAACATATCTTGTGCACTTTTTGAGCGGGCGTTGTCTCCGCACTCTATGCTGATATTTAATAACTTGTTCTTTTGTTCACTTTTTGTTGATTGAAGCTATCCTTTGCTCTTTTTGAGCGGGCGTTGTCTCCGCACTCTATGCTGATATTTTATAACTTGTTCTTTTTTTTCAGTTTTTGTTATTTTAACCTTTTATTCGCACTTTTCGAGCGGGCGTTGCCTCCGCACTCTATGCTGGTCTTTTTGGTTTGCTATTATTCTTTGCACTTATCGCTTAGCGGGCGTTGTCTCCGCGCTAATTGATTCTCGGGCTTGGTCCGATCGCGTTGGGCGCCAGTAATTATTTAATTGGACACAAGTATAGATTTGTTTCACAATCTTTAATGATATTAAACTGGATAAGATGGAATCAAGTACAAAGATATTATAAAGAGTAATTAAGGCCCGCAAGGCGAGAACGAATATGTTGCTGCCACTCGGCTGACCGCTAAAGACTAAACTTAAGTATCCTAAACTCCTAAAGGCAAGCCCTTCGCTGCCGCTCACGACGCCGGTTGCTATCCAGCCAAAGTGCTGACCCAGCGCCTCTTGAGTGGTGTTTGTTTGTTCGACAAAAATGCAGAGTCCGCTCCATCCAGTGGCAGATTCAGTTAACTCTCGTTAACTTATACATACAGTGGCTCAGAGCCAAAACAATGCAGTGTCAAATAAAAAGTTAAATTGGCTGCCATAAAGTTATTACACATTATTTTTCAAAAATTCCAATGACCGATGATAGGTATATACATTAGGTACCAAAACCAATATTTGACCCTTAAATACTGGGTTTTCCCCACCTGTTAGATCGTATTAAAACTTAAACTTAAACTTTTTATTTGACACTGCATTGTTTTGGCTCTGAGCCATTGTATGTACATACATATGTATGTATATACTGACTGAGTACCGGGTATAAAGTAGAGCCGCGGCCTTTGTCGCGGTTCACAACGTTCTCCCTCGTTTCGGTTGTTCTCGCGAGCAGAGCGTAAGCAAAACAAACGGTCAACAGACATTTTATTGCGTTGCGTAGTTACGCCAGACGTAACAGTAACTCTCATTAAAATAGTAAAAAAAAACCACAATAAAGCCGATATTACAAAAAAACGGCAGTCCTCTTGACAATAATCAATTTTCGACTATAAGTGTATAGTCAAAACTTTACTTTTAATTCAAATTTGTACTTTCGTAAACAAACTCAGTTAGAACTTGTATGATGAATCGTGGTCTAAGAAAATATGAATTTTCTGCATGTTATTTTTATACCCGGTACTCGAATAGGATAGGGGTATATTAAATTTGTGGTGATAACGGATGTGTGTAACGGCCAGAAGGAAGCGTTTCCGACCCCATAAAGTATATATATTCGTGATCAGCATCAATAGCCGAGTCGATTTAGCCATGTCTGTCCGTCCGTCCGTCCGTCCGTCTTCATTAGCGCCTATATCTCAGAGACTAGGAAAGCAAGAGCAACAAAATTTTGTATCCAGTCTCCTGTGTTATCACACTACTCTAAGTGTATTTCAAAATTTCGCCCCGCCCCTTCCGCCAACACAAAGGATGAAAGTCTGTGGCATACACAATTTTAAAGATACGAGAAAACTAAACACGCAAAACCATAGAGAATGACCATTTCTATTAGAGTGTTGCATCTGAATCAGATCGGATTAATTATATAGCCACAATGAGGAAACCCATTTCGAAAGTCATCGTTCCCTCTCGCTCTCTCTCACACTCAACCCCGTCTGCTTTGCTAGTTCGTCCAGATGAGCGCCTAGATCTTAGAGACTATAAAAGCTAGAGCAACCAAACTTTCTATCCAAGCTCCTGTGATATCAATTCAGCACAAGTGTATTTCAAAATTTTGACCCGCCCCCTTCCGCCCCCACAAAGAACGAAATTAAATTAAATTAATTTCGGAAAAACTGGGACATAGACGTCCATATGGGACATTGATGATGAATTTTTAAACCAAACCGGTCTAGTACAACTGAGAAAAGGGAAGTACAGCTTGCAAGTGTTGCAAAAAGTTTTATGGCTGATCCAGCTACCCAGCTATCGAACGGTGTAGTGTTCACTTAAATTATTATTATTTTCAAAAAAAAAACGAGGGGGAACGTTGTGAGCCGCGGCAAAGGCCGCGGCTCTACTTTATACCCGGTACTCACTCAGTATATACAAACATTTATGAGCTTACGATTTATGAAATTTATTAAATGTTCGCAAAAGGGACGAATTAAATTTTGGGCAAAAAATAATATTTAAAATAAAAAAAATGAAGTCAAACCTTTTTTGGAATTTTTATGCATGTTTCCATTTTTGTTTACATATTGTTTTACATCTGCTTCTACATTTCATAATGTACATGTATAACTACATATTCAATACGTACAAGTGTGTACGAGAGAGAGAGGGAATGAGAAAGCGCTTGGCAGGCGTTGCGTAGCCACTGAAATTTAATTTGTTCCTTCTGTCCATAATAATGATTCGACCTGATCCAGATTCGCCAATCTGGTAGATATGGTAATTTTCCATGATTCTGCGTTTTTGGTTTTCTTTTATCTTAAAAATTGTGGATTCCACTGATTTTGGTCCTTTGTGAGGGCGGAAGGGGCGGGCGACCCAGTTATGCCCCGAACAATGCAAGTGCACCGTCAGCCCTATGCAACGGGCCCAATAACGCCAATAATAACGCCTCATATGCACATAACACTCTGTACATAACCCTCTGTAGCGGCGACCACATACATACAAATATATATCAAAATATAATTTAGCCGCTGCGCTGCCGGCGAGACCGACAGCGCTGCTTAATTGTTTTAGCCTTAAAAGGCATATGAATATATCTAAGCGAGCAATTAATTCTATTATACTACAAGACAATGCAGTAATAAATCGTGTTCTTCGGTAATTTTGGATTCAAGAATTCGGTGGGCGGTATGATTCAACATATCCTGAAGTTTTACTTTAGCTTTGTAAGGGTGTGAGAAGGCAAGATAAATGTTGTCTCAGCCATCCGCATGTGTATGAGACCAGGCCACTCTTACGGAGGCGACTGTAATACTTGCATATGTTGCACAGCTAGGCATATTATCAGGGAAGCTACTGTAAAGCTCTTATCGCAAGACCTACTTGCATACACATGCATGCTGACCGTTCTTGTGAAAGCTTTACGAGATCAAAGCTTGGTAAATTTGGTATCCCAAACTCTAAGCTCATGAGGCTTGCGCGCACCCTTCTGCAAGTTAAGCTCTTCTCTCCACGTACCAAGATCAAAGCTATTTTCAAGTTCAAAGCTCATGGGACTTGCACTCTGAGCTTGCATTTTATTCCTCTAAAAGCAACGGCCAAGTGAAGTATAGCTACAAAAAAAGAAACTTATTTACATAACCTGCGAAAGGGTGGATCCGGATTAAACCTCAACACTCTCAGCTCCCAAGTAACTGATCCCCCACACCTGCGCGACTGTGTGTACCCAGCGCCAGATTCATTTCTCTCGGAATTTCATATTTTCGGAAACGCAGCAGTGCGTGTTGTTAGCGGTGCCGGTGGTGATTGATCAGACAGCGAGTGTGCGAATTCTGTGCTTGGACCAGGTGTGTGGAGCAGAACACATGACCGGTATAAATTGGCCCATCGAGCCAGCAGTGCCTACAACCATACCCGCACAAACAGCCCCACGCACGTACTGGCCATAGCTATAGATAAGGATTTTATTTGGTGACTATTTTCAATGACTGCGCCTTCGGCTTTGGTTTTGGCTTCAAGTAGCGGGGCAGGGGCAGTGCCAGTGGCTGGTCGCGCACGTGTTTGGCATTTTTCCTTCACCATCCAACTCTTAGCCGTTGCCCTTCGCACCATTTCACCGTGATAGCCGTGAGTAGTTATTGGACATGGTAGTTCGTGGGTGTGCTCTCTAAGTTGCCTTTGTCTTCGATCACAGCCCTCTCTAGGTCGCCAAAACGAAGATCGTGTCCCCTGATTTGCAACAGCTTGATCTTTGCTGTAGTTTTATGATAGTCAATTCAATAATCCCGATTCATGTCGATCGTGCTGCATGGCATATTCATGAATTTTTCCTTACTTATTAAGTCGATTAAGCTCACTATGTTACTCAACCTTCATGCTACCGATACATATCTAAACTATTATTGTTAATTTTCTCCTAATGAATTATCTGATTTATGCTGCTGGCATTCTGATTGTGTTTGAGTCGGAGCCAGACCATTAGATAGAGTTGTTTCAATTTATTGATTTAAGGTAGTGGTTTCTTTTCGCAATGAAAAATTACGTACTGCATGTGTAATCAATTCCATGGTCTAGTGTCGGTTAGTTCTGATTTAAGTCGGTTCTATGCCGCGTAATAGATATCTAGAACATTTTCATCTATCTGACGGGAATTGAGATTTTCTCAGATTGGAGATTCTTCGGTCTGTTTCTCTTTTAGTCAGACAAGATATTCACCTTATTTGTAGTAGATTTCGTATACGGATTTTGAGATGTGTTATACTCCCATTTAACTATTGCTGCGTAGCGAGTGCTTAAAGAAAAGTCTTCTTGATAGATCTTGATATCGATACTTAAGGGAATTTTTGTTATTAGCGAACTTGTTGTTTCAAAACCCAAAGCTTATTGCAATTTTCACGTTCTTATTAGAAAGCATAGCGAACTAGTATTATTCCTTTACGATAGCAAAGAGATGGAGCGTAGAAGACTTAAGATTGCCCGGCTCAGGCAAACAAGTAGCATGCACCATTTGTAGTGATACCAGCGTGGAGAGGGAAATAGTAGAGACACCCTGTAAGCACAAGACATGTCTGTTAGAGTGGTTGGCAAACAATGAGACATGTCCTGTATGTAGGCAGTTTTGTTCTCGAGTAATGATGCAAATTAGGGAAAGCCCCGTGACCGATTCTAGGCCTCCATCTTTAACGCTAGGCCAAGATGCCTACGATGGTCAACTTGATTGGGAGAGCGACATTCTGCTGGCTCCTTCACGACTCAGCAATGCACTATGGGGAAAATTTCCATTTTTCGGGAATTTAGTCTTTTTCTCCAAGTATTAAAATTGGCCATTTTTATACCCGGTACTCGAAGAGTTTAAGGGTATATTCGATTTGTGGGGATAACGGTTGTGTGTAACGCCCAGAAGGAAGCGTTTCCGACCCCATAAAGTATATATATTCTTGATCAGCATCAATAGCCGAGTCGATATAGCCATGTCTGTCTGTCCGTCCGTCCGTCTTCATTAGCGCCTATATCTCAGAGACTATTAAAGCTAGAGCAACCAAGTTTTGTATCCAGTCTCCTCTGTGATCACACTACTCCAAATGTATTTCAAAATTTCGCCCCGCCCCCTTCCGCCCCCACAAAGGACGAAAGTCTGTGGCGTACACAATGTTGAAGATACGAGAAAACTAGAAACGCAGAATTATAGCGAATGATCATTTCTATCAGAGTGTTGAATCTGGATCAGATCGGATCATTATTATAGCTACAATGAAGAAAACCATTTCGAAAGTCATCGTTCCCTCTCGCTCTCTCTCACACGCGACCCTGTCTGCTTTCCCCATTCGAATTTTGTGACGCCTAGTTCTCAGAGACTATAAGAGCTAGAGCAACCTATCCAAGCTCCTGTGATATCAAACCAGCACAAGTGTATTTCAAAATTTTGCCACGCCCTTTTCCGCCCCCACAAAGGACGAAAATCTGTGGAATCCACAATTTTTAAGATAAAAGAAAACCAAAAACGCAGAATCATGGAAAATTACCATATCTACCAGATTGCCGAATATGGATCAGGTCGGATCAATATTATGGCCAGAAGAAACAAATTAAATTTCAGTGGCTACGCAACGCCTGCCAAGCGCTGACTCATTCCCTCTCTCTCTGTCGCAAACACTTGTACGTCTCAAATATATAGTTATACATGTCATGTAGAAATTTAGAAGCAGATGTAAAAAGCATATGCAAACAAAATTGAAAACATGTATAATATTCCAAAAATGATTTGACTTCATTTTTTGAAATATTATTTTTTGCCCAAAATTTAATTTGTCCCTTTTGCGAACATGTAATAAATTGCATAAATCGTAAGCTCATACATGTATGTAAATACTGACTGAGTACCGGGTATAAAGTAGAGCCGCGGACTTTGCCGCGGCTCAGAACGTTCCCCCTCGTTTTGTGTTAACATCTTAAGAAAACTTCAAACTGTAAAATTCAATACCTAAAATGTTATATAACAGACCAATGTTATGCCTACCCGCTGTTAAAGTAGAAAATTACGTGCTGTAAGATTGCTATATTTTTGCTGCCTATTTTCAAATTGCTCGTATTCAAACGCGACACATTATTTTTGTGAAATTTAAAAAGGATATCAATCATACGGGCTTGTACTATATGTTGGTTGTACTAAAACTTTGTACTTGTCCGTGTTTTATTAATATTCTGTAAAAGTAGTAAGTGTTCTCAAAGGTAATTTCTGGAAAGATATTTCAAGTTCGTAGAGGCCTATAAAACGACCATTACGTTCCATAAGTGTACGTCCTAATTCATGTCGTAGAGCAATTAATTGTGATTTAAAGGCAGTTTGTCTCAATGTGCACTTTTCCGCACTATCTGCGCAAATTAATTTTTTGCAGGTGACTTCCAGTTTTCAAACGTGGAGCTGTTTTATGTATGGCGCAAGGAAAAAGGCTACTACAACCAATAAAATGCAATTCTTGATTTTTTTAAGAGGAGATTAAGTAAACATATTAATGTTTTAAAATATGTATCATATTTAAAAAGCAAAAGTCAATTTTATTTTGACAAAATTTGAAAAACAGCAACCAGAACAAATAATATTTTGTAAAAAGCATTAAATTGGTGATCGAGCCCAACAAAATTATACATAAGCGATTCAAATGGGAAGAATAAGTTAAATATTGGACGTCCAAAGTTGGCTTACTGATTGAAAGGTGAAGAAGCACAAAAAAACAAGCAGCAGCTTTATCAAAAGCTCAAGAGGGCAACGTCTATTTGTTGATTTGCCTGCCTATTGATGTTTTAAACCTCTTATGATGTGAAATTGAAGGACCAGATCAAACTTTTTATGATTTTGAATAAGAATTTGACGTTATATTTTTTATGTGTGATGAAGATGTTGAAAATGAAGAAAATGTCTGTTAATATTATTTATTATTTCTTTAGCTCCTGAGTTTGATCAAAATTATGGTTTTCAAAAAGTAAAACTTTATTTTTATGTATAAAAGGGAATTATAGTTAATAAATATTAGTATAAATTCAATTTCGTAATATAATACAAAAAAATAAACAAATTTTTTTTTTATGGGTGGGCGGTGTCTTTGACCACTTTTCCAAAAACTGTTTCTAAGGGCTTACATAATAATAGCAAAAAAACCGCATCGAAAAATCTTGCTTAGTTTAGGAGTTATTAATTAATACCCGAAAAATTAGAATTTTACCCATATTGCAATGCTAGTAATGCTCGAAGTAAAAGCCAGAGGCCTGGAAATTTCAGTGCTAGGGCTAATTTGAATGATTCGATGAGTGAGCATCCTGAAAGAATCTCGAACCTTGTTTCCAATTGGCGTATTAAGTTCAGTAGCTTAGCGAATCACCTTGCGATAGAAGACTTCGTTTATAGAGTAAATTGCTTGACTTCTCAATGTCTGTGTTCGGGGCAGATCCCCACCGAATAGCGGCTGGCCAAATAGCAGCTACTATATATTGGCCTTCAGCCGCATATTTCCGTTGCTACATATTCTTACATATATACATATTCTGTTAATTCTTGCACTTGCTTGCCCTGCTAAACGCTCTCTCAAATCTCGATCTTCTCTTCGTTATCTATGCTCGGCGTTATCTTTTCTCGGCGTTTTCTATGCTCGGCGTTATCTATGCTCGGCGTTATCTATGTTTTCCGAAGCTGCCTCGACCTTTTATTGGCGTGTTTGATTCATTGGCATGAATTGTGTAGTCAACTGCAAGAGCGATATCAGGCTCAGCGAACTAATCGTGACATCAAGAAAGCCATGCGTCGACGCAAACAAAGTAGCAATGAAACCTTTGATGAGTACTTAGATGCGATATTAGCGATAGCGGATTCTTTGCGGGAACCCATCGAAGTTAGGCATAACCTTAAGCCTGACTTAAAACTGAAGTTATTGCATATCCATACTCCAGACTTAGCCAGTTTGCATAAAGAATGCCATCGACACTAAGAGTTCTTTCGTAGTTTCTTTTCTAAGCCAGTTCCACGTCCGAACGTATCCCGAGGGTCGGTAAACACTGTTCTACACGAACAAACCCAAGAAAGGGAGGGCCATCTGGAGGACGAAGCTTCAGCGAAAATCTGTGCGGTTTATCGATCATCCGAGAAACTCAAATGTTGGAACTGTTACGAACAAGTTCACCGATACCAGGACTGTCTCAAACCTCGTCATATCTTTTGTTACGGCTGCGGTCAGCTCGACACATATAAGCCAAGGTGTGACAAATGCAATGCTGTTTCGGAAAACTCGACGCAGGATGTCCGCCGTGCTCAAAAGGGGGATGTCCGATCTTAGCCACTGAACCACCGAGCTTTCAACCTACCCAGATAGAACCTTTACCTGACAAATCGACTTCATTACTGGACGGATCCCATGTCTTGCGTTTCAATCCCTATCATGTGCGAGTGCAGGAGTTTGAGAAGCGCAGGGCAGAGATATTCAACGCCAACTAAAAAGGTTTCGTGCAAACCTCGTTCTGCATTGCGAGTGCGCAAATTCTGGCAAAGTAAGCAAGCCCTTAAAAATTGCCTCATAATGTCTATTGTCCATAGGAACAATGACATTCGACCCTTTATCAGAATCGAAATTTTCGGTCAAGACTATTTAGCTTTATTGGACAGTGGAGCCAATAGGAAAGTCATTGGTGGAAATCTTGCCAGGCGAACAATCTCGGAGGAAGTGAAGTTTGTCAAGATGAAAGGAGTTGTAAGTACGGCCGATGGCCACACTCATTCGGTTATTGTCGGTTATATTATCACTATTCGTCTGACATATAATTCTATTCACATTGACTTTGAGTTCTTGATAGTTTTCTCGATAACAGCCGATCTGATTTTTGGATTTTTGGCAGAAGTTTAGCATATCTTTTTCCTCTCTTGGAGAAATTAACGTCTTAAAGAACGAATTGAACTCTGAGGATTCGAGCAAGATGAAATTGTCTTCGTTACAGAAATCTAAATTAAAAGCCATTATTGATTTCTTTTCGTCTTTTGAGAAGGATGGACTTGGGTTAACCAAGTTGATCGAACACAATATCGACACAGGCGTTGCCAAGCCCGTTAAACAAAGGTTTTACCCTCTCTCGCCTGCCAAACAAAAATTTTTGTGCAGTGACATTGACCGAATGATACAGCTGGATGTCATTGAAGAAGCTTCCAGCTCACCATGGTCATCACCCATTACCTTACACATAAAACCTGGCAAAGTGCGATTCTGCCTAGATGCAAGGAAGCTTTATGTAGTCGCGGTTAGGGATGCTTATCCTATTCCAATTATGGATGGGCTGCTGAGTCGTCTACCGCCAGTACATTGCGTTTCAAAAATCGATCTGAAGGATGCCTTCTGGCAGATTCTTCTCGACCAAGAATTTTGTGCCAAAAGAGCATTCACCGATCCTAATAGACCCCTGTATCTGGTTAAAAGGATGGCTTTTGGATTGACAAATTCTTCACCAGCCATAAGTCGTCTAATTGATTTGTTGATTTCCTATAAGCTGAAGTTGCATGTTCTAGTGTATCTAGACGACTTGCTAGTGCTGTCCAATAGCTTCGAATCAGATCTGTTGCATCTTTGGAAGTTTCAACGCAACTTCGAAAAGCTGGTCTCACCATTAACGTCCAAAAGAATCATTTTTGTCTTTAAAAAGTGGATTATTTAGGGTACATAGTGGGAGAGGGCACACTTCAAAGGAGTTTCCAGTTCCTAAGACTCTGAAGATGCAGCTCAGAAGATTCTTGGGAATGACGGGCTTGTATCAGCGTTTCATTCCGGAATATGCTGCAATTGTCTTCCCGCTTACCGAACTAATAGAAGCGAAACCATATGCATGGAATGATCGATCCCAAGCAGCATTTGAAGAAATCAAGGCCAAATTGAGCTCAGCCATGTTCCTAGTTCATCCCCAATGTCGGGTTCCGCAGCCCAATATTAAGAGAGTTGATGGAAATATTGTAGCCAGTGGTGCATCAGTAAATTACATTCCCTTTTTATATTTTGTTGTTTTTACTGCCCACTGCACTGCACATTGTACACACATACATATATACATGTAAGCTCCCGCACGGCAGTGTCCTATCCAGCCGTTCTCTCGTCTTCTTTCCTTCTTTCTTTCGACTTTTCTATCACTCTCTTGATCTTTCTTCTTCGCTATTGCTCTCTCCTCTGGATCTGTCGTACTCTCGCTTGCAGTAGGGCACGGGCAATTCGGCCCGCCTGCCCTCAATAGTCTGGATATATCAACGACACTGTCGTTGAACCGACCCCTCGCGTCTTCAATCCGACCCCGTCTTGAATCGAGCTAAACAGACTCGCAGTGCATTTCCTGTATTCTTTCGACTCGCTATCCTATTACATATATACCCCACAATAAACTGTATTAAACTAAACTCCCGTGTTTAATATCTCGCAAACTACGCTGCCGAAAAAGCTCGGTAGCTCAACACCCAATATGACAAGCCGTTCACCGTGCAATGTGATGACTCGATGTATGGTGTAGGAGCCGTTCTACCTCAGGGTGGCGACAACGGATGTGAAAGACCTATAGCAATTGGGAATAAAAAATTTTCCCTTTCAGGGTCGTTACAGATCACGCTAGTCTTCGCTGGTGGATGAACCAATCTGATCTAGATTAGCTAGATGGGGGATTAGTCTTCAGGGTTACGGTTTCAATATCGAATGTTATGGCATATGCACTATCTCGTTCATTTGAGACAGAGGAAATAGCGACTTTGAACTTTGAAGTATTGCCAGAAATAGATCTTCACTCGGAAGCCTTTCAGTCGGTGGAGTATGGTATTCGTCGGGACAAAATGAACGCAGCAAATTTACCCGACTATCGCGTGGCTGAAGGATACATATATCATCGGGTAGATTTAAGTAAAGGCAGCTCTGATCAACTGGACAACAGTTGGAAATTAGTTGTTCCTGAATTCTTGCGCAAAAGCGTGATCTGGTCAGCGCATGATCACCCATCCTCCGCTCATTGTGGAACTGCAAAATGCCTGGAACGAATTCGACGACGTTTGCATTGGCCGGGGATGGTGGTAGATGTTCGCAAATACATTTGTGAGTGCGAGGTATGTAAGACGACGAAGTATCCCACTCGATCTCTTAAACCTCCCATGGGTGCTCGAGTTACCAGCAAAAGACCGTTTCAGCATTTTTATCTCGACTTCATTGGCCCATTTCATCGCACCAAGAAGGGTAATTTTGATCATTCTCGACCATTTTTTGAAACTCACCTTTCTGAAGGCCGTTCGAAAATTCACGTCCAATGTGCTGACTGATTACACTAGTCGACACGACTTTTCCGCTGTCGCCAAAAGTGACTTTTTCTGATAGATTTGGATGTATAAAAATTATTAAGGAATGTTTTTTTTTTTCATGGAGTAGTTTTTTTTTTAAAGAATTTTTAAAAAATGTGGTATTTTTTTTCATAGGTAGTGCTTCTATTTTTTACATTACTTAAGTTTCCTACAACTGGTTGTATTGAACTTTGCAGTTAAAAAACGCTGACAAATGCAGCTATAAATCCGCCTCAGACACTTTGTAGCTGCAACTTAACGTCTGGAAGATATTAAGCTTCCAAATTGAAATTTCATAAATTTTTTCGGTATTTTTCCTCGAAATTTTGACATTGAAAGCTCAGGAAAAGTCGAAAAAAAATAAACGAATGCCTTGATTTTTGGTTTTAGATAGACACATTAATTACGCGTCGTTTAAAGTATCGCTTATAAAAATATAAAATCAAACGGCTAAGTTATAACCGTTTGACCAAAACGACCCAAAATGACTTTTACCTGAAAAAATACCGTCCGGTACGTTTTTGGTCCAACTTCCAAAATGGGATTGCAAAAAACAAAAAGGACCTGTAATTTTGGTTTTACCGAGTCTTAGGTATTGATATATATCGGATATATATCCTACCTGGTCATATTTATTTGGGGTGTAAGTGTTGTGGACAGTTTTATTCCTTATACCTAAGCCTTGGTGAGGATAAATATACATAAATACCTGTTAGGGTCAAATGTTGACTTTTTTCCTTCACAGGTGCTGGTCCCGCAGATATTTGACCTTTCTCCTTCAAGCTATTCATAAAAAAGGATATATAACTCTGTACCTATAGTATCGTTGCCTCAGTGTAGTTCTGACTTCCAGCAGAATACGATCGTGTGTTTTCGAAAAATACCAACTGTTTCTAATTGAAATGGACAACCCAAGCCGACTCGTTTTGCTACATATGTGGAAAGTATATGACCGGCAAAGAAGAAAAAATCGTTTTTACCGAAAAGTTCCAAGAACAGTATAAGGAAAACTATAAGATGTGGCCCAAAAGTATTGGCGAAGAGTGGGCTCCAAGCTGTATATGCAAAACGTGCAAATTGAATTTAACAGCATTTAATAAAGAGCAAAGTAAGTTACCCTAAATCAGAAGCTATGAAGTGTACAAAAAATACTAAGCATTACTTTTTTTCTTGCACATTTTTTTTTAGAAAACAATTTCGATTTGGAACTCCAATGCTATGGAGAAAACCAAAAAATCACAGCACTGAATGTTTCTTTTTTTTATTCGAAAAAAAAGGGTTTGGGGTAGGTGAGAGATATAAATTCCCGCAAGAGTCACGTCAAGGCTTTACGCTTCCTGCTCCTCCTTTGAAGGAAATATCGCCATTAAAACGCAAAAAAGAGGAGATGTCTTCTTCGTCGTATGGAACAACGGATTCAAGTAATGACCAATCAGGAGAATATAAATTTTGCAAGCCATTATCACAGGAACAATTGAACAATTTGGTGAGGATCATGGAACTTCCTAAAAGTAAAGCTCAGATTCTTGGATCTATTTTAAAGGATGCCCGTTTATTGAAGGAAGATGTCAAAATAACTCATTTCCGGACGCGTCACTTGGTTCACGCAAACTTTTATATGACGAAGGATGACATGTGCGTTTGTCACGACATTTTCGGCCTCTTCAAGGCACTGGGTGAAGATTACGACCCAAACGATTGGAGGTTATTTGTTGACAGCAGTAAAGAAAGTTTAAAGGCTGTTTTGCTACACAATGGAAATCAAAAGCCGTCTATTCCCATCGCCCATGCTGTTAATATGAAAGAGTCCTATCAAACAATGACTAAATTGTTTGAAAATATTAAATATAAAGAACACCAGTGGAAGGTCGCGTGTGACTTAAAAGTTGTAGCCATGTTAACTGGATTGCAAGGCGGTTATACAAAATACTGTTGCTTCCTGTGCCTATGGGATAGCCGAGATAGAAAAGAGCATTACTCAAGAAAGAACTGGGAAAAACGGAACGAAAATACTTTGGGACATCACAACGTACAAAATGCAGCTCTTGTGAAAGTCCAAGACATTATATTACCACCATTGCACATTAAGCTAGGACTGATAAAAAATTTTGTTAAAGCACTGGATTACGAAGGTGAATCGATGAATTACCTCAAAACTGTTTTTCCACGTCTGTCGCTGGCAAAAGTTAAAGAAGGCGTATTTGATGGCCCCCAAATTCGAAAACTACTAAAAGATGATGGATTTGAAAATATTTTATCTACGAATGAAAAAGCAGCCGCGAACTCATTCCGAATGGTTACAACAAATTTTCTTGGTAACAGAAAGAGTGATGATTACGTTAAAATCGTTCAAGACCTACTTAAGAATTATGAACAAATTGGAGCCAACATGTCACTCAAAATCCATTTCCTGCACTCACACTTAGACTTTTTTCCGCCAAACCTTGGGGATGTTAGTGATGAACACGGAGAGAGATTTCACCAACAATTAAAAGCTATGGAACGACGGTATCAAGGTGTTTGGAATGAGAATATGTTGGGCGACTATGTGTGGACTCTCATAAAAGAATCTGACTTAAATGACAAAAGAAGACAGACAAACCATTTTAAAAATAGTAACAAGCAATAACAATAAAAATATTTAAGTATCATAACACTTAAATAAATTCAAGTATTTTTCGGTATTTTTTCAGATAAAATGAGATTTTTTGGTCAAACGGTTATAACTTAGCCGTTTGATTTTATATTTTTATAAGCGATACCTTAAACGACGCGTAATTAATGTGTCTATCTAAAACCAAAAATCAAGGCATTCATTTATTTTTTTTTTTTCGCTTTTTCCTAAAGTTTCAAAGTCAAAATTTCGGGTAAAAAATACCGAAAAAAATGATGAAATTTCAATTTGGAAGCTTAATATCTGCCAGACGTTAAGTTTCTGCTACAAAGTGTCTGGGTCGGATTTATAGCTGCATTTATCAGCATATTTTAACTGCAAAGTTCAATACAACCAGTTGTAGGAAACTTAAGTTATGTGAAAAATAGAAGCACTACCTATGACAAAAAATACCAGATTTTTTAAAAATTCTTAAAAAAAAAAACTACTCCATGAAAAAAAAACCATATTCTTAAAAAAATTTTAAATCTCCCAATCTATTAGAAAAAGTCATTTTTGGAGACAGCGGAAAAAAAAAGTTGAAATTTGTCGAGTAGTGTTATTAAAGTAACGTACAAAGAAATGACAAGCAAATTACCTAAAGAGCTAATCAAGAAATATGTATGCACGAAAAAGAGTGCTTTATATTTCTATAATGATGAAGATTTTCCTTTATTCCAACAAGCATATTTGGAAATAATTAATTCAAGAAATATAACGAAGGTAATTAAATCGAGTAAAAAACTAATTGATATTCAAAATTACGCCAAGTTTAAAGAACTAATAGTAAAAAATCATAAGGAGTTATTGCATCCTGGAATTGAGAAAACAGTCAATTGCTTTAAAGGAAAATACTATTATCCAGATCATCAAAAATTAATTCAAAGTTTAATAAACGAATGCCCTACTTTTAATATTGCCAAGACCGAGCATCGTGACACTAAGTTAGCAGTCGAATTAACCCCAGAAATACAGAACGTCAGAGAAAGATATGTTATGGATTTCTATATGATAGGCAACCAGCAGTTCCTATCATGTATAGAAATTTACTCAAAATTTGCCACTCTAATAGAAGTAAATAGTCGCGACTGGCTCGAAACAAAAAGAGCCATTATAAAAGTCTTCAACGAAATGGGCAAGCCCCAAAAAATAAAAGCCGATAAAGCAAGCATGGCTAATCTCGGAAGATGTGAAAATACAGATTACATCTAGCAAAAATGGGATATCAGACGTAGAAAGATTCCATAAAACTGTTAATGAAAAATTAAGAATAATAACCAGCGAAAACGACCCTGAAACGAAATAAACAAAATTCTTATACACGTATAATCATAAAACAAAACATAACACTACAAACAGGACACCTGCCGACATATTCATTTATGCAGGAACACCTGAATATAATACACAATTAAATAAAGAGAAACAAATGAATAATTTAAATCAAAAACGTAATGATTCCGAAAAAGACACGAGATTTAGGCAATCCCCATTAGTAAAATCTAAAAAAACGAATCCATTCAAAAAGACTGGAGAAATAACTAAACTTGATGAAAAGCATTACGAGGAGAAAAATAGAGGCAGGAAAATTATACATGTTTGAGATGCCAAGCTTTTTTGACACCTATTTTTATCCAAAATAGTAATGCGAATTGTTCAAATGTAATAGCTGTTTATTTATACCGGCCTCTGCTAGCGGAAGCCGATTGCTTGCTCTTAGCACAACCAGATAAATGTACATATGTATTATCGAGATCCAAATGCAACCAATGCGCAGAGAGGTTAGCAGATTACTGAAATTAGCACCGTCGGCTAATCAAAGCTAGAGCCGAGGCGGCGGCTGCAGAGCGTCCTTTACAGAGGGAGAGCGCAGCAGCGCTGCCGAACGTGGGCGTTTACAGTGCATTAAATATTGTATTGTATTGTAGTGTATGTATAGTTTTAAGTTAGGCCTGTTGATTAGCGGCTGGCCCGAACATACTCCCCCCGTTGGAAGCCAGTCTTTCAACAGAATCCTTGAGGGGCAGTACACATAGCTGGGTAACGGCCCTTCTGATGGTTCCTGTGGCAGTCTTCAAATCAGCTACGCGGCACACTCCATCCTTGCCCTTGACGACCTTGACCACTCTAGCTAGTGGCCAACGCATTGGAGGAAGATTTTCGTCCTTAATCAGAACGAGATCGTTTATGCAAAGATTTTGCGTGGGAGTCCGCCATTTCGACCGCTCTTGCAAAAGAGTTAGATACTCTTCGCGCCAGCGGCTCCAGAATATCTGCTGCAGTTGAGTAACCCGTTGCCAGCCATCCAGACGATTGTAGTTGAGCTTCGTCAGATCGGGCTCGAGGATTGCCTCGTGTGGACCGCCTAAAAGCAGATGAGCAGGAGTCAGGACATCTAAGTCAGCAGGATTTTCTGAAAGCGAGAGCAAAGGGCGAGAATTAACAATTGCCGTGATCTGGCAGATCAGAGTGCGCAGCTCGTCGAAGTCAAGCACAGAGGGCCCAACTGAGCGGTACAGGTGATGCTTTGCTGTCTTCACGGCCGCTTCCCACAAACCGCCAAAGTGCGGAGAGCGTGGTGGGATGAAGCGCCAGTCGATCGAGTCCGCCAAGCAGGATTCATGGACCTCCTTCATATGCGAGCCGCTCATAACAAGTTTCTTGAGCTCCAAAAGCTCGTTCTTGGCGCCAACGAAGTTTGTCGCATTGTCGGACCAAATTTGACTTGGCCTTCCTCGCGTGGAAGTGAAACGCTTTAGGGCGCCTAGAAATGAAGCGGTGGTCAGGTCCTTTACGAGCTCCATGTGTATAGCCTTAGAAGTAAAGCAAATGAATACACTGATGTAGCACTTGATGGGTGGCCTCGTGCGGATTTCTGATCTGTAGAAAAAGGGCCCGCAGTAATCCACTCCAGTGACTTCAAAGGGTCGAGATCCCTCCAAACGCTCCTTAGGCAGATCTCCCATGATGTGCTGAACCATGCGCGGCCTAGTCCTGAAGCATCTCACACACTTGCTGACTACCTTTGATACTGCCTTAATTCCGCCAATGGGCCAATATTCCAGCCGAATTTTGGCAAGTAGTGCGCGAGGTCCAGCATGAAAGTTCCTTTCGTGATAATGCCTTATCAGCGCACAAGTTATGGGATGCCCCTTTGGCAGAATAAGCGGGTGCTGAGCGTCAAATCCCAGAGATGAGTTGCCAAGACGACCTCCAACTCTTAGTAATCCATACCGATCGATGAACGGAGAGAGTGAGCTGATGGAACTGGATTTCCTGACTTGACCATTGCGTTGAATCTCCCTTATATCCATATACGAAACAGCCAGTTGAATATGCCGGATCAGAAGATGCGTTCCTTGCCGAATATCCGAAACGGTGAGTCCGGATGCCGAAGACGATGAACAAATTTATGCATGTGGGCGAATGTGCGCTGGATGCCGAAGAATGAATTTGCAAACTTGCATTCTGACGTGAGATCGGCAATACTCGCTTGCGAAGCTCGGCCGTTGCTGCTTCAAGAACAGGAGGTACAGGCCACTCTTCCTTGGAGCCTGCCAAAAACGATGTACCGTGAAACCACAGCTCTGACTGGATAAGTTGGTTGGGAGCGAGCCTCTAGAGAGAAAGTCAGCAGGATTTAATGATGTGGAAACATAGCGCCATTCCATGCCTGCCGTCAAATCCTGAATTGCTGCCACTCGATTTGCCACGAAGACTTGAATTTTGGCTGGCTCATCCCGTATCCAAGATAATGCTGTCGATGAATCTGACCAGCAATAAAACTGACCTGTAAAACTTCCAATATCCTTCAAATTATTCAAATTAGTTTCGCAAGCAAATGGGCTCCACTTAATTCCAGCTTGGGAATCGATAAGGTTTTTAGTGGCGCCACTCTTTGAGCTTTGAGAGTGAGACTTTGAGCACAAAATATTGCTCGACGACTGCCCTTCCCTGGACACCACATATATGCAAGTGCCATATGCTTCTATGCTGGCGTCACAAAATCCGTGAAGTTCGACTACCGTAGCAGAATGAACAACGCGACTACCATAGCAGAATGAACAACGCGAGGAAATGAACAACGCGAGGAATGAACAACGCGACTACCGTAGCAGAATGAACAACGCGAGGAAATGATATCCGCGGGATAGTTGACAAACTGTTTCTCAAGTCCATCCAAGATGAATGCAATGCTGAGGGTAGGCTTTCATCCCAATCTAAATTTTCTCTCCAAAGCTGCTGAAGGAAGATTTTGCACCTGACAATAACGGGATTTATCAATCCAAGAGGGTCGTAGAAACGAGCAATCGTAGACAAAACCGATCGCTTGGAGGGCTTCGAATTTGTGTCCAGCGCGGACAAGGCAAAAAGCAGCTGATCTGACGCAGGGTCCCATGCTAAGCCAAGAATTTTCGTTATGTCACTTCCATCATGAAACCTTAAGTATTTCTCTCTGTCCGCTTCAGGCGTTCCCTCAAGTACTTCCTGATGGTTAGAGCACCATTTCCTAAGCTTAAAATTACCGCAAGACAGTATGGCGGAGGTTTGATGCATCTTTTCCATGACCTCAGCGACAGAGCTGCCGCCCGAGATGAGATCATCCACGTAAAAATCCTGCTGCAGAGCAGCTGAGCCAAGAGGGTAGGACTCACCCTCGTCAATAGCCAGCTGGTGCATTGCGCGAACTGCTAAAAATGATGCAGCTCTAGTGCCATATGTGACGGTGTCTAATGTGTAGACCTGAACTTCGGACTGGACAGAATCTCGCCATAGAATGCACTGAAAGTAATTGTCAGGTGAAGACACTCGCACGCAGCGGTACATTTTACAAATGTCCCCAGTGAGAGCGACTGGATATGTGCGAAACCGAATTAGTATGCTGAACAATGCAGGCTGAATAACAGGGCCTGCCATCATCGCATCATTTAGGGAACATCCAGTTGACGTAGCTGCCGAACCATCGAAATCGACACGAAGCTTTGTCGTCGTACTATCCTCCTTTAAAACACAGTGGTGAGGCAAGAAATATCTGCAGAGACCGACGAGAATCAGGGTTGACTGGGGACATATGCTTCAGCTCAATATATTCCCTCATAAAGGCACAGTACCGCTCCTTGAGTGTAGTATCACGATCCAACTTTCGCTCCAAATTGATGAATCGACGATGCGCCTGAGTGTAAGATTCCCCTGAGCGATCGCCATTATCCTTTAACGGGAGACGAACTGAATACTCCCCTGATGGCAAACGTAAGAAGTGGTCTACGAAATGCGCTTCACAATCTAATTCTTCCTTCGTATTCAAAACGGCGTCCACACAAGTCTCGACCTCCCAAAACATACGAAGCGTTTTGTCCAACCTTGCATCCATGCTAGCTTCCGAATCTGAACAATTGTGCGTTGCCAAGAGCGCCGAGCGTGCTACCCTTTGTCCATCACCGGATACGATCCACCCAAGCCGGATCTTCTGCAGAAGAGGCGGACCATCGGTGAGTTTAATTTGCCCTACGCAGAGCATGCTAGCCCAGAGACAAGTGCTGACGATTGAGTTCTCCTAAGCTTAAGCTGATGGGCGAACCTGGATGTGATGAGATGAAGCTGAGATCCTGAATCTAGTATGGCCCGACAAGGAACTAAAACGCCAGACCGATTCTTTACGAGAACCACAGCGGTAGCTAGAAGCACAACATCGGAGTGAAGACCTTGGGCAGCAAGAGAGGTAGAAGCGGGTGAAGGCGAACTGCTAACAGAATCCTGAGAGGCCGAAATAGCTTCTGGTTGGAGCGTTATATCTGTAGGAGAAATATCTGGGGAGCCTTGAGTTGTGGACTGCCGAGTCTCGAAATGCAACAAACTATGATGCCTCCCACCGCATACTCGACACTTGCCCCTCTTTCAGGAAATTGAAACAGATGGAAAGCTTCTTCACTTCTTTGTGGCGCAGCAACGGTGACAAATTTCCCAAGATCTTACATGAATATATTCCATGTCCCGCTGAACGGCAAGAAATGCATCCAGACGAGTCGGTGGAAGAATTGGAGGCAACAAAAGTTTTCTTAAACTGAGAATTATGGGTTTTTCCCACCTGAGCGCTACTAGCGGGTGCCGCTGTAGCGTATTCCAAGGTCTCCATTTTCTGGCACCGCTTCTCCAAGTATTCATAAAAATCCTTTGCTGTAGGTATGGCATCCGACGACAGGTGTTCTTCCCATTTCATTTGCGTCTTAGCGTCCAACTTCTGCAGCAGCAGGTTAATTATAATGCAGTGGGATATCTCCAAATCCGTTCCTAATGTTTGCAAAGCACGCATATGCAAATTGACTGCATCTGAAAACTCCCGAAGCCTTTTGGGAGATGGCGAATCCACTCTCTTGAGCCCAAGAATCTTCTTGATGTGTGCCTGAAAAACAAGTCGTTTGTTACTAAAACGTTTATTAAGTATATCCAGCGCGACACGATAATTGGCACTGGAGAGTTCCAAAGATCGAACCGAATCCAAAGCCACATCAGCGAGGCTAGAGCGAAGGTGCTGGAACTTCTCGATGTCGCTGAGATCCGCATCCGCGTCGATTATCGAATTGAACATAGCCATAAAGTCCGAATATTCGACGTATCCACCGGAAAACTTGGGTATTTTCAGCTCAGGAAGTCGCTGCTTGTGAGCCATGATGATGGTACTGTGTCCAGAATGGTTTGGTAGGGTAGTCGAATTAGCAACAGCGCGCGAATGGCCTAGTTCGAGAGCAGCCAGTAGCTCAGCCTTCAACAATATGAAGAGCATATCAAAGTTGTTGCGCATCTCACTCCCAATCTCGTCTTGATTGAGCGCTTCCAGTTCATTATGGGCCTTATTAAATTCCTCTCGAATTTCTGTCAGCATGTCGATGCGAACGTCGATTTCCGTGGCGTTCAAATTATCGATCTTATTGCCAGCGAATGATTCGCCGAGCCCGCTCATTCGATCATATAAAGACTGAACTTTACATTTATAAAGACTCAGCCTGTTATTAGCCGTCACAATATTTTCGCCCGCGCCTGTATTTGGATCGCCTTCCATGTTTAACGGTGCGAAATGCAACGGAACAACGGAGAATAGATAACCGTTTAGCGAAGGCGTACAGAATCGAGAAAGAGAGAGTGAAGACACGAAAAGTCGAAACCGTGGCTGCAGTTGTGCAGAGAATGAGAGACTTGAAGATTATGCGACGGTGCACAGAAGCTGGAGCGAGAATGAGAGACACGAAATACCAAGAACCGTGTCTGCGGCTGAGCATAGAATGAGAGATTCGACGATTAAACTAACAGAATCTCAGACGACCGCACTCTCAACTGAATTTGCACATAAACCGTTTTATATGCTGCACAAATGTATTTGTTTGTGGTTAAACTGCACAGAACCGAATATATTGTTCAATTTAAATGTTTTTGCACGAAACGCGATTAGCCAATGTCTTTAATCACGTCGGGGTCACCAATGTTTGAGATGCCAAGCTTTTTTGGCACCTATTTTTATCCAAAATAATAATGCGAATTGTTCAAATGTCATAGCTGTTTATTTATACCGGCGGCTGCTAGCGGAAGCCGATTGCTTGCTCTTAGCACAACCAGATAAATGTACATATGTATTATCGAGATCCAAATGCAACCAATGCGCAGAGAGGTTAGCAGATTACTGAAATTAGCACCGTCGGCTAATCAAAGCTAGAGCCGAGGCGGCGGCTGCAGAGCGCCCTTAACAGAGGGAGAGCGCAGCAGCGCTGCCGAACGTGGGCGTTTACAGTGCATTGAATATTGTATTGTATTGTAGTGTATGTATAGTTTTAAGTTAGGCCTGTTGATTAGCGGCTGGCCCGAACAATACATTATAAATCAAAATTCAAAAAGAAAAAGAAAATTAATAAAAGTAAATACAATAATTACAGAGAATCGGAGGATAGTAACGGGGATATTGAACCGGAACCTGATTAGATCAATGATCATCATCATGTTCGCGATTCTATTGACAAAAGGACAAAACGTCGAGATAAACCCAATAAAATCCCCGTATGGATATCTTATATTCAATACCGGAACCATAAACATACCAATTAATTATGAATATCACTATCTTACGATAAATATCACAAAAACGGAAGAAACGTATGCGAGCCTTTTAAAAAAGTCAGACGATTTCAAAGAAATAATTCAAATACAGTATTTAGTAGACAAGCTCAATAGAGAAATAAACGGGCTTAAAATAGACAAACGCAGTAAGAGAGGACTAATAAACATTGTTGGTACAGCATACTAATACTTATTTGGAACATTAGACCAAGAAGATAAGAAAGAATAAGAGAACAAAATAGATAACCTATCCAAAAATAGTATCCAAAATAATGAGTTAAACCTAGTAATAGAAACAATAAACAAGGGAGGCCATAAACAAATTAAACGAAGAAAAAAATAAAAATCAACAATTAGAGATTTTGATATTTAACCTCCAACACTTTGTGACGCCCAGCGCCATATCCAACAGCGCCGGCGCCACAATATAGCTGACCTACATTCCTAAGTTACTTATAAAACAACTTAAGGTATTCGATTCCAAAATACGCGCCAAAACCACCAGTGGGACCAACACCAGACAGTAAACGGTCACACTAGCCAACGATCATGCCAGTGTGACCGGAGCACGATCGCCAACGGCCACACTATCAGCTGGAACCCAGAACGCGTTACGATCCAAGGCAGGCGCTAGCCCTAACTCCACGGGCCAACAGCTGACTTTCAGGAATAAAAGGAGCATCGCCAGCTCGATTCGGGGCAGTCCATCCGGACTCGCCAGCTCGGCAGTCCAACTCGGAACAGCCTAGGATTAACAAAGGTAAAAGCCCTGCTTTCTCCGCTTGCCCGTTCCATAATACATTTTCCCCGTCCTGAACTTTTCCCCCCAGAGAGTATTTACCTCTGCGCTATTCTTCTCCACAGAGAGTATTTACCTCTGCCCTATCTTTCTCTACAGAGAGTATTTACCTCTGCCACCATTCGTCTCCCCAGAGAACTCACCTCTGTCAAACCACGTCTCTACAGAGAGTATTTACCTCTGCAACTAATCGTCTCCCCAGAGAATTCACCTCTGTCAAAACACGTCTCTACAGAGAGTATTTACCTCTGCAACTATTCGTCTCCCCAGAGAACTCACCTCTATTCTAACCCCCCCCCAGAGAGTTTTTTACCTCTACCACAAGCCTTCGCCTCAGAGTGTAGTTACCTCTGCCGCGATTCTTCCCCTAGGAGCGGCCAATCGACGACCATCCACGATCTGCACGCAGCAAACAGCCACGTGCGGCCGAGTAGCCAAACAAGAAGGAAGACCCCCGAAGGAAGACCTCGAGGGAAGACCCCCGACCATCTCTACCGACATCTCTACCATTTCTACCGACATTCCTGTATCAATTACGAACAAGAAAGTAATTTTATTATACTGCTTAACCCTCCCTACGCTTTATTCTTGAACCCAACGCATTATTACAGCTACCACATCCAGAAATCAACCTAAATTTCTGTGAACCCGGCGCGACGAGCATACCCCGGCCGCGGAACGTCAACGAACATCTTGCTATTCGGCGGATGGGCTTTCGATTGAATTGAGCAATCTGAGCGCTTGGTGGTCTGTGACTACTACACTGCTTCGGGAATAGTGCTTTTTTTTTTCCTTCCTGATCTGGTGTCTCCTTGAGATTCCTTCGTCGTGATTTGTACCTAAGCACATTTTTGCGGCGATTGTTGCCTTGGGCTCTATTTGGTTTGCATTGCTGCTAGTTGTTCTAGTCTTTCTTGCATTTGAATCGGAAGGTCTGTTCTCTCCATGAATTTAGCTAACTGCTTAAGATTTCTACTTTGTCTAGCTTCTCCAAGCCGAATTCCTCGCAGTAGCCCTGTAGCTCTGCCTGTGTTGCTTGGTTGATCCACTGCTTTGCCATCTTGACCACTTCTGAGACACTATTATGCTACCACAACCTGCTCGGGCGCCACTGTGACGTCAATTGGCCGTTCCTAGGAGAAGAGTCGCGGCAGAGGTAACTACACTCTGAGGCGAAGGCTTGTGGTAGAGGTAAAAACTCTCTGGGAGGTTGTTAGAACAGAGGTGAATACTCTCTGGGGTATGAATAGGGGCAGAGGTGAATACTCTCTGTAGAGACGTGTTTGGACCGAAGTGAATTCTCTGGGGAGACGAATAGTTGCAGAGGTAAATACTCTCTGTAGAGACGTGTTTTGACAGAGGTGAATTCTCTGGGGAGACGATTAGTTGCAGAGGTAAATACTCTCTGTAGAGACATGTTTTGACAGAGGTGAATTCTCTGGGGAGATGATTAGTTGCAGAGGTAAATACTCTCTGTAGAGACGTGTTTTGACAGAGGTGAATTCTCTGGGGAGATGATTAGTTGCAGAGGTAAATACTCTCTGTAGAGACGTGGTTTGACAGAGGTGAGTTCTCTGGGGAGACGAATGGTGGCAGAGGTAAATACTCTCTGTAGAGAAAGATAGGGCAGAGGTAAATACTCTCTGTGGAGAAGAATAGCGCAGAGGTAAATACTCTCTGGGGGGAAAAGTTCAGGACGGGGAAAATGTATTATGGAACGGGCAAGCGGAGAAAGCAGGGCTTTTACCTTGGAGCACCGTTCGTAAAATATAATAGGAAGTTAATCCTAGGCTGTTCCGAGTTGGACTGCCGAGCTGGCGAGTCCGGATGGACTGCCCCGAATCGAGCTGGCGATGCTCCTTTTATTCCTGAAAGTCAGCTGTTGGCCCGTGGAGTTAGGGCTAGCGCCTGCCTTGGATCGTAACGCGTTCTGGGTTCCAGCTGATAGTGTGGCCGTTGGCGATCGTGCTCCGGTCACACTGGCATGATCGTTGGCTAGTGTGACCGTTTACTGTCTGGTGTTGGTCCCACTGGTGGTTTTGGCGCGTATTTTGGAATCGAATACCTTAAGTTGTTTTATAAGTAACTTAGGAATGTAGGTCAGCTATATTGTGGCGCCGGCGCTGTTGGATATGGCGCTGGGCGTCACAACTTTACAGAATACATTGAGGACATAGAATTAGGTATGCAGCTTTCTAGACTTGGTATATTCAATCCAAAATTATTAAAGCAAGACAATTTGAAAAATGTAAATTCTGAGAAAATGCTACATATTAAAACATCAACATGGCTAAAAGTAGATTCCAATGAAATATTACTAATTTCCAATATTCCAAACGACAGCATTAACATCCCAGTATTCAAAATAATTCCCTATCCAGATAAGCAAAATAGTATTTTAACAGAAATAGAACTTGAAGAATATTATGTTTATGAAAACAATGTATTCAATAAAGACTCTAGGCAACTAATAAAAGACGAATGCATAAATGGCATTATACAACAAAAACCCACTAAATGCCCTTATACAAAAACATATAAGAACGTTCAAGTAAACTACATAGAACCGAATATTTTAGTAACATGGAACCTTCCAAGTACCAAACTTAACCAAAATTGTCTAGATAAAGAGATCATGTTAGAAGGAAATAATAGCATTAAAATTTACAATTGTTCAATCCAATTAAATGAATTTATAGTAACTAATACAATGCTTGATTTTTCACAGAATGTCTACATAAGTAATAACATAACTAGAATTAATCCATTGTCTTATGTACAGGCAAAAGAAATAATTATAGAACATACAAAATTGTATAACGTACTACAAACAATAATTATAATAGCATTTATAATAACAATAATAATTATAGTTGCGTATTTAACCATTAAATTTAAGAAAATACCTAAAAATATAATTATTAGGCATGTAAAACCAAAAGAGGTAGAAGAAAGAGTAGAAATATTAGACTATCCAGTTGTTACAACAGAAAATCCATCCCTATACCCAAAGGTGGACGCCTGAGGACAGGCTAATGAGAAATGCCGGGGGAGTAACATATCCATAATGCCCTACGCCCACACACGCATTATGTATACGTTAAGCACTGGACATATCAATAACAAGTTATACATATAACCAGCACTAACCCTTATACGCATATAACAGATTAGGATAAACAAATGACAAGATCTCCAACACTAGAAAACAAATGAATCATAAGCTGTCAACAGGAAATCACCTAAATTCCAGACTACTAGAATAAACAATTCGGTTCCCATAACCAAATTGAATCACAGATACACAAGGAAACAAATTCGGCTCCCACACTCCAATCGTATAAACAAGTGACCAGCCCAGACGTAAGATGATACAGATCACCAGCTGCAGTCAACCCTTTCATCAAAGCCGACAATTCATTGATAACCATCCATACGCTGGCCAACGCACGTCGGCCAACCCACCGAGAACAAAGCCACGATCAGCCGAAGTGCAACCGAAGAAGAAAGCTGCAGCCGAAGATCAAAGCTTGGGACCAAAGCTCAAAAGCTTCCCAAGCGAGGCCTATTGGAAAATACATCAAGATAGAATAATCAGTTCCGTTTGAGACTTACAACATAGAAGTCAGAGATAACTCAAATAATCACCTTTGTAATAATTATAAGTTTAGATTAAATAAAAATATATTTTTTTAAAAATCTAAACTGCTACATCGGAAATATAATTATATGTATATTCACAAATATATATTTAATTGTATGGTTTATTGCAATATATAATGATATATTTGATCACATACATATAAAAAGTAGTATGCACTAACAAAAAATATATATGTATATCATCCTTGAATATGGATGTTAATGACATATAAATGGGTAATAAATGGGTCCATACAGATTTTAGTGTCATACTTGCGCATCAAATTTGAAATCATAGCTCGTTTTCTGATGCGATTGTCCATCCAAAGACAGAACCTGCAAGTACGTTTCATATGTGTGTGTACGTGTGCAGAGCTTCCCAAATTTCGAGACACAGATTTCTTCAGTTTCACTAGTCAACACGACATTTCCGCTGTCGCCTAAAATGACTTTCTCAAATAGATTTGGAGATTTCAAAATTTTTAAAGAATCTTTTTTTTTCTAGGTTTAGTTTTTTTTTAAAGAATTTTTTAAAAATTTGTTATTTTTTTTCAGAGGTAGTGCTTCTATTTTTCACATAACTTAAGTTTCCCATAACTAGTTGTATTAAACTTTGCAGTTTAACAGCTGACAAATGCATCTATAAGTCCGACCCCGCGAAATTCGGCATATGAAAGTTTGGTCAAACGGTTGTATCTTAGTCGTTTATTCATCGATTCTTACAAGCGATACCTTAAACGACGCCTAATTAATGTGTCTATCTAAAACTAAAAATGTAAGCCATTAAATATTTGTTCGGGGCAGATCCCCACCGAAAAGCGGCTGACCAAATAGCAGCTATTTATTGGCCTTCAGCCGCATATTTCCATTTCTACATATTCATACATATATACATATTCGGTTAATTCTTGCACTTGCTTGCCCTGCTAAGCGCTCTCTCAAAGCTCGATCTTCTCTTCGTTATCTATGCTCGTCGGTTTCTATGTTTGCCGAGCGAAGCGAAGATGCGCTCAGCGATCGGAGCAGCAATGCTGGCAATGAGAAGGACAAGCAAGCGCCACTCGCCGTTTAGACACCAATAAAGCAGCACTTTCAATTTTATTTCTGCACCGCGTTTTTATTAATTTGAAATAATTATTCGGGCCGATCGGGGATAAAAATCATTATCCCCACAATATTTTTTTTTCGACTTTTCCTGAGTTTTCAAACTCAAAATTTCGGGGAAAAATACCGAAAAAAAAATAATGAAATTTAATTTGAAATCTTAATTTCTTCCAGACGTTAAGCTGCAGCTACAAAGTGTCTGATTTGGATTTCTAGCTGCATTTGTCAGCTTTTCAAAACTAAAAAGTTCAACACATCTCGCTATAGGAAACTTAAGTTAGGTGAAAAATAGAAGAACTACCTCTGAAAAAAATATCCAATTTTTAAAAAATTCTTTAAAAAAAACTAAACCTAGAAAAAAATCTATAATTCTTTAAAAAAATTTAAATTTCCAAATCTATCAGAAAAAGTCATTTTACGCGACAGCGAAAAAAAATTGAAATTGAATTTTGTTGATTAGTGTTTCTTGACCCACAAATGTATTTGCTGAGTGTTGCCTATTGCTGCGACGCACTAATACTCTGTAGACAATTAATATAATTTGATGTCATACATATCTGATATTCTTTTTTGCATTTGTACATATTTAGATTCGTTCATTATATTCGCAAATAGTACATTAAACAAAATTCGCATATAAAGGATATTCAATATATACAATTATTTTTATTTTGGGCAAGCGTCATCATAAAATCATAACCTCCAATCAATTCCAAAGTAATGGGTGTTTTCTTCGACATCAGACGTCACCCTATCCTTAGGAACTACTTTAAAAAAAAAATTTTTATTGAAATTAAAAGAAATTACCAAAATAATGTGTGATTTATTTTTAAATGTTAAAAACGGTGCATTTGGAAGTTTCACTACGAGTACCTAGTTTTTTATGGAGCTTGTTAAGGAGGAGTCCGATGTAAGTGAAGCTATCATTGGCTCCACCGAACCAAAATGACGTGCTGCTTACCTTAAACGCCTTGCATAATTTTTCCGCACCTTCGAAAATGATGCGGTAGTGTAAAAAGGCTATTAGGCCGTATATTCCACTGGAAAAGAGGGTAGCCATCGTTCTGTTCACTCTGGAATCATCGGCAGACTACCGCACTGTAAGAAGACTCTTCTGGGTATCGGCAGCTTAATCTGTACGATATTTAAGGACTTCTGTATGGTTATCTGGAAGACTCTGTCACCTGTCTATTTGTCGCCCGATTTCTTAACTCAGGAGAATGTAGAGGAGTGTGTGAAAGGCTTTTAACAGCTAGGAAACAATTATTTGGTGCGATAGGTAGGTAACAATTTTGCAAATTTGTAGTATAATAACTTATTGTAATGGACTTGTATCTTTCAGATGGTACCCACATCGAAATTAGCCCCCCCGAAAAGTGAGGCCGTGGACTTTTAAAACTATAAAGGCTGGTATTCAATATAACTGGTAGACCACAAGTTCGTTGTAAGAACTCATCTACGTATATATAAATTAATTCTCTTATTTATTTGTAGATATTTAAATACATCAATGTTGGTGAACCTGGCAGATGCAATGACTCGCAAGTGTTTGAGCAGTCGCAATTAAAGCATTTTATTGATTCGACGGGCTTCTTTGAGGACAATGCGAAGGATATAGGCGGAGTTTCGGTTCCCGTTTCCATTTTGGGAGATTCGGCATTCCCTTTCTCAAAGACCCTCATGAAGCCTTATCCATTTTCAACTTTCGGATCGCTGCAAGAGAAACAATTAAATTATCACCTCTTTAAGTGCATGCAAGTTGTAGAGAACGCTCAACTCCTCCTCAACTCATTGCTCAACTCTTCTGCAATAACCGCCGACTCTCTGCAGCCAGAATCTTTTCATATAAAAACTATTTATACCCGGTACTCGAAGAGTATAGGGGTATATTAGATTTGTGGGGATAACGGTTGTGTGTAACGCCCAGAAGGAAGCGTTTCCGACCCCATAAAGTATATATATTCTTGATCAGCATCAATAGCCGAGTCGATATAGCCATGTCTGTCTGTCCGTCCGTCTGTCCGTCCGTCCGTCCGTCCGTCCGTCTGTCCGTCTTCATTTGCGCCTATATCTCAGAGACTATTTAAGCTAGAGTAACCAAGTTTTGTATCCAGGCTTCTGTGTGATCACACTACTCCAAATGTGTTTCAAAATTTCGCCCCGCCCCTTTCCGCCCGCACAAAGGACGAAAGTCTGTGGCGTACACAATGTTGAAGATACGAGAAAACTAAAAACGCAGAATCATAGAGAATGACCATTTCTATCAGAGTGTTGAATCTGGATCAGATCGAATCATTATTATAGCTACAATGAAGAAAACCATTTCGAATGTCATTGTTGAGGCAATTACGCTGCCTTTAATGTTAATCTTAGCAATAGAAAGAGAATTGTCTCTTATACTCTTAATTGTCTCTTATACCAACGGAGCTCATGCTGGCAGCGGCCGCTCAGGAAGAGGGCGACGCTGCTAGAATAAAACACTCTTTTTCTAAAATCGAAAGCGAGCACAAGTGTTTCTGTCGGTCTGTCCGGTTCCCGTGTCCCGAATATTAAATTCATCGGTGCTTAACGGCACAAAAAAGTGTTTGAGTGCAACATTTGCATTTTCACCAGACATTTTGGCGCCCCCGGGTGGACACTGGATCTTGGACTGGACCGCTGGATCGTCGCATCGTCGCAAATTCTCCTTTTGCTAGTTGGTATGGACATGCACCGTTGTGCAAATAACCCGCAACAAATGCCACAGGTAAATTAAAGTGCCCAATAAATTACCAACAATAAAACGGCCTGTTAATAAAGTATTTAACAAAGAGAAAGGCCCGTTATATGTATGTATGTATACCTTCATATATATTCAATTTACATATATTGTTTAATTTGAGTGATCACTGTACTTGTGGTCAACGACACCTCAAAGAGGAGCCGACAAGCAAAGGAGAAACAGCAATAGTTTCGCGCGCAAGCTCTGACCGCTGCGCATCATTCCCCCCCCTCGCCCGTCGTCGTCACAGATTTTCGTTTCTGCTTTGCACGAACGGTTTATGCTAGCACTTTCGTTTTATGCATAGTTCTGTGCTCTCTCGTTCTCTCGCTCTCGTAACGGCCAGTATAGCCGATCATAGCAACGTATTGCATCGCATAGCAGAGCATAGCCAGCAGAGCCGAGCCCCCAAGTTTCATGCTTGCTGCGGCTATTTCGTTTCGCTCTCTCTATCTCTCGGCAATAAACCACAGCATAGCAGCCAGAGAGCTAAGTCTCCAATTTGAGATCGGTAAATCTTGTTCGTGGAGCCTTTCTCACTCAGTTTAGAAACTGTTCCCTTCACATCATCTGTCCTCATCTTTGGAGTGCACATTTGCATTAGCTCCTCTCACTCAACTAGAAACTGTTCCCATCACAGCGTCCGTTCTCATATTTGGAGCGAACATAGACTTGAGTGATTTTTCACATTCGCTCGTCTCACTCAACCAGAACTGTTCCCATCACAGCGTCCGTTCTCATACTTGGAGCGAACATAGACTTGAGTGATTTTTTGCATTCGCGCATCTCACTCAATCCAGCAGCTTGTCCCATCGCATCAGCTGTTCTAATCGTTTAACAGAGCCTAATAAAGGTTGAGTGATTCTTGAGTGGAATCTACTGTTTAATAAAAACAATTATAAAGCAGCTTCACAATGACTGGAAAACGTCGTGGTGGTTCCGGTAGCAATACTTCTATCGTCGAAGAAGACGATTCAGGTGTTCTTCTGAGGAAGTTAAACGCAGTCAAACGGGATATTGACAGAACTGCGAAAGCAGTACAAAACAACAATATCTCGGCCAATCAATTCGAGCTGGAATGTCGCTTAAATATATTAGATGGCTACATAGATCGCGCATTCTCTTTGCAGTTGCAAATCGATGATATCGATCCAGATTTAGCATCGCGTTCCGAGCTCGAAGAATTGTGCGTGTCAACTAAAGCGTTGTTAATGGCTATTAAAAGACCAAATCCGCCTACTTGTTTGAACGAATCAGTTCTAAATACCACCATGTCACATACAAGGAACCTGCCCAAGATGAAATTGCCCAAGTTTGGTGGGAATTATTCTGAATTCAAAAATTTCATTGGTTTGTTTTCAAGCATCATTGATAGTGACATGTCTTTAAGTAACGTCGAAAAGTTCAACCATCTCTTGAATTGTTTAGAGAACGAAGCATTAGGCACTGTTAAGGCTTTCCCGGTGACAGATCAGAACTATTGCAAGGCTCTTGAGGCTCTAAAGCAGGTTTATGACAACGAGTGTCTCATGTTCCTTGATGGCGTAGCTAAACTGTTTGAGTTACAGGCGATGCAGGCGCCGTCGGCAAGTGCATTACGGTCACTTATTGACACGGCATCTGCCATATACGAATCATTACTGTCAGTTGGGGATGACAAGGTTATTGCTCACGCCCTGCTAATACACCTCGTTCTGTCGAAAGTTGACACAAAAACCCATTCAAGATGGAAGGAAAATTTGGATTACCAAAAGGTTCCGTCGTGGTCCGAATTTGTAGCCGCATTAAACAAGCGGTATCAGCATTTGTCGGCTGAAGAATCCACGTCCGGGCGGTTAAGGGGTCGTAAAGGCTCGCAAGAGACAAAAAATAGGCATTCTGGGAAAACAGCGTTGGCTGTAGCCCAAGCAAGCAGAGGCCAGGACACAAATTGTGCGTTCTGCAAATCAGCTGATCATGGCATCTCGACTTGTTCGTCTTTCTCAGCAGCGTCTGTCATGACTCGATTCAGATTTGCCAAGGGATTTCCCCTGTGCATTAATTGCTTGCGAAGAGGGCATAGTGTCTCAGCCTGCAAGTCGATACACTGCAGAGTATGCTCAAAGCCCCACCACACATTGTTGCATCGCTACAATGTTGACTCGGCGACAACGCCAACCGCCCGTGATGCGCTTGGGTCTCAGGGAGCCGTGGCAGCTGAAAGGTCGAATCAGTTGTCGTCAAATCATGCCATGGCAGCTTACTCGGATCAGGTAGTTCTGGCCACAGCAATTGTGGACATCAAAGGTGGCTCAAGTCAGCGACAGCCAGCCAGTGTACTGCTGGATTCTGGCTCACAAGTAAATTTCATTACCGAGGAGCTCGCTCGGAATTTACAACTTAAACGAATTCGCAAAGACATAAGCTTATTGGGAATCGGAAAGGCGAGCATGTCTGCACACCAAGTGGTGCAAACAACAGTGTGCTCTCGAGTTCAACAATTCGAAATAGCCACTGACTTCGTTGTTTTAAAGTCGATTACGTCGTACCAACCTGAAAAAGCGGTTCCGTCAGACTTGCTGACAATTCCTAACGATTTCCCACTGGCCGATCCAGGTTTCCATAAACCCCAAAAAGTGGATCTGCTGCTAGGAGCTGACGCATTCTTTGAGATATTGAAAGACGGCCAATTCAAACAACAAAACACGCTGACGTTGCAAAATACGGTCTTTGGGTGGGTGGTGTCTGGTCGTTGCAGATCCAACGGACCCCGAAGCAACGAAGCATGCTCTATGGTGAGCACGTTGCAGGAGTTTTGCCCTCTACAAAACCTCGTCAAACGTTTCTGGGAGTTGGAAAATGTTCCAAATGCGTCTATAGAGAGACTGTATACCCCGAAGAAACTATGTGTGAAAAATCGTTCGTTGACTCCATCACACGATTACCCTCCGGTCGCTTGCAAGTTTCTTTGCCATTCAAGTCAAACCCGACATCTCTCGGTTCGTCATTTGAGACAGCCAGAAGACGATTTTTGTCTTTAGAAAGGCGATTATGCCAAAAACCTGCCATGAAATCCATGTTTATGGAATTCATGGAGGAATATGTGTCGTTAGGCCATATGACGGCAGTAGAAAACTCAATTCCGGTAGAGCCGCATTGTTTCATACCGTATCAGTGCGTGGAACGACCTCAAAGTACAACCACTAAGCTCAGAGTGGTCTTTGATGCGTCGTGCAAAACTACGAGCCAAGTGGCGCTCAATGATTTGCTCATGGTTGGAGCAACCATCCAGCCGTGCCTATATGCCACGTTGCTGAGATTTCGCTGTCGCAAATACGCTCTTACAGCAGACATAACAAAGATGTACCGTCAAGTCCAAGTTGACGAGGCGCAGCGCCAATTCCAATTAATTATTTGGAGACGGACAAGTTCGGATCCGTTGCAAGTGTTCCGACTCAATACAGTGACGTATGGTACTGCCAGCGCACCATTTCTTGCTGTACGGTGTTTGAAGTATCTGAGCGACACTCATGCAAATTCGCATCCAATTGGCGCGAAGTCTCTTGCGTCGGATTTTTATGTGGATGAGGAGCAGACACAAAATCCGAGCTAAGTATATTGCGTCAACAATTGGTTGAAATCCTAGAGCCATCAGGATTTGTGCTGACTAAATGGGCTGCCAACTGTCAACTAGTCAATAGTCAGCAAGAAAATATGGTCATTTCGAATGGAGATCAGCAAGATTGTAAAACTCTTGGTCTGATATGGAACCCTCAGACAGACATTTTCAAATATAGTCTGAAGCCAATTGTCTCGTCCGAAACCACAACCAAGAGAGCAATATTATCTGTCATAGCCAGTCTTTTTGATCCCTTAGGCCTGCTATGTCCAGTAATTACAAATGCAAAGATATTCTTGCAGGAAATTTGGCTATTAAGCCTTGGTTGGGACGATCCCATTCCCTCGAACGTACATAAAAATTGGGAATCGATGGCCTTAGATATGCAAAAATTGCATGACGTCACCGTTCCACGATTTATAGGAGCCAGCGCAAACACTCGATGTCAAATACATGGGTTTGCAGATGCGTCCACGCGAGCATATGGCTGTTGTGTGTACGTTCGGGTTTCCCATGCTAATGGAGTGTCCGTTAAACTACTAACGGCAAAATCTAGGGTGGCACCCTTAAAGACCAAAACAATTCCAAGATTAGAGCTATGTGCAGCTCATCTTTTAGCAAAGTTGTGGGAGGAGGTTCGGTCCATAATAGACTGTCCCATAGAGAAGGTCGTGTTGTGGTCAGATTCGGAAGTAGTTCTACATTGGCTACAAACTCATCCCTCCAACTAACAACATTTGTGTCGAATCGAGTTGCTGAGATACAGGACATTACTTCGGCAGCCCTATGGAGACATGTGCCCACCAAAGAAAATCCTGCAGATCTCGTATCTCGAGGATCATCGGTGGCCGACTTAAATTCGCTGTTGTGGTTCAATGGCCCGTCGTTCTTGCAACAAGAATCCAGACATTGGCCTCAAAATCCTCATTTACAGTTGACGGAAGCGAATGCGTTATTGGAGAAAAAGAAGGTAGCCACGGCGCTTATCGCGGCCGATGTTGAGAAAAATCCCATTCTTACAATCATACAGAATTCGTCGTCATACATGAAAGTGGTTAGCACAATTGCGTATATCCGCCGGTTCGTCAATAGAAGAAAGGGAGTCACTTGGAGTAGTACCTGCCCGTCATCTGACGAGCTTGGCGCAGCGTTTTTAACAGCAGTTGAAGTAGTTCAAAGAGACGCATTTTCGCAGGAAATCGACAAATTAAAGAAGTCATCCAAGTTGCAGGCATCACTGCAAAAGCTAAATCCCTTCATGTCGGAAGAAAAAGTGGGCTCATGCTCATTTTCGCTGATGCGAGTAGGCGGTCGACTACTAAATGCACCCCTAGCCCATAATGCTAAATTCCCAATTTTAATGCCAAAAAATTGTAGATTTGTTACTCTCTACCTTAGCTATCTACATCGAGCCAATTGTCACGCTGGACCCCGTGCACTAGTGGGATTCCTAAGGCAATCCATTTGGCTAATAAATGCACGGAGAGAGTGCAGTGCCATTGTCCGGAAATGCGTACACTGTTTCCATTACAAGCCAAAGCTTCTCTCACAAATCATGGGGAACCTTCCTGCTGATCGATTGCGTGGGAATCAACCTTTTGAGATTAGCGAAGTTGATTTGTTCGGACCGGTTCGTGTATCGCTTGGCATTCGAGGCAAGCAGCCTCTCAAAATGTACATAGCAGTGTTCGTCTGCTTCGCATCTAAGGCTGTACACCTAGAAATTGTGAAAGACTTGACAGCTAATACTTTCATTTTATGTTTATCCAGGTTTATTGGACGTCGTGGCCCGCTTGTCCGGCTATATTGCGACAACGCGACCAATTTTGTTGGTGCAGCTCGCATACTCAAGGAGCGTATGGAGAGCTGGGATGCCAAGGACGAGGCCCTCAAGGCGTATGCTGCGGCTCACCGTTTTTCGGTGGAATTTATCCCGCCCCGAGCCCCGCACATTGGAGGCCTGTGGGAGTCGGCGGTGAAGTCCGCCAAGCATTTGTTGCTCAGGGCCATGGGCAGCGCAGTGCTCAAGGAGGACGAGCTGCACACGGTGCTCGTGGACGTCGAGGCCGTGCTGAACTCCAGGCCACTGGTGGTCGACAGCGGCAGTCCCAACGAAGGGGAGGTGCTGACTCCCGCGCACCTACTCGTCGGCAGAATGCTAATTTCGCTGCCGCCCGAATCAGAGCTGCCCAGACCAGACAACCTGTCGTCTCTGCAACGATGGCAGCTCGTGTCTGCCATCAAGCAAAGATTTTGGAGAGACTGGTCCAGAGACTATCTGCTCAGCCTTCAGCAGCGAGGGAAGTGGTGCCAAGAGGTCGCCAATCTCGAGCCAGGCAAAGTGGTGGCAATCCACGAGGACAACGTGCCACCACAAATGTGGCTAATAGGAGTAGTGGAGGAGGCAATCCCAGGAGCAGACGGGAAGGTTCGCGTGGCCGTAGTGAGGACTAAGGCCGGCCTATATAAGCGATCCATCCATCGGTTGGCGCCCATCCCAATGGATTGAAGCCTTTGCATAGGCTGTCAACGCGGCCGATGTTGAGGCAATTACGCTGCCTTTAATGTTAATCTTAGCAATAGAAAGAGAATTGTCTTAATTGTCTCTTATACCAACGGAGCTCATGCTGGCAGCGGCCGCTCAGGAAGAGGGCGACGCTGCTAGAATAAAACACTCTTTTTCTAAAATCGAAAGCGAGCACAAGTGTTTCTGTCGGTCTGTCCGGTTCCCGTGTCCCGAATATTAAATTCATCGGTGCTTAACGGCACAAAAAAGTGTTTGAGTGCAACATTTGCATTTTCACCAGACAGTCATCATTCCCTCTCGCTCTCTCTCACACGCGGCCCCATCTGCTTTATCCATTCGTATTTTTTGACGCCTAGTTCTCAGAGACTATAAGAGCTAGAGCAACCAACCTTTCTATCCTAACTCCTGTGATATCAAACCAGCACGAGTTTGTTTCAAAATTTTGCCACGCCCCCTTCCGCCCCCACAAAAGACGAAAATCTGTGGAATCCACAATTTTTAATATAAAAGTAAACCAAAAACGCAGAATCATGGGAAATTACTGTATCTATTAGATTGCCGAATCTGGATTAGGTGGGATCATTATTATGGACAGAAGGAACAAATTAAATTTCAGTGGCTACGCAACGCCTGCCAAGCGCTTACTCATTCCCTCTCTCTCTCGCAAACACTTGTACGTCTCGAATATGTAGTTATACATGTCATGTACAAATGTAGAATCATATGCAAAAAGCATATGTAAACAAATATGGAAACATGTATAAAAATTCAAAAAATGTTTTGACTTCATTTTTTTATATTTTAAATATTATTTTTTGCCCAAAGTTTACTTCGTCCCTTTTGCGAACATATAATAAATTTCATAAATCGTAAGCTCATAAATGTATGTACATATGTATGTATATACTGACTGAGTACCGGGTATAAGGTAGAGCCGCGGCCTTTGCCGCGGCTCACAACGTTCCCCCTTGTTTTTAGTTAAAGTCCTGTATCCAGCTAAACTAAAAATTACTGCCAAACTTTATATAAAAAGACTGGGCCAGGAATTTTTCGTTTGTGTTTGCCTGGTCTCAGTATTCAGCAAGCTAAACGAAATCCGCAGATTCTTATCGATAGTTGTCCTTTCAACACGATTGTGGACGTCTTTTGGCGCTTATTTATTTATTTTGATTGGTGAACAACGGCTGTTTGCCATCGATACCCTATCAAAACTCCGAATAATTGCAGTATTTCGTAAAAATACATCAAAACTTGCAAATGAAGCGCCGCATGATTTAAGATGCGGCCGCATCATGGTCTTCTTCTATCTACAGGGCTCTTACGGGCAGCATTGTCGCATGTTCCACTTAAGGGAAAAATCCAATGATGCTGGTTAAAGGCCTGTATCCAGCACCGCGAAATTTTACTGAAACGAATCTGCTCTTTATTTCGGATGTGTGGAACTCAACTGATGTAGTGTGACCAAGAGCCTAAAAAGTGATTTGCCACTCTCATGAATCAGCTGTGTTTTGTAAACAGCGCCAATTTTGAAAATTAAACTAAAATTAAAAAAAGGAAGAAAAGTAATTCTGACGATGAAGTGATTGTGTTGGTAGTGGCACATATTGTTGTAAGAAGAAGTACAGCACAGTCGGAGGCGCCAAAATATCAAAATGATCAAAATGCTTATTTTCCGTGATCCGCCAAAGACATGGTCTTGCCTCAACTTCTTTTATTAAAGCAATCTTCTCCTCACTTTAAAAATTTGCATATCTCTTTTTGGTTTTGCGCACAGATTTTGCCCCCACCTCTCACTTGTACTCCAGTAAAAATAGGCACATATATTTTACTGGCACCCCTATCAGCTGTTCTCACAGTCCACATTCGTGTGAATATCGATATTATCGATAAAAATTCGTGGATCCCGTTTACGTTGCTGGATACTGACTCCAGGAAAACACAAACGAAAAATTACTGGCCCCGTTTTTTTTATATGAAGTTTGGCAGTAATTTTTAGTTTCCGCGGTGCTGGATACTCAGCTTAATGTAAAAAGGGCATGAGCATGAACAAACATTAATAATACTAATTAATAATCAATAATTAACAAAATTGCTGAATGGAAATCAATGGCAAAATTATTATGAAATACCCAAAGAGAACATTTACAACAACGAAAAACGACAAAATACCTATCAACAATACCATGGGAGAATTAAACAAACATTAAACAAAATTAACTAAATGGATATTTTTTCCCGCTGTGATCCAAACCGCATTTTTAACAGGATTTGGGGACTTACAAATTTTTGAGGAATTATGGTTTTTTTTATGGTTTAGTTTTTTTTCAAGAATTTTTGATTGATTTTAAATCTGGTATTTTTTCCATGTTTTTTTCACAAAACTTAAGTGTCTTACATCTAGTTGTACTGAGCATTGCAATTCTGAAAAGCTGACAAATAAAGCTTTAAGCAAACTTTCGAATTCCGAGTCTGGCCGTTTAATTTCAAAGTCAACACTCGTTTCTTTTCTTTAAAAAAATACAATAATCTATTTTTGTAACCGTTAAATGGCATTTATGATGTACCAAACGGAATTTAACGGCAAAAATAGGCACACTAAAGTTTGGTCAAACGGCTGCAACTAAGCCGTTTCCCCATCGATTTTTACAAACGATAGCTTAAACGACGCATTATTAATGTGCCCATCTTAAAATGAAGACCAAGAACATTTTTTTTATTGTTTCCTGAGTTTTGAAAATCAACATTTTAGGGAAAAATACTGCAAAACATTGTGAAATATGAATTTGAAAGCCTACATCATTATAGAAAGTGCGGAAAAATGATGCGAGGCGTTTACACTTAGGCCGCATCATTTTGTCAGCCGTTCGGCCTACAAACGTAAACAAACCGATTGAATAAGAAGAAGAGATCACACGCATTTTTGTTGAAATTAAAAGAAATTACCCAAATAATGAGCGATTTATTTTTAAATGTGGAAAACGGTTCATGTAGGAGTTTCACTACGAGCACACAATTGTTTACGGAGCTTGTTAAGGAGGAGTCCGATGTAAGTAAAGCTATCATTGGCTCCACCGAACAAAAATTACGTGCTGCTTACTTTAATTTTGAAGTGGCGGCTTAAAAGCTATAATCAGTGCATGTCAAAAGATCCCTTGCAAGTATTTGTTGTTTGCAATCAGCCTTATTTTAACTGAAATGTTCAGGAATGGTTTGGCCGCTCAACTTTAAATTGAATTTATTGTTTCATTCGACAAAAATACCCCGATACCGCGTCGATACCCCGAATAATTTCAGTATTTTGTAAAAAAACTTGTCAGAATACGGTAACACTTGCAAATGATGCGGCGAATGTCAAATAATGCGGCCGCATGTTTTTCTATTTCTATCCACAAGGTTTTTATGGGCATCTTGGTCGCATGTTCCATTTAAATGAAAAATCCAATGATGTGTCCCTAATGTAAAAAGGGTATAAGTTGAAACTACAAAATGTTTGGGTTTGATTTAAAGTTGTATTTATCAACTTTTTAGAGCTGCCAAATTCAATGCAACCAGTAATAAAAACTTAAGTTATGTGAAAAAAGAAACACTACCTCAGAAAAAAACATGGCAAATTAAAAAAAATTCTTAAAAAAAACCCAAACTTACAAAAAAAAATTTATTTAAAAAATTGTAAATCTTTAAGAGCGTGAAAAAGAAATTCAATTTTGTCGAGTAGTGTAATCGGCACAACGATACGTTTTACCAATTGCTTTTTTTCGTAGAGCCGATGAGTTCAGCAAATAATATTACGCATCATCTATTTATTAAGAGCTTCCCCCAGCACATTCGTGTCATCAAGCAAACACTCACAGCGCAGACTGTACAGCCAAAAGCTTGTCATCATTTAAAAATATTACTTGATCTGATTTGGCTTAAAATTTCTTATTAATAATAAAATTACCAGTATTTAATTCTGGAAAAATGGTATTTAAATCAGAGGTCAGCACGGACCTAAAAAAATCAGCAAGCCTTCGCCAAACTAAGATCTCCCAGAGTCGAAGGCTAATATCAAAAAATCTGTGCTTCGTTGCTCAAACAAAAAAAAAACCTATACTTAGTATGTAAAAAAACAGATCGTAATAGCGTATTAAATAGAAGTTGTGAAAATACTTACTCATCCTGTTTTTGATTGGACTCTTTATTACAGTTGTACGAATTTTTGAATATACGTTTTATTTTAAAATATACACACCGTCGGTAATGATTGTGCAATGTAAATCTAATAATGGAACTAAATTTATAAATTTTGTTCAGTATTTTCAAATTGTAATCAATTTAACGAGTTTCAAACTACTTTGATATTAATAGTTATTTCACTGGTCGACGCGCTAAATGATTCAAAGATCGGAAAATAATATTCATATAGGACTGGACTTTCTTCGCTGAGCAGGATATGACATTTATGGAGGTCAGATTTGTCCGCTATTTGAATCAGAATAAAAGGTTTTTTTTGTCGATCAGTCTTATAAACATAGAAAGGGACTATTGCACAGACAATATTCAAACTTCCTAAAACCGCATTTTACCATTTTATATCCTAAAAAATACCATTCTTATACCCGGTACTCAAAGAGTATAGAGGTATATTCGATTTGTGGTGATAACGTTTGTGTGTAACGCCCAGAAGGAAGCGTTTCCGACCTCATAAAGTATATATATTCTTGATCAGCATCAATAACCGAGTCGATATAGCCATGTCTGTCTGTCCGTCCGTCTGTCCGTCCGTCCGTCCGTCCGTCTGTCCGTCTTCATTTGCGCCTATATCTCAGAGACTATTTAAGCTAGAGCAACCAAGTTTTGTATCCAGGCTTCTGTGTGATCACACTACTCCAAATGTGTTTCAAAATTTCGCCCCGCCCCTTTCCGCCTGCACAAAAGACGAAAGTCTGTGGCGTACACAATTTTGAAGATACAAAAAAACTAAAAACGCAGAATCATAGAGAATGACCATTTCTATCAGAATGTTGAATCTGGATCAGATCTGATTACACTAGTCGACACGACTTTTCCGCTGTCGCCAAAAATGACTTTTTCTGATAGATTTGGATGTTTAAAATTTTTTAAAGAATGTTTTTTTTTTTCATGGAGTAGTTTTTTTTTAAAGAATTTTTAAAAAATTTTGTGTTTTTTGTCATAGGTAGTGCTTCTATTTTTCACATAACTTAAGTTTCCTACAACTGGTTGTATTGAACTTTGCAGTTGAAAAAAAAATAAATGAATGCCTTGATTTTTGGTTTTAGATAGACACATTTCGCCGATAAATTCCGTTAGCCGACGAATAACCGTTTTTTTTTCCTACAAAAATACCAAAAATCTGTGTTTGTAACAGTTTTTAACGGTAAAATGGCATTTGGGATAGTGCCAAACGGCATATGAAGTTTTGGTCAAACGGTTATAACTTAGCCGTTTATTTTTATATTTTTATAAGCGATACCTTAAACGACGCCTAATTAATGTGTCTATCTAAAACCAAAAATCAAGGCATTCATTTATTTTTTTTTCGATTTTTCCTGAAGTTTCAAAGTCAAAATTTCGGGGGAAAAATACCGAAAAAAATATGAAATTTCAATTTGGAAGCTTAATATCTTCCAGACGTTAAGTTGCAGCTACAAAGAGTCTGAGTCGGATTTATAGCTGCATTTGTCAGCTTTTTTTAACTGCAAAGTTCAATACAACCACATGTAGGAAACTTAAGTTATGTGAAAAATAGAAGCACTACTTATGACAAAAAACTCTACATTTTTTAAAAATTCTTAAAAAAAAAACTACTCCATGAAAAAAAAACCATAATTCTTTAAAAAAATTTAAATCTCCAAATCTGTCAGAAAAAGTCATTTTTGGCCACAGCGGAAAAAAAAAGTTGAATTTTGTCGAGTAGTGTTATTTATATAGCCACTATGAAGAAAACCATTTCGAAAGTCATCGTTCCCTCTCGCTCTCTCTCACACGCGACCCCATCTGCTTTGCCTATTCCTATTTTTTGACGCCTAGTTCTCAGAAACTATAAGATCTAGAGCAACCAAACTTTCTATTTAAACTCCTGTGATATCAAACCAGCACGAGTTTATTTAAAAATTTTGTCACGACTCCTTCCGCTCCCACAAAGGACGAAAAACTGTGGAATCCACAATTTTTAATGTACGAGAAATTACCGTGTCTAACAGATTGCCGAATCTGGATCAGGTCGAATCATTATTATGGACAGACGGAACAAATTAAATTTCAGTGGTTACGCCTGCCTGCCTGGCCTGCCAAGCGCTTACTCATTCCCTCTCTCTCTCTCTCTCTCTCTCTCTCTCGCAAACACTTGTACGTCTCGACTATGTAGTTATACATGTACATTATAAAATGTAGAAGCAGATGTAAAAAGCATTAGTAAACAAAAATGGAAACATCTATAAAAATTCCAAAAATGGTTTGACTTAATTTTTTTATTTTAAATATTATTTTTTGCCCAAAATTTAATTTGTCCCTTTTGCGAACATGTGTATAATAAATTTCATAAATCGTAAGCTCATAAATGTATGTCTATACTGACTGAGTACCGGGTATAAAGTAGTAGCGTAGTAGTAGGTATAAAGTAGTAGCGGCACAGGCCGCGGCTCACAACGTTCCCCCTCGTTTATTTATTTATTTGTTGTTAAAAAACCTGGTCGTATTTTGGTCTTTTTTAAGAAAAAAGGTTAAATGCGATTTCAGAAGTTTTGATCAAACAACTGCACATTAACTATGTTAGATACTTAAAATAGATACTTAGATACTTAACTTAACTAACTTAACTTTGCAAGATACTTAAGTTATACGTACTATCTCTAAAAATAACATTAAACGAGGGGGAACGCTGTGAGCCGCGGCATAGCACGCAGATCTACTTTTTACCCGGTACCTAGTCAGTATATATATGTATGTATATATACATATGAGCTTACGATTTATGCAATTTATTATACGTTCGCAAAACGGACGAATTAAGTTTTGGACAAAAAAGAAAATTTCAAATAATTAAGTCGAACCAGTTTAGAAATTTTTATATATCTGCTTCCATTTTTGTTTACATATGATTTTTACATCTGATTCTACATTCCTACATGTACATGTATAACGACATATATGAGACATGGAGGTGTTTGTGAGAGAGAGAGGGAATGAGTAAGCGCTTGACAGGCGTTGCGTAGCGACTGAAATTTAATTTGTTCCTTCTGGCTATTATAATGATCCGCCTGATCCAGATTTGGCAATCTGGTAAATACGGTTATTTTCCATGATTCTGCGTTTTCTTTTATCTTAAAAATTGTGGATTCCTCAGATTTTCGTCCTTTGTGTGGGCGGAAGGGGGCGTGTCAAAATTTTGAAATACACTTGTATTGAAGTCATATCACAGGAGATTGGATAGAAAGTTTGGTTGCTCTAGATTTTATAGTCTCTGAGATCTAGGCGCTCGTCTGGACGAATATGCAAAGCAGACAGGTCGCGTGTGAGAAAGAGCGAGAGGGAACGATGACTTTCTAAATGGTTTTCCTCATTGTAGCTATGTTAATAATCGGATCTGATCCAGATTCAACACTCCGATAGAAATAGTCATTCTCTATGATTCTGCGTTTTTGGTTTTGTCGTATCTTTAAAATTCTGCATGCCACAGACTTTCGTCATTTATATGGGCGGAAAGGAGCGGATCGAAATTTTAAAACACACTTGTAGTAGTGTGATAATACAGGGGACTGGATACAAAATGTGGTTGCTCTTGCATTTATAGTCTCTGAAATCTAGGCGCAAATGAAGACGGACAGACGGACGGAAGGACAGACGGACAGACAGACATGGCTTTATCGACTCGGCTATTGATGCTGATCAAGAATATACATACTTTATGGGGTCGGAAACGCTTCCTTCTGGGCGTTACACACAAACGTTATCACCACAAATCTAATATACCCCTATACTCTTCGAGTACCGGTTATAAAAACGCGCTGTCAATTGAATTTAAAACGACGACGAGTAGTGCTCAACTACATAAAAAAATGGCTGACAGAAAAATTAAAAAAAATGAGAGTGTACAAGAATATTTTTAGCAAATGAAGGAATTAGCTTCGCGCAAGAAAATCGAAGACAATGCATTAATTTAATATATAATTCACGGAATCGATGACTCGAGTGCAAATATGTATATCAATTTTGTACAATGCTAGAAACGTGCGGGATTTTAAGGAATAACTTAAATGTTACGAGATCATTCGCGAAAAAGCAAAATATTAAAATAAAAAGCATGGCAGTTTTAACAGAAATAATCAAAAGCACGAATATAAAAATCAAACGATACAAAATAAAATTGTAAACAAAGACATGAAATTTTACAACTGTGGTGCAAAAGGACATATATCAGCTGAGTGTGAGAATAAAAGCAAGGGCAGAAAGTGTTTTGAATGCAACAATTTTTGGCATATTGCAAAGGAATGCCCAAGTAAAGGTGAAAAGTTCGACTCAAGCAATACGCTCAAAGTCACATCAGCACACGCATTAATGTGTAAAGAAGTCACGATAAATAACAATAAATACACGGCACTAATTGACACTGGCAGAAAATATAATTTTATACCTGAATCGACATATGTATAAAAAATTACGCAAACCAATTCTAAGAGAGTGCAATCTATACTTAATCGGGTTCGGAAAAATATCAATTCAAATTAAAGCCAATGGGATCATTTGATTATCCAACATTTTATGATTAACGGAGACGAATTTAAAACAAATTTTCTGGTGGTAGATTCACAATTCCTAGATGAAGAAATGGTTCTTGGTGAGGAATTTTGCAAGCAAGCTCAAATCTCAATAAACAATAAAGGTTTGACAATATCAAAACCGCAAACTTCCGATGTAAGTGCCATGATGAAAATTTAAATTGAAAACGATAAGAATTTACACCCAGATATCGACTCAAAAGCAAGTAAACAAGCGAAAGAAACAATTTTGAATATCATAAAAAACTACAATACGATAAGATCTAGGACAACGAACATTAAAATGCTGTTAGCATTGAAAGAAAATACGCCAAAATATTCGCAGCCACGTAGATTTTCATTCGCCGAGCGATGCATAATAGACAACCAAACCGATCAATGGCTCACGGACGAATAAACTTTGTGTCGATTATAGACGCATTAACAAAATCATCATCCGAGACCACTTTCCATTGCCCCTCATTGAAGACTAACTCGACCGATTTCAAAACGCGCGAATATTTAGCTCAATAGACCTGAAGAACGGTTACTTCCACGTGGGCTTAGATGAAGAAAGTCGCCAATACACATAATTTGTGACAGTTTTTACGTGTCCCATTTGGTATGTCAAATTCTAAAAGCGTATTCCAACGTTATGTAAATGCCATATTTACAGATTTAACCCGCAAAGGTATAGAAATACCGTATGTAGACGACATTATCATACCTGCTGAATCTGAAAATGAAGCCGTTGCCAATTTAAAGGAAGTGTTAGGACGATGTGAAGAATATGGACTAAAAATAAACATAAAGAAATGGAATTTCCTGAAAACAAAAATCGAGTATTTGTGCCACATTATCGAATATCAGCAAATAAGTCCATCGTCAGCGAAGACAAAAGCAGTTACATCCTTTCCGATTCCGTCCAACCTCAAACAGCACCAGAGCTTTCTAGGTCTGGTGGGATACTTTAGAAAGTTTATTTCCAATTGTTCGCAAATCGCCAAGCCACTCTCAGATCTCACCAAAAACGATGCGAGGGTGCAGCTTGGAGAAATTGAAGTACCCGCATTTAATAAGTTAAACTCGCTCATCACTCAACAGCCAATATTAAAGATTTTCCATCAACAGCACGAAACCGAACTGAATACAGACGGCTCAATTGATGGATTTGGCGCAGTTCTCTTACAGATGTCGCCTGATGATAGCCAGTTGCACCCTGTCTACTATATGCGTAAGAAGACATCCGATGCAGAAAGAAAGTGGGAGCATTCACATCCGACGAGTTTAAGCAGTACTGCGATAACGAAGACGTTAAACATCATGCAATTACGACGGGCCTACCACGTGCCAACGGCCAAGTTGAAAGACTCAATTCGACGATCATTGCAATTTTATCAAAACTCTCAATTGATAATCCTAGCAAATGGTACATTTTTGTTAGCACCGTGCAGCAAACTATCAATTCAACGTTCTGTAGAAAAACTAAGATGACGCTGTTCGAGTTATTCACAGGAGCAAAGATGCACATAAAATCCGACATCAAGATTAAAGAAATGATAGATGACGAGATAATACAAAGCTTCAACGATAGCCGAGATGATCTCAGAAAACAAGCCAATCAAAATATTCTCCAGATGCAAAACGAAAACAGAAAAAGCTACAACCTACGACGTAAATTAGCAAAGAAGTAAAACGTTGGCGATTTAGTGGCTATCAAAATAACGCAGTTAGCTGGTGGACTAAGGAAAAAACCGAAATACCTTGGTCCATACCGAATTACCAACGAACGACCGGAATTCTTATTATTTTCGAGCGGAATATTTAATATAAACCCCGGTCCCACAATAATATATTTATTTTTACATTGATATATGTTTGTAAAGGGCTCAAGCACAACATAGCATTTTGAAATAATGCAAAATATATTTTGTTATTCAGATGCTAGCATATTTTTCAGACGATCGTATTTCACTTCCATCAAATCCTAGTACAACACAGCCGAAGTTCTCTGTTTCCATTTATATTTCCATATGTTTTTTAAAATCCACCTTCTATAGTTCTATATCTAAATATATATCTATGGCTTGTGGACGTTTATAAGAGAGAGAGAGAGAAGGACTGAGTACGCGCTTTGCAGCTTACTTTGTTATTTTGTTCTTTCTGGCTATCAGAATGATCCGGGTCCAGATTCGGCAATCTGTTAGATACGGTCATCTTCCATGATTCTTTGTTATTACTTTTCTTGTATCTTGGAAACTATGCATGCCATAGATTTTCGTCCTTAGTGAGGATGAAAAGGGTCGGGGCGTAATTTTGAAATACACTTATAATAGTGATATTACAGGAGTCTGGATACAAAATTTGGTTGCTCTAGCTTTTATAGTCTCTGAGATCTAGGCGCTAATGAAGACAGAGAGACAGGTTGTATCGACTCGGCTATTGATGCTGATCAAGAATATATATACTTTATGGGGTCCGAAACGCTTCCTGCTAGGTGTTACACGCGTCCACTAATACCAAAAATCTAATATACCCCAATACTCTTCGAGTACCGGATATAAAAAGATTTTAAAAATATGCACATTTTTGTATATGCAAGGTTAAAATATGCAATGTAAAATAAATACAAATTTTTTGTACTAATAAGCAAGCTGATTTGCAACATTTTCTCGTACTAATCGGTATTTAATTTATCTTGTTTGAGTACTAAGTCAGTAAAGAGTACTAGCGCTAACTACACTAGTCACCACGCTGTGTCCCAAAATTACCAAACCAGAGATTCACGGCTGCAAATGTTTCCTTTGTTTCCTTCTTCCTTTTTTATTCAATAAAACTAGATTTCCTTTAGAGAAAATACCGCCATTAAAACGGAAGAAAGAGGAGAGATCGTTTTCGTTGAATGGAACAACGGATTCAACTCCGGAACAACTACATCAGGGGAATATAAATATTGCAATATATTGAGGCATAGCGACTTATCTCCGCACGACATAACTACTGGCTTTTCTGAAGCAACATATGTATCTCCTCCCAAAATTCAACGGATATACATATGTCGTTTTTAAAGCTTCCTATTTCCCGCTGACCTATGACGTTTAGCTCGCCGGAGATATTTTATTGAACTTTGCGTTGCACAGTGATCCTTAGCCGAAAATTACACTAGTCGACACGACTTTTCCGCTGTCGCCAAAAATGACTTTTTCTGATACATTTGGATGTTTAAAATTTTTTAAAGAATGTTTTTTTTTTTTTCATGGAGTAGTTTTTTTTAAAGAATTTTTAAAAAATTTGTTGTTTTTTGTCATAGGTAGTGCTTCTATTTTTTACATTACTTAAGTTTCCTACAACTGGTTGTATTGAACTTTGCAGTTAAAAAAAGCTGACAAATGCAGCTATAAATTTGACTCAGACACTTTGTAGCTGCAACTTAACGTCTGGAAGATATTAAGCTTCCAAATTGAAATTTCATAATTTTTTTCGGTATTTTTCCCCGAAATTTTGACTTTGAAAGCTCAGGAAAAGTCGAAAAAAAAATATTTGAATGCCTTGATTTTTGGTTTTAGATAGACACATTAATTAGGTGTCGTTTAAGGTATCGTTTATAAAAATATAAAAATAAACGGCTTAGTTATAACCGTTTGACCAAAACTACATATGCCGTTTGGCACTATTCCAAATGCCATTTTACCGTTAAAAACTGTTACAAACGCAGATTTTTGGTATTTTTGTAGGAAAAAACGGTTATTCGTCGGCTAACGGAATTTATCGGCGAAATTCGGCATATGAAAGTTTGTCAGCTTTTTTTAACTGCAAAGTTCAATACAACCAGTTGTAGGAAACTTAAGTTATGTAAAAAATAGAAGCACTACCTATGACAAAAAACACCAAATTTTTTAAAAATTCTTAAAAAAAAACTACTCCATGAAAAAAAAAAAAACATTCTTTAAAAAAACCATAATTCTTTAAAAAAATTTAAATGTCCAAATCTATCAGAAAAAGTCATTTTTGGCCACAGCGGAAAAAAAAAGTTGAATTTTGTCGAGTAGTGCTACCGCTTTGGACACTTTGTACTTTTCCTTAAATATTTTAAACAGTTTATTTCATGAAAATGAAATGAAGGGTCTGCGGCTCTGGGGCCGCAACTTTCGGCTCATGATACTTATAATGCAAAAAAAATATGTGATTGTATGCATTTTCAGTTCCTGCTGGTTTACATATACATATGTTTTGCTTGTATTTTTGGTTTCTATTTTTTTTTTACTCCAGCGTATTTTTATGTGTGGGTGTTTATGCATTTTCACGTACTTTGCGTGTGTTGTAGATTGATGGGCGCTAGAACTGAAATTTTGTATGTTCATTTGATTTTCTTGGATTTATGGGCTCGTTTTTTTAAGACTATTGCCTTAAAATATCAGAATAAGGGTTATTTTGTTTATGCTTGCTGTTTAGCATGCTTTAGATGCTAGTTTTGTTTAATATAGAATACAGGAATTATGAGCGGATATACATATGTAATATATACATATGTACATACATACATAATATATGTATATCATACATGACTTCAAATTGGAATCATTTTCATTTAATATATGTACCTTTACATATTTTTTTTTACATAACATAGTCGTATAAACATAAATTCTATACAGCATGTACTACTATATATACACAAATGTACACATATGTATGTATGTCGCAGATTCATTATTAAATCTAAATAAAATTAAAATTATAAGTGATAAGTGACAGAGCCTGGCGATAGATCGCAGAGAGGATACGAAAACGCTGCTGAGGTTTTGTAGATTCTCATATGTGTGTGTGATGCGCTGAGAAAGGGAATAGCTCAAGTAGACAGACCGGCGAGTTTTAGTTTTGATTCGACAAGCAAAGAAGTGAGTCAAGCTAAGAAGTGAGTCAGGCAAAGAAGTGACTCATGCCATGCGCCAGGAAGCGTTTTGCCCAAGTTTTGGCACCAGAAGAAAACTTCGATACCGGGGAAGAGGAATCAATTATCAATTCAACATCGGTGGTCCTAATTATTTCCCCGACATATATTTAATTGTAAGTTATATTATATTATATAATAATATATCTGATCACATATAAGAAATAATATGCTCTGGAAAAATAATATGTATCATCCATGATTATGGGTATTAATGACATATAAATAGGTACTGAATGTACCCTGACGCGCGCTGCCCATGCTCCTGCTTGGACATCGCAATCTGTGGCCTATAGGAGGCTGCAGATAGTGCGTTCGGGCCTGATGGGACGCGGAGAGGCGCTGGCGTCCGAAGCCGGTGGAGTTCCTCGTGGAGGACGCCACTAAGTCGGACTATTGGCGTTTTATAAGCGCGTCTACAGTTGCAGACCATAAGTAGCGCCACTAGCTGAAACTCAAAGAGAATAATATAATGGAAGTGGGTGTATATCCGCTAATACGCACCCTGCGGTCGCGATACTTCGAGCCTTAGTTGCCGCAACAGCTTGGAACATGCCAGTCCGGGTCGCAGGCCAGGGAGGCGGCCAAACAGTTATAGCGGCGAAAATTGAGACGTATTCTCACTCAGTCAAACACTTCGGGCCACACTCGGAAAGAGAGTTTGTTTTTCCTTCCTCTCTCCGACTCAAGATGGTTGATGACGATGTTGCTTAGATCTGCAAAAGATTCGCCAGCATGGTGCATGTGTGTAAATTGGCCTCTTTTTTTAGGCCCAAATAAAATAAGGTAGACACGGCAGCATGTTCTTTTCTAGATCGCTTAGAGCATCAGCTGCGAACCAGGGCTCCAAAAGATATACACAAACGGTAGTCCGCCGTCAGATGGCGCTGTCATGCAGAAATAACTACACCACCGACAGACGGTGCGGTACTGCTTATCGTTCCAATTGATGTGTCCTGCTTAGAAATTAAAAGAACGCGAACAAAGGGAACCTTGCACATAGCAAGGTTCACTGGGACCACAGCCCAGTAAGGTCCCAATTATGTTATACTGGAAGCCCCCATTATGAAACTGTCGCCACCAGGCAGACAGACTGCAGTATTCTAACACCTGATTAAGCCGAGTGAAATCGCTCTGAAATGGCTGCCGGGCAAATGCTGCAGCTGCCCCCGTCCTGTTAAAACCTTGGCAGGCCTTGGTAAGCGCTTGATCCCCGTCTCTCCCTGGAGGCCTTCAGCCGCACCATGGACGAGCTGAGCTGCGATCTACGCGGTCGGAACAATGTGGTGGTCGGGGGCGACTTCAACGCCTGGGCTATGGAGTGGGGATCCACTCGCACAAACGACAGAGGGCGCATAGTGCTGGAGGCTTTTGCGACGCTGGACCTCGTCCTACTGAACGAAGGATCCCAGGAGACCTTCAACAGGGCAGGAGAAAGGTCGGTAATTGACCTAACGTATGCTAGCAGTGCGCTGGCTCGACACGCCCGATGGAGGATCTGCGAGACATTCACCGCCAGCGACCACGAGGCCATCCAGTGCTCTCTGGGGAGGTCTGCCCGAGGGAGAGGAGTTCCACCCCGACAGGGGAAGGCGTACCGCCAGGACACTCTGAGGCCCCAGTCCTTCGCTAGAGCACTGGGAGGCTCTAACTCAAGCGAGGCAGCTGGAGCCAACGAGTGGGCCAACAAGATGAACCCCAAGAAGGCTCCGAGACCAGATGCGATCCCCAACAGAGCGTCGAGGCTGGCTCTAGCGCTCTTACCGCGTGAGGTGGCGGGCCTCTTCAACAGATGCCTCCATGAGGGGACGTTCCCTGATAGGTGGAAGAGGCAGCGTCTCCTCCTACTTGCCAGGCCGGCCAAGCCGCCGGGGGAGGCCTCCTCCTACAGGCCCATATGTCTCCTGGATTCTATAGGCAAGGTACTGGAGAGGGTGATTGGAGTGAGGCTCAGCGCAGCCATTGACGCTGCTGGCGGTCTCTCCGAAAACCAGTACGGCTTCCGGAAGGGCAGGTCAACGGTGGACGCAATCTCCAGAGTGGTGGAAACGGCGAGGGAGGCCATTGCAGGGACCCGTTGTAGGGGAGGGACGAAGTCCTACTGTCTGGTGGTGACACTGGACGTAAGGAACGCCTTCAACTCGGCCGACTGGGGCCGTACGCTGGAGGCACTACGTTGCTTCCACATCCCGGGCTACCTGCTCAACATAGCGGTCAACTACCTCAGCAACAGAGTGCTCACGATGGACACGATCATGGGTTCCAGAACATACGAAGTCTCAGCCGGAGTCCCCCAGGGCTCCGTTTTGGGACCCCTGCTCTGGAGCGCCATGTACGACGGCGTACTTAGGCTCCCGATGCCAGCGAACACCAATTTGGTTGGTTTCGCTGACGACGTGGCAATCGTGGTGGTAGCCAAGGAGCTCGCTGCTGCGGAGCGTCAGACTGATGCGGCCATACGCGCCATTGAGGGGTGGCTAGCTGTCGCGGGACTGGAGCTGGCGGCCCAAAAAACGGAGGCGGTCCTGATATCGAGCAAGAAGGTGGTCGAGACCGCTAGAGTGCAGGTCGGTGGGACCACGATCGCATCGCGGGGGCGATTAAGTACCTCGATGTCATCCTTGACACGCGCCTGTCCTTTAAGGAGCACCTGGATTACGTGGCCAGGAAAGCCAGCGGGATCGCAGGTACGTCCCAGCTGCTCTACGCCGCGCCAGTGTGGGCGAAAGGAGCGAAGGTGCAAACATACGTGCGTGGGATGGAGGCAGTGCACAGACTGTGCGCCATGAGGACAGTGTGCTCGTTCCGGACCATCTCGGACGATGCAGTGCTGGTCATCGCCGGGCTCGTCCCAATCCGGGAAAGGACGGAGGTCCAAATCGCCACGCGGGACAGGGCAGCTGACCCACTCAACATTGCAGAGCTAAAAAAGGCTTCAAGACGAAGCAGCACGGAAAGATGGCAGTCCCAGTGGGACAGGTCAGTCAAAGGGCGATGGACGCACAGGCTCATCCCGAACCTGGAGCGCTGGCTCGTAAGCCAGCACGGGCAAGTGGATTTTTACCTTACCCAGCTGCCCCGAGTGTGGTTCGGGCATAGTGAAGGATCATCCTCTCCGAGTGCCATAGGTTCGACCGCGAACGGCAGGCGTTGGAGGCAACCGCAGGAGCGCATATTAGCACCGAGTCCCTGGTACCTCTGATGCTAGAGGACCCGAAAACCTGGGAAGCTAACGCAGATTTCGCCTCACGCGTAATGAAAACGCTCAGGTCGCTGGAGAGAAGGCGGAGGGCACCGATGCAGTTGGAGTAGGAGGCAATACCGCGCGCCAAGGGGCCCGACACCCGTAGTTATCGTTTTTACCCAATAGTTATCGGCTTAATATTTACTTTTAACTAGTTTACAGTGTTGAATAAACGTTAAATAAATACAAAAAACACACACACACACACCTCTGTTTTGGCGCCTTCCACTCTCGATGGTGTGGGCGGAAAACCAAAAACAAAACATTTTCACTCAACCTTTGTTTGCGCTTCGACTGGCGTGGTAATTTAACAGCTGATCGTGCAGGGTCGCTACGCCACAGAGCTGCCGGACAGCAGCGGTAAGACACAGGGTTGCCAGATCGGCAAACCGGTTAGGAGGGAGGAGAATATCCTGAAGACGCTGGTGGAAACGTCGACGGCACTGTCGAAAATGCTGAAGGATGCGAGGTACATAAATATGGATATGAAGAACCTGGCGCAGAAAGTGAGGCTCCAAAAAGCTGCAGTCTTCAGCTTCGACGCCAACGCTCGGATGGAGGAGAGAGTGGAGAAGGAGGAGCAAGTGGCGCTAAGCCCCACATCGAACGGGGAAAAAAGGCAACTGAAGAGGCCATCAAAAAACGCACCTAAGCGTAGGAAGCCGTCAGAAGGGCCCACCCATAAGAAGCCCCACCAGCAGACTGCTCGGCGGACCGAGACAGCTACTCCCGCAGCAGACGATTGGACACAGGTCAAGGGCAGGTCGCAGGTCCGACAGACGACGCCACGCTACGATGTCATCATCATCGAGGCAAAGGAGAAGATGACGTACGCAGAGATGCTGAATATGGTGACTCGCAGCCAGAACGACGAAATGAAGAGTGTTGGTGAGTGCGTGCGCAGGGTGAAGTGCACAGCGAAAGGTTCTCTCCTGCTGGAACTCAACAACACTACGATGGAAGAAACGCAGCGGCACTTACCCAGCAGACGAGGCTGGGGGTAGTCGACCTGGACGAGATGGCTACCGCGGAGGACTTGAAGAAGGCGATAAGCGAGCAGACTTGGATCTCACTCGTTGCGGATGCCATCAAGTGAGGAGGACTTGAAGAGTCTGCGCCCATCCTTCGGAGGCACTCAGCGGGCTATTATCAGCCTCCCGGCTACCCTAGCGTCGAAGATACTTTCCGTGGGGAAGGTTAAGGTTGCCTGGTCAGTCTGCCGCATTCGGGAGCGCTCTCTCCCAACCAAGTGCTTCAAGTGTCAAAAGCTTGGGAACATTGCAGCGAACTGCAAAAGCTCGGTGGATAGAAGCGGTTGGTGCTTCCGTTGTGGGGCGGCCGATCACCGTATTAGAGAGTGCCATAACGAGGCAAAATCCTTTTACTGTGCCCAGAAGGGGAAGCCGCATAAGCACATAGCAGGGAGCCACAGCTGCCCTATGGCATCCCAAGGGCCCGCGAAGCCAATGAACTCCAAGCATGCATAGATTCTATCAACTCAATCTGAATCACTGCGAAGCTGCCACGGACTTGCTCACACAGTCAGTGCGTGAGCTGAAAATAGAAGTTGCCATCATCAGCGAGCCCTACATCTCTCCGGAAGATGGATACTGGGTCCAAATCTCGACAGGTGAAGCAGGGATTTGGTCTTGCGGCAGGTCGCTGATACGGCCATCTGGCTGTGCCGCATATAACCACTTCATCAGGGCAAAAGTAGGTAGCCTCTGGATTTACAGTTTCTATCTTCCACCAAGTCTGAGTCGCCAGAGCTTTGCTGCAGGCGTGCACGACTTAGCTGAGGACGCCAGAAATCACAAGCCTTTTATAATCGCTGGTGATTTCAACGCATGGGCCCAAGAGTGGGGCAGTGACACCAGTAAAAGCAGCAGCTCAGACGCAATCGTAAAAGGGCAAGCCCTGCTGGAGGCGCTCGCGACGCTCGACGTTGCCTTGCTGAACCAGGGCACAGCGAGCACGTTCAACCGAGGAGGTGCCGGGTCAGTCATAGACCTAACCTTTGTATCCAGTTCCCTTTCACCCTTGGCCAACTGCCGATTAAGGAACCATTACTCGGCCAGCGATCACGAGGCGTTGGTGTTCTCAATCGGCGGAGGAAACAGATTACCGACTCAAACCGCACGGGGACCCGGCTACAAGCCCGAAAACATGCAGGTCGCAAGTTTCCTGGAGGCGTTGGCGGAACTGAATGTCGAAGGATCGGCGCAACAAATGGCTACAAAGCTCACGGACCAGCAAAAAAGCGCATGCGATGCCAGCATGAGCCGGAGAAAACCTTTTAGGGGCACGCGGCCGCCGACCTACTGGTGGAACGATGGGATCACGAAAGCTAGTTGCACCTGCCTAACAGCAATATCAGAGGGCTCGCAATAGGAATGACAGCGATTGGCCGCAGCTACACATTGCTTACTGCGATGCCAGAAAGGCGATGAATACGTCGATTAAGGATAGCAAGCGAGAGTGCTTTCTGCAACTCTGCGACTCGGCAGAGCATGACCCTTGGGGAAGGGCATACAAGACGGTCATGAAGAAACTGCACACCAGTAATGCAGGAGCGCCCGCGGACCCAGATCAGCGGCGGAACATCGTGGAGACACTGTTCTCACACAAGGCGCATAACATAGAACAAGAAGGCGACACGCACCAGCCCCCAGACGAGGTGGAGACGGTATATACAGAGGAGGTCATCTCCGCGGTGCGCAGTATGAAGACAAACAAAGCCCCAGGACCTGACGGAATCCCCAACCAGGCGGTAAAATTGGCAGCATCGTACAGAAAGGAAGCGTTCGCCACGACGTTTACGCAATGTCTTCAAGAAGGACTCTTCCCTGCCCAGTGGAAACTGCAGCACTTGGTACTCATACCCAAACCGGAGAAGCCGCCAGAAGACCCCTCCTCGTATCGACCGATCTGTCTGATCGACGCACTGGGGAAGACGATGGAACGGATCATTTGCTCATAGACGCCATAGGCAGAGTTGTTCGAATCGAAGCTGAAGCGGAAGAGGGAACGCGTTGGAAGGGTGGCAGCAAGGAGTATTGCCTGGTTGTCACTCAGGACATTAAGAACGCCTTCAACTCAGTAAAATGGGACTGCATCACCAACTCGCTTAGTCAGTGGGGCATCCCTGCATACCTCCGGGCAGTAGTCAGAAGCTACTTCGATGGAAGGACACTCAACCACCAACCACCTCACCTCGGCGGAGTTCCACAAGGATCAGTGATGGGCCCACTTCTGTGGAACATCGTATACGAAGAAGTCTTGCTGCTTGCACTACAAGCCGGATGTCAGCTGACATGCTACGCTGACGACGTGGCACTCTCGGTTGTGGCTAAACACCTACAAGAGGCAGAGACAGCAGGCAACGAGGCAATCCAGCGGATCGCGGACTGGCTTCTCTCGGCGGGGCTGGAGTTAGCGGCTCACAAAACGGAGGCAGTACTGGTCAGTACCCGATCGATCGTAGAAACCGCTCACATTAGAGTGGGAGACCAGACCATAGCGTCGAAACGAGCCATCCGCAATCTAGGCGTGATGATCGACACTGGGCTCTGTTTCCGGGAGCACCCAAGCTTCGTGCAGGAGAAAGCGGCACACACGAGTCGCGCCCTTTTTCGAATGCTGCTGAACAGTCGGGGACCAATGCAGGAGAGACGAGTTCTGCTGACCAGCGTAGTCGGCTCAGACACCACATACGCTGCGGCAATCTGGGCGGATAGCATCCGGGTCGCCAGCAACGCCAGGGGTGTAAAATCCATACACCGACTATACGCGCTTCGCAACTGCTATGGCTTTCGAAACATGTCAGGAGATGATGCAAGCAGGCCAGAGAGGAGAGCCTCCGAGAATGGCACAGGCGATGGGACACTGCGGAAAACGGCAGGTGGACCCACCGTCTCATCCCGAATATCGGAGCCTCGATGAACAGGAAGCACGGCGCGGTCAACTACTACACCACACAGCTGAACAAGAAAAAGATGACATCGAATGAAAACGAGAGGGAACGTTGTGTATATACTCAGTCAGTATATATACATATGTATGAGGTTACGATTTATGTAATTTATTAAATGTTCGCAAAAGGGACAAATTACATTTTGGCCAAAAACAAAATTTCAAAAAATTAGGTCGAACCCTATGCTATATTTGTATACATATATTAAATGTTATCTGTTCTATTTTGTTTACATATACATAATTTTTACATCAGCTTTTTAATGTGTGCTTGTGTAATGTCAGCTTGTGTGTGTGCTTTTTAAGTGTGTGCTAGAGAGAGAGGGAATGAGAAAGTACTTGGCTGGCGTTGCGTAGCGACTGAAATTTAATTTGTTCCTTCTGGCTATAATAATGATCCGACCTGATCCAGATCCGGCAATCTGGTAGACATAGTCATTTCCCATGTATCTCCGTTTTTGGTTGTTTTGTATCTTAAAAATTGTGGATTGCACGTCCTTTGTGGAGGCGTAAGGGGGCAATTTTGAAATACACTTGTATTGAAGTGATATCACAGGATCCTAGATAGAAAGTTTGGTTACTCTAGCTCTTGTAGTCTCTAAAATCTATGCGCTCATTTGAGCGAATAGGCAAATAGGCAATTCAGCGGAAGCTGAAGCAATTGTAAGCCCGAATTCAGCAGAGGCCTGCATGGAAGAAGATCACCAAATCGACTCTTTATCATGATGACTGTCGTGGCTAGAAGCACTACGTCTGAACAAAGATTCTGAGCGGAAGACGAGAATGGTATTGAAATGGCAACAAGAGACTTAAGGTTGGGGTCTGACTCAGTCTGAGTAGGCGACATATTATCATTCGTAGGTTCCATGGTAACTGAAGTCGGCAGAGGATTGTTGCAATAGGCAATGATGATTTCACCGCCTGTGCAATAGGAACCTGAACTGCAGGAGGTGTTACGATGTCCCTTCTTCAAACAGTAAAAGCATACTTTAAGCTTCCTTGCCTGTTTAAGGCACAAAGAAGGCGAAAGGTTTCCAAACCGAGTGTAGCCGTAAGTGTTGGGCTCCTTATTACAAAATACGCACTCCGATACGAGGATATTTGTAGCACCCAGACTGTTTTTTTGAGTTTATGTTTTCCAACCTGACTTCTATGGGGATCAATCAACACAGCTTGATCCTTGATTTCCGTGGTTTGACATCTCCATTCCAAAAAAGCCGAAAAATTGTCCCATGCTGGTATAAAATTGGGTGCGCTAGTTCCCTCCATTTGTTCCTGCTGTCAGTGTCAAGATAATTGTACATGGAGTGAACGATGATGGTCCCTACTATTTCCTCTATTCTACCTATCGACCTTAGCGCTCTCATGTGCGAATGCACCTTGTCCAATAACACTAGTCAACACGACATTTCCGCTGTCGCCCAAAATGACTTTTTCTGATAGATTTATAGATTTAATTTTTTTAACGAATTATGGTTTTTTATGGTTTAGTTATTATAATATACGTAGCTTTCTAGTTGACCCATCTTCAACCTTCTCCTGCTTCAGCATCTCAGAAACGCGTGCCTGAAAGATTATACGTTTATTATTGAAACGATTTTTTAAAACGTCCAAAGCGATATCATAATTGCTCTCCGTTACTTCTAAAGAGCGAACAGCTTCCTGGACAGGTCCATCAAACATGAACGCAGGTATTGAAACTTCTCAATCTTTGATAAAACGGCCTCCTGATCTATAATTGTGGTAAACATCTTTAAGAACTCTGCCCACTCAGTATAAACTCCACGAAAAGTAGAAAGTTTTATTCAGAAATATTACATCGTGGCCGTACATTTCTGGAAGCAGATTCTGAATCGATTGGAGTGATGATACCTTCCGCAAAAAACGGTCAAAATATGTTTTTTTATGGGATTTAGCATTTGCGACAGCCCTTTTTCGCCTGTTTTTCTTGAATCCAAACGCCTCATTTTTGAGAATAAAGATTTTAAACTTAGGTAAAGAAATATTCAATGAAGATGTACAAATAATATCTCGGGAAAGTTTGTTGAAGTTTTTTTCAACAAGTCAAGACAAAACTAAAAAACAGCCCAAAAATTACATGGTTTTTAAAAAAAGTTTTTCTTTATGACTGTCTATGTAACAGACCTGGTTATTATTGAGTATTGATAAAAATGAATATACCTGAAAGGACACACTAAAAACAGAATCACACGTAACGTAGGCTACTTTTAATTCATCCTAAAATATGTAGTATGTGAAAAAAAGTTGAATATAAAAGTCTGATTACACTAGCCAACACGACTTTTCCGCTGTCGCCCAAAATGACTTTTTCTGATAGACTTAAAAAAAAAATAAACCTGGAAAAAAAACCATAATTCTTTAAAAAATTTTAAATCTCCAAATTTATCAGAAAAATTCATTTTGGGCGACAGCGGGAAAAAAAGTTGAATTTTGTTGAGTAGTGTTATCTTTAAAATTTGATTTTTAAAAACTCTGGGAAATTCTGTAAAGTGTGTCCAAGCCTCTCAAAAAATTCTTTGACTTTTGCCACCACTGTGCGTCTGATGTCGCACTGTGCGGCGGTGCAAGTGGCGGGTCCGTTTCCTCTCGCTCTTGTTATACCCGGTACTCAAAGAGTATAGGGCTTTATTAGATTTTTGGTGATAGTGGATGTACATATGTAACACAAGGCAGGAATCGTTTCCGATCCCATAAAGTATATATATTCTTGATCAGCATCAATAGCCGAGTCGATATAGCTATGTCTGCTTGTCCGTCCATCCGTCTGTCCATCCATCTGTCCGTCTATCCGTCCGTCCGTTTGTCCGTCTTTGCGTCTGTCCGTCTTCATGAGCGCAAAGATCTCTGAGACTATAAGAGCTAGAGCAACAAAATGTTGTATCCAGACGACTGTCATTTCACACTAATACAAGTGTATTTCAAAACTTCAAAATTCAGAATCATAGAGTAGGACCGCATTTATCAGATTGCAGAATCTTGCTCAGGTCGGATCATTATTATAACCAATAATAATTTTCAGTGGCTACGCAACGCATCCAAGTGCTTACTCATTCCTCTCTCTCTCGCACACACTTCCACGACCCAAAGACAATAAACTCTATAAACACTAAATACGCGCTGTCTCGCTCGCATGAAGTCGACAACGTGCGCGGATCTAGAGTTGCCAAAATTTCGAGATGAACACATTTCTGAGATTTCTTGAGTGAAAAATTATTTGCTTATTGACGCACTAATACCCTATAGACAATTAATATTATATAAGGTCACGTATGATATAGGAACATTCGCTTACTATATTCGTTTATAATTCATTAAATAAGCAAATAAAGGATATACAAAATAGTTTTTTTTGTATTGTTGGCAAGCGTCCCCATAAAATCATAATCTCCAATAAATTGTAAAATAATAGGTGTTTTCTTCGACAGCGGAGTCGTAAACAAGCAGACCTGAAATACAGTTAAAAACGAGAGGGAGCGTTGTGAGCCGTGGCAAAGGCCGCGGCTCTACATTTTTACCCGGTACTAAGTCAGAATATACAGGCAAAAAGGGCCTCATGGCAAAAATTTTGCTCTGAAAAGCTGCAAGACTACGCAAGATCCTCTCCAAAGCGGCCCCCTCGGTAGGATACCTAAAGAGAAGTGATGGTACGTGGATTAACTCCAGTGAGGAGTCCCAACACAATCTACTCGACACTCATTTTCAAGGGTGCTCTATCAATGTACCGACTCACTTCCCTAGTGAGGGTTCGGTCCCCTCGATGGAGTATATCTTCTCAAAACGGTACATCAACTGGGCAATAAACAGTTTCGATCCGTTCAAATCACCTGGTCCGGACCAGATCATTCCGGCCCAATTACAAAAGGCCGGAGACACGGCCATCAACTGGCTGCAATGTATCAATGTGACATCATCGATGGGATCGTCCACTCAATCGAGGTATGTCAATAGAGGCACACCGCAAGGTGGTTTCCTATCCCCCCTTCTATGGAACATATCAGTCAACAAGATTCTATGTGAACTGGAGGGGGGGTGGGGCTGTAAAGTCGTGGCATACGCGGACGACGTGGCAATTATCTTCTCGGGAAAATACTATCACAAAGACGGAACTTGTGCTATTTACAAATAAATACAAGATTCCGTCTCTAAACCCCCCCATATTAAATGGATGCAGGCTCTCCTTCAGCGACAGTGCCAGTTACTTAGGGTTGGTAATTGACAAGAAGCTAAATTGTTTTATTTGATCAAGAGTGTCCCTTTTTCGAAAGTAAAATTTCAGCAAAATACCCTGTATTATTTTAGGTTTTATATCCCAAAAATTAAAAAAAATTGTTTTGTCTTTTTTAAATGACATTAAAACATACCGAATCGTGTTAGAAATTGCGATTTTATATGATCATAAAATTTATATATGTATGTATGGCTTTCTGGCAACCTTTATCATACTCGAGTCAAATTAATTTATACCCGGCCCCGGCCCCGGCGTTAAACAAACAATATAGCCAGCAGTGCAGCAGTAAACTAAATCTCTATTATCATTGTTCATTGTTTGCACTGCCCACTGTACCAAATTGTTATACGCACATATGCATACATACATATATGGTTCCGCACGGCAGCCTATGCAAAGGCTCTCTCTCGTCTTTTTTTCTTTCTTTCGTCGTCGCTATTGATCTCTCAATCTGTTGAACAGATGGATCGCTTGCAATAGGGTACGGGCAATTCGGCCCCCCTGCCCTTAAATAGTCTAGATATCTTCGCGCTCGCATTAGGGCAAGGGCAATTCGGCCCGCCTACCTTTGCAGCGTCTAGATCTAGCTCTTCAACTGACACTGTCTTTGAACCGACCCCTCGCGTCTTCAATCTGACCCCGTCTAGCTCAAACCTTTCAACTATAACAGGACAATAAACCGTATTAAACTGAACTCTCGCCGACTTTTCATAATTCGCAAACTACACTGCCGAAAAAGCTCGGTAGCTCAAATCTAGGTACTCGAAGAGGGCTACATACGAGTTAAGGTGATAGTGGATGTGTGTAACACCGAAAAGGAACCGTTCGACCAAAGACAATATAAACACTAAGATGTGCAATGCTCATACAATTCTGTTTTGTAGGGAGGGTTGTTTTTTCAAAGAGTGCTATCTCGCTCGCACGAACTCCAGTGCGCTCGCAAATCTAAAAATAGAATGAGCTTGCTTGTATGAGTACACACGGAACTGTAAGTACACATGTGTGTGTACGTGTGCCGAGCTGCCGAAATTGCGAGCAAAATACTTTTGAGAAGATTTCTTGAGACACAAATTTATTTGCTGTGTGTTGCTTATTGACGCGACGAACTAATACCCTATAGACAATTAATATAATTTGATGTTATATCTGATATACATTTTGCATTAGTATATTTTTACATTCGTTCATTATATTCGTTTATAGTACATTAAACAAAATTAGCATATAAAGGATATACAAAATATACAATTTTTTATATTTTGGGCATGCGTCATCGGAAAATCATAATCTCCATTCAATTCTAAAGTAATGGGTATTTTCTTCGACAGCGGCGTCGTCAACAACCAATACAAACAAGCAGCCATACAATATGTGCACACATACAGTTAAAGCTCAGCCTCACGTACAGAACGTGTGAAACTAAAGCGCTCTCTGTCTCTCCGTCTATCTGTCTCTCTCTAATTCACGCTGGAACATTTGAAAATTCCAGCCAGTCAGGAATTGCGCTCAAAATTTTGTATGGCGCGGCATATCTTAGTGTTTATATTGTCTTTGGTTCGACCCTACAAAGTATACATATGTATGTCTGAGATCGAGAAGTAACATAATTTTTTTGTCAGTAAATAAGTAAACAATGTTCAATAAATGTTATTCGAACGATACTAGCTATCGATATGTTTTGTCTAGTGTGACTCAAGGTTACTGAGAGCATAGTTTGAGAGCGAGAGAGCTTTTCAGATGAGAAAAGTGTTGTTATGGCTAGAAGGAAGCACGAAAGAGGATAACGAGTAAAGAGGCGGTTGAAGAGCACTGTCGTGGAAATTGAGACCGGCCAGTCTGTGTGTAAAAACCGAGAAGACAACGACACTTGGGACTTGCTGTACTTTGGCGGCGAGTATTGTGGCTAACGAGAATGAACGAGAATACAAACCAAACTCCGATATTAGAAGTGGGATCGGCCTCGCCACCAGACTCTGGCAATCAATATCGTGCACTTTTCAAGGAACAGAACCCAAGTTTTATGGAGCTCATTCAATCGATGCAGGCATCAGGAAAAGCTGTCAAAAAGGCAAAAAGTGAAACCCTGCTAAAGTACGATCCCGACGCTGTGTGTGCAGATGTTTCGGAAGACATAGTCATGGCTGAAAATACGATAAAACGCAGCGCACCTGTGATGGCACTCAGTGACTTTCTGCAAGGTGGAGCATCACAGTGGCTTTCACAGATCTGCTACACAGGAATCAAATGGCATGAGTTTCGAGAGCTGTTTGTTCAGCGTTACGAGGGTATAGAGATGCCGGCAGCCATTTTGCTGAACATCTTCCACGGGTTCCCAAAGCCGATCGAGTGTTTATCTGTGTATGGCAGCCGCTTAGTGACTGCTATCTAAATGAAAAACAATGAATCTAGAGAAATAGCGGTGTCCGTTGTGCTAACCCACATATTCCAAATAGACAACCGACTGCTGCGCTTGCTTTTCACTACCAATATAAGAACAGGAGCTTCAGCTAAACAAAACGATTACTATGGTATGGATCATGCGCCTGACACTGAACGGAGGAAGCAAAAATTGACGTCGAAGCTATGTTCAGTGCAGAATTGTGTGAGTCAGACAAAATCAGAATAGTCGAAATATTGGAGCCATATGCACACAGGATTATAAAGGGCATCCCAAATAGTCGAGTGACAACTGGTGAGCTGGAAATTCGTTAAATGGATGCGAAAAAAACCGTCCGTATATACTTAGCTCAGAAGAGAAAACGTTGGTGAGAGGCAAAATACAAGAACTTCTAGTGAATGGTGTCATCCGTTTGAGCTACTCTCTATTTGCAAGTCGAATGGTGCTAGTATAGAAAAAATGGTGATGATCGATTGTGTGTGGATTGTAGAGAACTGAATGCAAATACGATTGCGGATTGATCTCTGCCTTTGATATCTGACTAGAACAATCCTATTCATATGCTATAAAGTATATCGATGTCGTTTTGTTTGTGACCGGCACGAGGGAGGAGGCGTATGATCGACTTGAAAATGTGTTGAACGTTCTGACTGAGGCCGTTTCTCATTTAATATAGCCAAATGCACATTTATGAAACCAAGTGTTAAATATCTGGGGTACAAAGTTGAAAATGGTGAACGAATGTCCGAGCAGATGAAGCCATTGTATTTACTAACCTCTCAGAACAACCAGTTTGAATGGGAACCAAAATACGAGCAGGTACGACAGGAAATCATATTAACATTAGTGATTGACTCCGATCTGATAATATATGACCCCAGTATCCTTTTGAGTTGCATACCGTTGCTAGTTCGATAGGATATAATGCCTTATTGATGCATATTGATGCTATCGAGTGTTATAGCAAATTTACTACAGCGGCAGAATCAATATACCACTCATATGAGTTGGAAACGCCAGCCGTGTTTAATGCTGTAAAATATTTCCGCCATAAGCCAAATTTATTACTTCGGAAAGCATGCAGCCTGAATCGCCTGTAGCGTCCGTGTCTGTAGTGTCCGAAAATTCTTTAGCTGTCCCGTCAATTCCGATCCAACCAGCGACTGTACGTCCCGTACCACCGGGTATTACCATCACAGGTGATAGGTGCCAAGATTGGAGGGGATCCCATCAAAGCGACAAGTATTGTCTTACGGCTAGCCGTAGACTTCACAAATAAGGATGTGACTGCTTATATACAAAGCAAAATAGCGTCTCCCCAACTCACTTTGATACAATTTGATACTTAAGGACGTTGATACGCAATGACTGCACCATTACGTGGCCCAAGCGGGTGCGTGTCATAACGCCCAGTGTCATAACGCCCGTAGGCGCTGTGACACCAAAAAAAGTGTCATAACGTTATGAGACTTCCAAAAGTGATATAGCGCCCTCAACTTCTAAAAATTTGTAAAGTTCATCAAGAATCAATGAGATTACCGATAAGAAAAACACCTTTCATTGCGATATCTCTCTAAAGCATCCCCAGTTTTCGGCATAATGATTTCCTATATTAGTTTATCACAGATCTTTGAACAAAGTGCACGCGATATGATATCGTCCATTACAAATATAAAATTGTTGCTGGCTTTTGAAAAAATTCGAGGCTTCTCACAACCTAGCAACAATTGTTTAAAATGAAGAGTACATTAAAAATTGGTTCGCATTATGATTTCTATATAGAAGACTTTTGTAACATTTATTTAGGTAAGGAAGCAAGCAAACATTTTATTTCCAAAAAATTGCGCGATTTTTTTGAAAAAAATGTTTGCCTGAGCGCTTTTAGGCAATGCTTATCATTTACCCTGCCATCTTACACAATTTTAATTACCAGCCCAGAAACATCATGTATGGCTTTTTCTTAAAGTTATCTTTATAACAGACTAGGATTTAAGGCGGATAAATAACGGAAATGTATGTAACTTAATTATTTTTTTATTTGGGCGTTATAGTGTCTGTTGAGACAACGAGCTTTTTCGTTGACTATATATCAAGAATTTTCACAAAAGTTTGATATCAAAAACGTTATAATTTATTGTATGTGATTTGTATATTGAGGGTGGCCGAAAATGCCAGAGCCTTTAACAATAGAGAGTTGTAATTAACGAGTTAACAAACTTGGGGAGGCAAGCGAGCAAGTCTCGTGCCAAGTAATAGTTGGGACAAAAAAGGTCTGTGCGCCAACTATATCAAGCGGTAACGTCTAACTTCTAACTGATTTTAAGCAGACGCAGCTGCCGTCCACTTAGCTATGCCGTGAGGACGCATAGATGAGAAAAAGAGAGTGGTGAAGCATAGATAATAGATGATAAGTGAGAGCATGATGCTGACAGAGATTAGGAGAGTGAAACAGTAAGAGCATGGAAAGTACAATACGAGTAAGAGAACAAAATAAGGGAATTACACTCGGGCCTCGCCCGAACATACTCCCCCCGTGGAAGGATCCAAGCCTTTCACCTCATCCCGTAGAGGCAAGAGACACAGTTTGGCAAGTGCCCTTCGGCTGACACCTGTAGCCATCCTGATCAAGGCGACGCGAGATACTCCATCAGCTCCTGGGATGAGTTCGAGGATTCTCGCTAGCGGCACTTCAGCGAAGGGTAGTTCTCGTCCTTAACAAGAACGACATCGTTGACATGAAGCTCAGGATTGCGGGTGCGCCACTTAGCTCGCTCCTGAAGACTGCTTAAATAAGAATGGCGCCATCGAGACCAAAAAATTTGCTGCAGCTGTGTGACCTTCTGCCAACGGTCCAGGCGATCGACGTTTAAGTGTACCAAGTCAGGCTCCAAGAAGGTAGTGATAGGGGCGCCAACCAAGAAATGAGCTGGCGTAAGCACATCGAGATCTGCCGGGTTCTCTGAAAGAGGAAACAATGGCCTTGAGTTAATGATTGCGCTAATATTGCACGCAAGGGTGCGCAGTTCATCAAATCCAAGAAGCGAGGATCCAAGGGCACGCCGAAGATGATGTTTGGCTGCCTTGACTGAAGCCTCCCACAATCCTCCAAAATGAGGTGATCTAGGAGGAATGAAACGCCAATCGATGCAATCGTTGAGGCAAGCTTGATGTACGGCTTCTTGATGATTGTCGCTTAGGAATAAAGACTTGAGTTCTGCCAATTCGTTCCGAGCTCCAACAAAATTTGTGGCATTATCTGACCAAATACGAATCGGTTTTCCACGTGTGCAAATAAAACGGCGAAGAGCAGACAGGAACGCGGACGTTGTGAGATCCTTCACTAGCTCGATGTGAACCGCTTTAGTGGAGAAGCATATAAAAATGCTCATGTAGCATTTAATTGGGGGCCGATTCCGAATTTCTGATTTATACAGGAACGGGCCGCAGTAGTCCACGCCGGTAACTAGAAATGCCCGAGATTCGCTAACTCTGTCCACCGGAAGATCTGCCATTATTTGCTCTAGAGTTCGAGGCTTCACTCGAAAGCATCTGACACACTTCTGTATGACGTGAGCTACGGTCTTGCGACCACCAATTGGCCAGTAAGTTTGCCGAATGATGGCTAATAGTGACTGGGGTCCTGCGTGAAGATGCTTTTCGTGTAGGTGCCGTATCAAAGCAGAAGTGATGGAATGATTTCTGGGCAGTATTATGGGATGTCGTGCTTCAAAATCCAACGTGGAGTTTTTAAGGCGTCCTCCAACTCGAAGCAAACCGTACTTATCCAAAAATGGAGAAAGCGAAGCGATTGGGCTTGAAGCTTTGATGTCCTTTCGGGATTCCAGGGCTCTTATTTCATTCAACAGACGAGATTGCTGAGTAAGGCGAAGAAGAAGTTCGGTTCCCAAGCGCAAATCCTCCACAGTTATTTTAAACCTTTTTCGATGAATAAATTTGCATACATATGCAAAAATTCGCTGCATTTTGGGGAAGGAATTCACGAATTTCGATTCTTCCATCAAATATTTCGAAGCGAAGTTGGTAATTAGGATTGTTTTCCGTGCCTCCAAAACCGGCTCTGGAAGAGCAGGCGTACTTGGCCATTGATCTTTACTGTCCGTCAAATATGGAGGCCCATGATTCCAAAGATGAGAATTGATAAGCTCAGCAGGTAGTGATCCTCGAGAAAGAATATCGGCAGGGTTGAGATCAGTTGGCACGTGCAGCCAAGACATTCCAGATGTGAGTTCCTGAATAACAGACAGTCGATTAGCAACAAATACATTAAAGTTAGATGGCTGGTTTTTGATCCAGGCTAACACAACGGTAGAGTCACACCAACAGTAATACGAGCAATTGAAGTTCATTAAAGAGACTTCATGCATAAGCTGAGCGAGTAGCGCTGCACCGCATAATTCCAACTTGGGTATTGTAATAGTCTTCAGTGGCGCTACACGAGATCTGGAACACAGAAGATTTGCCTTTACTCCATTGACGCCTTGCGAAACAGTGTAAATGCATGCTCCATATGCACTCATGCTGGCATCACAAAATCCATGTATTTCAAGATTGCTGCTTTGAAGGAATGATAGACGTGGGAAAGAGATTCGTTGCATAGAGTCAAACTGCTGAATAAAGTCGATCCAAGCTGTGCGTAAGGCGACTGGCAGACTTTCATCCCAATTCAGCTTTTCTTTCCACAACTGCTGCATAAGTATTTTTGCCCTTGTAATTACTGGCCCTATAAGTCCGAGTGGATCATAAAATCGTGCAATGGTGGACAATATAACTCTTTTAGTTGGTTTCGAAGGGACTTGATTGGGGCAAAAAGCAAACAATAGTTCATCCGAAGTGGGATTCCATGCCAAACCTAGCGTCTTGGTTACATCGCTGCCATCAGTGAATTTTACAAATGTTTCCCTATCTTCACTGGGTATTTGATTTAGTAAAAATGCGTCGTTGGAGCACCATTTCCTGATCTTGAAATTCCCTTTGGCTAAGAGTCCTGACACCTGGCGAATTATTTCAAGAACCTCATTTGTAGTGTCTCCCCCGTTAGCAGATCATCCACGTAAAAATCCTGCAACACAACCTTAGATCCAATTGGATAAGAAGCACGCTCGTCGACTGCTAGTTGGTGCATGGAACGGACGGCTAGAAATGATGCTGGTTTCGTTCCATAGGTGACGGTATCTAGTTTAAATGCTCGAATCTCCTCATGGGGTGAATCGCGCCACAATATGCACTGCAGAAAACTATCCTGAGGCAAGACACGGACGCATCTATACATTTTACAAATGTCACCAGTCAAGGCTACAGGAAAGGTACGAAATCGGAGAAGAGTCGTTACTAACTTCGGCTGAATAGTTGGGCCCGACATCAATATATCGTTTAGGGAATATCCTGTAGATGTACACGCGGATCCGTCGAAAACTACTCGGAGTTTTGTTGTGGTTTTGTCCTCTCTTACTACGCAGTGGTGAGGAAGAAAGAATTTGCATTGTTTTAGTGAGTCGCTCTTAACAGGGGACATATGATTTAAATCGAGGTACTCCTTTATAAATTCGGCGTATTGGGCCCTATAAGTGGCTTGCGTCCCAGTTTGCGTTCTAAATTGAGAAATCTCCGATATGCTTGTTGATATGAATCTCCAAGAAGACTGTCACTCATCTTAAGGGGCAATTGAACGCTGTACTCGCCACTTGGAAGTCGACAGAAATGTTTTTTAAAATGTTCCTCGCAAGCAATTTCCTCCTTTGTAGCCTCTATGGCGGGGCAGTGGCAATTTTCAACTTCCCAGAAGCGTCTAACTAGTTCATCCATACCGACGGTGGGATTATGACTCAATTCAGTCGATCTAGAGGCAGCTAGGAGCACAGAGTTGTGGGAATAATGACCTCCACCTGTTACAACCCAACCGAAACGCGTTTTCTGTATTATAGGAAGGCCTTTGTCCAACTTAATCTGTCCAACGCATAAGATATCATAAAACAAACTGGCTCCAATAAGCACATCGATGCGCTGAGATTTGTTGAAACTCGGGTCAGCAAGGCTGATATTGGATGGCATTTTCCATTTGGATATATCGAAAGAAGAAGCAGGCTGGTTTCCTGTGATGCGTGGAGCAACAAGAGCTGTGAGACTCGTGCAGTAATCTGAAGTCCTGGATCGAATGACCAAATTGACTGAACCTTCTGTATGAAATGCGGATTCCGCACCAATACCGGATACTGACACCGAACCTTTGGCTCGTTTCAGCTGAAGCATCTGAGCAAAACGAGAGGTTATTAAGTTAATCTGCGAGCCGGAATCCAGAAGAGCACGGCATGGAATTAGCTCACCATATCTACTCTTAATCATGATGACTGTCGTGGCGAGAAGCACTACGTCTGAACTAAGATTCTGAACAGGAGGCGAGAAAGGTAATGAAGCGGCAACAAGAGAATTCTGAAGACTGGGGTCTAAGCGTGAGTCGGTCTGAGCATACGACATAGGGTTCGTTCGATCCGTGGTAAGAGGACAGAGGACTGTTGATATGCAAAAGTGAATGATGTTTTTCACCGCATGTGCGGCAAGAACCTGAACTGCAGGAGGTGTTGCGATGTCCCTTCTTCAAACAGTTGAAGCATACTCTAAGCTTCCTTGCCTCTTTAAGGCGCAAAGATGGCGAAAGGTTTCCAAACCGAGTGCAGCTGTAAATGTTGTGCTCTTTATTATTGCAAAATAAGCACTCTAATCCAAGGGTGTTTGTAGCAACAAGACTGTTTTTGGAATTAATTAATCTTCTATGTTTTCCAACCTGATTGCTATGGGGATCAATCAACATAGCTTGATCCTTTGCCTCCATGGCTTGACATCTCTTTTCCAAAAAAATCGAAAAATGGTCCCAGGTCGGTATAACGTTGGACGGTGACAGTTCTTCCCATTTGTTCCTGCTTTCGGTGTCCAGATACTTATACATGGAGTGAACGATGATGCAACCTGCTATTTCCTCCATGTTCCCCATCGACTTTAGCGCTCTCATGTGAGAATGCACCTTATCCGATAAGGTACGCAGCTTTCTAGTTGACCCATCTTCAACCTTCTCATGCTTCAGCATCTCAGCGACGTGTGCCTGAAAGATTAAACGTTTGTTATTGAATCGGTTGCTTAAAATTTCCAACGCGATATCATAATTGCCCTCCGTTACTTCCAAAGACCGAACAGCTTCCAAGGCAGGTCCATCCAAACATGATCGCAGGTACTGAAACTTCTCAATCCTTGATAAAACGGCCTCCTGACCTATAATTGTGTTAAACATAGTGAAGAAGTTTGCCCACTCAGTATAGCCTCCACGGAAAGTAGGAAGTTTTATATCAGGAATATGATATCGTGATATGATACCGAACATTTCCGGAGGCAGTAACGTTAAACTCAGGATGTATCGTTGAGTGATGCGGCATGTTCCCGATAGCACTGCGGAGTCTTGAGCGAATACAAACTTTGATTTCCATAACCAAGACATCAAATTTGTTGCTTAAGTCGCTGCCAATTTCGCTTACATCGAGTTCTTCTAAATTGGAATGAGTCGCATTAAATAAATCGGACATCTTTTCCAAATATTCTAGATGAACATTTAGCGCATCTTCATTGCTTTCATCCCCCGCAATGGTCTCCTGAAGTAATGCTGCCTTGTCGTATATTGACTGTGCCTTCCGTTTGTAAAAAGACACCCTGTTTTCCGACAAGTCATTGGACTCAGCCATTTCGGCAAGCAGCAGCAGCAACAGACAGCAGCAGCGAGCAGGCACAAAGAAGAATAGAAGAACGATCCGTTTGATTTTCGGTTTGTGCGCGCAAATGCACCGACAGCAGCAGCGAGCAGGCACAAAGAAGAATAGAAGAACGATCCGTTAGAATTTTGATTTGTGCGCGCAAATGCACCGACAGCAGCAGCGAGCAGGCACAAAGAAGAATAGGAGAATGACCCGTTTGATTGTCGGTATGTGCGCGCAAGCGCACCGAAATCAAAGCCGTTGCTTTGCGTAGATGTATTGGTGTTTATGAGCAAGCCAACGCCGAGACGAAAGCTTCGCGACAGAAAGGTTAGGTTTAGTTTGCACTTTAAACGATTTTTAATTGTTTTTTAGCAATATTAATAATGACGATCACGTCGGGGTCACCAAATGTTGAGACAACGAGCTTTTTCGTTGACTATATATCAAGAATTTTCACAAAAGTTTGATATCAAAAACGTTATAATTTATTGTATGTGATTTGTATATTGAGGGTGGCCGAAAATGCCAGAGCCTTTAACAATAGAGAGTTGTAATTAACGAGTTAACAAACTTGGGGAGGCAAGCGAGCAAGTCTCGTGCCAAGTAATAGTTGGGACAAAAAAGGTCTGTGCGCCAACTATATCAAGCGGTAACTTCTAACTTCTAACTGATTTTAAGCAGACGCAGCTGCCGTCCACTTAGCTATGCCGTGAGGACGCATAGATGAGAAAAAGAGAGTGGTGAAGCATAGATAATAGATGATAAGTGAGAGCATGATGCTGACAGAGATTAGGAGAGTGAAACAGTAAGAGCATGGAAAGTACAATACGAGTAAGAGAACAAAATAAGGGAATTACACTCGGGCCTCGCCCGAACAGTGTCATAAAGCCCATAAAGTTATGAGACTGGGCGTTATGAAATGCACCCGCCCAAGCGACATCAGCAGAAGGCTGTTACGCGCGGAAGGCAAGAACGCAGCCTTCCTCCCGCCCAACCGGCCGAGGGGCGCTGCCGCATAACACGCGACTCGTTAACGGAACCGATCACGGATATGCAGGAAAGATAGGTGTTAGACTAGTGTTCGGGGAAAAGTAGAACTAATCTACTTTAAAAAAAACTAAGCAATTTCTAATTAAGAGAACGATATGAGAGTATTAGTAATTAAAGACTAGGAAGGGAGTTAGTAGTAGATATGATATGGTAGAGGGAATTATAATCCGAGCATAGGACCCTAAACTGTTCATGCAAGGAATAATTCGATCTACAAAGCGGAAGGAACAACGGTATGTAGTTTCTAGTGCTTCTAATAAGAATCGTGAAGTTTATGTGGCCAGAGCATTTGGTGATGAAGGAGTTTAAGGCTGAGAAAGAGAGTAGACCCCCCACAACTCTTACTACAAATCAGGCCAGTGCTGCATCCACATCTTCCCGTCCTATCTCCACCCATCCAAAAAACTAATAACTTCTGTTTTAGTGACCAGAAAATTCGGGGCTTACGTAGTAAGCTCAGCACTCTTTTCCAGGATAGGGTCGCATTTGAATCTCACGTTATTGCATTTACCGGACATTCTTAGTTCTGATGTTTTGACGAATCGGTACACAACTTTTAGAAATGACTGTTCGTGTCGTCATGCTGGAGGGGTTCTGATTGCAGTGGACTTCAAATTCACGTCGGAACAGTTCACAGTCCAGATTCAACAAGAACTGGAATTCCCGTGTGTAAAACTGATTCTTACCGCTTTTTCTATCTTCATTACCTGCTCGTAGCTTCCACCTTATTCGGATATCGCAATTTCCGAACAGCATTATTCCGCTTTATATGCTGTTTCTGCGTCGCTATCAGATAAAGATCATATGATAGTTCTTGGTGACTTCAACTTGCCTGCAACTGATGGTCTTCGGAAAACGAGTCTAATAATTTAGTGCCCATTTCGCGAAACGACTTTATTGACGGCTTGTTTGACCTTTCTGTCTCTTAAGCTATCCATGTCCAAAACTCCTTGAGTCGACTGCTTGATCTGTGCTTTGTAACGGATCCGACTCTAGCGTTGTTAACTCGAGTCCCTCCGCTCACTATACCTGAAGATAACTACCATCCTACTTTCGAAGTGTCGCCCGATATTGGACCAACTGCATTGAATTGGTCGGGTAGACTACCTCAATGTGTCCGCTGCCTTCGCAAAGCTGAGATTGCGAAACTTAATAACCTCATTAGAGATTTTGATTGATCCGCTTTATACTTCTGCACTGATGTTACGATAGCCACAAACATGTTCTATGATAAACTGGACTCACTTTTTGATTCTTGTGTCTTGCTTGCCTGTCCGATTAGATCGGGGAAAGCCCCTTTGTTTACCAAGCAGTTATCCAGTCTTAAAAACTTAAAATCAGGACTTTATAAAAAATTTCAAGAAGTTGGCTCTCCCTCTTCTCTGTCTCGCTATGTTATGGCTCGGTCAAGATTTTCAGTTCTTAACGCTCAGTGCTATAAGAACTACCTATCTTGATGCAGGATACGTTTTTCACAGGACCCTAAACAGTAACGTAGAACGTACGCACACCCATCCTCGCTATCATTCCTGAATACGTGGGCAAATAATGATCTGGCGATCCCCGATCTTTTTGCCCGTTTTTTTCAAACTACCTAATAGCAGGAAAGCTACTCTGGTCAGCCGTACCCATACGGTTTACCGAGGTCAAACAGAATTTTCAGTCCTTTGATAAATGAAAGCCGGTGTTTTCACCGGGTCCGGACGGAGTTCCCAGCTGTGTACTCAGGTACTGTGCCGAGTCTCTGTGTGGGCCGTTGCTTAAACTATTCACCCTGTCCATAAATTCTTGATGCTTCCACCCGATATGGAAGGAATCCTTTATAATTCTTCTCCATAAGAAAGGTTGAAGGGCTGACGCAAAGACCTATAGGGGTATATATATGTAAGTATACCTCTATTCCGAAAATGTTTGAGAAAACTTTAACTTTGCACCTGCAACACCTATGCAGATCACTTATATCTCCATCTCAATATGGATTTATAAGGCGGAGATCAACTACTAATAAATTATTGGAGTTTACCTCCCTCATAATTAAAGAATTTCAAGGTAACTTTAAAAAACTTGACCTTTTAGGGTTCCCGCCCGAAATCCTGAGATGGATCTCCAGCTACCTTCGTTCTAGGTCTCAAAGAATCCTTTTCAAAACCTCCCTGTCCTCACCAGTTATGGCGACTTCGGGTGTACCACAGGGCAGCCATCTAGGCCCCTTACTCTTTACACTCTTTATAAATGACCTGCCTTCTGTATTAACATACTCTCGTGTACTTATGTATGCGGATGATGTTAAGCTCTGTGTCCAGTATAAAGACATTTTTTTTCAATTCAGGTAGCAATCCGATCTCGATAGATTTCAGTCTTGGTGTTGTGCAAATTTATTAAACCTTAATGCTTCAAAATGTAAAGTAATGACTTTTCATCGCTCCAGCGCCTTTCTGGTTCCTTACACCCTTTGTGGGGGTTCTGTTGTGAGAACTACCCGGGTTGATGATCTTGGTGTTCTATTAGATCCCAAGTTAAAGTTTTCAGAACACATTTCTACCATGGTAAATAAGGCCATTGGTGTGCTTGTTTTTATAAAGAGATGGTCAAAGGAATTTGGGGACACCTACATATATAACAAAGACTCTACACCTCTCTGGTCCGTCCGATTTTAGAATAGGGCTCTTGTATATGGTGCCCTCAGCACAACGTACACCAGGACCGTATAGAATCAGTTCAGAAAAACTGTTTACTTTTTGCTCTACGCGGCCTTAACTCGGATGCAGGTGTGAATTTGCCATCTTACCTTTATAGATTGGTTTTAGCTTATCGCTTAATTGCTTAGCTAATCGTAGAAAAAAGCTTGGTGTGATTTTGGTGCACAACTTGATCAAGGGTGACGTAGATAGCCCTGACTTGTGGAGCCGCATAAACTTCACGAAAAACTTAGCCGAACCATAATCGTAGTTTTAAAAATGCAAAATAATGTATTGCAGGATGAGGTTACAAAGACATGTGACCTGCAGGCGGGTATATGGCCGAACCAGGTGGCCGTCTGTAATACCCAGGGCGTTCAAGACGTCAGTCATCAATCGCGTACACGAAGCTATAATGCATCTGGGCTGGGAAAATACTTTAGGTAATGTGTATACTCAGTATTGGTTTGAGAATTTGTCAAAGTATGTGCTAAAGTTTGTGTAAAATTTCATTACATGCAAATTGACGAGACCTGCCAGAGGCGTAACACAAGTAGAATTGGATTCCATACCGAAGATCGACATACATATACATATCGATATATCGTTGCGGACGGTCGTGTTATACTTCGCTCGTGCTTGAATAATTATTAAAAATTGCCAATCTTCTCTTAAAGGAAAGTAAATTGTGTTTTTTACCTTGTTCTGGTGTTCCTAACCGATCGTGCAACGTGTTCGTTTTTAGTGCATACGCATTAATCTTACTTCTGTGAATTTATTTTCAATTTTCAATTTCTATTGTGCATTCTTAACTTCTCTGCACTTTCTTAATCGCAGCCGTTTTGTTGTTACCTTTTTTCTAGTGCGGTGCGCTTGCTCTCTTTGAACCACTCTCTGTTTTATCTACCCTCAGCTTATCTGTTTTCATTCTAACACACACGCACTGCGTTGGCCGCTGCCCTGTGCTTGACTCTCTGTGTTTCTATCGTCTCTCTGTGTCTCTCCGCTTACTTGCCGTTATTGTGTTTGTTTTGTTCGTTCTTGCGCGCGCAATTGTGTAACACAAGCTAAAGTCACTATCTCTGCCCCACACCGACTTATATTTTACCTATCTTTTTTCTTTTCTTTTTTACATATTTATTGTTTCTAATATCAAACAATGACCACCTGTTGTGCTAAACGCTGTGACGCTCACCGTTCGGTAGCTACACGGCAAACATTTATTTTCTGCTGGTTGTGTGACAACACGGCTCACTCTAGCTGCGCGGGTTTTGGTCATATCGGCGCTCGCGTCATTGATCTGATTAAGACCCGCTGCGGTCTCAACTGGACTTGTTGGGATTGCAAGGCAGTAGAAGCCGATATGCGAACTTTTATGAGACAGACTCATAACGAATTCGCTGCTGTCCACTCGGAATTCCGGAAATTGCAGGATAAGTTTACCTCAATGGAAGCTCATTTCAAAAATCTTAGAATTTTAAATGAGTCTCCAAAGAGAAGAAAGGTTACACCTAGTTTGCCCAGCGTTCACAGTTCTAATTCTCTTGCAGCTAAGGACTCTGACGTTCCTCCAATCAGTTCGCCAGCCTTGATCGACTTTGGCGCCAAGGTAATCGATGTACACGCAACTACATCGAATAAGACGGCTGGCTCTTCACATGTTGGCTGTTCACCTGTGCCTGTGTCTGCCAAGGATGTCCAACCGGATAGTATTGTTCATCCCGTGCCTGTGATTGCCCAGGCTGTCCAACCGGGCAGTTATGATCATACTGATGTCTGCATCTCTGTTCCCCCTACGGAAGTTGATACTGCTGTCAGCATGGAAGTCGAAGTAGTTCCTTCCTCACCCGCTCGCACTGGCTCCTCAGCCAGTGCTATCCCATCTGCTCCTCGGGTAGAACCCGCCTCTGCCTCACCCTTAAACCATGTGACCCCTCTTGACCGATCTACTCTTTTCGCTGTCGCTCCTCTAAAATCTATTTTCGTCTCACGCCTTATGGAATCGGCTACGGATGCTATGGTTCGAGAGTATATTTTCTCTAAATTAAACATTAATAGCTCCTCTGACATAGTAGTTACTAAATTTTCTTTTAAAGAAAAACGTAGTATTTCCTCATTTAAAATTCTTGTTCCGGAGAAGTTTGTTAAGACTGTGCTTGAACCCTCTTTCTGGCCAGAGCACACTATCTGTCATATTTTCAATAGTCGATCACGGCCTTCGCAACCCGCTCCTCGGGTAGGAATCCTTCCAACTCCTTCTACTGATCTTCCATCCACTTCAAAAAACTGAATTCTTCCCCACCTCTAAAGATCACTTATCAGAATGTACGTGGCCTGTGCAGCAAGCTCACCAAATTACATGCTGATAGTGCAACTTTTGATTTCGACATTATCGCCTTCTCCGAAACATGGCTCAATTCATCAATCTCGGATTCCGAGATTTTTGTAGATAACTTTAACATATATAGATCTGATCGACCATCTCGAGGTGGTGGCGTCCTAATTGCTGTTCGTTCCGACTTAACTTCCCAACTCTTTTCCATCGATGAGCTCAACACCATTGAAATTATCGTTGTTAAAATTCGTCTGTGTTCTTTTAATTTATACATATCATGCTCTTACATCCTACCGTCCTCTGAATTTACAACTTATATGCTTCACGCTGCCCAGCTCCAGTCCGTTTTGTCTCAGCTTGGTGATTCTGATCGTCTTATTGTCCTCGGTGACTTTAATCTCGCTAATGTCACTTGGTCCCCATCCAATGACTCAAACTTAATGTTCCCATCTATACAGCATGACTTTGTTGATTCTCTGTCCGATACATCGTTAGGCCAGGTAAATGGCATACGCAATAGCATGAGTAGGACCCTTGATCTCGTCTTCACTACCGATGCTTCGAGCACTTTGGTATGTCGAGGATCACCTCTATCATTCCCTGAAGATCCATACCATCCCACACTTTCAATCGATTTCATGTTACCATCTTCAAGCCCTATAAAGTCATTTATTAAGCCTTCAAATATTTATTGCTTCAAGAAGGCTGATTTCCTCTCCTTGAATACTGCCCTATCTCAGATGGATTGGTCATTCCTTGACGATTTCCAGGAAATCGAGTCTGCCACGAATGCATTCTATAGCTCTATTTTTTCCATCTTTCCCATGCATGTTCCTTTAGTTACCCCTCCAGAAATCTTTCTGGTCCTATCTGGTTCACCCCTAGATTAATAAATCTGAAGAATTTAAAATCCCGTATGTACAAGAAGTTTAAAAAATCCGGTTTGCAATCAGACTTTTCGAAGTACTCAATTGCAAAATCGAAATTTTCCTTCCTTTCCTCCCTTCCATTAACTTTCCCTCTATCCTAGCCTCATCGAACGACGTTAGTAGTAGTTACTCTTATCCTATCCCTATAAATAGTTCTAACTGTATCCTTCCCCCCTTCATCGACTATGATGGTCTCCTAACAAATTTAAAATCGTGCAAGTTTTCGTTCTCCACTGGGCCAGACTCGGTTCCGAGTGCTGTTCTAAAACTTTGTGCTGAATCTCTTTGTGTGCCTCTCCTAAAACTTTTCAACTTGTCTCTCAAGACTGGTGACTTTCCCACCGTCTGGAAAGAATCCTATATAGTACCCTTTCATAAGAAGGGATCTAAATCTGATGTCTCTAACTACCGCTGTATTTCCAATTTATCTGCCATTCCTCAACTCTTTGAAAAAATCATCACTTCTCAGCTGCAACATTTTTGTAGTTCTGTATTCTCTGAATCTCAGCATGGATTCATTAAACGTCGCTTAGTTTCCACTAATCTCCTTGAATTTTCCACCTTTGTAACTTCGGGTTTTGCTAAACAGTGTCAAACTGATGTCGTTTATACTGACTTTAGTAAAGCCTTCGACTCTGTCAATCATAATCTACTTATTCATAAACTGTCTCTTCTAGGGTTCCCGACTAAGCTTCTATATTGGACTAATTCCTACCTTTGTAACCGCTCACAACGTGTCTGCTTTAACTCCTCTCTCTCTAAACCTGTTATTGTCTCATCGGGGGTTCCTCAAGGTAGCCATCTGGGTCCCTTGCTATTTAACCTATATATTAACGATCTTCCACAAATGTTATCTCATTCCCGTGTCCTAATGTATGCTGATGACGTTAAGCTATGTTTTTCCTACAGTGACCCCTTGTCCCCACTATCTTTGCAATCTGATCTTGATGCCCTTAACAACTGGTGCCTAATCAACTTTCTACCTCTTAACATTTCTAAATGCTATATAATGACTTTTCACCGCAATAAGCCATACCTTTTCGACTACTCTATCAATAACTCTATCCTTCAACGCCTTTTCAAAGTTAACGACTTGGGCATTACCTTTGTACCTAACCTATGTTTCAACTGTCATATCTCTACTATCTCTAACAAAGCCAAAGGAGTCCTTGGATTTGTCAAAAGATGGTCTAAGGAATTTACCGACCCGTATACTACAAAACTTCTGTATGTTTCTCTGGTCCGGCCTATCTTGGAATATGGTTCTTGTGTCTGGTCTCCTCATTACCAAAAATTTCAGGATATGCTCGAATCAGTACAAAAACAGTTCCTCATCTTTGCCCTCCGGGGACTCAATTGGGACCCTTCGATCCATCTCCCTTCTTATGAAAGTAGGTTGCGCCTAATTAATCTCCACTCTCTTAAATCCCGTAGAACCTGCCAAGGTGTTCTCTTCCTCCATAAGCTTCTCTCTGGTGAGGTCGAATCAACTGCCCTCATCAACCTTATTAGTATTGCTGTTCCTTTCCGCCCGACTAGGCATTACTTCCCTCTTCATCTCCAACTCTGTCTTTCTAACTACTCGGATTATGAATCTTTCCGTAGCCTTTGCCGTAACTATAACCAATTTTTCCATCTGTTTTCCTTTGATACTAGTTCTAATATGGTCAAAATTATCTTAATCAATAACTTAATTTAATTTAAATTGCTTTAATTGGGAATTGTTCGGCTACCGGCTCTTCTCTTACCTAAATTTGGCTGTTGGTGGGATCTTATCGACTACTGAGCCGATAATCAGCCCCACCGGGTCTGAGTATTGGCATTGGCCCTTTAGTTTAATTAGTTAATATGTCATTTTACCCTTACAGTTTAACTGTACATTGTTAAACTTTAAACAAAATAAACAATAAACAACAATAAACAATACCAGGGCATTCGATACATATTGATATGCTCTTGTGCTCTACGCAAAAGATTGATTTTCATTTGATAGCAAATGGCGCTAGTCGCGCGAACGGTCAGGTAAAGCGCATTATGAGTACCATGAAAGCAATTTTGACGGCTGTGGAGACAAGTAAACGATCTTGACAAATTGCAGTAAAAGATGTTCAGTTGGCTTTAAATTGTACAATAATTTGAGTCACCAAGGTTAGTCCATTGGTTATGAAGGAGGCAAGACCTTTAGGTATGATACCCTTGGTAGAAGAAAAAAAGGTAGATGTGGAAGGCATTAGAACTCGAGAAAAACGAAACATGATAAGTAATGCAGAGTACGATAAACAGAGATTTGATAGAGATAAGGTCAAAATTGTGAGATTTGGCATAGGCGACTAAGTCTTTGCTCAGATGTGAGGAACGTCACCAGACGAAGTTGGATCCTAAGTTTAAGGGACCATTTTTGGTAATTAATGTGCTTGAAGGTGAGCGTATCTGTTAAAATCTTTATCTATTCATGGAACGTTTAAGTACGCTCATGAACAGTTTCGAGCTATGCCAAGTGGGCTAGTTGCAGCTAAGGTGGATCACCTGCTCGAGGGCAAGGATGATGAAGATGTACCATGCACTCTGGCAACAGAGGGTGCGTTGAATTGAATTATACACGAAGGCTATAACCGCACCACGATGGTCAACCAATGGCACAGGTGTAGGGTTGTGTAGAGTGGGCACACTTCGATTATGTGCCGCACCGTTAAATTTTTGTTGCACCGTCCACATTCAGGGGGTGTTTGTTTGTTGAAGATAAATTCGTGTGTGTATTTCGTATGTCCTAATCTTAATCTAAGGAATATTATTATAGCACATCTGTCGAGTTTGTCTTGTGAAGTTACAGTGTAGTTTTTTAAAGGGGATATTTAGGTTTATTGTTTTGTAATGTTCAGATGTTTTATCCCATATTCCCATGCTTTGTATCTTGAATAGTTTCTTTATGTAACTTTGCGCGTCAATGTGATTTTTGTTAGTTTCGAATATTTTTGGGAAATTTAGGGCTTTTTTCGCAGCTGAGCCAGCTGTATCGTTTCCCGTTATATCAGAGTGTCCTGGAATGCACAGCAGTATTATTTTTGGGTGTTGAAGGTTTAGAATGTAATTTTGGTTGTTTATGTTCGTTATCGATTGTAAGGATGAGAGGGAGTCAGAGCAAATTGCGTATCGCTGCTTTTGGGTTTGGGCGTATTTACAAGCCGCATAGATAGTAGCCAATTCTGCTGTATATATTGTAGTGTAAGGGAGTAAGAGAGCTGTTTTTATACTATCTTATTCTGTTGTGATGCTACAAGAGGCACCCTGAATTGACTTCGAACCGTCGGTATATATAAAAATGTAGTTTTAACTCCTGTTTGGGGGATAGGATTTTTTGTTTGAATACAGTGGGAGGAGTAATGGATTTAGTGGAATAGTGGAGCGCTAGGTTTATGGAGTCGTTAGAGAATAGCCATTGTGGGGTTTTTAGTTTGGCTTGTTCGTTGATGGGGGGAGGATAATCTATTGTCTTTGCTTAATTTGTGTGCCTTGTGTGTGATTGAAGGTGTTCTGGGTATCCTTTTGTTTGATTTTTAGTAGAGGGTTGTTCGTGAGCATAAAAGACTTTGCGACCTTTGCGGTAGGGAACTGCAGTCTGAACTCGATAGGCATCAACTTAGCCTCGAATTAGAAGGTTGTTGATGGGTCTCGAGTGGAGCTCACCAAACACACTCCTTATAGCTGCATGATAGAGAGACTTTAGTTTACTCAGATTAGAGGGAGGGCAGCTGCCGTAAAATGGGAGGCAATAGTCTATTTTTAACATAATGAGGTCTGAGTTCATAATGAGGATAGAGTTCTTGCGTCGCAATTGTATTTTAGATTAGATAGCCATTTAATTATGTTAAGTCTTTTTGAGATTTGGTATGCCTGGTAGTCTATGAGTTCTTTCCATCTGTATCTATCGGAAATTGTTAGACAAACATTTTTTAGGGTGTTTGTTTGTTGCCGGGGGTTATGCGAGTGAATTAATTGTGAAGTTACACTTTATTTTCCGACAAATATGTAGGTGTTTGGATTTGACAACTGATAGTTTCGTTCACCGTGTTTATCTTCTTGTTAACTTTTTTAACTTAAAAGAATTAAAAACCTTTGTGAGGTTCTGTGGTAACTACGGCAGAGCTTATTGTATTCTATTAGAAAGAGGATTACCGACAATGGTGAGCCTTGCGGAATCCCATTGTGGAGTGGTTTGTATTCTGAGTACTGGCTATTGATGTTGACCTTGATTTTACGATTAGCAAAAACATTTTTTCCGTAATTTAGCATCTTGGGTCCAATTTTCCATCTATGCATCAATAGACGATATAATGGTGTGAATTTCTACCTTCTCGCATCGCACGCCCTTTCGAAATCAAGGCTAATCACAGACAGATGGCTTCTGGTAGACAGTGCCGTAGTACTCTGATAGCACTAGTCGACACGACTTTTCCGCTGTCGCCAAAAATGACTTTTTCTGATACATTTGGATGTTTAAATTTTTTTAAAGAATGTTTTTTTTTTTTTCATGGAGTAGTTTTTTTTAAAGAATTTTTAAAAAATTTGTTGTTTTTTGTCATAGGTAGTGCTTCTATTTTTTACATTACTTAAGTTTCCTACAACTGGTTGTATTGAACTTTGCAGTTAAAAAAAGCTGACAAATGCAGCTATAAATCCGACTCAGACACTTTGTAGCTGCAACTTAACGTCTGGAAGATATTAAGCTTCCAAATTGAAATTTCATAATTTTTTTTGGTATTTTTCCCCGAAATTTTGACTTTGAAAGCTCAGGAAAAGTCGAAAAAAAAATATTTGAATGCCTTGATTTTTGGTTTTAGATAGACACATTAATTAGGCGTCGTTTAAGGTATCGCTTATAGAAATATAAAAATAAACGGCTAAGTTACAACCGTTTGACCAAATTTTCATATGGCGAATTTCGCCGATAAATTCCGTTAGCCGACGTATAACCGTTTTTTTTTCCTACAAAAATACCAAAAATCTGTGTTTGTAACAGTTTTTAACGGTAAAATGGCATTTGGGATGGTGCCAATCGGCATATGTAGTTTTGGTCAAACGGTTATAACTTAGCCGTTTATTTTTATATTTTTATAAGCGATACCTTAAACGACGCCTAATTAATGTGTCTATCTAAAACCAAAAATCAAGGCATTCATTTATTTTTTTTTCGATTTTTCCTGAAGTTTCAAAGTCAAAATTTCGGGGGAAAAATACCGAAAAAAATATGAAATTTCAATTTGGAAGCTTAATATCTTCCAGACGTTAAGTTGCAGCTACAAAGAGTCTGAGTCGGATTTATAGCTGCATTTGTCAGCTTTTTTTAATTGCAAAGTTCAATACAACCACATGTAGGAAACTTAAGTTATGTAAAAAATAGAAGCACTACCTATGACAAAAAACAACAAATTTTTTAACAATTCTTTAAAAAAAAACTACCCCATGGAAAAAAAACCATAATTCTTTAAAAAAATTTAAATCTCCAAATCTATCAGAAAAAGTCATTTTTGGCCACAGCGGAAAAAAAAAGTTGAATTTTGTCGAGTAGTGTAGTCTAACAGGGTTAGACAATCAGATACCCAAATACCCTTCCGGAAGCCTAGTTGCCGATTATCGAGGAGCTTTCTGTTCTTAGTTAGTCACTATAATCGGCTTGCTACGATCTTGTCCAGAATCTTAGTTATGCACGGGTTGAGTGATATCGGTCGGTATGAGTTTACCGATGTTACGGAGGAGTTAGGTTTGTGTATAAGTAAGATGGTACTGTTTTTAAATTGTTGTGGGGTGTGACTATTTAGGATGTTGTTGAAAAGTTGAAAAGCGTAGGGTAAATTTTTTAACATAGGGTATGAAATCCGGTCCAGACCGGGTGTCTTACCAGTAAGGCTGTTTAGGGGTTTGAATTCGATGTACTTAATGTCGTCTTCGATCAAAAGAGCCTTTGGTAGGATTTCGTAAGTTGGTACTGCTGTTTTGATTCTGGTTTTATTGTTTTGGAAGCAGTCACTGAAGGTGTTATGGGAAGAGGCTTTCGACCAGTGGGAGGAAAATATTTGGGATATATCTTGCTTGTCAACAAAGTTTTGGGTTGCGTCGTTGGTGGAGACTATGCAGTGGATTTCGTGTTTGAGGTTGAGGTTAATTTTCGACCAGGATGCGGAGGATGAGCTCGGGTTATTTTCTGCGGTGAAATTTTGTACGGAGCTTCGTTTTGCTAGCTTCAGTTCTCTTCTAAAAGTGGCCTTAGCTTTTTTAAACTGTACTATATTTTCTGTGCTTATTCGTTTGTTTACTAGGTTTCATGCTTTGTTCTTGATTGTTTTTAGATTTTCGAGTCTTTTACTCCACCATGGGACTGTGCGTCTCTAGTTGAATATTGGATTTGTTTTCAGTTTGCCCGAAAGCTGAACTGGTTGCTAAACCCTAAAAGTAAATTATCACTTAAAAACAAAGTTCACATTTACAAGGCAATATTAGCACCATTATGGAAATAAGGACTACAAATACCCGGTATTGCGGCCAACCTGCAAAGAATAGGAACATTCCAGAGCAAACCCCTTCACAGGATCTCTGGAGCTGAGTGGTTCCTGCGAAACGAAGACATCGCCAGAGACCTTGGTGTCCCCCTCATCGGCGATGTTGTCAACGCACAAGCTGAAAAATATATCGCCATACTCGGAAATCACCCCAACGCGTTAGCGAGGAGACCTGCCAGAGCCTCTCACCGACGACGGTTTCGACGGATCCACATTATCGACCTACCTGATAGGATTATATGAAGACCTTACACGTAGCATAGACACCTAAGAAATGAAGATCCAAAGACCTCACCATACCTGGATTATGCTTAATCCTTTTAGGTTTGTTATCTTATTCTATTGCATAAGTAGCTATTTAGTTACAGTAAGCAATAACAAATTATTATTATGTTGTGATATAAGTAGTCATAGTAATAAATTGCAATCCTGAAAAAAAAATTATTTGCGCTTTTTCGGATGATTCTAACGATATTTGCTGTTTCTTGGTTGACTTGTTTGCTTCTTGGACTTCCCCTGTTGTATTTCTCTGTGAGTAACATGAAGAGGGGCTAGTCCACGGTCTCCGCCGCCCCTTCCGCTAACTCAAAAGACAAAAACCTGTTGCATGCGCAATTTTTAAGGTACGAAAAAACCAAAAACGCAGTATCATGGAAAATATATCCATGTCTACCCGATTTCCGTATCTAGATCAGGTCGGATCATTCTTAAAGCCAGAAGGAACTAATGAAATTTTAGTGGCTACGCAACGCATTCTTAGAGCTTACGCATTCCCCCTCTCTCTCGCACACACTTCCACGAGCCGTATATATGTAAAGACGAACGGTTATAACTTAGCCGTTTATTTTTATATTTTTATAAGCGATACCTTAAACGACGCCTAATTAATGTGTCTATCTAAAACCAAAAATCAAGGCATTCATTTATTTTTTTTTCGATTTTTCCTGAAGTTTCAAAGTCAAAATTTCGGGGGAAAAATACCGAAAAAAATATGAAATTTCAATTTGGAAGCTTAATATCTTCCAGACGTTAAGTTGCAGCTACAAAGAGTCTGAGTCGGATTTATAGCTGCATTTGTCAGCTTTTTTTAATTGCAAAGTTCAATACAACCACATGTAGGAAACTTAAGTTATGTAAAAAATAGAAGCACTACCTATGACAAAAAACAACAAATTTTTTAACAATTCTTTAAAAAAAAACTACCCCATGGAAAAAAAACCATAATTCTTTAAAAAAATTTAAATCTCCAAATCTATCAGAAAAAGTCATTTTTGGCCACAGCGGAAAAAAAAAGTTGAATTTTGTCGAGTAGTGTAGTCTAACAGGGTTAGACAATCAGATACCCAAATACCCTTCCGGAAGCCTAGTTGCCGATTATCGAGGAGCTTTCTGTTCTTAGTTAGTCACTATAATCGGCTTGCTACGATCTTGTCCAGAATCTTAGTTATGCACGGGTTGAGTGATATCGGTCGGTATGAGTTTACCGATGTTACGGAGGAGTTAGGTTTGTGTATAAGTAAGATGGTACTGTTTTTAAATTGTTGTGGGGTGTGACTATTTAGGATGTTGTTGAAAAGTTGAAAAGCGTAGGGTAAATTTTTTAACATAGGGTATGAAATCCGGTCCAGACCGGGTGTCTTACCAGTAAGGCTGTTTAGGGGTTTGAATTCGATGTACTTAATGTCGTCTTCGATCAAAAGAGCCTTTGGTAGGATTTCGTAAGTTGGTACTGCTGTTTTGATTCTGGTTTTATTGTTTTGGAAGCAGTCACTGAAGGTGTTATGGGAAGAGGCTTTCGACCAGTGGGAGGAAAATATTTGGGATATATCTTGCTTGTCAACAAAGTTTTGGGTTGCGTCGTTGGTGGAGACTATGCAGTGGATTTCGTGTTTGAGGTTGAGGTTAATTTTCGACCAGGATGCGGAGGATGAGCTCGGGTTATTTTCTGCGGTGAAATTTTGTACGGAGCTTCGTTTTGCTAGCTTCAGTTCTCTTCTAAAAGTGGCCTTAGCTTTTTTAAACTGTACTATATTTTCTGTGCTTATTCGTTTGTTTACTAGGTTTCATGCTTTGTTCTTGATTGTTTTTAGATTTTCGAGTCTTTTACTCCACCATGGGACTGTGCGTCTCTAGTTGAATATTGGATTTGTTTTCAGTTTGCCCGAAAGCTGAACTGGTTGCTAAACCCTAAAAGTAAATTATCACTTAAAAACAAAGTTCACATTTACAAGGCAATATTAGCACCATTATGGAAATAAGGACTACAAATACCCGGTATTGCGGCCAACCTGCAAAGAATAGGAACATTCCAGAGCAAACCCCTTCACAGGATCTCTGGAGCTGAGTGGTTCCTGCGAAACGAAGACATCGCCAGAGACCTTGGTGTCCCCCTCATCGGCGATGTTGTCAACGCACAAGCTGAAAAATATATCGCCATACTCGGAAATCACCCCAACGCGTTAGCGAGGAGACCTGCCAGAGCCTCTCACCGACGACGGTTTCGACGGATCCACATTATCGACCTACCTGATAGGATTATATGAAGACCTTACACGTAGCATAGACACCTAAGAAATGAAGATCCAAAGACCTCACCATACCTGGATTATGCTTAATCCTTTTAGGTTTGTTATCTTATTCTATTGCATAAGTAGCTATTTAGTTACAGTAAGCAATAACAAATTATTATTATGTTGTGATATAAGTAGTCATAGTAATAAATTGCAATCCTGAAAAAAAAAATTATTTGCGCTTTTTCGGATGATTCTAACGATATTTGCTGTTTCTTGGTTGACTTGTTTGCTTCTTGGACTTCCCCTGTTGTATTTCTCTGTGAGTAACATGAAGAGGGGCTAGTCCACGGTCTCCGCCGCCCCTTCCGCTAACTCAAAAGACAAAAACCTGTTGCATGCGCAATTTTTAAGGTACGAAAAAACCAAAAACGCAGTATCATGGAAAATATATCCATGTCTACCCGATTTCCGTATCTAGATCAGGTCGGATCATTCTTAAAGCCAGAAGGAACTAATGAAATTTTAGTGGCTACGCAACGCATTCTTAGAGCTTACGCATTCCCCCTCTCTCTCGCACACACTTCCACGAGCCGTATATATGTAAAGACGAATATGAAGACGTAGAAAGAAGTAAAAAACATATGTAACCAAAAAATGGAAACAGATAACATCAAATATATAAAAGTCTCCCAAAGGGTTCGACTTAATTTTTGTTATTGTTCTTTTTTAGCTACAATTTAATTTTGTTTCATTTGTGAAGATATAATAAATTCTATATATCATAATCTCATATATATATAAATATATATTGTGCATGCCACAGATTTTCGTCCTTTGTGGGGGTGGAAGGGGGCGTGCACAATTTTGAAATACACTACTATTCCCTTATACTCTGGAATACCGGGTAAAAAAAAATGTTTTCTCAAACCAAAAAAAAATTAAGAAAAAAAAAATATATAAATTTGTTTTCTGAAAATCAATTAATATTAAATAACTATTTGTGTGAAAATTATGTTTTCCAACCAGCACACCCAGCCGTCTAGCAAAATTTGATTTAAACAATGTAGCAAACGGTCAGTTCTGCTGCAGCGTTTCTCCCAGCTTAATTGGAGAACCAAACTGACGCTTGTCCTTCCTCAAGATACTTGAAATCCCAAGACACATTTAAACAATGGTAAGCGACTACTTGGACAATAGATGGCTGCAGTATGACACATAAATGACATACTCCATCACGTGAGGGGTTCTACTCTGATCCGTACTAGGACCTTTACTGTGGAATACGAAGTATGGTGCTATCAGATATTTGCTGATTATGTCACGGTCATGGTCGTCAAGAAAACCATCGCAACGCCCAGCGCCACAAATATGTATTTACATTCGAACACTAGGGTGTACCCGTTTCTCGCAGTGAGACCTTACCACAGCTGCAGACGACCACACTACCAAGCTATCATGCATGGTATAAACGAAGTATAAAAGCAAACGGGAACACTCCCAACTGAGTTAATAGGACTATGCTCTAGAAAGCTTAAGGACTCGTTAGGACTTCTCACGCGTGTTAAATCCAAGCTAAAGGCAGAACATTTGACTTAAGAAAATAAAAGCTGAACCTCCCGGCTCACATCAGTCTCACTGAAGATTTTTGAAGCGGTCCTTGTGCAATAGATAGATTTTCTGCTTTTTCACTTTTTCTGCTTATAAATGTCTCCCTTCTTACCTTCGGAGCTCACCTAAACCTTCGGAGCGTAAATAAGCCTGCGCAAGATTCATTCTTCGCGGAGCCTACTTAAACCTTTATAGCAATGACCACCCGACCACCGGGTAGGACACCGACGCTAACCAGCATGCAGTAATCAGTATTTTACTCGACCCTGATTTTTAAAAAAATCAAGAGGAACCCTTCTTGTAGCGCTAAAACCACGCTTTGTTCTTGAACCATTTTTTATTTCAGCTACAAAACTCAGAAATCTACAAATTTCTGTGAGCCCCGGTCGTCGAGCATACCCCTGGCCGAAAGAGCCCCGTTACAAGGGGTTCGCTAAAACTGGCAGGACTTTAACTTGGAAATCACAAAACGGAAGCGATCCCAATCAGTAGAATTAAGAATTAATGTAGAGACGGCAAGTATAAGCATAGGAAGGCATCTATTATATCGATCAGAATCGACTAGGATTTCCAATAAGAAAATTTCCATCAGGATAACGCAATATCATACAAATCAATAATGACGTTCACTAAAATTTGACAGCTTGGATGCGAAATTTTAATGAATCCATCGTATAGTCAGTATCCAGCACCAAGCAACATTTTTTGTCCTTAAAAATTTCCTCCGCGTCAAAAAAATTAGTTCAATTGAAGACTGGGAAACTAGATTAATCGAGTTTTGTAACAGAAAGTACCAAAGATTTTTTAAGAATGGAATTTTAAAATTATCCTTAAAATGGCAACAAGTCAAGGAATAAAACGATATATATTTTAAATACGTCGGACAACCCAAGCAGTCAAAATTAACTTTAAAAATAAGTTTCCGAATTACATCAGCTCAAAACTTGAGAAAAAAACTTTGGGAAAACCCACTCGCTATCTTGAAAAAGCTTTTTATAACCGGTACTCGAAGAGTATAGGGGCATATTAGATTTGTGGTGATAACGGATGTGTGTAACGCCCAGAAGGAAGCGTTTCCGACCCCATAAAGTATATATATTCTTGATCAGCATCAATAGCCGAGTCGATATAGCCATGTCTGTCTGTCCGTCCGTCTGTCCGTCCGTCTGTCTGTCTTCATTAGCGCCTATATCTCAAAGACTATTAAAGCTAGAGCAATCTAATTTTGTATTCAGTCTCCTGTGTTATTACATTACTCCAAGTATATTTCAGAATTTCGCACCGTCCCTTTCCGTCCGCACAAAGAACGAAAGTCTGTGGCATACTCAATTTTGAAGATACGATAAAACTAATAAAGCAGAATCATAGAGAATGATCATTTCTATCAAAATATCATATTCATAAAATAATATTACTTTTATCGATCGAATTTATCGATCAAAATCGACTAGAATTTCCAATAGGAAAATTGCCATCAGGATAACGCAATATCATACAAATCAATAACGACGTTCACTAAAATTTGACAGCTTGGATGCGAAATTTTAATGAATTCATCGTATAGTCAGTATCTAGCACCAAGCAACATTTTTTGTCCTTAAAAATTTCGTCCGCGTCAAAAAAATTAGTTCAATTGAAGACTGGGAAACTTGATTAATCGAGTTTTGTAACAGAAAGTACCAACGATTTTTTAAGAATGGAATTTTAAAATTATCCTTAAAATGGCAACAAGTCAAGGAATAAAACGATATATATTTTAAATACGTCGGACAACCCAAGCAGTCAAAATTAACTTTAAAAATAAGTATCTAGTATACTAATAAGTATATTTCATAATAAGTATATTTCAGAATTTCGACCCGTCCATATGTTAACATATGTTAACCAAAATGGAAACAGATAACATTTAATATATAAAAATTTGCAGCGTGGTTCGACTTCATTTTTGTTAAATTGTTTTTGGCAGAAATGTAATAATTCCTTTTTGCCAACATATTCTGACTGAGTACCGTGTATAAAGCAGAGCCGCGGCCTTTGCCGCGGCTCACAACGTTCCCCCTCGTTTTTTTTTTTTCCTCTTACAAAAGTAGGCGAAGAGGCAATTGTTTGAGATCAGTTCAAAACTCGAGTTATTATTCTCAATCGACGAAATCATCAATTCAGTTATTTGCTTGACGACAAACACGTCATTTAGTAGGTAAGTAATCAGAATATTCGTTACAGGCAAGAGGAATATGCAGAAGTAAATGCATTGAGAAGTGCCATATTACACAGGTTCACAACTACCACCTCGAATTCGACCAGTAGACTTGAATCGTGCTACTTTCGAATACGTTCCTGCTGACATTGGGAATGCCAGCGCATAATCGCCAATTGCAACGAGAGCAAGACTATGATCGAGATGACCTGGCCGAAAGAGTAAAAAAAAATAGGCCGCTGTTGAATTTCGAAAGAAAGACTTGTACGATTCGATTATGAAGGTTATCGGCGATGGACCGGGAGGCATTTACTTTCTCGATGCTCTGGGTGGGACGGGCAAGACTGTCCTCACTTTGTTGATTCTGGCAACAATTCGGTCCAGATCTCAACTTTCGTGGGCTCTTGCATCCTCTGCAACTGCTGTCACAATGTTGGAAGGCGGTTGAAAGGCACATTCTTCTTTGAAGGTGCAAATAAATCTTCTCACGGTTGACTAGCCAACAAGCATCATAACCAAGAATTCGGTGATAGCGAAACTAATGGGAGAATGCAAAATAATCATTTGCGCATTAATGAGCTTTAGGGACAGCTAATCAAATGATTAAGGATTTACTAGGTAATTCGAGACAATGATCTTCGGAGATTTTCGTCAAATGCTTCCCGTCCTTCCGAAGCAGAAGCAGGTGCTGCCGATGAACTTAATGCATGCTTGAAATCGTTCAATTGGGATGAAATAACGTTCACCGGATTTTCTTGTATAGTTGCTATTGGTACCACGCTAACAAAAACGCTTAAACATATACGCAAAAATGCTCAGTATATAACAGTAATTTTTTTTAGATTTTTTTCTACATATGTCCGTAAATAAGACTTATTGAGAGGTCTGATTATATCAAATGATTTTAAAGATGAAAGGGATTAACTTTCAAGATTGAATCGAAATATCTATTCAGATATGTGCATTTTTACATATAGTATGTAGGCAAAAAAAGGAATGCATCAATATATGTAAATTACATACATTCATATGTATGTACATATGTTTTTACAGACTATTTTTCATAAACACTTTACAAAGCATAGGTAGCTAGCCTAGTAGGACAGCGAATATCTGTATTTGGATTGATACATAACACAAAAACTACTCAAATAATTTAATTTCACTATTTTAATAGAAATTATCATAAAGACAAGCGAACGTCCAAGGTGTATTTAATAAAAGTATTTTTGGCACATTTTTTATTGGGAGTCTTGCAGCACAAGCTGGGCTACTCAGAAAAACAATCCATATTCATTTCGAAGTTACTTATAATGTATGTTTGTATGTATGTACATATGTACCCTTGCATGTACTATATGCATAATTGAAAATTATCCATAATATTGTCTAAGTTTTGCCGCATATCTATGTATGTACATAACTACATACATATGAATTGTCATATTTTTTTTAAAATAAAATTACTCAAAAAGCTGTGTGATTATGAAAGGCAATTAAGATTGAACTTTAGAGTTTCACAATATTCTGGTTTTTTTTTGAAACTTTCATGATTTATAAAAAGATTTGGATATATGTCGATTAATTGTATTAATTTTTAAAAAGTCTGATCCGTTCAAACAAAACATTTAAGCAAAACTACACGTTTAAAAATTGAACGCATATTATAGTATGTATTTATATAAAAATATATTTGAGCAAATATATGTAAATGTTGCCTTTGTTAGAAATAATTCTGAGCTAGCGCGACCGCTAGTCACCTCTCGCCAGTACTAGCTGTCAGTCAGTTGATTTAAGAATTTTATATGGCCATTCCGCATTAAAAATACATTATCGCCACGCAAATTTGAATTGTTAAGACTCTTCAGTTTCCATGTAATGGAGTTATGTAAGGTGCTACAATATAGATTCAAGAAGAATCATAATAGGGCGAATATTTTCTTATGTTAAATGAATATTTATACGCACAGTATATTTTTTTTGTATTTTTACAGTGATTTTCTACTTAATGTGCATGCGACAAAAATTAGGTTTTAGAACTAATTCAACTCATCATCAATTCCCAACAAAAAAAGTTACTAACCAAAACTATTTTCCTGTGAATAATTTTAAAAATTATAATTTGTACTTGCATGGTGATGGCATGGGTTACACAGACAGCCAGAAATTGGCTCTTCTCATGATAAGTCTGGACTAGAGAACGGCAAGGGTGTCACTTTTTGACACTACTCACACCCATTGAACTTTGTGTGCCGGCGCCACTCATTACCGGCAAGAAAAGTAAAAGACTCGCACCCACACAAAACCATGCCGGTGTTTGCGAGTTTATACTTCGAGCACACGCTCACACATTGTGCGTTGCTTCTATTTTACCAGACACCCAGATATTTTTCGTAGACGAGTGTCGATCATTTTCGTACTCATAACGAATGTAGGAAAAGCAAGGATTGAGAACAAAAATATACGCAAAAATGCGTTGTGGGCAAAGTACACATTTTTTACCCGGGTGCCTTTAAGACACTCAGGTGTCACGAAGATACCCGAGTGCTCTTGCACTGATCGACTGCTTTTTTTTTTTTACTGATTTACACATATTAGCGGTCTAGGTCAGTCGTTAAACGTCGGCCTGCATTTCTAAGTTTGTTATTAAAGTTTATCAACATCCAATTAAGCTGTGATAAAATAGTTTTTTATTTTAAATATACATACATATGTACTAATGTATGCATGTATAAAGCAAATTATGGGTACAGCAAAGAACAAGGATGAAGAAAGAACGCTCAAGAAATAACAACAACACCCATGCCACACAAAAAGTTTCTTGTCTCGAGTTTTGTGTTTCCTTTTCACCCATTCATTTTGCATTAGTAGTTGAGATCGGCCTCAACGCATGTATACATACAAAAAATCACGCGGACACGATCTACGCTTGTGCGTAAAAACACCCGACACAATACTCAGACTCAATCGCTTGCACCCTATTTGCAGTGCCAGAAGACACTCGGTTGTCGAAAATACTCACAGACACCGGGTGTACTTTTAGTTGCGGTGGCTCATTGCCGTTCTCTGGTCTGGACAACAACTCAATCTCTCACATTTGCGAACAGCGATATCAAAAAGATAGCTGGACAACATGCAGTACACGTCGGCTGCAAAATCAAGGAGAGTGAGCCGATTGTGGGTATCGTTTGTTTTTCGTTTTTTCCTCATAACTGTTGATCAAGTGCATATTATTGAAATATATGCGTTCGAATTAAAAGCTAGAGGTCTCAGGAAACTTTCAGTGGAGAAACAAAATAGATTCCTTTGAATATACCAATTTTAACAAGAAATGTAGTGAAGTGATCATTTTTTGATAAAAAAAACAAGAGGGAACGTTGTGAGCCGTGGCACAAGCCGCGGCTCTACTTTATACCCGGTACTCAGTCAGTATATATAAGTTAACGAGAGTTAACTGAATCTGCCACTGGATGGAGCGGACTCTGCATTATTGTCGAACAAGCAGTTTTCGTCATCTGTGGGATCACGAACGGCGCGACCGATAGACCGGATGCCGGCCGTCAACAAACACCACTCATTCCCGCGTCCTAATGTATGCTGATGACGTTAAGCTATGTTTTTCCTACAGTGTCCCCACTATCTTTGCAATCAGATCTTGATGCCCTTAACAACTGGTGCTTAATCATCATTCTACCTCTTAACATTTCTAAATGCACTATAATGACTTTTCACCGCAATAAGCCATACCTTTTGGATTACTTTATCAATAACATTATCCTTCAGCGCCTTTTCAAAGTTAACGACTTGGGCATTACCTTTGTACCTAATCTATGTTTCAACTCTCATATCTCTACTATCTCTAACAAAGCCAAAATTAGCAAGGCTGATATTCAGTATTTTGAAAGGAGAAAACGGCAAAATCAGCAATCGGTGGTGCTGTCGCAAGGCAATAGACCCATAACCATGAATTCTAGGACTCTGAAGAACAGGGAGCTAAGCTACGCGACCAATGAAAGAGAACTGTTGGCCATAGTTTGGGCCCTAGATTCGCTTCGTCACTACCTATATGGAAAGAGTGACATTAACATTTACACAGACCATCAGCCATTGATATTCGCAGTCTCGGATAGAAATCCCAATTCCAAAATAAAACGTTGGAAAGCGAGAATTGATGAGTGTGGCGCGAGAGTCTTATACAAACCAGGCAGGGACAACCATGTAGCGGATGCGCTGTCGAGGCAAGATATTAATGCCTTAGAGAGCCAGAGTCGATCCGATGCAGCTACAATTCACAGTGAAGCCTCGCTTACTTATGTAATTGAGGCCACAGACAAACCAGTAAACTGCTTCAGGAATCAAATAATCCTGGAAGAGGCAGACACCCCCTCGAAGCAGCTTCACATTCTCTTCGCTGAAAAAATCCGTCACAAAATCCGTTGTAAATCCATCTATCATCGACAGTGATGACCTATAGGCGATTTTGAGAAAAGGTTCCACAGATATCAGCGTAACCCAACTATTGGGCGCTGCAAATGTGAGGGCACTAGCTAATAAGGAATTAATCATTTTTGTAATAGAAGTACCTAGACCTATGTAAGTTTATTTGCAAGAAAATAACCATCTTCCCAGTCGCGCACAAAGGCATAGCGATCCGGTTACCCGAGCCCATCATAGCAGAATGCGGCAACAAAGTCATCGCCGTCTCATCGTGTATGGGGCCCCTATCATTAGCCCTCTGCAAGGAGGCACCAGCGACTAGTTGCGCACAACAGCTGCACTTTGGTACTGTGGCCCACTGCGGTACGCAACCGAACAATCAGCCTCCGATCTTGGAGGTGGACGAGGGTATTGTAATAATCAACGACGCCATCGCCACTGTGGCCGCCGATGATGGTCCCGAGCGTAGCATTGCGGGAACATACCTAGTGACTTTTGACCGGGTCGCCCTCATCAGCGGTAGAGAGTACACAACTTTTAATAATATGCCGAAGAGGATCCCAGGCGTGGCAACTTCCGCGAAGATCAACGTCACCAGCCACCAAACTCTGCTGAGCCTGCCGTACCTTCATATGTTGAATGAGGAAAATCTACAGCAACTGGCCGAGGTTCATACAAACCTTACGATCGGTCCCAAACTGTCTACTGTCGTAGGTGTGGCCGTGTGCGCCGTTCTAATCGGCGTTTTCTGGTGGTTGCGACGCAGGCAGCAGAAGGAAAACACCATCGCCATTGAACAGATGCTGAAGATCCTGAGCTTGACCGAGGACGGTCAAGTCTTGAAAGGGGGAGTAGTTAACGAGAGTTAACTAAATCTGCCACTGGATGGAGCGGACTCTGCATTATTGTCGAATGAGCAGTTTTCGTCATCTGTGGGATCACGAACGGCGCGACCGATCGACCGGATGCCGGCCGTCAGCAAACACCACTCAAGAGGCGCTGGGTCAGCACTTTGGCTGGATAGCAGCCGGCGTCGTGGGCGGCAGCGAAGGGCTTGCCTTTAGGAGTTTAGGATACTTAAGTTCAGTCTTTTGCAGGCCCTATTTACTCATAATTCATATTTTTGTACTTGATTCAATATTATCCAGTTTAATATCATTAAAGATTGTAAAACAAATCTATACTTGTGTCCAATTAAATTATTACTTACATACATATATGAGCTTACGATTTATGCAATTTATTATATGTTCGCAAAAGGGACGAATTAAATTTTGGGCAAAAAATAATATTTCAAAAAATGAAGTTAAACCATTTTTGGAATTTTTATACATGTTTCCATTTTTGTTTGCATATCCTTTTTACATCTGCTTCTACATTTCTACATGTACATGTATAACTACATATTCGAGACGTACAAGTGTTTGCGAGAGAGAGAGGGAATGATTCAGCGCTTGGCAGGCGTTGCGTAGCCACTGAAATTTATTTTGTTCCTTCTGTCCATAATAATGATCCGACATATTGCTAGATTCGGCAATATGGTAGATACGGTTATTTTCCATGATTCTGCGTTTTTGGTTTTCTTTTATCTTAAAAATTTTTGATTCCACAGGTTTTCGTCCTTTGTGAGAGCGGAAAGGGGCGTGGCAAAATTTTTAAATGCACTTGTGCTGAAGAAGAAGTTTGGATAAAAAGTTTGGTTGCTCTAGCTCTTATAGTCTCTGAGAACTGGGCGTCAAAAATACAAATGGGCAAAGCAGATGGGGTCGCGTGTGAGAGAGAGCGAGAGGAAATGATGACTTTCGAAATGGTTTTCTTCATTGAAGCTATATTAATGATGCGATCTGATTCAGATTCAACACTCTGATAGAAATAGTCATCATCTATGATTCTGCGTTTTTAGTTTTATAGTATCTTCAAAATTGTGTATGCCACAGACTTTCGTTCTTTGTGGGGGCGGAAGTAGGCGGGGCAAAATTTTGAAATACGTTTGGAGTAGTGTAATAACAGAGGAGACTGGATACAAAATTTGGTTGCTCTAGCTTTAAAAGTCTCTGAGATATAGGCACTATTGAAGACGGACGGACGGACAGACGGACGGACAGACAGACATGGCCATATCGACTCGGCTATTGATGCTGATCAAGAATATATATACTTTATGGGGTCGGATGCCTTCCGTCCAGGTGCCTGCATATCTGGTAGCTTCCTTCAAATAAAAAAAATGTTTCCCTTCATATGCTATTACACTACTCGACAAAATTCAACGTTTTTTTCCAGCGTTAATTTTTTTTTTTTTGTTTTTTTAAGAATTTTTAAAAAGCGGGCGGCCAAATAATCCCACACTACTCACGGGTAGTCTGGTAACATAAAACCCCAAAAAAAAAAAAGAATTTTTAAAAAATTTGGTATTTTTTGTCATAGGTAGTGCTTATATTTTTCACATAACTTAAGTTTCCTACAACTGGTTGTATTGAACTTTGCAGTTTTCCTGAGTTTTCAATGTCAAAATTTCGGGAAAAAATACCGAAAAAAATTATGAAATTTGAATATTAAAGCTTTATATCTTCCTGACGTTAAGTTGCAGCAACAAAAAGTCTGAGTCGGACTTATAACTGCATTTCTCAGCTTTTTAAAACTGCAAAGTTCAATAAAATCAGTTGGAGGAAACTTAAGTTATGTGAAAAATAGAAGCACTACCTATGACAAAAAATTTCAAATTTTTTAAAAATTCTTAAAAAAAAAACTAAACCTGGAAAAAAAAACATTCTTTAAAAATTTTTAAAAATCTAAATCTATCAGAAAAAGTCATTTTGGGCGACAGCGGAAAAGTCGTGTCGACTAGTGTTATTTAAGTGGCTGGTTACGCGAGGATCCCAGGCAGGAAAGATAGATGTTAAACTAATATTCCAGGATAATTAGAACTAAAATTACTAAGAGATCTAAGTATGCACTCAAAGTAGGGATAAAATTACTAAATACAAGAAAAGTAAGTGTGTAAGGTAGTGATCTGGGGCTGGGGTACAAATCTCAGTCTGTCCAGGGTCACTTACATTTTATTTATAAGTTGCTGAGACTATTGAGACTGGAGGGCGTGTTATTTCATATAGGGCTACCGAGTCACCGCCAACGGCGTGACCTCCGAGATATAACTTAGGCACGAGGGGAAAGACGTGGTCCGCGCGAGGCCCAGCGATCCCGGCAGCACACCAGATCCCGGTCTCGGCAGGGTAAATCCCCTGTTGCCAAAAGCCGGAGCGAAATGCATACGCCGGGGACAGCAGGGGAACGTGAACCCGCTAGTAAGGCAGACTGTAGAGGAGGGGAAAGGAAGGGCAAGACCTACCAGAGGCGCAGGCCGAAACCGACTCCAGCAGGGTAAATCTCCTGTTGCCAGAGAAGGGAGCAGGCCACACACCTGGAAGGAGGAGAGGGAGGTAGGAGAAGGAAGATGTATCACTCCCGATATCGGCAGGGTAAAACCCCTGTTGCCGAGATCAGGGAGGCACGCTAAAGCGAGGGAGGGAGGGAAGTAGGTGTTACAGCCGGGACGCCGGCCACCCGAGCGACGAGCAAAAAAAGGGGGTTTGATTATGAATATATGTATATGTATAAGAGGATTTTATTGATCGTTTAGCCTAGCTACTCCCACCGCACACCTACTCTAAGCCCTTCCCGTCTTGGCCATCAGTCAGCTCACCCGCGTGTATAGTGTCGATGGCCCATGATCTCCCTGTTCTCCTTTGCTTCCTGGGGTCTGCGTCGTGGTTTGCGTTGTGGGCTGCGTTTTGGTTTGGTCGTCTCTCGGCGTAGTCTGCGTTGTGGTTTGCGTTTTTGAATTTTGTCTTTCCGCGCAACACTTTTCGTTTTCACCCGCGTTTCTGTTCGTCTGAACCGGGCGCCACGGCCTCTCGAATTCGACTCTCTCGATTTTCCATCGAGCCCGTCGATCCCAGGCCTGGGCCCATCGTCCGTTCTTTTCGGTTCAACGGGACTTTTCCGAAAGAGAGAGACATTTCGCTGCTCCGGCTTTCGCGGATCTCTTTTGCTACGCGGCTGGCCGAGCGCCGCTTATGGTGGTGGCCGCTCTCTCTCTCTCTCTCTGGCGGCATCTGGCGGTTTTCGGCGTTGTTACTCTACTAATAAATCTAGCTTATTTATATATTTATGACTGACTTCATTGTATTCTATTTTAAGGCTATATACATATAAGTATGTGAGGCCCCAGTATGAGGGCCCAGGCCTGGGCCCATCGTCCGTTCTTTTCGGTTCAACGGGACTTTTCCGAAAGAGAGAGACATTTCGCTGCTCCGGCTTTCGCGGATCTCTTTTGCTACGCGGCTGGCCGAGCGCCGCTTATGGTGGTGGCCGCTCTCTCTCTCTCTCTCTGGCGGCATCTGGCGGTTTTCGGCGTTGTTACTCTACTAATAAATCTAGCTTATTTATATATTTATGACTGACTTCATTGTATTCTATTTTAAGGCTATATACATATAAGTATGTGAGGCCCCAGTATGGGTCCTCATAAGTGAGTATTAGTAATTTAAGAAGAGGAAGGGAATAAGTGGCGGAAATTATATGGTAGAGAAAGAGCTGCGCAGAGCAAAAAGTTAAAAGAGTTTTGGGACTGATTCTATACGGCCCTGGTCTACTTTGTACTAAGGACACCATACACAAGACCCGTGTTCTCCAATCGGACGAACTCACGAGGTATAGAGAGTCTTTGTTGTATAGGTGTCCCCAAATTCCTTTGACCACTTCTTTATAAACCCAAAAACGCTAATTTTCTTATTTTCCATACTGAAAATGTGTTCAGAAAACTTTAACTTGGGATCTAATAGAACACCAAGACCATCCAACCAGAGTAATTCCTTCAAGATACACAGAGGGTGTTAAAAGCCAGAAAGGCGCTGGAATGATGACATGCCGTTGCTTTCCATTTCCAAGCGTTAAGGTGTAAAAAATTTGCACAACATCATGGCTGAAGTTTATTGAGATCGAATTGCAAGCGGGATTGAAATGAAATGTCCTTATGTTGTATATAGAGCTTAAGATTATCCGCATACATGAGTACTCGAGAGTGTGTAATACCAAAGGCAAGTCATTAGTGAATAGTGTAAAGAGTAAGAGGCCTAGATGGCTGCCTTGTGGTGCACCCGAAGCAACTGGTGAAGGAAGGAAGTTTTTTAAAGCTGATTTGAGAAATGTTGCAGGTGCGAAGTGCGGTTAACTTTGATACGTCTCTATTAATGTGTTTGTGCTATGCCCATTTCATGCTATCATTTCATGAAATGACGAAAAAGTGAGTGCATAAACATCGTTTCATGTATGAACACATTATTGTACTTAAAGAACAAGAGTCTTTACACATTCACTAAGATAAGCACAAAAGAGAAATAGTAAACGACAGAAGAAAGAGTAAAAGTAAAAGAAGAAGAAGAAGAAAGAGCTGAAAGAAAGAATACAAATTAGTGCAAAAATGTTGTGCTAATTGTCTAAACAGTCCTAAGGGATTGCAATAATTAATATAGTGCGCAATTATTATTAAATATACTTATATAATTACAAAACAGCAGTCGTAACAAATCAAAACAACAAAACTTTTGCCTCCTATGCTTTTTTTCTCATTGCTCTTCTCAACTGAGGACTCAAACACAGGAGTAACAGCGCGCCAAATACCACAATACCAACACACACATATAAACTTATCACTTAACGCGGAGTCGCAAGTCGCAGTGGTCAGCCTGCCTTTCTCCCTGGTCAAAGTGGTCATTCAGCGCGGTGAGGTGCAGGTCGGCTAATCCATCTGCAGGATTAGAGAGAGGGAAATCCTGCCGCGGTGTTACAGGTGTCTGGAAGCCGGACACATTGCGAGCAATTGCAGGAGTAGCGTGGACCGGAGTGGATGCTGCATCAAATGCGGAGCGCAGGGGCATAAGGCAGCAGACTGCAGCAACGAGCCATCGTGCTTCATCTGCTCAGCAGCCGGGAAGGAGAAGACCAGGCACCAGACACCAGAAGCAGCCCAGCCTCCAGCGGCGGGGTCGTTAAACTCTGACCACCATGCAGTTCATTCAACTCAACTTGAATCACTGCAGGCTGTTGTTCGTGACTTGGGCTCCGAGGTGGCAATCCTCAGCGAACCGTATAGGGTGGCCATCAGCAGCGAGTGGAACGGAGTCGATGCAGATTCAAGACGTCAAGGCGGCAGAAGAATGCAGCAGAGGGATCGTAGGTGGCACCTGGATCTGCAGCTGCTACCTGGCGCCTAGTTTCTCCCTGGAGGCCTTCAGCCGCATCATGGACGAGCTGAGCTGCGACCAACGCGGACGGAACAATGTGGTAGCCGGGGGCGACTTAAACGCCTGGGCCATGGAGTGGGGATCCACTCTCACAAACGACAGAAGCCGCATAGTGCTTGAGGCTTTTGCGACGCTGGACCTCGTCCTGCTGATCGAAGGATCCCAGGAGACATTCAACAGGGCAGGAGCAGGGTCGGTAATCGACCTTACCTACGCCAGCAGCGCGCTAGCCAGTCACGCCCGATGGAGGATCTGCGAGGTATACACTGCCAGCGACCACGAGGCCATCCAGTGCTCTCTGGGGTGGTCTACCCGAGGGAGAGGAGTCCCACCCCGACAGGGGAAGGCGTACCGCCAGGACACTTTGAGGCTCCAGTCCTTCGTTAGAGCTCTGCGGGGCTTTAATTCAAGCGAGGCAGCTGGAGCCAACGAGTGGGCCAACAACCTGGCCGTAGCAGTAGGAGACATGCGACCAGAGTATTCAGCAGAGGAGGGCGTTCCGGTCGCACCATAAACCGGTGTTCTGGTGGAGTGAGGAGATAGGTGAGCTCCGCCGAACGTGTATCCGCGCCAGAAGGCTGCTCCAGCTAGGGGCACACCGCGCCTAGCGGACTGTGACGAGAGATACAAAGCAGTGAAGAAGGAGCTGAACTACGCCATCAGGGACAGCAAGCGGGAGTGCTAGCAGGCTAGCAGGAAGATGAACCCAAAGAAGACCCCGGGACGTCGAAGCTGGCTTTAGCGTTTCCACCGCGTGAGGTGGCGGGCTTCTTTAACAGATGCATCCACGAGGGGACGTTCCCTGAGAGGTGGAAGAGGCAGCGCTTACTCCTCCTTGCCAAGCGGGGCAAGCCGCCGGGGGAGGCTTCCTCCTACATTCCCATCTGTCTCCTGGACTCAATAGGCAAGGTACTTGAGAGGGTGATCGGAGTGAGGCTAAGCGCAGCCATTGATGCAGCAGGCGGTCTCTCCGAAAACCAGTACGGCTTCAGGAAGGGAAAGTCGACAGTGGACGCAATCTCCAGAGTGGTAGAAACGGCGAGAGAGGCCACTGCAGGGACTCGTTGGAAGGGAAGGACGAAGTCCTACTGTCTGGTGGTGACACTGGACGTAGTGGTGGTAGCCAAGGAGCTCGCTGCTGCGGAGCACTAGGCTAATGTGGCTATACACGAGGAGTTGCTAGCTGTCGCAGGGCTGGAGCTGGTGGCCCAATAAACGGAAGGAAGGTTGTCGAGACAGCTAGAGTGCAAATCGGTGGGACCACAATCGCATCGCAGAGGGCGATCAAGTACCTCGGTGTCGTTTTAGACACGCGTCTGTACTTCAAGGAGCACTTGAAGTACGCGGCCAGGAAAGCCAGCGGGACAGCAGGTGCTCTGTCAAGGATACTCCTTTACACCAGAGGTCCGAAGCAGGAAACGAGGAGGTTGCTGACGAGCGTGGTCCCGTCGTAGCTGCTCTACGCTGCGCCAGTGTGGGCGGAAAGAAGCAGCACGGAGAGATGGCAGTCTCAGTGGGACAGGTCAACCAAAGGGCGCTGGACGCACAGGCTCATCCCGAGCCTGGTGTGCTGGCTTACTAGGAAGCACGGGCAAGTGGACTTCTACCTAACCCAGTTGCTAAGCGGCCACGGCTGCTTCCGCAGCTACCTCAAGCGATTCGGGCACGAAGCAGAGGATAGCTGCCCCGAGTGTGGTTCGGGCATAGTGGAGGATGCACACAACATCCGCTTCGAGTGCCATAGGTTCGACCGCGAACGGCAGGCGTTGGAGGCAACCGCAGGAGCTAAAATTAGCATCGAGTCCCTGGTATCTCTAATGCTAGAGGACTCGAAGACCAGGGAAGCGACCGTGGATTTCCGCATGCGTAATGAAAACGCTCAGGTAACTGGAGAGAAGGTGGAGGGGGCAGTTGGAGTAGATGTAGGGGTCCAAGTGCGCGAAGCGATGCGTGGCAGGCTATACCGCGCGCTCAGGGGCCCGATACCCAATAGTCAGGTTAGTATCCTTGGAGTATCCTTTTCGTAGTTACTTTTAACTAGTTTTAAGTAGTAAATAAAAGAAAAATGAATATAAAAAAAAAAAAAATAAAAAAATATCACTTAACTACACTACACAACAAAACAAACTATCCCACCTATACCAAAAAGTATTCATATGGATTCTCTTATCCGGCTGATTAATCAGCAGTTTGATGAGCAAGCCGATCTAATAGAGCAGAAGATGAGTGAGTCCGAGGAGCGGGTACTGGCCCTATTCCACGAAAAACTCGATGGGATGCGTGGGGAGCTGGATGATTTATAGCTGCGAGACCAGAGACCGGAATCAGTGGCGAAGGAGACGTCTGAGCTGCAGACTCAAGTGGCGACGCTTACGGCGTATTAAAGAATACATATTCCTGGAAATAATTAATCCAATTTGTGATACAAGTATTCGGGCCAGCCGCTAAACAATAGGCCTGACTTAATACTATATGTAAAATATTCAATGCACTGTAAACGCCGACGTTCGGCAGCGCTGCTGCGCTCTCCCTCTGTAAAGGGCAGCCGCCGCTTCGGCTCTAGCTTTGCTTAGCCGACGGTGCCAATTTAGTAATCTGGTAATCTCTCTGCGCATAGGTTGCATTTTAATCTCATTCTTGTACATTTATCTGGCCAGCCGCCTGTATAAATAAACATTATTAAATTTGAAACAATTCGCGTTATTATTTTGGACAAAAACAGGTGCCAAAAAAGCTTGGCATCCCAAACATTGGTGAACCTGACGTGATTAAAGACATTGGCAAATCGCGTTTCGTGTAAAAACATATAAATTGAACAAAATATTCGTTTCGGTTCAGTTTAACCACAAACAAATACATTTCTGCAGAATAAAAAACGGCTTATTTGCAAATTCAGTTAAAGTGCGGTTGTCTGAGATTCCGTTAGTTTAACAGTCGAATCTCTCATTCCATTCTCAGCCGCAGACACAGTTCTTGACTTTTCGTGTCTCTCATTCTCGCTCTAGCTTCTGTGCACCGTCGGTTTTTGATATTTTGTGTCTTCATTCTCTCTCTCGATTCCGTACGCCGTCGCTCAAACGGTTATCTATTTTCCGTTGTTTCGTTGCATTTTACACCGTTAAACATGGACAGCGATCCGAATATAGGCGCGGGCGGAAATATTGTGACGGCTATTAACAGGCTGAGTCTTTATAAACGTAATGTTCAGTCTGTATATGATTGAATGAGCGGGCTCGGCGAATCATTCGCTGGCAATAAGATCGATAATTTGAACGCCACGGAAATCGACGTTCGCATCGACATGCTGTCCGAAATTCGAAAGGAATTTAATAAGGCCCATAATGAACTGGAAGCGCTCAATCAAGACGAGATTGGGAGTGAGATGCGCAACAACTTTGATATGCTCTTCATATCGTTGAAGGCTGAGCTACTGGCTGCTCTCGAACTAGGCCACTCGCGCGCTGCTGCCAACTCGACTACCCTACCAAACCATTCTGGACACAGTACCATCATCATGGCTCACAAGCAGCGACTTCCTGAGCTGAAAATACCCAAGTTTTCCGGTGGATACGTCGAATATTCGGACTTTATGGCTATGTTCAATTCGATAATCGACGCGGATGCGGATCTCAGCGACATCGAGAAGTTCCAGCACCTTCGCTCTAGCCTCGCTGATGTGGCTTTGGATTCGGTTCGATCTTTGGAACTCTCCAGTGCCAATTATCGTGTGGCGCTGGATATACTTAATAAACGTTTTAGTAACAAACGACTTGTTTTTCAGGCACACATCAAGAAGATTCTTGGGCTCAAGAGAGTGGATTCGCCATCTCCCAAAAGGCTTCGGGAGTTTTCAGATGCAGTCAATTTGCATATGCGTGCTTTGCAAACATTAGGAACGGATTTGGAGATATCCCACTGCATTATAATTAACCTGCTGCTGCAGAAGTTGGACGCTAAGACGCAAATAAAATGGGAAGAACACCTGTCGTCGGATGCCATACCTACAGCAAAGGATTTTTATGAATACTTGGAGAAGCGGTGCCAGAAAATGGAGACCTTGGAATACGCCACAGCGGCACCCGCTAGTAGCGCTCAGGTGGGAAAAACCCATAATTCTCAGTTTAAGAAAACTTTTGTTGCCTCCAATTCTTCCACCGACTCGTCTGGATGCATTTCTTGCCGTTCAGCGGGACATGGAATATATTCATGTAAGATCTTGGGAAATTTGTCACCGTTGCTGCGCCACAAAGAAGTGAAGAAGCTTTCCATCTGTTTCAATTTCCTGAAAGTATGCGGTGGGAGGCATCATAGTTTGTTGCATTTCGAGACTCGGCAGTCCACAACTCAAGGCTCCCCAGATATTTCTCCTACAGATATAACGCTCCAACCAGAAGCTATTTCGGCCTCTCAGGATTCTGTTAGCAGTTCGCCTTCACCCGCTTCTACCTCTCTTGCTGCCCAAGGTCTTCACTCCGATGTTGTGCTTCTAGCTACCGCTGTGGTTCTCGTAAAGAATCGGTCTGGCGTTTTAGTTCCTTGTCGGGCCATACTAGATTCAGGATCTCAGCTTCATCTCATCACATCCAGGTTCGCCCATCAGCTTAAGCTTAGGAGAACTCAATCGTCAGCACTTGTCTCTGGGCTAGCATGCTCTGCGTAGGGCAAATTAAACTCACCGATGGTCCGCCTCTTCTGCAGAAGATCCGGCTTGGGTGGATCGTATCCGGTGATGGACAAAGGGTAGCACGCTCGGCGCTCTTGGCAACGCACAATTGTCCAGATTCGGAAGCTAGCATGGATGCAAGGTTGGACAAAACTCTTCGTATGTTTTGGGAGGTCGAGACTTGTGTGGACGCCGTTTTGAATACGAAGGAAGAATTAGATTGTGAAGCGCATTTCGTAGACCACTTCTCACGTTTGCCATCAGGGGAGTATTCAGTTCGTCTCCCGTTAAAGGATAATGGTGATCGCTTAGGGGAATCTTACACTCAGGTGCATCGTCGATTCATCAATTTGGAGCGAAAATTGGATCGTGATACTACACTCAAGGAGCGGTACTGTGCCTTTATGAGGGAATATATTGAGCTGAAGCATATGTCCCCAGTCAACCCTGATTCTCGTAGTCTCTGCAAATATTTCTTGCCTCATCACTGTGTCTTGAAGGAGGATAGTACGACGAAAAAGCTTCATGTCGTTTTCGATGGTTCCGCAGCTACATCAACCGGATGTTCCCTAAATGATGCGATGATGGCAGGCCCTGTTATTCAGCCTGCATTGTTCAGCATACTAATTCGGTTTCGCACATATCCAGTCGCTCTCACTGGGGACATTTGTAAAATGTACCGCTGCGTACAAGTGTCCTCACCTGACAATTACTATCAGTGCATTCTATGGCGAGTCCTTCCAGTCCGAAGTTCACATTACACATTAGACACCGTCACATATGGCACTAGAGCTGCATCATTTTTAGCAGATCGCGCAATGCACCAGCTGGTCATTGACGAGGGTGAGTCCTACCCTCTTGGCTCAGCTGCTCTGCAACAGGATTTTTACGTGGATGATCTCATCTCGGGTGGCAGCTCTGTCGCTGAGGTCATAGAAAAGATGCATCAAACCTCCGCCATATTGTCTTGCGGTAATTTTAAACTTAGGAAATGATGCTCTAGCCATCAGGAATTACTTGAAAGAACGCCTGAAGATGACAGAGAGAAATACTTAAGGTTTCATGATGGAAGTGATATAACGAAATCTCTTGGCTTAGCATGTGACCCTGCATCAGGTAAGCTGCTTTTTGCCTTGTCCGCGCTAGACACAAATTCGAAGCCCTCCAAGCGATCGGTTTTGTCTACGATTGCTTGTTTCTACGACCCTCTTGGCCTGTTATTGTCAGGTGCAAAATCTTCCTTCAGCAGCTTTGGAGAGAAAATTTGGATTGGGATGAAAGCCTACCCTCAGCATTGCATTCATCTTGGATGGACTTGAGAAACAGTTTGTCAACTATCCCGCGGATATCATTTCCTCGCGTTGTTCATTCTGCTACGGTAGTCGCGTTGTTCATTCCTCGCGTTGTTCATTTCCTCGCGTTGTTCATTCTGCTATGGTAGTCGCGTTGTTCATTCTGCTACGGTAGTCGAACTTCACGGATTTTGTGACGCCAGCATAGAAGTATATGGCACTTGCATATATGTGGTGTCCAGGGAAGGGCAGTCGTCGAGCAATATTTTGTGCTCAAAGTCTCACTCTCAAAGCTCAAAGAGTGGCGCCACTAAAAACCTTATCGATTCCCAAGCTGGAATTAAGTGGAGCCCATTTGCTTGCGAAACTAATTTGAATAATTTGAAGGATATTGGAAGTTTTACAGGTCAGTTTTATTGCTGGTCAGATTCATCGACAGCATTATCTTGGATACGGGATGAGCCAGCCAAAATTCAAGTCTTCGTGGCAAATCGAGTGGCAGCAATTCAGGATTTGACGGCAGGCATGGAATGGCGCTATGTTTCCACATCATTAAATCCTGCTGACGTTCTCTCCAGAGGCTCGCACTAACTTATCCAGTCAGAGCTGTGGTTTCACGGTACATCGTTTTTGGCAGGCTCCAAGGAAGAGTGGCCTGTACCTCCTGTTCTTGAAGCAGCAACGGCCGAGCTTCGCAAGCGAGTATTGCCGATCTCACGTCAGAATGCAAGTTTGCAAATTCATTCTTCGGCATCCAGCGCACATTCGCCCACATGCATAAATTTGTTCATCGTCTTCGGCATCCGGACTCACCGTTTCGGATATTCGGCAAGGAACGCATCTTCTGATCCGGCATATTCAACTGGCTGTTTCGTATATGGATTTAAGGGAGATTCAACATAATGGTCAAGTCAGGAAATCCAGTTCCATCAGCTCACTCTCTCCGTTCATCGATCGGTGTGGATTACTAAGAGTTGGAGGTCGTCTTGGCAACTCATCTCTGCGATTTGATGCTCAGCACCCGCTTATTCTGCCAAAGGGACATACCATAGCTTGTGCGCTGATAAGGCATTATCACGAAAGGAACCTTCACGCTGGACCTCGCGCACTACTTGCCAAAATTCGACTGGAATATTGGCCCATTGGCGGAATCTAGGCAGTATCAAAGGTAGTCAGCAAGTGTGTGAGATGCTTCAGGACTAGGCCGCGCATGGTTCAGCCCATCATGGGAGATCTGCCTAAGAAACGTTTGGAGGGATCTCGACCCTTTGAAGTCGCTGGAGTGGATTACTGTAACAGTTTCTAGGCGCCTTAAGGCGTTTCACTTCCACGCGAGGAAGGCCAAGTCAAATTTGGTCTGACAATGCGACAAACTTCGTTGGCGCCAAGAACGAGCTTTTGGAGCTCAAGAAACTTGTTTTGAGCGACTCGCATATGAAGGAGGTCCATGAATCCTGCTTGGCGGACTCGATCGACAGGCGCTTCATCCCACCACGCTCTCCGCACTTTGGCGGATTGACGGAAGCGGCCGTGAAGACAGCAAAACATCACCTGTACCGCTCAGTTGGGCCCTCTGTGCTTGACTTCGACGAGCTGCGCACTCTGATCTGCCAGATCACGGCAATTGTTAATTCTCGCCCTTTGCTTTCGCTTTCAGAAAATCCTGCTGACTTAGATGTCCTGACTCCTGCTCATCTGCTTTTAGGCGGTATACACGAGGCAATCCTCGAGCCCGATCTGACGAAGCTCAACTACAATCGTCTGGATGGTTGGCAACGGGTCACTCAGCTGCAGCAGATATTCTGGAGCCGTTGGCGCGAAGAGTATCTGACTCTTCTGCAAGAGCGGTCGAATTGGCGGACGCCCACGCAAAACCTTTGCATAAACGATCTCGTTCTGATTAAGGACGAAAATCTTCCTCCAATGCGTTGGCCACTAGCTAGAGTGGTCGAGGTCGTCAAGGGCAACGATGGAGTGTGCCGCGTAGCTGAGTTGAAGACTGCCACAGGAACCATCAGAAGGGCCGTTACCTGGCTATGTGTACTGCCCCTCAAGGAGTCTGTTGAAAGACTGGCTTCCAACGGGGGGAGTATGTTCGGGCCAGCCGCTAAACAACAAGCCTAACTTAAAACTATACATACAATACTATATTCAATACACTGTAAACGCCCACGTTCGGCAGTGCTGCTCCGTTCTCCCTCTGTAAAGGGCGCTCTGCAGCCGCCGCCTCGGCTCTAGCTTTGCTTAGCCGACGGTGCTAATTTCAGTAATCTGCTAACATCTGTGCGCATTGGTTGCATTTGGATCTCGATTGTACATTTATCTGGCCGGGCAAAGAGCAAGCAATCGGCTTCAGCTAGCCACTGATATAAATAAACAGCTACATTTGAACATTATTATTTTGGATAAAAATAGGTGCCAAAAAGGTTTGGCATCTCAAACACTTCCATTATATTAGGGAATCAAAAATGAAAAGGAGCAGCTCCTCTTTTTAAAAGTAATGCTGACATAATAAATATTGAAGTAAATGACTCATTAATCTCAACATTTATATTATTTTTTAGTATTAAAATAATTGACGAAAATAATAACACAGTTGAAGCTAAAGCTTGGGTTAAAAAATACTTTAAAGAAATTATTATTATCTCTTAGCAGGGGGATAAAAGATAAAAAATTAATTTCAAGACCTATTCAAGCTCCTAACCAAGAATTTGACGTAACTGTGATTATTGTTCCAATAATTATAATTGTTATAAATAAAATGTTTGAAGAACTATTAAAAATTGAAAAGAAAAGGATTATAACCTTTTGTATTTTTTGTCATAGGTAGTGCTTCTATTTTTTACATAACTTAAGTTTCCTACAACTGGTTGTATTGAACTTTGCAGTTGAAAAACGCTGAGAAATGCAGCTATAAGTCCGCCTCAGAAACTTTGTAGCTGCAACTCAACGTCTGGAAGATATTAAGCTTCCAAATTTAAATTTCATAATTTGTTTCGGTATTTTTTCTCGAAATTTTGATTTTAAAAGCTCAAGTAAAGTCGAAAAAAAAAAGTTTCCATGTTTTGATTTTTGGTTTTAGATTAGATGCCTAATTAACATTCTACCTCTTAACATTTCTAAATGCAATATAATGACTTTTCACCGCAATAAGCCATACCTTTTCGATTACTCTATTATTAACATTATCCTTCAACGCCTTTTCAAAGTTAACGACTTGGGCATTACCTTTGTACCCAATCTATGTTTAAACTCTCATATCTCTACTATCTCTAACAAAGCCAAAGGAGTCCTTGGATTTGTCAAAAGATGGTCTAAGGAATTTACAGACCCGTATACTACAAAACTTCTGTATGTTTCTCTGGTCCGGCCTATCTTGGAATATGGTTCTTGTGTCTGGTCTCCTCACTACCAAAAATTTCAGGATATGCTCGAATCAGTACAAAAACAGTTCCTCATCTTTGCCCTCCGGGGACTCAATTGGGACCCTTCAATCCATCTTCCTTCTTATGAAAGTAGGTTGCGCTTAATTAACCTCCACTCTCTTAAATCCCGTAGAACCTGCCAAGGAGTTCTCTTCCTCCATAAGCTTCTCTCTGGTGAGGTCGAATCGACTGCCCTCATCAACCTTATCAGTATTGCTGTTCCTTTCCGCCCGACTAGGCATTACTCTCCTCTTCATCTCCAACTCTGTCTTTCTTACTACTCGGATTATGAATCTTTCCGTAGCCTTTGCCGTAACTATAACCTATTTTTCCATCTGTTTTCCTTTGATACTAGTTCTAATATGGTCAAAATTAGCTTACTCAATAACTTAAATTAATTTAAATAGCTTTAATTGGGTACTGTTCGGCTACCGGCTCTTCTCTTACCTAAATTTGGCTGTTGGTGGGATCTTATCGGCTACAGAGCCGATAACACTAGTCGACACGACTTTTCCGCTGTCGCCAAAAATGACTTTTTCTGATACATTTGGACACATCAGAAAAAGTCATTATTGGCCACAGCGGAAAAAAAAAGTTGAATTTTGTCGAGTAGTGTAATTGATTATAATGCATGGTCGTCCGGCTCGACCAGCTATACAATGCTTAGAATACTTAACAATCAAGGAGAAGGTCTGCGTCTATGCCATATTAATGCCCAAAGCCTAACTAAGAAAATTAAAGATTTAGGAAAATTTAGAATCTATCTGACAAGTCCAATATCGATGTCATATGTGTGTCCGAAACGTGGTTTTCGTCTCATATTAGTAATTTGTTAGTAGAGTGTACTGGTTATGATCTGCGAGATCGTCACGCTGGAGTTGTAGCTATATATGTAAGTAAACGTCTAAATGCTAAACTTGTATGCAATCACCCAATTGAAAGTGCAGTTGAGTGGATATTTGTTCTAGTCACAAGTACAATGCATTCTTCCAAAATTTTAATAGGCTTTGTGTATAGACCTCATCGATATATCGAATATCAAAATTGAACTGACGTATTGTCTACCATGTCGCTCGCCTATACGATCCTCTACGGGATTAAAGTTAGTAAATTCGTCTGCACCCACTCATTTCAAAGTACTGTGATACCTTACTTGACTTAATTTTTGTAGCCGACTGTCATAAAGTTTCTACTTAAGGCCTGTATCCAGCACCGCGAAATTTTACTGAAAGGAAACTGCTCATTATTTCGGATGTGTGGAATTCAACTAAAATAGTGTGACCAAGAGCCTAAAAAGTGATTTGCCACTCTCATGAATCAGCTGTGTTTTGTAAACAATTGTGATTGTTCAATTCAAATTAAAAAAGTAAAAAATGAGCTCTGAGGTCAAAATGATTGTGTTGGTGGCGGCGTATATTGTTGCTGAAAAACAGAAAGAAGCACAGCGCAGACGGAGGTGTCACAAATGTTGGGTAAACCCTTATTTGCAGCAGAGGAAGGAAAAGGGGAGGTTCCATAATGATGTGAGTATTCATATAATTAATATTTTTACCAATTGCAGTGTCTCTTACACATTTCATAGTTTCAGAATATGCTGCAGAACCCTACAGTGTTTCACCAGAACTTTCATATGGATGAACACCAATTCAACTATTTATTTTCATTGGTGGAACCATTTTTAGTAGCCAAGCGCAACTCACGGCCAGACGCTATTCCACTCAAAGCAAAATTAGCCATTGTTCTCGAGTAAGTCCATTGCAAGACAACAAATCTATAAAATACCTACTTATTTAATCGTTTGTATTAGATGTTTTGCGACTGGAGACTTACAATGTCACGTTGGCTCGACCTATATGATTAGTAAGCAACACTTGGGCCGCACTATTGATCTTGTTTCTGACGCTATCTTCACTGCGTTGCACGGAGAGTTTCCAAAATGGAACTCAAATAACATGCTCAAGTGGGCAACGAAATTCATGGAGCAATGGAACTTTCCGAACTGCATTGGTGCTATCGATGGAAAGCACATAGCAATCAAGGCACCACCAAACAGCGGAAGCGCTTTCTACAATTATAAAGTAAGTAAAATTACCTGAGGCAACGCATAAGAATAACCCTTACCTTCGCTCTATAGGGCTTTCACTCAATTGTGCTTATGGCTGTTTGTGACGCTTCATATAAGTTTACTTACATCGACGTTGGTGCTTACGGGAGTGAGGGCGATATGAATGCCTTTTCGTATTCGTCGCTTGGAAAAGCAATTTTATCTGGAAATATTACATGTCCAGAGGATAGTATGCTGCAGGGAGTACATACTCCATACTATATTGTTGCGGATGATGCATTCCCGTTGCACAAACGTGTTATGAAGCCATATGGATCTCGAAACCTTTCCTCAGCAGAGCGAATTTTTAACTACCGGCTAAGTCGAGCTCGTCGTTGCATTGAGAATGCATTCGGGATCCTGAGTAACAGGTGGCTAGCTGTTCAAGGCACGTTACGTTGTGGCCCAAACAGAGCGCAAAATATAACTGCGGCATGCTGTCATCTACACAATTTTATGATGAGAGTATGCCCAAGAGAATATGGTGACACGAATGAAAGCCTTTTGATTGAAAGCACAGCAGAAAGCTTCCGTGGTCGGGTACAGGATTACCCAAAGTTTGTAAGAAACACAGTAAAGGATTTTGTAAACTCCGAAGCCGGGTCAGTATCTTGGCAAAATGAATCTGCTGGTGTCCGCCAATAATAAAAAATTCCATTATTTTATTTAATTAAATTGTTTTATTTTTTTTGGTTCTTCCGGTTCTCCTGAACCTTGCAATACAGCACCTTGGTCATCTCCATTTCAGCTGCAGTTGCTGCTTCTGGTGGTAACTGACCCAGCAACTCGGTCCAAAATGGATATATTGCTCTGGTTGAAGCTATATTGACATTATCAGTGGCTGCTTTCTCCTTCATCTCCTTGATGTAATCGCTAAGTACCCCAGCGAGGCCATCCACTCCTGTCGGTTCCTCCACCTTATGTCTTTTGGGAGCCTTTGACTGCTGCAAAGGGAGTTTTAGTTTTTTACTGTTATAATAAACAGGTAAATAGTACTTACATATGAATAGGCCGACGACGTGCTTGCCTCGAAGTCATCCTCTGTGAGCTCCCAGCATTCGTCGTCCACATTCGCGGTAGGATTGGAGAATGCATCGGGGCTGCATGCATCGGGGCTGCATGCATCAGTCCTGCATGCATCGGGGCTGCATGCTGGACTATCCACAAATGTGCTTGTGCTTGCTTTGGTTCTACAACAAAAGGTACATATACATAGGTGCAAATAGTAAATTATGTGGGATTATAACATACCGTCTTTGCAATGAAATCACAGGCAGAAAGGACATGTGTTAAGCGAACTGCCAATCGTTTCTGCCAGTTTCGCTGACCCTATTGTCTCCCAACGCTATGCCTCCCGCGCTGCCACTTTTGGCGCGCTTGCTGCGATGGTACCTAAGGCTGTCCCTCAGTCCTATCCATGCTGTCTTACAATCATTCGCTACAAAGCATAATTATCATTAATAACTTTCAACAAATTAATATATGTATATCTTACCTTCCTTGTTTATTTCGGCACCAACACTCTCCCACGCACTTTTCACGGAAATGGCACTTTTCACGGAAATGTTGTCGAAATGTTTCTTCTCCGTGATCCGCCAAAGACATGGTCTTGCCTCCACTGCTTTAATCAGGGAAATTTTCTCCTCTCGTGTAAAATTTGAGTCCCTCTTCGTAAATTTTCGCGCTGCTGGTTTTCCCTCCATTTTCATCCAACACTCCAGTAAAAATAGGCACATATATTTTACTGGCACCCCTATCAGCTGTTCTCACAGTCCACATTCGTGTGAATATAGATACTATCGATACAAATTCGTGGATCCCGTTTACGTTGCTGGATACTGACTCCAGGAAAACACAAACGAAAAATTACTGGCCCCGTTTTTTTTATATGAATTTTGGCAGTAATTTTTAGTTTCCGCGGTGCTGGATACCCAGCTTAAGAGGAGATCCTGTGAAGAAAGTGAGATTCCTAACAGAGACTAGTACAAGATTATAAGAAATAATAAACCTAATGTGAAACATAAAGTAGAGAACAAAAATTAATTTTAGAGATCTAATGAAAATTGAGTCGCCTCCTCAGTCACAGCTTCCACACTCTGTAGGGCACAGAGATCACTCTGCCGAACGTAGACCATTGATGAAGACATAGGAAAGGGCATTACTAATTTCACCATGGGCCGGGCGACCGTATAGCTCACGTAGATTTTCTCTCTCGAAACCTGCTACCGGAAAGTAATTTAGTTTAATTAAGTTTCTTATAACTGGTTGTATTGAACTTTGAAGTTCTGTGTCGCTCTGTCGCTCCTCTAAAATCTATATTTGTCTCGCGTCCTATGGAATCGGCTACGGATGTAATGGTTCCTGATTATATCTTCTCCAAACTTAAAATTAATAGCTCCTCTGGCCTCGTTGTAACTAAATTTAACTTCAAGGAAAAACGTAGCATTTCTTCCTTTAAAATGTTTCTCCCGGAGAAATTTGTTTCGACTGTGTTAGAACCCTCTCTCTGGCCTATACAAATTAATTTGTTATTTTTCCCGTCTACCGATACCGTGGCTCGGTAATGAAAGTCGCGGGTGTTAGCTTAAACGTTTATTTCCGGCCCGACTGGCTCGGATGAAAGTGAAAATAAATCTAAAGATACAAAATACAATATTACTTAAATCTGCCCACCCTTGCAGCAGCGCTGCTGGAGCAGCGGGCCGACATTCTGCACTGTCAGCGCCTCGTGCAGACCATCAGCTCCACAGCGGATGTTTATGCAGAAGCTAAATATAATCCGCTAGCCACTCGAGTGCAGGCCAACGGCTTCTAGACAGAAGCTCGTGCGACAATGTAGTCGCTGCCCCCACCCCTCGAATGTGGCATCCGCATTCTTCCGTTTCGGAATTCTGCGGATACCCTGCAGCTGGTGGGGAGTGTTAAGTCCCTCCCCCTCTCAAAGAGTTGGTCTGGCTCTCGTTTCGCCTCTTTCTAAGATGAGCTCTGAGAAATACGACGCTTTCAATAGCCCCGCATAGAGCTATGCCAAGCCCAAAAGCAAGGACTGGATTGAGCCGGCCCCTGGGGGCCTGCTCGACTTCTGTGATGAGCTGGTGCAGGAAAGGTAGGCTTAGAACCGTCTGGTGCCCTGTGATGTTCAGGGCGGGCACCGATGCTATGCCCGGAAGTCGCTGTTGGGTGTTGTTGCGATTCCGGAATCGGAAGCCGTTGATGGTTGCGAAGTCGTTGAAGGTGACCAACTGCGTCCCGGAGGTTGTGATCAACGTGTCCGAGTCACAGCTGATCGTGGCTGGCCTGTTGTTGATGATCACCATTTTATTCTGGATACTTCTAACAAATTTGATATCGTGACCCCTGTGAATTGGTCAGCGAGAACAGATTTTATGTCAGCGTGGTCTAAAATAGATGGCCTCACTATATTGGCTTTTGCCAGGGTGATCGTGAGCATGATGTTTCCTATTTCTGTTATAAGAATTCTATTTCTGACTTATAAGGTTTCATAAAGATGTTCTGAATTCATTATCTCTTTCTTTTCTAAGTATACTGAGGATCTTATTTACCGTGCTAGTAAGGGAATTTAACTGGTTCTGAACTTTTGTATTAATCAAAATTTGTCTATTGCTTGCTTGCACAGCTGTGCCTCAGTGAACCTTATGTTTTCTAAATCGGAAGCATCTGACGTTCCGGCCACGACCTTAAGGGCCGTTCCTAGGAAGTCTAGGCTCGTAGCCAGTCGGCGGTGAACACCGATATCGGACAACATGTCTCTAATGTCATTGCAGTCGGCCTCTAGTAACTGTCTCATGTGGGATCTTGGAAAAAGATCTGTCATTTTCGCGGTCTCGTCAGCAATACGACCGTATTCGGTGACGTTTGCTGTGTGCTTGACGTAGTCAAGACCGTCCCAAACCAGAACAGCCCCGTCCATAATTGGTATGTAGTTCCAGTGTGTAGTAGTTAGCAAATTAAAGGGAATTTCTTCGAAGATTATTTGGGTCGTTCACGTCGTGAGACGCCCTATGATTTTTTATAAGGGCCAAGCTTTAGCTACTCTTAAGTTCTCTTTAAGGCTTTAGCCGCTCTTAAGTGGAACACCCACGCATGCAAGCGACGAACGGTGGGAAGCATAGACGGCAATCGTATGATTACACAGTTAATCTATGCTGTGCATTAGGCGATCGTCTAAAGCTGCTCCGAGGTTCGAGATCATACGATTAAACAGTTAAACGAGAACCAAAAGCTCTGCTGCACCCGCGACTTAGCCGTCGTCTGTTATAGCTTTGGACATTCAATGGAAATTGATCAAGCAATAAAGACGTCTCTAGTGAAGGGCGAACAATTTTTGATATTCAAACCTAGTGACTATATATTCTGACTCAAATACATATATTGGGATCATATACTCGGAAGTGCTATTGCCTACAAAATACATAGTGATTGCTAAATTCTGTGAAAAGAACAAAACTAGTGCTATAGATATTTGGAAAAGGTATGTTTTCACATCAGTGCCCTGCACGTGCTAACATAACCTATGTTGCAGGGAAATTGCACCTAAGCTGCCCCATCGCGGTACAGTCTTGAGAAGACTACCCTGGGAGCAGACTTAGGCGTGCGGTTGTCAAGTTTTCTCCAACTACAACGTTATTATTTGCTGGACCTAAATCGACACCGTGGTTGGGCTGTGCATAGATCCAACGGGGTCAGGTCTGCTCCAATCAACCACGAATCTGGCCACTACTCAAGTTCAGAAGTACGGAGTAACCTCCTGCCAGACAATTTTGCCGTACGGCCTGAATCCGTATGCATCACCCCAAGCGATCTCCAGCACAACTTCAGGCGAACAAGGGCCACCGATATAGCGTCCCAGATCCAGAGTTTGATTATATTACATTTATTTCATCATCAAATCCCTACGCATAGATATCAGAAGTTTACCGTAACTGAAATTAAATTGAAACTTTAGTGACACCCCTCTCTAAGCTACGCGCATACATACACATGCACAGACATGCACCTTAAACTTATTTTCGTTGTTTACCTTTTGATATTCTCTTTTCTCTTATTTTCTTGCCTAAAAATTAGGTGCGATATGTAATATGTAAAACAAAGACAACTGGCTGATAGCTATGTAACGGGTGTTTGTACCATGGTTGTGCTATATGCATTATATGTAATCATTATTTTAATATTTTAAACAGCGGCGTTCAACAATCTGCGACATCATTGGGCCCAACGATCAGCGTAAGAAAGTGAAAAGCCGGATTGAGTAATTTTTACCAAGCGAGGTATAAGCCGATTAATTTTCGAGCCATTCTTGACATATAAGTACATATAAAATAATGTAACCCCGTCTGCTCAGTGTACATATAAAGAACACCCCAGTCTGCTCTTGTCTTTGTTATCATTTTACTCATTATTAGTCTACCATATATATCTATAAACAAAATTCTATATCTAATGTTTAACGTAAATTAAAAATGAATTTATTACTATATTTACATCCCAATTATAATTAAGAAAATATTACCCCCCATATATGTAAGTTAGGTTTAACATTAGTGCCTTTTCAACATCAAACATGGGGCATATCGTTGGGATATCGTTGCGGACGGTCGTGTTATACTTCGCTCGTGCTTGAATAATTTATTAAAAATTGCCAATCTTCTCTTAAAGGAAAGTAAATTGTGTTTTTTACCTTGTTCTGGTGTTCCTAACCGATCGTGCAACGTGTTCGTTTTTAGTGCATACGCATTAATCTTACTTCTGTGAATTTATTTTCAATTTTCAATTTCTATTGTGCATTCTTAACTTCTCTGCACTTTCTTAATCGCAGCCGTTTTTGTTGTTGCCTTTTTCTAGTGCGGTGCGCTTGCTCTCTTTGAACCGCTCTCTGTTTTATCTACTCTCAGCTTATCTGTTTTCATTCTAACACACACGCACTGCGTTGGCCGCTGCCCTGTGCTTGACTCTCTGTGTTTCTATCGTCTCTCTGTGTCTCTCCGCTTACTTGCCGTTATTGTGTTTGTTTTGTTCGTTCCTGCGCGCGCAATTGTGTAACACAAGCTAAAGTCACTATCTCTGCCCCACACCGACTTATATTTTACCTATCTTTTTTCTTTTCTTTTTTACATATTTTTTGTTTCTAATATCAAACAATGACCACCTGTTGTGCTAAACGCTGTGACGCTCACCGTTCGGTAGCTACACGGCAAACATTTATTTTCTGCTGGTTGTGTGACAACACGGCTCACTCTAGCTGTGCGGGTTTTGGTCATATCGGCGCTCGCGTCGTTGATCTGATTAAGACCCGCTGCGGTCTCAACTGGACTTGTTGGGATTGCAAGGCAGTAGAAGCCGATATGCGAACTTTTATGAGACAGACTCATAATGAATTCGCTGCTGTCCACTCGGAATTCCGGAAATTGCAGGATAAGTTTACCTCAATGGAAGCTCATTTCAAAAATCTTAGAATTTTAAATGAGTCTCCAAAGAGAAAAAAGGTTACACATAGTTTGCCCAGCGTTCACTGTTCTAATTCTCTTTCAGCTAAGGACTCTGACGTTCCTCCAATCAGTTCGCCAGCCTTGATCGACTTTGGCGCCAAGGTAATCGATGTACACGCAACTACATCGAATAAGACGGCTGGCTCTTCACATGTTGGCTGTTCACCTGTGCCTGTGTCTGCCAAGGATGTCCAACCGGATAGTATTGTTCATCCCGTGCCTGTGATTGCCCAGGCTGTCCAACCGGGCAGTTATGTTCACACTGATGTCTGCATCTCTGTTCCCCCTACGGAAGTTGATACTGCTGTCAGCATGGAAGTCGAAGTAGTTCCTTCCTCACCCGCTCGCACTGGCTCCTCAGCCAGTGCTATCCCATCTGCTCCTCGGATAGAACCCGCCTCTGCCTCACCCTTAAACCATGTGACCCCTCTTGACCGATCTACTCTTTTCGCTGTCGCTCCTCTAAAATCTATTTTCGTCTCACGCCTTATGGAATCGGCTACGGATGCTATGGTTCGAGAGTATATTTTCTCTAAATTAAACATTAGTAGCTCCTCTGACATAGTAGTTACTAAATTTTCTTTTAAAGAAAAACGTAGTATTTCCTCATTTAAAATTCTTATTCCGGAGAAGTTTGTTAAGACTGTGCTTGAACCCTCTTTCTGGCCAGAGCACACTATCTGCCATATTTTCAACAATCGATCACGGCCTTCGCAACCCGCTCCTCGGGTAGGAATCCTTCCAACTCCTTCTACTGATCTTCCATCCACTTCAAAAAACTGAATTCTTCCCCACCTCTAAAGATCACTTATCAGAATGTACGTGGCCTGTGCAGCAAGCTCACCAAATTACATGCTGATAGTGCAACTTTTGATTTCGACATTATCGCCTTCTCCGAAACATGGCTCAATTCATCAATCTCGGATTCCGAGATTTTTGTAGATTACTTTAACATATATAGATCTGATCGACCATCTCGAGGTGGTGGCGTCCTAATTGCTGTTCGTTCCGACTTAACTTCCCAACTCTTTTCCATCGATGAGCTCAACACCATTGAAATTATCGTTGTTAAAATTCGTCTGTGTTCTTTTAATTTGTTCATATCATGCTCTTACATCCACCGTCCTCTGAATTTACAACTTATATGCTTCACGCTGCCCATCTCCAGTCCGTTTTGTCTCAGCTTAGTGATTCTGATCGTCTTATTGTCCTCGGTGACTTTAATCTCCCTAATGTCACTTGGTCCCCATCCAATGACTCAAACTTAATGTTCCCATCTATACAGCATGACTTTGTTGATTCTCTGTCCGATACATCGTTAGGCCAGGTAAATGGCATACGCAATAGCATGAGTAGGACCCTTGATCTCGTCTTCACTACCGATGCTTCGAGCACTTTGGTATGTCGAGGATCACCTCTATCATTCCCTGAAGATCCATACCATCCCACACTTTCAATCGATTTCATGTTACCATCTTCAAGCCCTATAAAGTCATTTATTAAGCCTTCAAATATTTATTGCTTCAAGAAGGCTGATTTCCTCTCCTTGAATACTGCCCTATCTCAGATGGATTGGTCATTCCTTGACGATTTCCAGGAAATCGAGTCTGCCACGAATGCATTCTATAGCTCTATTTTTTCCATCTTTCCCATGCATGTTCCTTTAGTTACCCCCTCCAGAAATCTTTCTGGTCCTATCTGGTTCACCCCTAGATTAATAAATCTGAAGAATTTAAAATCCCGTATGTACAAGAAGTTTAAAAAATCCGGTTTGCAATCAGACTTTTCGAAGTACTCAATTGCAAAATCGAAATTTTCCTTATTTAATACATTGTGCTACAACAGATACTTGACCCAATGCAAGCTTAACTTTAAACGTGACCCTAAACAATTCTTCAGGTTTGTAAATTCTAAACGTAAATCTTCCCGATTTCCTTCTTCTCTACACTTAAATGGTACTTATGCTGATAAGGATTGTGATATTGCTGACCTGTTCGCTTCCTTCTTCCAACGTTGCTACTCTGTCCCTTCCACTAACTTTCCCTCTATCCTAGCCTCATCGAACGACTTTAGTAGTAGTTACTCTTATCCTATCCCTATAAATAGTTCTAACTGTATCCTTCCCCCCTTCATCGACTATGATGGTCTCCTAACAAATTTAAAATCGTGCAAGTTTTCGTTCTCCACTGGGCCAGACTCGGTTCCTAGTGCTGTTCTAAAACTTTGTGCTGAATCTCTTTGTGTGCCTCTCCTAAAACTTTTCAACTTGTCTCTCAAGACTGGTGACTTTCCCACCGTCTGGAAAGAATCCTATATAGTACCCTTTCATAAGAAGGGATCTAAATCTGATGTCTCTAACTACCGCTGTATTTCCAATTTATCTGCCATTCCTAAACTCTTTGAAAAAATCATCACTTCTCAGCTGCAACATTTTTGTAGTTCTGTATTCTCTGAATCTCAGCATGGATTCATTAAACGTCGCTCAGTTTCCACTAATCTCCTTGAATTTTCCACCTTTGTAGCTTCGGGTTTTGCTAAACAGTGTCAAACTGATGTCGTTTATACTGACTTTAGTAAAGCCTTCGACTCTGTCAATCATAATCTACTTATTCATAAACTGTCTCTTCTAGGGTTCCCGACTAAGCTTCTATATTGGACTAATTCCTACCTTTGTAACCGCTCACAACGTGTCTGCTTTAACTCCTCTCTCTCTAAACCTGTTATTGTCTCATCGGGGGTTCCTCAAGGTAGCCATCTGGGTCCCTTGCTATTTAACCTATTTATTAACGATCTTCCACAAATGTTATCTCATTCCCGTGTCCTAATGTATGCTGATGACGTTAAGCTATGTTTTTCCTACAGTGACCCCTTGTCCCCACTATCTTTGCAATCTGATCTTGATGCCCTTAACAACTGGTGCCTAATCAACATTCTACCTCTTAACATTTCTAAATGCTATATAATGACTTTTCACCGCAATAAGCCATACCTTTTCGACTACTCTATCAATAACTCTATCCTTCAACGCCTTTTCAAAGTTAACGACTTGGGCATTACCTTTGTACCTAACCTATGTTTCAACTCTCATATCTCTACTATCTCTAACAAAGCCAAAGGAGTCCTTGGATTTGTCAAAAGATGGTCTAAGGAATTTACCGACCCGTATACTACAAAACTTCTGTATGTTTCTCTGGTCCGGCCTATCTTGGAATATGGTTCTTGTGTCTGGTCTCCTCATTACCAAAAATTTCAGGATATGCTCGAATCAGTACAAAAACAGTTCCTCATCTTTGCCCTCCGGGGACTCCATTGGGACCCTTCGATCCATCTCCCTTCTTATGAAAGTAGGTTGCGCCTAATTAATCTCCACTCTCTTAAATCCCGTAGAACCTGCCAAGGTGTTCTCTTCCTCCATAAGCTTCTCTCTGGTGAGGTCGAATCAACTGCCCTCATCAACCTTATTAGTATTGCTGTTCCTTTCCGCCCGACTAGGCATTACTTCCCTCTTCATCTCCAACTCTGTCTTTCTAACTACTCGGATTATGAATCTTTCCGTAGCCTTTGCCGTAACTATAACCAATTTTTCCATCTGTTTTCCTTTGATACTAGTTCTAATATGGTCAAAATTATCTTAATCAATAACTTAATTTAATTTAAATTGCTTTAATTGGGAATTGTTCGGCTACCGGCTCTTCTCTTACCTAAATTTGGCTGTTGGTGGGATCTTATCGACTACTGAGCCGATAATCAGCCCCACCGGGTCTGAGTATTAGCATTGGCCCTTTAGTTTAATTAGTTGATATGTCATTTTACCCTTACAGTTTAACTGTACATTGTTAAACTTTAAACAAAATAAACAATAAACAATAAACAATAAACAATGTTTAATCGATTTGGAGTTTTGCGTTCTAATAAAATATGAAGTATTTTGAAGTAGATATGAATCTATGATCTGATTTTAATGGTCTGTCGAGTATCCGTGCCAGGATCTTATAATATGTGGTGAACCTTATCTGAAGTTTATCAAGGGACAATGCAGAAATTCTATTGCATTGTCATGGTAGGGTGGGTAGAGAAGAGAGGGACAACCAACACCTAGGTTCCCTCCCATTAGTAGCGGGTTCAGTAGGGCTTTTATTTGGCGTGTTGGCGCTATCAAGACATCTTTGTGTTTGTATTTATTTAATAAATACCCATTTTTAGTTTGTGTAAAAGTGCACTATTAAATGTAGTAGAGTACAATAGTACAGTTTGGTGAGGAAGAACCGCGACCAATCCGGCGAGCTAGACCCGAGAATAGCGAGAGTGCACACTACCAAACCTATCTGTACGCCGTCCTTAAGTTCAGTCAATGTCATCTGCTGATATCGAGGGCCCATATATTTGATTACATATATATGCTCAACTCTGGTCTACTACAAGTGGGAGTAATCGGTGATGCGCGCCGATACTATTGTAAGGTGATGAAGTACCCAGACAATCTTGTGGATAAAAATACGTGAAAAAAACCGCCACAAAGGTGTCTTCCTTAACCTGGTCGGTGTAGTTACCTAAGGTTGTTGTTATGGACCACCCTCCCTCTAATTAGAACTGTTGTCCCCAAGTCCGCCTCTACTGTTTCCTTTAAAAATAAAAGTTTCAACTTATTCCTGATGCGTCTGTTGGACTTAACTAACACCTTCTCGCCTACTCTGAAGCTTCTGTTTTGTCGTGCCTGGTTGACCCGATTGTTTTGCATGATCTGAGCCTTTTGCACTTTGTTCTCAATTTCTTTGTTCGTATCCGCCGCTACAGCGTGCAGAATGTCAATGGGTCTTTTGTTTGTGACCGAGTGCACTGATCTATTGTACTCCGCTGTCGCTTGAAGGAAGAGTTCGACTTTATCGGTAACTCCCCTATCCATTTTGAGGAATATTGCAATTTCTACAAGAGTGCTATGGAATCTCTACACTTGTTCATTTGGGGTACTGTGGAGGGGCGGAGCATTAACAATGAGTACTCCGAAGTTGTTTCGGAGGAGTGATCTGATGGTTTCTGAACTCATCGATGGTTCATTGTCGCAATAAATTTGTTTCGTGTTCGGAAAGATATTCAAGAGCTGCAATAGTGGAGTCTTGATGTCTGCTATGGTGCGGGAAGCTATCGGTTGCACAATGGCAAATTTCGAGAATTTGTCCACGCAAGTTAGGAAATAGTTCTTCTCTGTAGAGAATATATCTACATTAAGCATCTCTCCCGTGAACGAGGTGACCGGTTTCGGCCCAAACTCCTGTTTCTTGGGATGCCTGACGTATTTCGCCTTGGAGCATATTTTGCAAATCATAACAACCTCGTTTGCGAGCTTAGTCATTTTTGGGAAGAAAGATCTGTTTGACGTTTGTCATGATCTGTTTGACGTTTTCCTGGGCGGCCCTGTGGGCCCGATTGTGTTCAATGGTGACTATTTTTTCTTTCATTTTCATCGAAAATGTCGGCGACAAGATTTTTGCAATGCCAGAACGTAGTCGACGGAAAGGACTTTACTAGCTCATGCTGTATGCAGGCTAGGATTGGGAGCTCACAATGGATCGCGTTTACAACCTGGAGGCTTACTACGGATTTGACGGTTTAAACAAGATAGTCTTTGTCTGGGAAGTGTTATATTATATGGCGCATCTTTTCCCCAAAGAGATCAAAAATCTGTTTTAGAGGAAACTGCGCCTGCTCTACAAAGATCTGATTCCTAAAGCAATTGACAGGCTTATCTGTCGTCTCTACCGTTTAGGTCATTGATTTTTCGCTATGTATTGTTGCAGCATCTGACCGCGATGCGCTACTCTCTTGCGCACAAATATTCTGTCTCGACAATGCGTCTGCGTGCCTTCCAACGTTTGATTTTCGCATTGGGGTTTCCCGCGAAAATTTGGGTAAACCGCGAATGTGAGTGGCTGGTGGTCAGTGAACACGTTTATGTCCCTGACGCCATAAATGTAATGGCGCAGCTTTCCCAAGGCCCATACAATTGCCAAAAGCTCCCGCTCGTTAGTAGCGTAGTTTAGCTCATTGTCTTTGAGGGTCCTAGAGATCATTGTTATTGGGCGTCCCCCTTGTGAAAGGACTGCTCCAATGCCATAGACAGACGCGTCGGTTGTCAAGTCCAAAGGCTTTTTGTAATCTGGATACATCAGCATTACATTTTCTGATGCCAGAATATCCCTCAGTTTTTGAAAGGCGTGTCTTTGCACCTCGTTGAACGAGATGGGGGTTTGCTTAGACTTATACTTGCTAATCGAACCATTTTCTCCTTTCAGGATGTACGAGAGCGGTCGGGCGATCGCCGCGAAATCTTTCACAAAGCATCTGTAATAGCTTGCTAGGCCTTAGAATGATCTTAGTCCAAACAGCGTCGTTGGCTCGCATACTCCTGGATAACTTTCACTTTCTCAGGGTCAGTCGTGCCTTCGCTAGTTACGATAAAGCCGAAGTACTCTACTACTTTGAGCTACTCTGATGTTAGCTTCATAGAGGCTTTTCAGTACCCAGTCGACGTGCTTAACGTGGTCATCCTGAGACTTGGAAAATATAATTACGTCATCAACATAGACGTAACATGTTTTACCGATTTGTTAGCGCAAAACATCATGGATTGCTCTCTGGAAAATGCTACCAGCATTTCTTAGCCCAAAGGGTAGTCGGCAAAACTCATACTTCCCTCCATTTACGGAAAAAGAAGTTTTTTCCCTGTCGCGTTCCGCCAAAGTTATTTGGTGGTATCCGGATTTCAGGTCAAGAGTTGTGAAGTACTTGGCGATACGCAGGTTTGCCAAGATCATTGAGATGCTAAGCATGGGATATTTATTGGGCACTGTCTTCTGATTTGGCTTCCGAAAGTCCATTATGAGACGTTTGTTTCTATTGCCCTTTTCGTCAGTGCCTTTTTTGTCGACTTCTGGATGATGTTGTCTTTTAAGAGGCTCTTAACCTCGGATTCGACAAAATCGGCTACACCCATAGAATAGGGGTAGAGCCTGAAATAAATTGGTTCGTCGTCCACCGTGCGAATGCTGGCCACGACCGAAGTGTTATAAGGCAGTGACCCGTTAGGGTCGGCGAACGCCTTATTTCTCTTCTTCAGGATCAGCATAAAGCTTGCCTTTATGGCTGGAGGTGCGTCGACGTCTATAACGTTAGTATGGTTGACGTCTGTGCATTTGTGGAACTTGATCGTTTCGGTTGTGTTACCGACTGTGAGTGTTCCGCTTTCTATAGACAACGTAGCCCCCACCTGCGTTAGCAGGTCAAGGCCAATAATGCCGTAAAAAGTTTTTAGAGTTTTCAAAAGAAAAAACGGCGTGGCCTTGCCAAAAATTGACAAGGGACACTTTTCTGTGATCTTGTTTGATCCGTTGATTGAGAAAACGGGGAAAGGTGTTTTGACAGTGGTAACACCGGGAAGCCCTTCGAATGGCTTGATGTAGTTTTTCGATGAACCCGTGTCGATGAGAAATTTAAGACAGCAGGGGTCTTCCCCTAAAAAATTAACCGAATCGCTCTCGTAGTCAATTATGCCTGCCATTACCCTGTTGTGGCGCTTGGTATTTGCGCTCATTCGTACGGTAGGATTTCTCCTCCATGACCTTGGCGTAATTTGCAGCCCAAGCGCTGCGGTCTTCGCTGGATTCAACCCATTGGGCAAGGGCCAGAGCTGTCTCCAAATTTTTCGGCCTTGCCGGGAAGACGGCCGCCTTTAGAGGCCTTCTGGCCTTCATGATCGGCCATTATGATCGCATACGACCCCAGGAATAATTTCTACTTTCTTAAATACTTCTACTTTAGGCACAGATTGTGCGCGGACTTGGTCAAATTCAGCCCGTAGCCGCTGCACCTCCTGTTGAAGTGCTGCGGACTGGTTTGCGTCGGAAAGCTCCGTTCGCAATCGTTGTATTTCGGCCTGAAATGACGCAGCCTGACTTGCCAAAGCGGCCTCTAATGTCTGTTCGAACTGTTCCAGATTCATGCTGTCTGGTTTTCTATGTGATGGCCGTCTGTCCAACTGGAGGTCTTCTAGCAGGGAACTTAGGCTATCGTCACTATCTTCTCTATAGCTCATGAGGTGAAATCTGACTTGACAAGCACCACCCCCTGCTATTTATACTCTAGTAAGTTCCTTTATCAAATGTGAGGGCAACAGCTTAAGTCTGTTTCGTACAGACAAAAAGAATATTTTATCTTATTTTGTTTATTGTTAAAATTATTTTCCTTTATAATCTTATTTTCCTTATTGTTTGAGATGCCAAGCTTTTTTGGCACCTATTTCTATCCAAAATAATAATGCGAATGTTTCCAAATTTAATACTGTTTATTTATACAGGCGGCTGCTAGCGGAAGCCGATTGCTTGCTCTTAGCACAGCCAGATAAATGTACAAGCGAGATAAAATGCAACCAATGCGCAGAGATATTAGCAGATTACTGAAATTAGCACCGTCGGCTAAGCAAAGCTAGAGCCGAAGCGCCGGCTGCAGAGCGCCCTTTACAGAGGGAGAGCGCAGCAGCGCTGCCGAACGTGGGCGTTTACAGTGCATTGAATATTCTACATATGTATAGTTCTAAGTTAGGCCTGTTGTTTAGCGGCTGGCCCGAACATACTCCCCCCGTTGTATACCAGTCTTTCAACAGACTCCTTGAGGGGCAGTACACATAGCCCTCCTGTTAGTTCCGGTGGCAGTCTTTAAATCAGCTACACGGCACACTCCATCCTTGCCCGTGATGACCTCGACCACTCTAGCCAGTGGCCAACGCATTGGAGGAAGATTTTCGTCCTTAATCAAAACGAGATCGTTTACGCAAAGGTTTTGCGTCCGCCATTTCGACCGCTCTTGCCAGAAGAGTCAGATACTCTTCGCGCCAACGGCTCCAGAATATCTGCTGCAGCTGAGTGACCCGTTGCCAGCCATCCAGACGATTGTAGTTCAGCTTCGTCAGATCGGGCTCGAGGATTGCCTCGTGTGGACCGCCTAAAAGCAGATGAGCAGGAGTCAGGACATCTAAGTCAGCAGGATTTTCTGAAAGCGAGAGCAAAGGGCGAGAATTAACAATTGCCGTGATCTGACAGATCAGAGTGCGCAGCTCGTCGAAGTCAAGCACAGAGGCCCCAACTGAGCGGTACAGGTGATGTTTTGCAGTCTTCACGAGTGCTTCCCACAATCCGCCAAGTGCGGAGAGCGTGGTGGGATAAGGCGCCTGTCGATATAGTCCACCAAGCAGGATTCATGGACCTCCTTCATATGTGAGTCGCTCGTAACAAGTTTCTTGAGCTCCAAAGCTCGTTCTTGGCGCCAACGAAGTTTGTCGCATTGTCAGACCAAATTTGACTTGGCCTTCCTCGCGTGGAAGTGAAACGCTTTAAGGCGCCTAGAAGCGAAGCGGTAGTCAGGTCCTTTACGAGCACCATGTGTATAGCCTTAGAAGTGAAGCAAATGAATACACTGATGTAGCACTTGATGGGCGGCCTCGTGCGGATTTCTGATCTGTAGAAAAAGGGCCCACAATAATCCACTCCAGTGACATCAAAGGGTCGAGATCCTTCCAAACGCTCCTTAGGCAGATCTCCCATGATGTGCTGAACCATGCGCAGCCTAGTCCTGAAGCATCTCACACACTTGCTGACTACCTTAAATACTGCCTTGATTCCTCCAATTGGCCAATATTCCAGTCGAATTTTGGCAAGTAGTGCGCGAGGTCCAGCGTGAAGGTTCCTTTCGTGATAATGCCTTATCAGCGCACAAGTTATGGGATGTCCCTTTGGCAGAATAAGCGAGTGCTGAGCATAAAATCCTAGAGATAAGTTGCCAAGACGACCTCCAACTCTTAGTAATCCAAACTGATCGATGAACGGAGAGCGTGAGCTGATGGAACTGGATTTCCTGAGTTGACCATTGCGTTGAATCTCCCTTAAATCCGTATACCAGTTAGCCAGTTGAATATGTCAGATCAGAAAATGCGTTCCTTGCCGAATATCAGTCCAGAATGCCGAAGACGATGAACAATTTATGCATGTATGAATGAATTTGCAAATTTGCATTCTGACGTGAGATCGAGAAACATTTGGATACGCGATCAGCAATACTTGCTTGCGAAGCTCTGCCGTTGCTGCTTCAGGAACAGGAGGTACAGGCCACTCTTTCTTGGAGCCTACCAAAAACGATGGACCGTGAAACCACAGCTCTGACTGGATAAGTTGGTGGGGAAGCGAGCCTCTAGAGAGAACGTCAGCAGGATTTAATGTGGGGACATAGCGCCATTCCATGCCTGCCGTCAACTCCTGAATTGCTGCCACTCGATTTGCCACGAAGACTTGAAATTTGGCTGGCTCATCCCGTATCCAAGATAATGCTGTCGATGAATCTGACCAGCAATAAAACTGACCTGTAAAAATTCCAATAACCTTCAAGCTTATTCAAGCAAATGGGCTCGATAAGGTTTTTAGTGGCGCCACTCGAGACTTTGAGCACAAGATATTGCTCGACAACTGCCCTTCCCTGGACACCACATATATGCAAGCGCCATATGCTTCTATGCTGGCGTCACAAAATCCGTGAAGTTCGATTACACTAGTCGACACGACTTTTCACTGTCGCCCAAAATGAATTTTTCTGATAGATTTGGATGTTTAACAATTTTTAAAGAATGTTTTTTTTTTTAGGTTTAGTTTTTTTTTTAAGAATATTTTAAAAAATGTGCTGTTTTTTTCAGAGGTAGCCTAGCTTTCACATAGCTTAAGTTTCCTACAACTGGTTGTATTGAACTTTGCAGTTTTGGTATGCTGACAAATGCAACTATAAATCCAACCCAAATATTTTGTAGCTGCAGCTCAACGTCTGGAAGATATTAAGCTTTCAAATTCAAATTTCATAATACTTTTCGGTATTTTTCTCCGAAATTTTAACTTTGAAAACTCAAGAAAAGTCGAAAAAATATATTTTATATCCAACATTTCTTGTTTTAGATAGACACATTAATTAGGCGTCGTTTAAGGTATCGTTTTAAAAATCGATGGATAAACGGCTAAGTTACAACCGTTTGAACCATAATTCTTTAAAAAATTTTAAATCTCCAAATCTTTTAGATAAAGGCATTTTGGGCGACAGCGGAAAAAATGTTGAATTTTGTCGAGTAGTGTTACCGTAGCAGAAGGATGAACAACGCGAGGAAATAATATCCGCGCGATACTTGACAAACTGTTTCTCAAGTCCATCCAAGATGAATGCAACGCTGAGGGTAGGCTTTCATCCCAATCCAAATTTTCTCTTCAAGGCTGCTGAAGGAAGATTTTGCACCTAACAATAACAGGATTTATCAAGCCAAGAGGGTCGTAGAAACGAGCAATTGTAGGTAAAACCGATTGCTTGGAGGGCTTCGAATTTGAGTCTAGCGCGGACAAGGCAAAAAGCAGCTGATCTGATGCAGGGTCCCATGCTAAGCCAAGAGTTTTTGTTATATCACTTCCATCATGAAACCTTAAATATTTCTCTCTGTCATCTTCAGGCGTTCCTTCAAGTACTTCCTGATGGCTAGAGCACCATTTCCTAAGTTTAAAATTACCACAAGACAGTATGGCGGAGGTTTGATGCATCTTTTTAATGACCTCAGCGACAGAGCTGCCGCCCGAGATGAGATCATCCACGTAAAAATCCTGTTGCAGAGCAGCTGAGCCGAGAGGGTAGGACTCACCTTCGTCAATGGCCAGCTGGTGCATTGCGCGAACTGCTTAAAATGATGCAGCTCTAGTGCCATATGTGACGGTGTCTAATGTGTAGACCTGAATCTTGGACTGGATAGAATCTCGCCATAGAATGCACTGATAGTAATTGTCAGGTGATAGTAATTGTCAGGTGTCTGGTCTGACGAGCATGTGAGATGGCTCGGAGGGGGCCTAGCTGAGGCCACCGGACGGGTCGCAGGTTGCGGATAGCGAATCACCTACCTTTGGAGGTAGGCCAGCTGCGAATAAGCGGTCATCCCTAGGGAAAGCACCGAAATAAGCAGTCCCGCTTGTGGTGCCGCCTCGTTCAAGTAGCTCACACAACCCCCCACCCCTACACATTACCTACCCACATCCCAACCCCCACACTCATCTCACACCGGGCCGGACTAAGTGTGTTTTTCGACCTGTGCCGAGAGTCAGCCTGGCTGGGGGCCCGGTATAAAAACTAGCCCAGTCGTTAACGGAGAGCTCAGGGACTTGGCAGCCCCCTTTTCCAATGATGCCTTATCCGGGCAACGTGAATCTCTGCCTGGACGGACCGCCCTTTCTTTGCAAATCGTGGGATCAAAAATGGAAAACAAACTAAATAAAAACCAAAACGAGTCTGGCGCTCCCCAACTGCCAACTGGGAGTAATCACATACAGGGAAAGGCATCGGCCCAAAGGCCTGGCCTGACCCGCGATACAGCAGGTAAAACCCGCGCGGTGGAAGACGCTAGGGCGAACCTGAAGGGGTCCCATCCCAGTTCTGGGGTGGGTGGCAAATCGCCTCCTAAAGCTGATACCTTGGTAGAGTGGCTCTGCAACCCTGCGGCTGCTCTGCCTGCTGGTAAGGCTGCGGGGGGTGAGTTGCCATCGACTAGCGCCCAAGCCAAAGCTTTCACGTATGCCGAGAGGAGGAGTGCTGGCATCATACTCCGTCGGCAAAACGCGAGCATGATGTCCAGCCCGACTGACCAGTGGCGGAAAAAGGTCGAATGGGCATCAAAGGTGCTGCCCAACTTCGGCAAAGAGGCACCAAAGAGGGTTGCCCCGCCGAACACGACAGCCCCGCAACCGAAAAGGCAGCGCTCACAGGAGACTCCTGGACCGGCTCCGAAGCGCTCCAGAGTGCTGCCGAACGTGTCGTTCGCGCAGATCGCCAAGGAGAGGACGCTGATCGGCGTCCTGGATAAAAGCAGCGTGGACTCGAAGATTCCCAGGAACCAGTGGAAGTGGGTGGAAGCGGCACTGGCCGACCGCTGCTTCGAGCTGCTGGACAAGCAACCCGGCCCATCCCCCAGTCTGTAAAGACATGGGGTGGTACCAGGGATGCATTAAACTCATAGCCTGCGAAGACGAGCGCTCCGTCCAGCTCTATAAAGCAGAGGTAGCGCAAGTCGGAGAGATCTACATAGAGGCGAAGCTCGTCGCAGTCAACTGGAGCGAGGTGCCCAGTAGGCCTAGGGCGAGGCTTTGGGTGCCCACCTCGATAAAGGAGCCGGATCGCATCCTTAAAATGTTGCAGCGGTGCAACCCGGGGCTACCCACCTCCGATTGGAGGGTAGTAAAGGTTGAGGCGACATAAGGTCCGATGAACCAGGCGGTGCTCGTCCTCAACAATGAGTCTTTAGCCCCAATTAAGGCTAAAAACGGCGAGCTCAACTTTGGCTTCAGCGGCCGAGGCACGTCCTGTCGACAACCCAGTCGAGCAGGACGTTGCCTTGGAGATCGAAGCACCCGATGACGATTTAGAGCCAGCCCATGACGGCTACTCCTCCGACACGGCTCTAATGCGCGCATTCGAGGCGATGTGTCGCGACGACACCATAGAGGATGACTCGGACGCCGACAACACAGTGGTGGAGAACTCTGTCTCTAAGACTCCTACAGATAAATCTCCACCACTTTAAAGCAGCATCCGCTGCCCTTATACTCCGCTTGGAAGCGAGCGGAGCAGATGTAGTCCTGATCCAAGAGCCTTGGGTAGTAGAAGACAAGGTCTGTGGATTAGCGACGAAGGAGCACAAGCTTATTGTAGCAGAAAGAAGGCAAAATCCATACCTGCATTCTTGCAAGGAAGCACTTAAATATCTTTCTGCTCCACAACTTTAGCAATGGTGACAACACAGCGGCAAGCCTTGAGCTACAAGGCTCTCAAATAAGGCTGATGTCGTCCTACATGGCTCATGAGGAAAGCAATCCTCCCGGTGACCTAGTTCGCAAGCTCACCAGAGAAAGCGAAAGGTCGGATATAGGCCTTGTAATAGGCTGCGACGCCAACGCCCACCACACCCAATGGGGGAGTTTGGATACAAATGTAAGGGGTGAGTCATTATTCAGCTTCATCCTAAACTCTTATCTTCTTATCTGCAATCGGGGCAATGATCCTACGTTTATAATTAAAAATAGACAAGAGGTAATTGACCTAACATTAGTGTCTCACAAACTGTCAGACATAGTAAAGAACTGGAAAGTTTTGGGGGACCATTCCTTTTCGGACCACAGGTACATCGAGACAACATTATCTCTCGAGAGCCCAAAACCCACTGTCTTTGTTAACTCTAGGAAAGCCAACTGGGAAAAATATGTCACAGAAATGGAGGGACTACTTCCCTCCAAGGCACCAATTTGCCTGAACACAGAGCACGATCTAAATCATCTAGTGGACAGGTTCACTAAAGCATGCAACACGGCTTTCAAGGCATTATGCCCATTAAACCAACACAAGGGGAAAAAGAAACCCCCCCGGTTGTCAAAACATATAGATATCCTACGGAAAAGCTGCAGGGCCCTTTTCAACAGGGCCAAAAGCGCTAACGATGAAGAACACTGGGCAGATTACAAAAATAGTCTGGCCCTATACAAAAAAGAAATCAGACAGGCAAAAAGGTCCTCGTGGCAAAAATTTTGTTCTGAAATCGAGGTAACATCAGAAGCCGCAAGACTGCGCAAGATCCTCTCCAAAACTGCCCCCTCGGTGGGATACCTAAAGAGAAGCAATGGTACGTGGACTAACTCCAGTGAGGAGTCCCTACACCTTCTACTCGACACTCACTTTCCAGGGTGCTCCATCAATGGACCGACTCACTTCCCTAGCGAAAGTTCGATCACTTCAATGGAGCATATCTTCTCAAAACGGAACATAAACTGAGCAATAAACAGTTTCGATCCGTTCAAATCCCCCGTTCCGGACCAGATCATTCCGGCCCAATTACAAAAAGCCGGAGACATGGCCATCAACTGGCTGCAATGTATCTTTAAGAAGATACTGGTAGTAGGGAGAATATCACACGCTTGGCTCAAGGCTCATGAACCCAAGTATAGTCCAATGGATATATCTAGCTATAGTTAGACCAATAATACTTTATGGAGTTACAGTGTGGTGGCCGGCTTTATCAAAAAGGACGATCACCAGACAACTCGACAAAGTTCAACGAACAGCCGCCCTTTGCATCAGCGGAGCTCTTCGCACCACTCCAAATGACGCGCTTGATGCCATTCTATGCCTCCAAAGTCTTGCCTTTGCTGGAAAAGAAAGGGCACAGATGGCAGCAATACGTCTGAGAGACTCCGACCAATGGGCACCTCAGCACACAGGTCACTCCTCAATATTAAACAGCAATTCCGTCCCCATTAAAACGGACTACTGTGTCCCAAGGGAATACACAGACACCCCTTTCGATGTAATTATCCCTCACAGAGACGAGTGGAGTGAGGGACCCCCAGCCCCAGAAGGGGCCTTAAAAATCTTCACAGATGGGTCAAAGCTGAACAACAGGGTCGGGGGAGGAATATACTCCGAACAGCTAAACATTAGGCAATCCTTTAGGCTCCCTGATCACTGCAGCGTCTTCCAAGCGGAGGTCATTGCAATCAAGGAAGCACTAAACTGCCTTCAGGAAACTACCGCCATGGTAACCCGCATAAATATTTATAGTGACAGCCAAGCCAATAAAATCGCTTAATACGATCTCTGCAAACTCGGCCACCGTTGCAGATTGCCGCAAATCTCTTCACATGATGGTTCAGCAATTTGTTATCAGCCTTATATGGGTGCCGGGTCACCGGGACATCGAAGGCAACTGTATTGCAGACGAGCTGGCCAGACTTGGCACTACAATCCCCCTTCTCCAAGACAAGGAGGATACTCGTATGCTGATGGCCACATGCAGGCGCATAATAAAGGAGCAATATAAGCGACTAATAGACAACAAGTGGCAATCAGTACCACGTTGTCGAATAACTCGGCAAACATGGCCAACCATAGATAGGAAGCGCACCTCTGAGCTATGCAGGCTCGGCAGACGAAGGTGCAGCGCAGTCATACGCTAACGGGACACTGGCTAATAGGTACCCACGCTAATAGACTGGGCGCCCCATACAATGATTTTTTCGTGATACTTCGCAATCCGCACCTCGTGTAGGAATCCTTCCAACACCTTCTACCGATTTACCTTCTATGTCAAAAAACTGAATTCTCTTCTACCTCTATAGAAACTTTATCAGAATGTACGTGGCCTGTGCAGTAAGCTCAGCAAATTTCATACTGATGGCGCAACTTTTGATTCTGAAAATATCGCCTTTTCTGAAACCTGGCTCAATTCCTCAATTTCGGGTTCCGAGATTTTTGTAGACAATTATAGCATATATAGATCTGATCGTCCATCTCAAGGTGGCGGTGTCCTAATTGCTGCCCATTTTCAGTCCGTTTCGTCTCAGCTTAATGATTCTGATCGTCTTATTGTCCTTGTCCGAAGACTCAAACTTAATGTTCCCATCTATGCAGCATGACTTCGTTGATTCTCTGTCCGATACATCGTTAGGCCAGGTAAATGGCATACGCAATAGCATGTGTAGGACCCTTGATCTCGTCTTCACTACCGATGCTTCGAGCACTTTGGTATGTCGAGGATCACCTCTATTATTCCCTGAAGACCCATACCATCCCACACTTTCAATTGATTTCCTGTTGCCTTCTTCATGCCCTATAAAGTCGTTCATTAAGCCTTCGAATATCTTTTGTTTTAAGAAGGCTGATTTTCACTCATTGAATACTGCCCTATCTCAGATCGATTGTTCTTCCTAGACTATTTTAAGGAAATTGAGTCTACCACTAATGCATTCTATAGTATTATTTTTTCCATCTTTCCCAAGTAAGTTAGTTAAGTCACCCCCTCCAGAAATCTTTCTGGTCCTATCTGGTTCAAACGACTTAAGTAGTAGTTACTCATATCCTATCCCTTTAAATAGTTCTAGTTGTATATGTTCCCCTCATCGATTATGATGAACCAATTTAAAATTGTGCAAGTTTTCGTTCTCTGTTCTTAAACTTTGTGCAGAATTTTTTTGTGCCCCTCATAAAACTTTTCAACTTGTCTCTCGAGAATGGTAAGTTTCCCACCGTCTGAAAAGAATCCTATATAGTTCCCTTTCATAAAAAGAGATCTAAATCTGATATCTCTAATAACCGCTGTTATTCAATTTATCTGCCATTCCTAAACGCTTCGAAAAAATCATCAGTTCTCAGCTGCAACATTTTTGTAGTTCTGTATTCTCTGAATCACAGCATGGATTCGTGAAACGTCGCTCAGTGCTTACCTTTGTTATCGTTCTCAACGTATCTCCTCTCTCTCTAAACCCGTTATAGTCTCATCGGGGGTTCCTCAAGGTAGCCATCTGGATCCCTTGTTATTTAACCTGTTTATTAATGTTCTTCCCCAATCTGTCCTAATGTATGCTGATGATGTAAAGCTATGATTTTCCTATAGTGACCCCTTGTCCCCGCTATCACTGCAATCGGATCTAAGCGCTCTTAACAGTTAGTGCTTAATTAACGTTCTACCTCTTAACATTTTTTAATGCAATATCATGACTTTTCATCGCAAGAAGCCATACCTTTTCGATTACTCAATCAATAACATTATCTAATAACGCCTGTTCAAAGTTAACAGCATGGGCATTACCCTTGTACCTAATCTATGTTTTAACTCTCATATTTCTACTATCTCTAACAAGGCCTAATGAGTCCTAGGATTTGTCAAAAGATGGTCTAAGGAATTTTCTGACCCGTATACCACGAAACTTCCGTATGTTTCTCTGGTCCGGCATATCTTGGAATATGGTTTGCGGCATTCGAAGGTCATCGATAGCTGAAAATCGGTGAGAAGCGAAGGGGCAGAAGTTACGAACAGGTTGGCAGGGCCAATATTTGAAGGGTAGGCTTAACTGATACTGGCGCCGCCTAGTCGGGTGATCCTGGAAGAAGTAGGAGAGGCCCGCGCTCTTTGATCCCGTTCGGGAGAGAAAAACTCACCCACAAGCGGAGTCCCGGTCCCCGATACACCCACAGAGAGTAGGCCATGCCCTTGAACCAAGTTCAAGGGCAATAGAAGGGAGTCGATTAGCGGCCGGTCCCCGAGGAAATATTTAGGGGAGACTAAGCCGAGTATGAGCAGATACAAATCCGTCAGCGGAGACCCAGGCGGAGGTGCCTCTTGTTTTGCCTGAAAGTAAAAATGAAAGTGAAAGTTTTCCGGGAATTAAAGTGAGTGGGATGAGGATGGAGTAGTGGCCATCAATCTTACCCCAAACTGCCATTACAGAAGACTGGGATCAGGAAAATAGGAGGAGGATTCAGAACTGAGCAGCGAGAAAAAGGAGTCGATCCAGCAAAATAGCCAAGTGAGTCCGCTCGTATCCATGTCCATATTTATTTAATTGTATTCTTATATATGTAGTTATTAGTTTTATATATATACATACATATTTAAACTTATTTATTTATTTATATAATCACCCCATATTAATGAGATAAGAGAATAATTATAACGAAGATAAGATAAGATAAGATAAGGAACCACCACAACAGGGGAGTGAGTAAACGCTGCACATGGCAGGGAGATTCGAGACGCTGCCGGATCTGAATCTCAGGCAGGGAGGGTACGTCGGAGGTAAACCATCTACACCTTGTCCGCTTCACGTCTATTTGTGAATTATGTTATGTAGATCATGTGTCGAGTAGAGTCCGGGTTGCATATGTATTTTAATTTGTTCTTTTTGTGTCTGAGATGTCCAATTTGTTGGTTTATTGTACGACCAGAGGGCTTGGGAAACACCCAGCCCTGAGAGCCGGCCTTGCCCCACCACCAAGAGGTTCGTAACAATAAATGGCGCCCAATCTTAGACAGAGAGTGGAGCCGCAGTCCTGGCTCGACCACAAAGTGAGAGAGTAGGGCTGTGAGTCAGACGAATGTCGAATGAAATATACATTTCCAGCCGAGAGGAGCGATCTTAGGTGGTACTCTGCAATCTGGGTACTTCAGTGTTCCGGTGGCCTATGAGGGACTATAGAAGTTTGCTCATCGAAGCACGGAACTGAGGTACCTTAAAAGACAGAAAAAGAAACCCACACAGTAAATTTGTTTTTTTTGTTTGGTAGATAATTTGCATTTATCTGACAAAGAGAAGCAGGGACTCTCGAGTGGGAATTTGGTTTGGCACTGGTAGAGGAGAAGCAGTGACCAGTAAGCAAACTTTCCGATGCCTGGTGCAAAGAGAGCCTGAAAAGGAAAAAAATACCCGGCTTTAGATGAGTGCGGATAGATTGTGGTAGTTGCTTTCCCTGCTTACCGCTGGATGAGGATCGGAAGGAGTAGTTCCTCGAACAGATTTTTGGTTTTGAGTGGCCCGTGGAGACATAAGTCGGCCCCGCGTTGCACTCGGAACAGCTACGATTTCCGTGAAGAGCTTCCAGTTGAGTAGCAGGCAAGAAGTGGCAAGTATAGGGAAGTGAGCACCCTTGACTCTCGATCTTCATTAGAAGATGAGACTAGTCAACAGTGCTCGAGAAAACTAGACGTTGGATAAGGTTAAACGTAGGAGACCGGGAGCGGAGTTGACTTCTGAAGGTGTTGTGGTTCCTTTCCCCCGTTATTTATTTCTTTTTTTTTTGTTGCATTTGGGATTTTGTGTTGAAGTTCAGAGTGTAGGGGTTATACGTAACGTTTATAAGGTTGTTCTGGTGAAAGAAGGATATATACACATAGTAATTAGATAGATAGGATAGTTCGAGGAGTTATGGAGAGATTGATGATTAGGTACAATTTGCGGTCCAAACTGAAAATGACTCGCAGGACTCCTCCACCAGGTAACGGATGCAAGACGAGGAAGCACAAGGTGCGGTGGGAGGTGAGAGTGACAGCTGGAATCTACCAGGGAATCTGCACCCGCTGCCTTCCGAGATTCTCTCAGGAGTAAACGTCGCCATGGCGCAGGCTCAGGAAACGTGTAGAAGAGGCATGGCGGATACCCTAAGCAGGACGATGCAGGAGGAGATTCGTCGGGGCTTTATGGAGCTAATGTCAGCCATAACTAATCCAAGACACGGGATTAAGGAAAAGCCTGGTCGGACGTGACAGCTCAGCGAGCTCCCGAATTCCTCGAACAGAGGCCCAGCACCGGAACCAAGTCAAAACGGTCGAATGAGCAGTATGTGGAGAATCCCCAGCAGCCTCCAAAGAAGCCGGCGAGGCTGAGCCAGAACTGGCGCCGAGGAACGGCCGAAGCAAATTTCGATCCGGGGGCTGAAAGGCATAGTCCGTAAACATCTGGAGACGGAGGAGTGCCAACCATCCCCCCGCCGCTGGAAAGGCGAGAGGATTGGAGAGGAGCGAGATGGGGACGGGTCGACAAGTGGGATATTCACTTCGACGAAGAGCCGAATAAAATGACGGTAGAGGACTTTGTCTTTAGGGTCGAGTTCCCTTGGAGGCAGAATAGACGCTCGTGGGACGAGGTCCTTGACAACTTCCATCATCTCGTCCAAGGACAGGCTGCCGAATGGTATTGGCAGTGTGTACGAGAGCGACCCCCGGAGGTATGGGATGACCTGAAGGACGAGTTGGTGTCACGTTTTCGAGCCGTGGGCGGAGAATTTGAGCGGCTACGCGCTTTACATGAGGGTCGACAAAAATCTGGCGAATCCGTGGAGGACTACTTAAAAGCGATGCGCAGGCTTGCGGCTAGACTTACCGCACCACTGGCGGAGTCCGAAATGGTCAAAGTGGTTAATAAAGGACTAGAGGATGAGATCGCTCGATATGTTTATGCGATTCGAGTCCATAACTTGGAGCAGCTAAGACACGAGTGCTTAGAGGTGGAGTACCATTTTCGAAGACGGGAACAGAAGTCGGCTTTTCGCCCAGTACCGACGTTCCAATCAGTCGGCAAGTGGAGAAGATTGAGCCTGAATCCGAGCTGTTGGAAGAAGAGGAAGCGGGGTTGGTAGAGGAAGCTCATGTTTACATGTTTACACCAACGTGTCCCAATTATTCGGGAAACGCACGAGCGGGCATGATTAAGGCGGGAGATCAGCGCTCGGTACAGGGGCCGCAAAAAAATAAGTAGTAATCTAAAAATTAAGGCTGGCGAAAATCCTCTAGCTGAACCCTCCACGAGGGTGCCGGCTGTGCAATGGCCACTGCATTATCCCGGACAAGGGTAATGCATTGTCGCTTGCTCCGTCCGAGGCAATGCAGTGTCTAGCTAAGGCAATGGCCCTGCGTCTTCTCGACCTCGAGTCGGGGGAGCGGGGTCAGGGCCATGGCTAGAGGTGCCTGGCGGGTAGGCCTAAAACGCTAGGGGGTGGTTCCCCCGAAAAACATTAACCACGTATGGACCTTCGGGCCAAATATGGAGCGGAAAGAGGAGCAAACACGGGATGGGATGTCAACCCAAACGTCGGTGGGAAGCGTGGCTGCTACCACCGGCGGGCACGGGGAGGAGCAATCCTCTCTGCGTGTCGCCAGTGGCCACACCTCGGACGTGACGGGAGCAGGTCACGTCAGTTGCAACACTACTGCCACAACCACCCGCTGTAGGATGAGCCGCGCAGGTGCCGTTGTCGAGGCAGACTCGGACCTGGAGAGCGTGCTGTCCATCAGTAAAACAGAAGAGGACAGCCTTCTTCGCTCGCCTGAACCAGGTACCAGCTCCCTGCGCAGGGAAGGGCCGAAGCGTTCGAGGGAGGGGATGAAGGCCAAAGCCCAATACAAGGCGGCCCTCAAGATAGTAGGCAGGCTCCAAGGCAAGGCGGATATCTCCCAGGAAGAGAAATCCAAGCTAGCTTGGGCCGAGCTGAAGGTAGAGGAGGGCCGTAAATACTACGCGCAGGTGCCTCAGATGAAGGCATCGACAAGTCAGCACGCCAACAAGGTGGAAGAGTTGCTGGCTACCAAAAGGCAGCGCTCGACCGACAGTGCCGTCACTCCGGCGAGCAAGCGGCAGCGTGGACCCAAGAGAGCGGAACCACCACCTAAAGCGGCAAAGCAGGGGTCAGGCGAGAAGATCAGCGATGTGTCCAAGAGACACCTGATTGTAGCACTCATCGACAGACGTGATGAGAATGGGAGGATAACAGCAGCGCAGTGGAAAATGGTCCACGCGCGGCTGGTAGACTCCCTGTTTACAAGGATGGATGAGAACCCAACAGCTCCCATGCCCACCTTCGATGGTGCTGGGTGGCTGAATGGGGTCAAAATCCTGAAATGTAAGGACGACCCGACGCTGAAGTGGCTGACGCAAACGGTCTGCCAACTGGAAGCGATGTGGGAGGGGGCCAAGCTGGAGGTGGTGGACAGGGAGCTAATCCCGTCCATACCAAAGGCGAAGGTGCTCTTCCCCATCGCAATCCAAGGGGACCGTGCGCTGAAGCTCCTTCAGCGACAGAACCCTGAGATACCGACCGCTGACTGGAAGGTATTGCATGCTGGTAGCCCATTACCCAACGAGGGGGGCCAGCATGTGATCCTCCAGATCAACAAAGCAGCGGAGGATCAACTTTACCCCAAGTACGGGAAAATGGCGTGGGGTATGGGGAGCGTTTACCTGCGCCTCAAAAAGCGTCAGCCCAGCGATAAGGACGCACACACCCTGCAGGCAGGCGAAGTGGAGAAGGACCTCGGTCTGGATACCATCATAGAGGCCGCCCAGGGTATGGCGTTGGACGACACGCTCGAAGAAGAGGACGGTGACCTGACCGTAGTAGTCAACCCGTCGTATGCAGGGGAGCCAGCTGCTCATGAAACTGAGTGTGCTGCATCTCAACTTGCATGAGAGCAATACAGCATCAGCGGAGCTCCACACTGCCATGGAGCAAGGGCCCGCTGACATAGCTTTGGTCCAAGAGCCCTGGATTGCATCAGGCAATTCGGTGGCCGGGCTAAAGCTCTCAAATTACAACACACTCTACTCAACACCGGTAAGCAGGAATAGAACTGCCGTACTAGTACGGAAAGGAATCCACGCTTACCTTATGTCTCATTACAGCACAGACGACCTGACAGTAGTTATGCTGGAAAGTGAGGAGAAGCGCCTTCTGGTAGCCTCCTGCTACATGGCGCACGACAGGTCCGCACCGCCAGAAGAACTAAGGAGTCTGGTGGAAGAAGCCGACTCCAAAGACTACCAACTGATCGTTGGCACAGATGCTAATGCCCACCATAGTGTGTGGGGAAGCCCTGATATTAACGACCGAGGTGAGTCACTCCTAGACTTTATACTAACAAATAACATCAATGTAGCAAACGTGGGGGAGGAATACACCTACGTGGGTCCCACCTCGTCAAACGTGCTAGATCTAACTCTCGCAACGGGAAAGAGTACCAACATATCTGGATGGAAGGTCCTCGAAAGACCTTCCTTCTCAGACCACAGGTACATTCAATTCAAGTGCGAATTTGAATACACTCCGAAAGTGATAGTCTATAGAAACCCCCGGAACACAAACTGGGAGAAGTTTAGAAAGACAGTCACCTCGAAACTCGCGAGCCCGGGCTCAGTGAAATCCGCGGAGGATATAGAGAAGTCCTTAGAGACCCTATCTACGGAACTGCTACAGGCATACCACACAGCATGCCCACCATCTAGAACAAGGAAGAAGTCCAAACCACTCTGGTGGAATCGAGACCTCTCTCTGCAAAGAAACAACCTCATGGAATTTTTCAAGCTCGCTAAACTAGCGAACGACGAGAACATCAATGAGGAATACAAGACCCTATTAAGGGAATACAAGAAGGAAATACGTAAGGCACGGCGTAGCTCATGGAGAAACTTCTGCTCCAGCATTGAGAAAGTGTCTGAAACGGCTAGGCTGAGGAAGCTGCTGTCAAAGCAACCCACAGTACAGAGCCAACTCAAACTAGACAACGGACAGTGGTCGGAGGGCAGCAAAGAAGCCCTAACGGCACTAATGGAGGCCCACTTCCCAGGATGCACCGAGGTCACCGATGCCGAAACGCATCAGGACCTAGCAACTGAGGGACAAACACCCCCAACAGATCTGATAACCCCAAAGAAAATCCAATGGGCTATAGATTCCTTCACGGGCATAAAGGCACCTGGACTGGACGGAATATTCCCAGCCATGCTGCAAGTGACCAAAGAGGTGATCACCCCATGGCTTCTCGCGATATACGCAGCATGCCTAAGAACAGGCTATATCCCGATCCAATGGAGAACCTCTAGAGTTGTCTTCCTCCCAAAAGCAGGAAAGTGCAGCCATGTGAGTTCCAAGGATTACAGACCGATAAGCCTAACCTCTTTCTTACTGAAAACATTAGAAAAGCTGCTGGATCTGCATATTAGAACCAAAGTAATCGGACTAATGTCAACCAACCAGCACGCCTACACCAAGGGAAAATCGGTGGAAACAGCACTGCACTCGCTAGTAGCTACCGTCGAGAAAGCCCTCAACACTAAGAAATATGCACTTGGAGTATTCGTAGACATATCCGGAGCATTCAACAACGTCGCTACAGAAGCAATAATGGACTGCCTAGAAGCTACCAGCACCCACCCGTCAATCAAACTCTGGATAAAGAACCTTCTAGGTTGCAGACGGGTGCAATCAGAGTGGGGCACCGCCTCCATGGTCAGAGGTGCACACAGGGGCACACCCCAGGGTGGAGTCCTGTCACCCCTGCTATGGAACCTGGTGGTCGACAACCTCATCAAGAAATTCGAAAGGAAAGCACCAAAAATAACAGCTTATGCAGACGACATAAGCGTACTTATCACGGGTGTATGTCCATCGACTCTCAGCTCCATAATGGAACGAACACTCAGGGAGATATGTGAGTGGGCAGATGGAGTAGGACTCAGTATCAACGCGGACAAAACGGACCTCATCCTCTTCACCAAGAGATACAAGGTACCAACATGGGTCTCCCCGAAAGTCAACCAAACAAGGCTAACCCCTAAAGCACAGGTCAAATACCTCGGCACAGTACTGGACAGTAAGCTGGCATGGAGACCCAATGTAATAGAGCGGGTGAAAAAGGCCACCAATGCACTATATGCATCCAAGAAGATGCTTAGTAGCACATGGGGCCTGTCGCCCGCTCTGATGCACTGGATCTACATCTCGGTAGTGCGACCAACTCTGCTGTATGGAGTCCTAGTGTGGTGGAAAGCCACTGAAAAGAAGACGTACCACAAGCTAATAGAACGAACCCAGCGGCAGGCTTTGCTCTGTATAACGGGAGCGCTGAGGTCAACGCCAACCAAAGCACTCGAAACAATACTCGGAATCGACCCCCTCGACATCTACGCTAGGCTGACTGCAAGCAAGGCGGCACAGCGCTTGATTGCGTCGGGGAACATGTCTCCTCAAAGATTCGGGCATAGTTCAATTGGAACGGACATGATCAGTTCAACCGACTACATGATCCCCAAACGTGCCTTGAAGTAAAAACAAACCTCCTCATGGGACCCGAAGACTGGAAAGCGGGACGGGACCAGACTCAACACCTCAACATATACACCGACGGCTCCAAGATGAATGAAGGAGTAGGAGCAGGCCTATACTGTACAAACCCTGAAATAAGGGCGTCGTATAAGTTACCCGACCGATGCAGCATATTCCAGGCGGAAGTCTTCGCCATCAAGAAGGCAGCAGAGGTCGCTCAGCTCACAGAGCGACCACACAATACGGTTAACATATTCGTTGACAGCCAAGCAGCGATAAAATCCATGCAGTCATCCGCGGTCAGTTCTAGAAGTGTCCTGGCAAGCAGGGAGGCACTAGAATCACTAAGCACGACTAAGTCAGTGCAGATCTATTGGGTTCCCAGTCACGAGGGCATCGAAGGAAACGAAGAGGCGGACGTTCTGGCTAGGGAAGGCGTCGGGCTGGCAAACGATATGACAGAAAGCGTGCCGGTCTCCCTAAGGACGCTACAAAGCGACCTGGAGAAGCAGGCCAAAATGAGGACAGATTGCAGGTGGAAGAACACCACCACCTGCAGAATCTCGAAAATCATGTGCAAGAAACGCAATGATAATCTCAGCCACTATCTGCTGCATCTTCCACGGAAGGATTGCAGACTGTTAGTGGGCATACTAACAGGCCACTGCTTGGCTGCGTCGCATGCAACCAGGCTGAACATCACTAACAGTGACATCTGCAGGAAATGCAATGAGCCCGGGGCTGTCGAAACCCTGGAGCATCTCATCTGCCGGTGTCCGGCTCTCTTAAGGGCAAGGAGGATGTACCTGGGCGCACCGATGCTGGCATCACTGGAGGATGCCTCCAAGAGGTCGCCAGGGAAACTGCTTGCCTTTGCTAAAAACACCTCGATACTGGGGGACTTCGGAACCTCAGAAGCACCCTCGTAAGGTCCATACAAAGATCCGGATTACTAAGGGCCTTTTTGGCCTATGAGAGGCCCGTTGAGGGCCGTCCGGGACAACCTAACCTAACCTAACCTAAAAATTAAAGTAAACTTAGATAAAGGAAATAGTTTAAGCAGTAATAATTTAAAGTTCTTACCGGCCGGTTCTTACTGGAGCATCCGTAAGTGTCTTAGGAAAGGGCAGCCGGGAGCTCCTGACCGATCTAGGAGCCGAAGTTCAAAATTATGTTTCCATAGTTAAGACAGCCTCGGAAGATGATAAGCACATAATTGGGAAAATAAAACTTCCAGTAGAGTATAATGGAAGAAGTAAGGAGGTTTTATTCTACCTATGCCCACACCTAGAGCAAGCCATGTACTTGGGGGTTGATTTCTGAAGGGCCTCGCATTGGCTCCCACCGTTTTGGGAGAAGCAACCGTACAAGTAGCGAGGCTCAAATAGCGGAAGTCCATATGTCGCAAATCAGCCAGTACACAGAAGATCGCCAGGAGGAAGTGGACGTGGATGCTTGGGACCTAGAAGAGAAGCAGAGTGAGGACTTGCAACATGTAAAGAAGGAGTTTCTGACCTACGAAGATGCTGGATTAGGGATAACGGAGGTAGAACAGCACCGGATCCAGTTGGTGGAGGGCGCCACACCCTTCAAAGATCGACATTACACTCAATCCCCAGCGATGCAGGAAGTGGTTTGGACCGAGGTGGACAAGATGCTAGAACTAGGAGTGATAGAGGTTAGCGATAGTCCATTGAGCTACCGTACGACGGTGGTGCGCCAACCAAACAAAAACCGCTTCTGCCTAGACGCGCGGAAGCTAAATCAGCTCACCGTAAAGGATGCTTATCCTCTTCCCAGCATCGAGGGCATTCTGTCCAGAATCGATCAGACGCACGACATTTCTAGGGTCGACCTCAAATTCGCGTACTGGCAAATAAAGCTGGACCCAGATTCGAAAATGCACCGCATTTACCGTGGCAGGTCGTTCGCTGTACCAGTTTGTGATGATGGCCTTCGGTCTGTGTAACGCGGCTCAGAGGTTATGCCGGGTGATGGACAAAGTAATCCCGACCCAGCTCAGACACAACGTCTTTGTTTATTTGGATGATCTCTTGGTGATAGCCCCGGATTTTCAGACGCACATGCGATATCTCCGTTTGGTGGCCCAGTGTCTGAAAAGAGCGAATTTGACATTTGGGTTACGAAAACCCAAATTCTGTTTCAAGTCACTGAAATATTTAGGTTTCATTATAGGAGGCGGCACATTGCAGATGGATCCCGAAAGGGTGATGGCTATCCAAAGAATCCCGAACCCCACTTCAGTGAAGGAACTACGGAGCTTCCTAGGAACGGCGGGATGGTATAGGCGTTTCATCAACGATTATGCATCCATCGCGGTACCGCTCACAGATTCCTTGAAAAAGCACCCGCGCGGAAAATTCACCTTGTCAATGGAAGCGGAAACGGCCAAAGTATCCCTGAAGAAGGCGCTCACCACGGCCCCAGTATTGGTGCATGCCGATTTAAATGTCCGTTTTACATCCAGTGCGATGCCTCCAATTTTGGAGTAGGAGCAGTACTGTTCCAGCTGGATAACGGAAAGGCAGACCGCCGGTGGCCTTCTTTTCCTCCAAGTTGAACAAGCACCAGCTAAATTATTCGGTGACAGAATGCTTAGCTGCGGTGTTGGCGGAAGAAAAATTCAGGCCTTACGTGGAATTAATGCCGTTTATGGTAATCCGATCATGCCAGCCTGAAATGGCTAATGTCTCTGAAAGACTTGAACGGGAGGTTGGCAAGATGGTCCTGGCGTCTGCAGAGGTTCGATTTTCAGATTGAACATCGCAAGGGAGTCGAGAACATCGTGGCGGATACGCTCTCACGTTGCATTGAAGAAGTGCACTTAGACCCATTTGAGATCCTCGGGTTCCAGACGACAGAATTCGAAACTGAGGATTATAAAGAGATGAGAGAGGAAATAAAAAGGAATCAAGAGTTGTTGCCGGAGTTGCTAGTAGAGGGAAGCCTGATCTTCAAGCGAATGTCATTCGCCCAGGTGGACAACCAAATGGAAGGTTCCATATGGAACCTCTCGTCGCTAATGCCCATGAAGACCATAAAGCGGGGCACGGTGGGATGAAGAAGACGCTCCATCGTCTGAAAAGACATTATTACTGGCCAGCTATGACTTTACAAGTACGGGAGTATTTACGGAGCTGCGCCAAATACAAGGATCGGACAGCCAGATAGGGATCGGACAGGAAGTGGTCACGGAGAGGCCATTTCAGAAGCTCTACAAAGACTTTCTGGGAAAGTATCCCCGTTCTAAAAAGGGACAGGCCTCGATTTTCGTCGTGGTGGACCACTTCTCCAAATTCACCTTCCTGAAAGCAATGAGGAAAGCGACCGCGGCGAACGTAGTGCAATTCCTGGTGCAAGAAGTTTTTTACGAATTCGGGATACCAGAGGGGATTCATTCGGACAACTGGAAGCAGTTCCTGTCGAAGACGTTCCAAGACATGGCCAGTGCCTTCTAGGTTAGACACCTGCGGACGGCGGTCTTCTCGCCGCAAAGCAATGCAGCCGAGAGGGTGAACCGGACGATATTGGCTGCGATAAGGACATATTTAGAGAAGGATCACCGAGACTGGGACATGTACTTACCGGAGATCGAAGTATCCATCCGCGACTCAGTATACGAAGCCACCGGCGTTACGCCATTTTTCGCGGTGTTCGGACAACAAATGTTCCTGAATGGAAATTGCTACAAATTGGCGAGGAAACTGCAGTCCTTGACGGAGCAGAAGGTGCAAGCTTTAGATCCCGCGGACAAGCGTCAGATCATTCGTAAGCACATCAAAAAAAATCCTTCACCAAGCATACGAGCGCAGCAGCCACCGCTACAACAAACGGGCCCGAATGTTCTTTGCCAAACCTGGGCAAGAAGTCTACAGGCGCAACTTCACCCTCAGTAACTTCAGCGAAAACTGCAATGCAATGCAAGTTCATAAGGTGTCGCGTCGTGCGCCCAGTAGGGAACAATGCCTACGAGCTGGAGGATCTGGCGGGGAGACCTGTGGTGATTTTTCGCGCCAAAGACCTCAAGTTATAAACAAAAAGTCTGGAAGAAGAAGAAGAAAAAGTTAGATCAGAGCTCTCACGGGGAATCTGGAAATAGCGTGGGTGTATGCCTACGTTGGGCGCTGCAAGAGGACCGTTGGTAGCACACTGCAAGGCCGGGGAAGTTAACTCGAAAAGACGGTAAATCCTTCGATGGTTGCGAATAATTCTCCGCGTCCAATGTTCGCACGAATTTTCGCTAGGTGTTGCATTCGAAGGTCATCGATAGCAGAAAATCGGTGAGAAGCGAAGGGGCAGAAGTTACGAACAGGTTGGCAGGGCCAATATTTGAAGGGTAGGCTTAACTGATACTGGCGCCGCCTAGTCGGGTGATCCTGGAAGAAGTAGGAGAGGCCCGCGCTCTTTGATCCCGTTCGGGAGAGAAAAACTCACCCACAAGCGGAGTCCCGATCCCCGATACACCCACAGAGAGTAGGCCATGCCCTTGAACCAAGTTCAAGGGCAATAGAAGGGAGTCGATTAGCGGCCGGTCCCCGAGGAAATATTTAGGGGAGACTAAGCCGAGTATGAGCAGATACAAATCCGTCAGCGGAGACCAAGGCGGAGGTGCCTCTTGTTTTGCCTGAAAGTAAAAATGAAAGTGAAAGTTTTCCGGGAACTAAAGTGAGTGGGATGAGGATGGAGTAGTGGCCATCAATCTTACCCCAAACTGCCATTACAGAAGACTGGGATCAGGAAAATAGGAGGAGGATTCAGAACTGAGCAGCGAGGAAAAGGAGTCGATCCAGCAAAATAGCCAAGTGAGTCCATGGGAAGGGGGATCAAAATGGAAAAATTGTATTTTTTTTTGTCTTGGAACCTCCTAGGGGATCCTGTCCGGTTCCGTCATCCTGATCACCCTTTTCTGGTCTCAGGGAGTCCTCTTGTACAAGTATTCCTGGCCCCCAGCTCTGCTCGGGAGAGGCAGAAAGAGGAGCGAATCTAAAAAAAAAACTTGAGCTCGTCAGAGGTCCCCAAATTATCTTATAATTTATATTAATTTATTATAGTCCATGTCCATATTTATTTAATTGTATTCTTATATATTTAGTTATTAGTTTTATATTTATACATATTTATACTTATTTATTTATTTATATTATCACCCCATATTAATGAGATGTAAAAGGAAGGGGAGGGATTCGTAGACAGAAAAATCACCATTTAGGATAGTCAGGGAGGGAAATTAGCAAGATTATCTAGGTAAAATTTATGTATAACCCCATCGAATTCATGTGAAAATTATAACGAAGATAATGGAAGGCTAATTGTTTCTAATGGGGGGAAGGGGAACCACTACAACAGGGGAGTGAGTAAACGCTGCACATGGCAGGGAGATTTAGACGCTGGCAGGATCTGAATCTCAGGCAGGGAGGGTACGTCGGAGGTAAACCATCTACACCTCGCCCGCTCCACGTCTATTTGTGAATTATGTTATGTAGATCATGTGTCGAGTAGAGTCCGGGTTGCATATGTATTTTAGTTTGTTCTTTTTGTGTTCGAGATGTCAAATTTGTTGGTTTATTGTACGACCGGAGGGCTTGGGAAACACCCAGCCCTGGGAGGACTGGCTAGCCGGCCTTGCCCCACCACCAAGAGGTTCGTCACAGGTTCTTGTGTCTGGTCTCCTCACTACCAAACATTTCAAGATATGCTCGAATCAGTACAAAAACAATTCCTCATCTTTGCTCTCCGTGTACTCAATTGGCACTCTTCGATCCATCTCCCCTTATGAAAGTAGGTTACGTCTAACTAACCTCCACTCTCTCAAATATCGTAGAATCTGCCATGGAGTTCTCTTCCTCCACAAGCATCTCTCTGGTGAGGTCGAATCGACTGCCCTAATCAGCCTTTTTAGTGTCTCTTCCCGCCCGACTAGCCATTATTTTCCTCTTCATCTCCAACTCATTCTAACTACTCTGGTTATGAATCTTTCCGTAGCCTTTGCCGAAGGTTAGGTTAGGTTAGTTTGTCCCGGACGGCCCTCAACGGGGCCTCTCATAGGCCAAAAAGGCCCTTAGTAATCCGGATCTTTGTATGGACCTTACGAGGGTGCTTCTGAGGTTCCGAAGTCCCCCAGTATCGAGGTGTTTTTAGCAAAGGCAAGCAGTTTCCCTGGCGACCTCTTGGAGGCATCCTCCAGTGATGCCAGCATCGGTGCGCCCAGGTACATCCTCCTTGCCCTTAAGAGAGCCGGACACCGGCAGATGAGATGCTCCAGGGTTTCGACAGCCCCGGGCTCATTGCATTTCCTGCAGATGTCACTGTTAGTGATGTTCAGCCTGGTTGCATGCGACGCAGCCAAGCAGTGGCCTGTTAGTATGCCCACTAACAGTCTGCAATCCTTCCGTGGAAGATGCAGCAGATAGTGGCTGAGATTATCATTGCGTTTCTTGCACATGATTTTCGAGATTCTGCAGGTGGTGGTGTTCTTCCACCTGCAATCTGTCCTCATTTTGGCCTGCTCCTCCAGGTCGCTTTGTAGCGTCCTTAGGGAGACCGGCACGCTTTCTGTCATATCGTTTGCCAGCCCGACACCTTCCTTAGCCAGAACGTCCGCCTCTTCGTTTCCTTCGATGCCCTGGTGACTGGGAACCCAATAGATCTGCACTGACTTAGTCGTGCTTAGTGATTCTAGTGCCTCCCTGCTTTCCAGGACACTTCTAGAACTGACCGCGGATGACTGCATGGATTTTATCGCTGCTTGGCTGTCAACGAATATGTTAACCGTATTGTGTGGTCGCTCTGTGAGCTGAGCGACCTCTGCTGCTTTCTTGATGGCGAAGACTTCCGCCTGGAATATGCTGCATCGGTCGGGTAACTTATACGACGCCCTTATTTCAGGGTTTGTACAGTATAGGCCTGCTCCTACTCCTTCATTCATCTTGGAGCCGTCGGTGTATATGTTGAGGTGTTGAGTCTGGTCCCGTCCCGCTTTCCAGTCTTCGGGTCCCATGAGGAGGTTTGTTTTTACTTCAAGGCACGTTTGGGGATCATGTAGTCGGTTGAACTGATCATGTCCGTTCCAATTGAACTATGCCCGAATCTTTGAGGAGACATGTTCCCCGACGCAATCAAGCGCTGTGCCGCCTTGCTTGCAGTCAGCCTATCGTAGATGTCGAGGGGGTCGATTCCGAGTATTGTTTCGAGTGCTTTGGTTGGCGTTGACCTCAGCGCTCCCGTTATACAGAGCAAAGCCTGCCGCTGGGTTCGTTCCATTAGCTTGTGGTACGTCTTCTTTTCAGTGGCTTTCCACCACACTAGGACTCCATACAGCAGAGTTGGTCGCACTACCGAGGTGTAGATCCAGTGCATCAGAGCGGGCGACAGGCCCCATGTGCTACTCAGCATCTTCTTGGATGCATATAGTGCATTGGTGGCCTTTTTCACCCGCTCTACTACATTGGGTCTCCATGCCAGCTTACTGTCCAGTACTGTGCCGAGGTATTTGACCTGTGCTTTAGGGGTTAGCCTTGTTTGGTTGACTTTCGGGGGACCCATGTTGGTACCTTGTATCTCTTGGTGAAGAGGATGAGGTCCGTTTTGTCCGCGTTGATACTGAGTCCTACTCCATCTGCCCACTCACATATCTCCCTGAGTGTTCGTTCCATTATGGAGCTGAGAGTCGATGGACATACACCCGTGATAAGTACGCTTATGTCGTCTGCATAAGCTGTTATTTTTGGTGCTTTCCTTTCGAATCTCTTGATGAGGTTGTCGACCACCAGGTTCCATAGCAGGGGTGACAGGACTCCACCCTGGGGTGTGCCCCTGTGTGCACCTCTGACCATGGAGGCGGTGCCCCACTCTGATTGCACCCGTCTGCAACCTAGAAGGTTCTTTATCCAGAGGTTGATTGACGGGTGGGTGCTGGTAGCTTCTAGGCAGTCCATTATTGCTTCTGTAGCGACGTTGTTGAATGCTCCGGATATGTCTACGAATACTCCAAGTGCATATTTCTTAGTGTTGAGGGCTTTCTCGACGGTAGCTACTAGCGAGTGCAGTGCTGTTTCCACCGATTTTCCCTTGGTGTAGGCGTGCTGGTTGGTTGACATTAGTCCGCTTACTTTGGTTCTAATATGCAGATCCAGCAGCTTTTCTAATTAGAAAAAGCCTTTGCCGAAACTATAACCTATTTTTCCATTTGTTTTCCTTCTATACTAGTTCTAATAAGGTCAAAATTATCTTAATGAACAACTTAATTTAAATAGCTTTAATTGGGAATTGTTCTGCTACCGGCTTTTCTCTAACTTAAATTTGTCTGTTGGTCGGCTATTGAGTCAATATTAACCCCATCGGGTCAGAGTATTTTCCTTAGTCCCTTCGATTAATTAGTTGACATGCAATTTTACCCTTACAATAAACTATAAACAATGTGGTTGGCATCTATTCTATCTTTAAAATAGTTATGGACTCCTACGTTATGGTCAAGGCTGCTGTATTGGCGCCTCGATGCGATTGCTCTTTGTAACCACCTTTGTTTGTCCGCTTGGTCTGTGAATTTGACCATCTGGTCTGGCCAAGTTCTCCAATATATTGGGTTTTGAAAATCTCCTGGAACTCCTCGCAGTTCCCGATGAAATCAGTTTTCTGGCCTGTCAAATACCTGAGTACTCTCTATGTTAGTATATTATCCTGCATATCTATAACTTTGTATTCATTGCAGCGTATGTATGAATACGGCAAAGAGGCCAGTTTCCAGATGGATTGCATAGTTCGGTGTGCTTTGTGGGAGCTGGAAGATTTTTTTGATATAGAAACGCAGGAGTTTCTCTGCTGCTTGTAACGTACGCCCTTCGGTCCGTTAGGTTAGATTAGCTTAGGTGAAGGCGGCTTCCAAGATCCACAGGAGCCCGTCACACTTAGGCCGGTTTCGGCCCGTTTTGGTACCGCATGAGGTATTCCCCTCTTCCATCTTGTGAGACCCGGAAAAGTCAGCAGTTATCCCATCCTGATGCCCTTATGAAGTTTCTTTCTAGGACATATTATGGACATTTCTGAAATTTCTGAGACATAGGGCAGGTATTGTAGCCTCTTTCTGCTAAAAGCTGGACAGTAGCAGAACAGGTGTTCTACCGTTTCCTCCTCCTCCTCGTCTTTACAGCTTCGGCAAAAATCGTTGTATGGGGCGCCTAGCCTGTTTGCGTGGGAGCCTATTAGCCAGTGTCCCGTGAGGGAACGGTTGACTACGCTGCACCTTCTTCTGCCGAGCTTTCATAGCTCTGAGGTGCGTTTTCTGTTTATGTTCGGCCATGTTTGCCGAGTTTTGCGACATAGTTGTGCTGATTGCCACGCATTGTCTGCTCGTCGCTTATATAGCTCTTTTATGAAAAGCCTACAGGTGGCCATTGGCATACAAATTTTTTGATGGATTTACTCCCAGTTCACGCTCAGGCTCCTTAAAGGTAGCCGGCAGCCAAAACCTGGCCCTCGGTCTACTGGGCACCTCGCTCCAGTGTGCAGCTACGAGCTTCTCCCCAGCGTAGACTTCTCCGATCGGCGCCACCGCTGCTTTGTACAGCTTTACGAAGCGCTCGTCTTCGCAGGCTACCACTTTTATGTTACCCTGAAACCACCGCATGTCTTTGCAGACTAGAGGTGGCCCGAGATCTTCGTCGAGGAGCTCGAAGCAGCGGTCGGCCAATGCCACTTCCACCCACTTCCATTGTCTCATGGGTATCCTTAACTCCGCGCTGCCTTTGTCGAGTACGCCAATTAGCTTCCTCTCCTTGGCAATCTGCGCGAAGGAGACATTTGGCAGAACCTTGGACCTTTTTGCGACCGGTCCGGGTGTCTCCTGCGAACGTTGCCTGTTCGTTTGGGAGACCATTGTAAAATTTGGGAGCACCGCCGTGGCCCACTCCACCTTCTTCAACCAATCAGCTGATGGGCTGTGTTCCGTGCTCGCGTTTTTCCGACGGAGTATGTGCCCTGCCTTCGCCTTTCATCATAGGTGGGTTTTTTGGCTTGTGCGCTGGTCGATGGCAAATCATCTCCCTCCACTTTACCAGAAGGTCGGACAGCCGCAATGTTGCTTAGCTGCCTCTCCAAGGTGTCCGTATTAGGAGTTGGTCTGCCACCCACCCCAGATTCGGGATGGGACCCACTCGGGTTCACACCAGCTCTTTCCACCATGCAGACCTGTCCTGCTGTTGAGCTGGTCGGGCCAGACCTTGGGGCCGATTCCTTTCCATGCGGAGGATTGCTACCATTTGACGTTTGGGGAGTGCCAGTCTCAAATTTGTTTTTTTTTTTGTGTTTTTTTGTTATACTTATACGAGGCGGCACCACAAGCGCATCGTCAGTGTTGCTACTTCGCAAACACCTGCTGGCTGTCCGGGACTGCTTATTTTCGGTACTCTCCCTAAGGATGTCCGCTTATTCGCAGCTGACCTACCTAATAGGGTAGGCCTTTCGCCATCCGCAACCTGCGACCCGTCCGGTAGCCTCAGCTAGGCCCACTCTGAGCCACCTCACGCGCTCGTCAGACCAGATACGGTCCATTATAAGATCGTCAAAAATAAATTTAAATTTCCCTCGCAATTCAGCTGCGATATTGTAGTCGCTGCGATGGAAATGAATATCGAATATGAATATATCGAAATGAATATATTCTGAGATATAGATGACGCAAGATGATCTAGTTCCACCAGCTCTAGTTAAGAGTGTAGCTTAGAAAAGCTCTTCTAGTGCTTCTGTACGCACCAAACATCATCTGTCACTCTCTCCTTCTCTCTGAGGGGCTGCAGAGAGAAAGCTCTGGAATGCCCATCCATAAAAGTACCCACGCTCTCTTTCTCAAAAAAATTCTGTTCTTGGTGCGTCTGCAATTTTAGACCGTGTGTACTAGTGCGAAAAAAAAAGTTAATCACGTGTGTGAAGGAAAAGACCAAGATTTCATCTTGAGGCATCCAGCATTTAAACCGATCCGAGTGATCCAACTATTCTTTCACTGGATTCGACACAAGAAAAGGTATGTGTGCTTCCACATATTTCGGTAGTTTTCGTTCATTCAACGGCATTTTCTTTTCGGCAGAGTGCTCATCGACTTTCTTGGCTATCGCCCACGCCCCGCGATCTGAGCATTACCAACTCTGCTGCACGCATGTTGCCAAGCGGCAACTACGGATTCTCTGGGGTGGGCTGATTTTTCGTCTGTGCTTTTTATTTGAGTCTTTGTGTGGCCAGTGCAGCACCCACACGCATACACCGCTAGCTGAGCCCACAAATTCACACTAACACACGAACTAGCACCCAAAAATCGCTAAGCACCTCAAACTTTGATGGACGCACGGGTCTGGAGCAGAAAGCAAAATTCAATTCCAGAGCACCCTAGAACACCTTCACTGCAGCCAGCATAGTGGCGCTCCACAAATAAAACGCGACAGTTACCGCACTAAGCGATCGTGCAGTGGCGCTTCACAAAAAAAAAGGACAATTGCTGCACTGACCGATCGCCTAGTGGTGCTAGAGCACCAAGACGGATCTTCCCTTATTGGCTTCGTTGTTTTGATTAGTTAAAATGTCTTAAATTTTCAAGTAATCTTTTGGTTCGAATTCGATCTATTTGCCTGCGGGAAAATTTTAAGATATATATTTTCAGAAACATTTTTCGGAAAAGGAAAAGTGCTGAAATTGCTAATATCAGTCGTTGTACCTCTCTATAATCATTTTATTTTCCGAAAGCTTAGCCACAACATCAACACCGTTGGAAGGCCTTTCGCTATTGGAGAGTTTTGGTATGTGAGTTACTCGAATTGATATCATTGCATTTACCGTAACTAAAGAAAAAAAATAATAACCAGATATTTCGACCGATCTTATACAAATTATCCGGGAAATAATTTAAAACCGAACATTAACCAAAATCAACAAGCATTTTTCCACATTTTTTTTCTTCTTCATTAATATTTTAATTTTTGTAATGTGTTTTTATATGAACTTATATGAAATTGCCATCTAATTATTTCGGAATGAGTAGCTAGTCAATTTTTTGAACGGTGACCTGAGAAACTAGGAGATAGCCATTGTAATAGGGGATATTCGGAAAATCGTATATTGAATATCCAGGTAGGGAGGGTAAAGAACGCATTGGTCGACTTCCACCTTTAGACCACGCCAATACTTTGCAACTCGTGTTTGGGAAAATGCATCCTCTTCAATCGTCTGACGAACTCCCAGAAGCTTTTGCTGTTTTTTATGTTGTTGACTTCAAGCTCAATATTCCTGTAGTGGTCTCCTTTTTTTTCCTGCACATTGTCTTGAAAGCTGTGTTGGCCTCTTTGTACTCGTTTTTTATATGGTGGGATGGTTTTTGCATTCAGGATGCCGCTATCTGTATACAGTTTGTTAATATTTCAACGTTTGGTGCTTCGACTTGGGCATCTCGCCGTTCGATTTGGTGCTCGAGCTTTTCTCTATACTGCTGGCGGTACATCTCGTTCCATTTCAGCTTCCGTAGTAATTTTTTGTCGTCTGGATTAGGTTGCGCTCGTATGTCGATTTGGATTGATAGTGGTAAGTGATCTGAGAAAGTTTCCGGCACTACTTCCTCGTCTTCAATGAGATCAGGCCACCTACAATTTACAAGACAGTAGTCTATTTTGGACGCCGCTTGACCTCGTATAAAGGTGTAGCTTCCGTCCCCGTCGTTTCGCGTTCTGCCGTTAAGGACCGTGAGACTTTTGTCCTCGCACATCTCCATTATTTTCTTTCCGTTGCAGTCTAAACTAAGATCCTAGCGAGTAGCGTTTCGTATTTCCCTGAGTGGTCTTTTTGCACTGGGGCACACTGATGTATTCCTATTCTAGCATTTAAGTCACCTACGACAAATAAATTATCACTGGCGGATAAAAGTTTCGCATAAGACAAAGACTTGGAATGTGTTTATAAATTTAAAGAATTGACTAGAATTTCCGTTTATGGCTGTTAACTCCTTTTTCAACAGTATAAGGGCTATTTTATTATCCTGCTGCTGTTGGCTAAGGTCTCTATCAATGTAGATTGACGTTCCCGATAGTTTTTTTTTTCCATTTTTCAGAACATCATTTGTAACTGAAATACTTTCCATTTCCACTCGGATTTCACGCACTGTTGTGTTTGGAATCGCCATCCTACCTCGTAATATCCTATCTCCTTCGTGGCATCTACCTTCTCCAGTCCCTTAAAAATAAGGTTCCGGGCCTAACTGTTTTGCACCATCCTGCTTAGCTCTTTTCGGTCCTGCTCTCTCTCGTTTTTTAATCGCTGGAACTCTCTTTTTAGATCCTCATTCTCTGCTTTGAGTTTTTCGAATTGTTCGGACACTGAGTCTAATTGGGACTTTTGCACGCCTATATCAGCCTTCGTTGTTAGCTTGTCAAACCGTTGGCCGATTTGGTTAACGGCCTGCATGACATCTCCCAGCGAGTTGTCCGGAGATAGCACGCACCTCTTCCGCTTTTTTGCTGTTCCGCACTACTCAGGAGCGTACTTGGGGGCATATTATGAAGCGCGTTGCTCATTTGTGCCTGCTTTGATGCTGGTGGAGTCCTGTTTATAGACATTTTGGAGTTGCTCTTTTGTTGTCGCCTGAAAGTATGCTGTGTTTATAACGTACTAACTTACGTTAGTGCCTGTACATATGTATGCACGATCCGTATTGTAGCTTTTAAAGCTTAGAGGCACTTGCGTTGCGTGACTGGTCACTCACTTTGCTGGAAACAGCTGATTTGTACCACCGCTGTCTTTGAATTTGTTGCTGCCCTGTGTTTTCTCCCTCGTCAATTTTCACGCAAGAGATAATTTTACTCAGTTTCCACGAAAATTTCCAGTTTTTCGGCGTCGGCAACCTGTGTTTTGTTTTCTGATATCTGTCCGTAACCCTTCCCTATCGGTTTGATACCAAGTGCCTGGTTAGTGAAGGTCTTCCTTTATCTGTTGACCATAAGATGGTGTTTTGTCTTGTTTCAGGTGCCTCACAATCTGGGCCTGAGCTGGAGCACGACATGAAGCACGTATGAACGGTTGGTGATACACATACACAAACCAAATGCAAAGTATAGAGGTCAATTTTTATGGACCGAAGATTTAGATGGAGATCGATATAAGCTTAAAACGATAAATAATAGCAGAACTTATAAGTAATCGCATGAATTTTTGCGAAGTATTCCTGACGAGGAGATTACCAACGAGTTCGGGAAAGAAAGTGAAGATGAAAATATGGAAGGTCCAGCTAGTTAGAGCTTGCATGCTCATGAGTTTGATCAAGATGATAGAAATGTTGTAGTTCCAGCTAGTGAGAGCTTGGATGTTACTGAGAATGATGATCAAAATGATGAATGATAGTCGTTCAGGGCTGTGATGGTATTTACAGAATATTGTAAGGAAGCGATCTGGGCCGGAGTACAACTTTCAGTCACACCAGGGTCGAAATTACAGAAAATTTTTATGGCTGGATACACGGAAATACGAATACGAGGTCGGCGTCCGGACCGCCAAGGGCGCGAGGCAATCGCCGGTCAGCACCTTTGGGGGTCGGCCGTACTACACACTACGATAGGGGAGGAAGGGGAAATACAGCGACGCCAGTCAGCATCTCCAAAAGGCCGAGACAATCGTTGGACAGCTTTTTTGGGGACCCGTGTGCCTGCTTGTGAGGGGCAGAGCCCCTCACAACACACATGACACCGAGACACTATGAATATTCTGTTATTTTAATTATTTCTTTTGCCAGACACACATGACACCGACACACGATGAATATTTTGTTATTTTTATTTTTATTACTTATTTTGTTTTCCCTAGTTTGTAGTTCATCATATTAGGTTAAGAAATAGATAGTAAGAATCCTAAACAAATGCGCATTATTAATACGGGAATCGTGACCGTGGGGGCGGTTCACGGGAACTGTAACGAGCATCACTCACGGGAACCGTAACGAGCATCACTCACGGGAACCGTAACGAGTATCACTGACAGGCATCTCTAACGCAATACCCCGCCAACGCATAACGGAAGAATGGCCAAAGCAGGAACTAAAGAGAGAGAGCAGAGACCGCAGCAGAGAGATCGCCACAACGCAATACCCCGCCAACGCATAACGGAAGAATGGCCAAGCAGGAACCAAAGAGAGAGAGCAGAGACTGCAGCAGAGAGATCGCCACTCGCTGGCCCATTCGCTGGCCACGAGTGGAGGGTACCACCTCCTGCAGGCTGCGTGCGTTCCGGATCCGCACCAACTACGCCATTTCACCGCACGCCCCTAGTCTAGGCCCCGGCCAAGGCATACGTCTGCACCGCGCGTAGTGATCACACCACCCGGCCCCCTCCTACACTTCGTCCGTCCGATCCCTCTCTGTGGTCCCCCAAATACAAATAATTCTGTATAGGGACCGGGCCTTGGACCGACTGAGAAGCTGTACCCCGGCCGGAGATAGGAACATCCTTACAGATGTCGCCCGAACAGGGACCATGAGAGCGGATCGCGGAAGAGGTAGTTCGAAAACAAGTGACGTAACGAGTGGCAGGCAACCAGGCATAGCTAAGCATCTGACCCCCCACCCCCCGAATTTCCAAGCTGAAAACGACTTCCGCGCCCTGTGGAACCCTGGCAAGATCAGACTCCAAAAAAGTACAGTAACCAGAGCAGTAGCAGTAGTAGCGGGATCACGCGGCCACATAGCCCGGACACGAGGTTGTGCCACCAAACCAAGCGTGGGCAGCCAACAGCAGGAGCAGCAGCATAAGACATAGGAAAGCAGGAGCAGAGCACCAATCTTCATTCTCTGGTTCAAATACAGCCGAGGCTAGTTTTTCCCCCTCCCCCTAGCAAACAAACGCAAGCCCGGATTCAAAAGCGATCGCCCGGTTACAGTAGGCCCGGCCGCCGTCAAGCCAGGGAGCATTAGGAACAACGCCAACTCCACGCCATCGCCACACCACGTGCGAGAGAGACGTCACGTGACGCCGTGAGAAGAGCTTGGCCCATCCACGTGCCTTGCGCGGCCAGACAGCAGCAGCGGCGCCAAGCGACAACGGCGCATCGATACAAACGGAGAGAGAGGGCGACCACCGCGACACGGCGATTCCCGTGGGAAGGACGAACTGCAGAGCTTGGCCAAGGAGTTCGGACTCGGAGAAACTGGTACCGTAGAGGAGCTACGCGGCCGGATCTCCACTTTCATAGGACGCGGCGGACACTCCGAGGAAGTACAGGCGAGGCTGGACGAATTGAACTCTCACTTCGAGAACATTCCGAGTCCCAGGGAGCATCGAAGCCCAGCCATATTACCAGGGCCCGAGACTCGAGCAAAGAGGGAGGAAGACATGGATGAGCAGAAACTTCAACTGACAGTGCCGGAACTAAACATCACCACTCAGGATTCCAGCCCAACGACTGCTCATACCGGATCTGCCCAGTACGAGCCGAGGATTCAGCACCGGACCAAGGGACCACCCGGCTACAGCGTCATCGGGCTACGACCAATCACGCACCCTTTCAGGGCAGTCTCTTGGGGGCCATACCCGAGCCAAGCCACGCGCACAGACGTCCCGTGCTCAGTAGCATCGGACCCCGGACAGTGGTGACGGAGCCGTCATCGAACGGGGATACCGACCAAGCACGTGGTCTCCCGGTCCAACGAGCATTTTGCCCAGGGTGTGGAGAATTCTCATACTCCCTCCTGGCGGACAAGCTCAGGAAGTGGGGACTCACCTTCAATGGTCACACGGACCCACAGGCATTAATCGAGCGACTGGAGGAGCGAGTTGAATCCTACGGCGGGAGCCCCCTGTCGGGACTCCTGACAGGCAAAGCTGAAGGATGGTTCCGGACCTTCGAAATGCAGGGCCAGAGTTGGACAGATTTCCGCAAGGAGTTTCTGGACTTCTTCTTACCGCCCCGATACTTCCAACGCTTGGAAGACACCATCCGGACCCGGGAACAGAAGCTCCGAGAATTCTTCAGAGACTACATGATCGAGCTACGGCTGATGATGCAGCGTGCCAAGTTCACTCGGGAGCAGGAACTGGACCGAATCTACGAGAATCTCCGGCCGGACAACCAAATGTACACCCGAAGACAGGACTTCAATTCCCTCACAGACTTAACCCAGCTCGTCGCAGCGTACGAGACTGCACGAGACCGCGATTCCCCTCGCAGCAACGGAGCCGGACCAACCCACCGGCCCCGCGCAGCGTACTCCAGAAAAGAGACCACAGCATCGCGAGGCATCACAAACGGGACATCGAAAGGGGTTGCACGAGTGATCACTCAAGAGGAAGAACGGCCAATCGATGTGAGCCGAGCATACCGGAACTGTGGGGAGGTAGGACACTTTAGCCAAGCATGCACCAATCGGCAGAAGCTTTTCGGTTGGGATTGTGGCCGCCGAAACATCAGAACCATCTACTGCTTCCGGAAGACCGAGTCGGAAAACGGATCGAGTCTCCGCCCAGTAGGGACAAGGGCGAAGACACGCACTCAGGACCCGGCGTACCTCACCCATTGAGTATGGTCGCAGGAAGGATCGCAGCCCTGGTGACCATCAATGGGAGAGCCTTCTCGGCGACTCTTGACACTGGAGCAACCCGGTCGTTCGTCAGTCAAAGGGTGGCCGAAGAGCTGGGAACTGCTGAGAATCGACGAGAGGTGAGGACCAGGATCAGCCATGCGGACGGAACGCGGAAGGACATAGCCCAGGCGATAATGGCAAGGGTGCGCCTCGACCAACAGGAGACCCAGGTATCACTGCTAGTTCTGTCAACAGTGTTGGACGACGTCATCCTGGGTCTCGATATCCTTTGTGGTATCCGCGCGTGGATCCACTGTGGAAGGGCATACCTACAACTTAAGTTACGCCAGCCTCCCGGCTTTCCACCAACAGCAGTCGCATCGCCGCAGCCACGCACAGTCACGTTCGCCGATCCCCTCGTCACGACAAGTTGTCCCACGGCTGCCTCAACCCCCTCGAAGACGACGACAGCCCTCGACCCACGACAAAATCCCAGGAAACGAAGACGCAGCCAACGGCGCAAGACTTCGGGGCACCAAGACATACCCGCAAGTACGACCGGAAACACGGCGGCTCCGTTCGGTTTGTAGCTCGAACCGAACGAAACAACAAAACACGGAAACCTTGGCGTCAACGAGCACTCACGCCTTGTTGACCAAGGGATCCACCACACGGACACGACACAGGGCAGGAACCTTGGTGTCGACGAGCACACTCGCCTCGTCGACCAAAGCGTCTCCTGCGGAGCAGCAGAGAAACACGGAAACCTTGGCGTCAACGAGCACTCACGCCTCGTTCACCAGGGATCCACCACACAGCCACGACACAGGTCAGGAACCTTGGCGTCGACGAGCAAACTCGCCTCGCCGACCAAGGCGTCTCCTGCGGATCAGCGGAGCAACACGGACGCCTGGGCGTCAACGAGCAAACGTGCCTTGTTGACCACGGAGTTCACCCAAGGCACGAAACGAAAAGCCTCAACGCCAAGCCCCGACTGGACTCAACTCGCGTCCAGAGCAACCACAGAGACCAGGCCAACCCAACTCCCCCGCAAACGCAGAACCCTGGCACAACGGAGCTACGACCTAGAACCCCTAGCCGACGCAATGACTGCACGGGAAAGGAACCCTTTCCGTACACCATGCACAACCACAACACGAAAGGAGAACCCTTTTCGAACGAACATCGTCGTAGTACGACTACGACAGTGCCATGCTAGCAGCTGTCACCGCCATGGAACTGGAGGAACTCTCTCCGTGGCTACCAGATCCAGTCTCCACGCAGCCCCCCACGCCTGAAGCAGCAAAATTGCTAGGGGAAGAATTGGCAAAGTTTGATGGGCTGAACGGGATATCGCAAATTGCCGAGCACACAATTACCATGCGTGACGACAGGCCCGTGAAACAACGGTACTTTCCGAAGAATCCAGCCATGCAGAAAATCATCGATGCACAGGTGACAGAACTACTTCGAGACGGTCGAATTGAGCCATCCAGAAGCCCCCACAATCGTACTGTTGGGAAAGAAGATGGGAGAGATGCGTATGTGCGTGGACTATCGCTCTAAACGCTCTAAACGCTCGATCCGTGCCCGACGCATACCCCCTACCACGCATCACCCACATCCTGGAGAGGCTCCGGAACGCAAGTTATATTTCAACGTTGGATCTGAAGAACGGATACCGGCAAATCCCGGTAGCAGAGAAGCCACCGCATTCACCGTACCGGGCAGAGGGCTCTTCCACTGGCAGGTCATGCCATTTGGCCTTCACTCAGCACCAGCGACCTTTCATCGGGCCCCACATAGAGCCATACGCCTTTGCATATTTGGACGACATCATTGTCATCGGGTCAAGCCTAGAGGAGCACATCAAGAACTTGCGAGAAGTCTTCCGAAGGTTGCGAGAGGCAAACCTAGGCTGAACCGGAACAAATGCAGTTTCTTCAGGAAGAACCTGGTATACCTCGGACATGTAATCACCGAACAAGGCATTCACACCGACCCCGAGAAAGTCATCGCAGTCAAAAGACTGACACCACCCACCACGTTAAAGGAGCTGCGGCGTTGCATCGGAATGGCCTCATGGAATCGTCGATTCGTCCATAACTTCGCCACCATAGTGCAGCCAGAGACCACCCTCCTGAAAAACAACCAAAAGTGGGTTTGGACAGAGGATCAGCAGCAGGCTTTCAAAACGCTGAAGGAGAAATTGACTCAAACACCAGTGCTAGCTTGCCCGGATTTCAACGAGAGATTTGTTTTGCAGACAGACGGCATCGGGTCGTCGCCTACGCCAGCCGACGAAGGCCGAAGAACACTACTCCGCCACCGAGAAGGAGTGTCTGGCCATCGTCTGGGCCATCCGGAAGCTTCGATGTTTCTTGGAGGGCTACCATTTTGATGTGATTACGGATCACCTCGCATTAAAATGGCTGAACTCCATAGATAATCCCACCGGACGCATCGCTCGATGGGCATTGGAGCTTCAACAATATCAGTTCGATATCCACTATCGACGAGGAAACCAGAATGTCGCGGCCGACACCCTCCACGATAACCAGTAGAGTCATTGCAACGCGCCGAAGAAGAAGAAAACACCTGGTCCTGGCTGAGACGGTTATACAAACGGATTCAGGAACAACCAGAGAAGTTATCGGATTTCATCGTAGAAAATGGGCAGATCTACAAACAGGCCAGTAACAGATCAGTTGAGGAGGACCCCATCCAGTGGAAATTATGTGGAGACAAGAATCACCGAGCCAAGTCAAACCGGCTGGACAAATGCTGACACCTCAGGCTCAAGGACCACTTGACATCCTCTGCGCCGACTTCGTGGGTCCTTTGCCTCGATCCAAGCACGGGAATACCATGCTATTGGTGTTTTTCGACGCCTTTAGTAAATGGGTAGAATTGGTCCCACTGAGCAAAGCCACCACTGCTCTGCTGGAAAAAGCATTTCGAGAAAGAATTCTGGGTCAATTTGGTGTCCCCAGGAGGCTCGTTTGCGACAATGGGACCCAATTCACGAGCCGCTGGCTGGGATAGAACTGGAACACACGGCTCCCTATACCCCACAGCAGAACCCGACTGAGCGGGCTAACCGGACAATCAAAACGATGATTGCCCAATACATCGACGGAGACCAGCGGACGTGGGAGAAACTTCCCGAACTCAGCCTGGCGATCAACAGCAGCGCCTCCGACACGACAGGGTTCAGCCCAGCTTTCCTCGTGCTCGGACATGAGCCTCGGTTACCCGGAGCTCTATTCGAAGAGACAACCCCAGGCCTAGGCGAAGACATGCAAACACCCTCCGACAAGGCTACGAGACTACGTGACATCTTCCAAAGGGTGCGCAAAAAAACCCAACGCGCATCACAAGACCAGGAAAGGGCAGACCCACGATCGGAACACTAGTCATGCTACGCCAACACCACCTCTTCAAGGCGGCCGACAACTTCGCTGCAAAACTGGCACCCAAGTACGAGGGACCGTACCGAGTACTCCAGTTCCTATCCCCGAACATAGTACGCCTACACCAGCACACAGGACGGCAGCGACGAACCGCCGGGCTGGCAGATCTCAAGGCCTTCTACGAACAAGACGACGAAGACCACAACAACCACGAAGATACAGTAGCAGAAGACGAACCGGGCGGACGAGCACACGCGAGTTCATGAGGGCCACTTAGAGTAGTGCGCTGCCCTAATGTCCTCGCCCCGCAAGGGGCAACCGCGTCAACAGACACAGTAAGCCCAGTATAACTCCCCTTAAGGACTAGACATAAGCCACTGCATTGTATAATTTTAAGTATTAACATCACATTGTACATAACGATAGCTCCCACAAATTGTAAGTCGCACCTATAGGTAGGGCCAGGTACAAGGTAGCATTTAGATAGGCAGGATCTGATCTCCAAAAGTTTCTCCCCTTAGACACGTCGGCAATAACCACGCGGTTAACAAGAGGCAGGAGCTGGCTCGACCTAAACGCCACACCAGTAGCCCAGATCAGTCCCCGTACTCCGACATCAGCTCCGGCGAAGACCCAGGCCAGGACAGTTCCCTCCCTTTGATGGACCCCCGGGAGCAGGATCAGTACATCCGAGAATGGATGGAAGAAGGAGCCTTCGTAAGAGCCGCGATGGAGAGACGAAACGCCGGAGAAGACCTAGTTGAGGCCAGGGCATCCCCGGACTTACACGCCAGTCCCCCACCCATAAGCTGCGCCCAAAGTATTGGGGAGGACGAAACCACCTCCACTGAAACCACCTCCAGCTGCTACCCATTACTCGGCGAGGACGACACAACACCAGAGCTCACCCGTAGCGATTCCGGCATCGACCTGGCCTGGTTCAACTCGGACTCCCCGACACCTTCTCCTGGAACAACACCTCGCTTGAGCTCTATGAGGAGGCCGTGGGCGGGTTATTGGATTTGTTCCAAGAAGTCCCAGCCCTCAACGAGCTTCAGGATGAGCAGGAGTGGCCAGTGGCGCCAGAAGAGTGGCACGCCAGACCGACGCATACCAACGGCGTTGCAGAACAGCGTGAGGCAGCACCAACAAGCCCGGGAAGACGGACCCCGAAACCGGCATATCGAGGAGCACGAAGGTCGCGCCTTTAGGATCTCGATCAACCGGAGCGGTTTTCTATTCGGCCCCCGAAGTAGGAAGGGAGTGTGAAGGCGCAGAGCCCCTCACAACACACATGACACCGAGACACTATGAATATTCTGTTATTTTAATTACTTCTTTTGCCAGACACACATGACACCGACACACGATGAATATTTTGTTATTTTTATTTTTATTACTTATTTTGTTTTCCCTAGTTTGTAGTTCATCATATTAGGTTAAGAAATAGATAGTAAGAATCCTAAACAAATGCGCATTATTAATACGGGAATCGTGACCGTGGGGGCGGTTCACGGGAACTGTAACGAGCATCACTCACGGGAACCGTAACGAGCATCACTCACGGGAACCGTAACGAGTATCACTGACAGGCATCTCTAACGCAATACCCCGCCAACGCATAACGGAAGAATGGCCAAAGCAGGAACTAAAGAGAGAGAGCAGAGACCGCAGCAGAGAGATCGCCACAACGCAAGACCCCGCCAACAAATAACGGTAAACTGGAGCAGAGACCGCAGAGAGTGACAAACGCCGGCAGAGGCCACGGGCAGAGGCTACGGGCAGAGGCTCGAGCCTCGAGGCCTGGAGTGGCCGGCCGGAAAACTGAATCGGGAGTCGAATTTGAGCAGTGAAGAAAACGAGAAGTGCGCGATCCGAAAAAGGAAAACTATTCAAAGTGCCAGCAGAAAAGATCCACAGGATGTCAGGAGGAGATAGCGGGTAAGCTGGTCTCGAGCTACGGAATAGAAGCTAGGTGCGACAGGGACCCCTAATATAAAAATAATTCTTTAGTTAGACACGAGAGGCGAATAAAGTGAATTTTAGCAGAAAACTTGGAGTTTTTATATATATATCGATCATTTATTATTATAACCCGAAAGCCCTCGATTCTTAACCCCCCCCCCCATGCCGTATTCTGCCCCCAAATGGATGTTTCCTCTGCATGCCGGGAACTCAGCCAGTGGAGTTGTACGCGGATGCCACGACTTCCACGGACTGAGATTCCCCTCCCGTAGAAACATTGGGTATCACCGCTTGGCAAACGTGTACGCCACGCGATTTGCCAAGCCGGTGGTTGCCCCTTCCCGTTGAGTGCTCCCCCTACATCCCCTTTTCCTTCCATCCCGGTACACCACCTCGGCCACGCCATCCGCGGCCCGCCTCCCGCGCTTCTGCCCAGGCCAGGGTGTATGCTGCGCCGAACTCGTTAGCCACGAGTGGGGCTAATCCCTGCCCCCAGCAGCCACGCCATCCGCAGCATGCCCCTTTCGCCTATGCCCAAGCCCGGGGTACCCTGCGCAGCATTCGCTGGCCACGAGTGGAGGGTACCACCTCCTGCAGGCTGCGTGTGTTCCGACTACGCCATTTCACCGCACGCCCCTAGTCTAGGCCCCGGCCAAGTCATACGTCTGCACCCGGCCGATCCCTCTCTGTGGTCCGCCAAATACAAATAATTCTGTATTGGGACCGGGCCTTGGACCGACTGAGAAGCTGTACCCCGGCCGGAGACAGGAACAGAGAAAGGGGGGTATGAGGAGAGGGACATGCGGGGACGCCAGTCAGCGTCAGCGAAAGTCCGAGACAATCGTCGGACGACACATCCAAGCACCCACAATACTAAGGGACACTACGGGAAGGGAAGAGGCAAACAGGAGAGATATTAACCTATAATGTATCCCCTACACTCCCGGGCCCACTAAAATCGGACTCGAGTTACCACCAGAGCATTAGCTTCAATATTTTTTCTTTATTTTCGCCTCTGTACCCTGCCTACCGCACCGCTCAGCAACCCTACTCACGACGTGAGACTCGCTTACCCTAGCTCCGTATGTCGCCTCAGCACCCGTATTTCCGTCCTCCTGGTTGATGTTGTCCTCCGGAAGCAGTGTTTCTCGGTCAGACTATGTCCTTGCGCTCGGTTTTCACTAGCCCCCTGACTTAGTTGCGACTCGCCGTTATGAAACACTCGTATTACTCTGGAAAATAGTCCGCGATCGATTAGGCACGTCTGCCCTGTCTTGCGTCTAAGGGCGGACTTTTTCTACTCCTCCAGCTTTCTGATCGCAAGCCCTCTCTGCCGGTCTCGCCCTGCCCACGCTCTGCAGACGAGCCTTTGCTCTTTCCAGGTCGGTGTTTTGTCGCTCTCTTTGCGCTGGCCATGATCCACTGGGTAACGGTGTTTTTCCCGTTCTCTGCCGGTCTCTGTTCGTTCTCTCGTCTGTTCATGAGCCGCTGGATAACGGCGTTTTTCCTGTTCTCTGCCGGTCTCTGTCTGCTCTCTCGTCTGTCCTCTCCGTGTTGTTTATGGGCCGCTGGATAACGGCGTTTTCTTTTCCTGTCCTCTGCCGTTCCCTGTCTGCTCTCTCGTCTGTGCTCTCCGTGCTGTTCATAGGCCGCTGGATAGCGGCGTTTTCTTTTCCTGTCCTCTGCTGGTCTCTGTCCGTTCGCTGAGCTTTCGTTCTATTTCGAGTCGATGGGATCGTACTCTCTCTTGGTGGCGTGGGTGCGTTGCCGTGTTCTCTCTCTCGTTGGCGTTGGCTGTGTTGCTGGGCTCTCCTTTCTGTCGTTGGTGTTGGCTACGTGGCTGGGCTCTCTCTGTCGTTGTTGTGAGTGGGCGGCTCGGCTCTCTCTCCGTGATTGGCGTTGGCTAGGGATGGCACTTTTGTGATCGCGTTCGTGACCGTGGTCGTGGCGCCCTCCCTCCCACAAACAAGAAACGGTTCAAATCTTTTTGGCGCTTCGGGCCGTGTGATAAAATGAAGATTCCGGGGCAAATACTCTTTACCTAAATAATAATAACTAATAACATAGCCTCCATGGCCTTAATCCTTATAATAAATAGAACGTAATAGAGAAACAAAGGAAAAAAATATATGGGGGAGCGTACGCTCCTTCACATCCCCTCCATACTTCGGGGTGTTTTTTTATTTTTCATTTTTTCATTATTATTCATTTTTATGTGGAAGCACCGTCCGTCAAGGATCTCCAACCGTCGTATGCCCAATCGTGACATGGGGTTCCGTAAGTATACGGTAATGTTAGCGATCAGGTCCAGCGGTAGTTGATGGACGAAGGTGTTGGTCCGCAATTCTGCTGGGGCCACGGCCCAGGCTGCCTCGTCCTGCACTACTGCTATCTCTGGATGGAGACGGAAAAGCTGCAGTAGATCGGCTGTTTCCTCGATACTCAGCGGAAGACTGCGTTCCGAGCCGAGCAACTCCAACTCGTCGATATCATATAGTGGATGTGGAGTGTGGTCGACTAGGGGCGCGGCTTGTGGCGGCGGTATATCGCTGGATGGGTGCGGGCTTGCTGCCGCTTCCATTTGGTCTTTTTGAGGAGAAAAACTCAGGCTCATCAACGACCATTGGTCGGTCTCGGATTCATTAGGACGGGGTGCTAAGCCTTCTTCTTGTAGTCCTGCCTCTGATATGTCGGAGTAATGGGGCCCCGCCTCATTGGCTTCCGCGTCGACCTCCTCGTTCGATCTGGCCTCGGCCGGGCGTGGATTCACTAGGACCCAGTTGGCCCAGAGATCGGCTGCCCAATCCGCTGGATGGTGAGTAGCGTTTCCACCGCAGCTAGCCTTGGGGTTCATCAAAAGTTCTACCGAACCTTCGTCCATAAGCGAGGACGCCAGGGTCCCGGTGCTACGCAGTATGGTCTCGCGGTCATCTGCGTCCGTGGTGATGTTGTCGTCGTCTACTGCTGGGCCATAATTACCGAACCAGGACTGATCCCGAGCAGCGGCGCCGTGGTCCTGTGCCTGTGGGGCCTCAGCTACTGCTAAGCGTCCGTCTGGTGCCATCTCCTCGGGTGAGACTGTCGCGAGGGCTGCCGATCAAGCCAACCTTGGACAGACCGTAGTCGTTGCTCCACTGGGAGTCGTTCGTGCCAGGTGGCGATCAGTTGAAGGGCCCGAAGGAAATCGGCTTGTCTCGACGTTGACGGACCTCCGGGGTCGTAGCGTCGGCCGTTCGATCGGACCATGCTTCCGTCGCTCTGTCGCTTCATCTTCGTCGAGTCTAGGGAGGAAACTCCTATAGATTAGTGCCTGCCTGCCTTAACAAAGAAATCATACCCTCCCCATTATCTTGCTTGGGCGGTGCCTGTGAAAAAGTTTATACATGTTTTCTTAACTATTCCCATAAGGGGAGCTTATACTTGGCTTACGACCCTTGAGTTTTGCCCCTTTCGGGGCAAGGACGTTGTAGCAGCGCGCCACTTGTGGTACACTTGTAAATCTGTAGTTCATTCCGGTGTCTCCGGCGCCGGCTGCGGTTCGTCCTCATCGTCGGCTGCGGTTCGTCCTCATCGTCGGCAGCTCCGTGGAAGGCCTTCAGGTCCGACAAGCTCGCGGTAAGCTCGCGTAAGTCATACGTCTTCTTCTCGGTTTGGGACGTCTGCTGGGTGCTTGCTTGCACTACCTTGTAAATTTCCTGCAATCGGGTGGCCTGGTCGTGCGCGGGCTCGAGTTCTCCTGCTAGTCCCGGGGTCATCTCGTCGTACAATGCGCCAGGGAGTCTTGGTTCCCTCCCAAGTACCAGGAACGCAGGGCTGAAGCCGGTGGTATCTGAGGGGCTGCTATTCACGGCTAAGCTCAGTTCTGGGAGTAGGTCGTCCCAGGTCCGTTGGTCCGTCTCGATGATAGTTCTGTTGGCCCGTTCCTTCGGGTTTTGCTGGGGTGTATATGGAGCAGTGTGTTCCAGTTCCATGCCTGCTAATCCGCAGAACTTCCGGAAGGATCGGCTTGTGCATTGCGTGCCATTATCGTACACAAATTTCCGTGGGACTCCAAACCGACTGAGGATCCTCTCTCGGAACGCCTTTTCCAAATGGTCAGTGGTGGCTTTCCGTAGCGGTACCAATTCTACCCACTTGCAGAATAAGTCGAAGAACACTAAGAGCATCATGTTGCCATGCCTGGAGCGCGGCAGTGAGCCAACGAAATCCGCGCAAAGGATGTCGAAAGAGCCCTTTGCCTGACGCGTTTACATTTGCCCTGCTGGTTTACATTGGCTTACCTTAAACTTCTTACAGCTCTCACATCGCTGCACGTATCGCACCACATCCCGGTAGAGACCAGGCCAGTAATATCGTTGGATCACGCGGTTAGTAGTCTTCCGTATTTTTTGGTGGCCTGCTGTCGGATGGTCATGGCATTCTTGGAGTACTCGGCGTCGGTGGTCACTGGAAACACACAACTTCCACTGATGAGATTCCTCTTCGGCTGGTCGGTTCCCTGTCCTCTTGTAGATCTGGCCATTTTCGATTAAGAATTCGGCGCACTTCTCGGGCTGCGATCGGATCCGCTTGAGTAATCTCAGCCACCATGGGCATGTGGGTGGATCCTCCAGTGCTCGTCGTAAGGCTTCGATGGGCTGCCGGGAAAGGGCATCTGCTACGACATTTTGGCTCCCTTGCCGGTAATGAATGTCAAAGCGATACTGTTAGAGCTCTAGAGCCCATCGAGCGATGCGTCCGGTTGGGTTATTGATAGAGTTCAACCACTTTAGAGCTAGATGGTCGGTGATGACGTCAAAATGGTAGCCCTCCAGGTAACATCGTAACTTTCTTATGGCCCAAACGATGGCTAAGCACTCTTTTTTCGTTGCCGAGTAATTCTCCTCCGCTTTTAGGAGTCGTCGACTGGCGTAAGCTATGACCCTCTCCGGATATCTCCTGTGTCAAAACTGCTCCAAGTCCGTAGTCGCTTGCATCCGTTTGCAAGAAGAAGTCTGGGCAAGCTAGGACGGGTGCTTGAGTTAATTTCTCTTTCAACTCCTCGAATGCTGCTTTGCTGTTCCTCACTCCAGATCCACCTTTTGTCCTTCTTTAGGGGGCTTGACATGTGCTGTACGATAGTTACGAAACTCGGTACGAACCTGCGATACCAAGACGTCATCCTTAGGCATCGTCGCAGTTCTTTGACTGAACTTGAACTTGCATTTGTTCTGGTTTAACTTCAAGTTCGCTTCCCTCAATCTTCGGAAAACTTCCCGGAGGTTTTCGACGTGATCCTCGAGCACTGCTCCTATAACGATGATGTCATCGAGATACGCAAAAGCATGGGGTTCCATCTGGGGTCCGATAACACTATCCAGTGCCCTCTCAAACGTCGCTGATGCAGAATGAAGCCCGAACGGCATCACCTTCCAATGGAAGAGGCCTCTGCCCGGAACCGTGAACGCGGTGCACTCTCTACTTCCTTCCGCCAGGGGGATCTACCAGTACCCATTTTTGAGCTCCAACGTTGAAATGTAGCGCGCGTGGCGGAGTCTCTCGAGGATGTGGTTGATTCGAGGGACCGGGTATGCGTCTGGAACCGACCGTGCGTTGAGTTGCCGGTAGTCCACACTCATACGCATGTCTTCAGTTTTCTTCCCTACTAGCACGATCGGGGCGCTATGCGGACTCTTGGAAGCTTCGATGCGTCCGTCCCTTAATAGCTCGTCGACCTGCGCGTTGATGATCTTCTGCATGGCCGGGTTCGTGGGGAATACCTCTGTTTCACTGTCTTGTCGTCTTTCATAATGATCGTGTGCTGGGTTATGTGCGAGACGCCACTCAGCCCTTCGAAATTGGCCAACTCTTGTTCCAAGAACGCGGCCACCCATGCTGCGAGCGATGGTTCGGCCTCTGGGGGCATCTGGGGCGAGAGTTCCTCGGAGAGGGTCGAAGCTATGATGGCTAGGTTCACCGTGAGGTGCGTGGTCCGGTCCGTCTTCCGAAAAGGGTTACGTTGGCGGGCAGTGACGGCGTCAGCTAATGGCACTAGCTGATAGTCCGTGGGGAAACTAGGTTCGAGGTTACTGACCTTGCGCCACCCATTCCGCTTCGAGCAGGGCTCGCTGCAGTAAGTGGAGATGCTACTTCTCAGCGAGGTTTTCCGTGTCGTTGCGGCAGAATAGCTGGGCGCCTGTGGTCCAACTCGGTGCGTGGATCCCATCCTGGTACTGCTGCTGGGTCCATCATGATTGAGGCTTGGGTGCATTGTTCTAGTAGAGCTGCTGGGTCTGGCGTGGTCGAGGCTTGGATTAGTGGTCCGGATGGCGTCGTTTCGTGTCGTCTTCAGAGATGATTTGACGGCAGACGGACTGGCCCTGGGTGTGTCCAGCGGTGTCACAGTCATCTCCGTCCAAGTTCTGCTGATCCTTCTTGCGTCTGTCGATGATTTGAGGGCAGACGGACTGTTCCTGGGTGTGTCCAGCGGTGTCGCAGTCGTCTCCGTCAAAGTTCTATTAATCTTGCTTGCGTCTGTCGATGATTTGGCGGCAGACGGACTGGCCCTGGGTGTGTCCAGCGGTGTCACAGTCGTCTCCGTCAAAGTTCTGTTGCTGGGCCGGGTGCGGTCGGGGCTGGCTGACGTTGTCCTGGTAGAGCGGCTGAGTTCGGCGTGTTTGGTGTTCGATGGCGTTGTCCAGGTAGGGCGGCTGTGTTCGGCGTGTTCGGTGTTCGGTTGCGTTGTCTTGGTAGTGCGGCTGTGTGAGGTGCGGTGTTCGATGGCGTTGTCTTAGTGTTCGTCGCAGAGCTGGTCAAGGGCGGGGTCACGAGCGGCATGGTCAGGGAAGGATTGCCATAGGATGTCGCTGTGTGCGGCAGAGACGGCGATAATGCGGAGATGAGGTCGATTTCCCGGGTCAGTTGCAGGTATGCGCGTCCGCACAGGATTATCGCCTGAATTCCGCAAAAGAAAATCGAGCCCTAGTATGACGTCATCGACCAGCACGGGTAGTACCAATAGGGACACGTACGTTTCTCGTTGATCAAGCCGTACCTTGACTCTCACCACTTGCGTCACTTTTTTCGTGGTTCCATCCGCCAGGCAGACCTGTGTCCTTACACTCCGCATGCTCCTTTCTGTCCTTAGCTCCCTCACCATTCGATGGCTGATAAACGATCGGGTCGCTCCGGTATCCAACGTCACTGTCAATGGTAATTTTCCGATGGTGACTAGCGCGGCGATCCTGCCATTCTCCAAGTTTAAAGGATGCGTTACTCCTGGGGGTCCTGGGTGTACGTCTGCCCTCCTCTCCGCAATTCCGGCAGGCGCACATCTACCGGTCGGTCTCCATCCTGGGTGGTCACGCGGTTAGCTGTCTTGGCATTTCGGGAAGGTATTGCCTCGTCTGCAGTGGTACGTCAGTATGGGGGTACTCTTGGTTTGGTATCCGTAGAGTTGCTGGCTGGGTAGGTCTGTCCGCGATCCCGAGTCGCCTGGTACGCCACTACCAACTGTGTGAGCTCTCTCAACGTCCCGAACTCATGCCTCCGGGTGAATAATTGGTACTCGGGTCTAAGATTTTCATAGATCCTGTCTAATTCTCTTTCCGGCGTATATTGGGCTCGCTGCATCATGAGTCGGAGATCAAACAAGTTATCCTGAAATGCCTCTCCGGGTCGTTGATATCAGCTTCGGATAGTATCTTCCAGGCGCTGAAAATAACGAGGGGACAGGAAGAACTGTCGTACAGCCGAGGCTTCTCGGGGGAGCTCGGGGATTACTATGGATAGAGGTTGTTCCACCTGGATGCCCCCCTTCTGCTCTCGACGGCTAGATCCTGGTGACGGGGATACCGTCCTCTGGCTCCTCGGGCTGGGTGCCTAGCTCCTCGATTCGCTTTTCGATCGCTGTCGAGTTCTCTCTTTGTGAAATGAAAGCCGCTATTCGACTGCGCAACTCGTCCACGCTCCTTGTCTCGCTGAGGCCGAACTCTGCTGCGATATTCTGCAGTTCGTCCTTGCGTCGATACGAGATCCACTGTACGCCCATGCCGATAGCTGGATATCGAAGACGCTCAAGGTTAAACGTGCGGGGGAACATTTTCACACTGGGTCGCGGCCGCGGGGTACCGATTGAATCTGCACGAGGTCCTGGTCGGTGATCTGTATTGTCGAAGCGCCTTGGTATCCTGGGCAGGGGTCCTGGTGATCCTGCTTGAGGATCCTTGCTGTCGTCGGTCCTTGGTAAGCTGGTCGATGACTTCAGGTATCCTTGGTCCTTGGGACGGTCCTTGTTGTTGATCCTTGCTTAGGGAAGGTCCATGTTGTAGTCCTTGCCTAAGGAGGGTCCTGGTCGGTGATCCTGGTTATCCTGGTCGGCGAGTATCCTGGTTGTCGATCCTGCTTGTCCTGGTCGGCGGAACGGTTTAATACCCTGGTCACATTTTTAGCTCGAGGCCACGTTCAACCGTCTCGATCTGAAGCTGCGTGCGAACTGTAATTGTCGCTGATCCTTGGTGACCTGGCAGGGTATGTCCTGGTCGTTGATCCTGGTTATCCTGGTCGGCGTGTATCCTGGTCGTTGATCCTGATTATCCTGGTCGGTGGTGCGGTTTTGTACACTTACTTACTTCGATGCGACGGTCAACCGTCTCGATCTGAAGCTACCTACGAACTATCCTTCCCTGGGCTCGGTGTCCGAAATATATAGGCTGGTTTCAAGGAGAACCTCTGCCGCTCGCTGCGCCGCTGCCGGCTCGCTGCGGTCGTGTCACAGCCGATCCGCTGCCGTCGTGTCACAGCCGATACACTGGCGTCGGCCCCGACTCCACGCCTTCTCTCTCTCGGCTGCTGGGCTGCGTTTCTCTGCTGCTGGACAGCGTATCTCGGTGAGCGTGGTGGCCACGTGCTGATGCTATGGCTATGGAGGTTAGGGTGAGGAGGAGGTTAGTGACGCTGGCGACCACGTGGTTGTGAGCGCGGTACAGCACCGTTGCCCTTCGCTACTATTTCTTGCTCCATTTTCTCCTCTTCCGTGTTTCTGCTTCTACTTTCGCTGCTTGCCTGCGTTTGCCCGCTTTGACAACACAATTCCCTTCTAAAACAGCCCACTAAAAAAAAAAACCCTTGGCCGTTCAGAAAATTACGGAATCTCGCAGTCCCTGCTCGGGCGCCATCTATAAGGAAGCGATCTGCGCCAGGGTACAACTCTCAGTCACACCAGGGTCGAGATTACACGGAAATTTGAATACACGGTCAGCGTCCGGACCGCCAAGGGCGCGAAGCAATCGCCGGTCGGCACCTTTGGGGGTCGGCCGAACTACACACTACGGTAGGGGAGGAAGGGGAAATACAGCGACGCCAGTCAGCATCTGCAAAAGGCCGAGACAATTGGCGGACAGCGCTTTTGGGGACCCGTGTGCCCGCTAATTACTACGAAAGGAGAGAGAGAGGGGGATGAGGAGAGGAACATGCGGGGACGCCAGTCAGCGTCAGCGAAAGTCCGAGACAATCGTCGGACGGACTTTTTCTACTCCTCCAGCTTCCTGATCGCAAGCCCTCTCTGCCGGTCTCGCGCTGCCCACGCTCTGCCGACGAGCCTTTGCTCTTTCCAGGTCGGTGTTTTGTCGCTCTCTTTGCGCTGGCCATGATCCACTGGGTAACGGTGTTTTTCCCGTTCTCTGCCGGTCTCTGTTCGTTCTCTCGTCTGTTCATGAGCCGCTGGATAACGGCGTTTTTTCCTGTTCTCTGCCGGTCTCTGTCTGCTCTCTCGTCTGTCCTCTCCGTGTTGTTTATGGGCCGCTGGATAACGGCGTTTTCTTTTCCTCTTCTCTGCCGGTCTCTGTCTGCTCTCTCGTCTGTCCTCTCCGTGCTGTTCATGGGCCGCTGGATAACGGCGTTTTCTTTTCCTGTCCTCTGCTGGTCTCTGTCCGTTCGCTGAGCTTTCATTCTATTTCAAGTCGATGGGATCGTACTCTCTCTTGGTGGCGTGGGTGAGTTGCCGTGTTCTCTCTCTCGTTGGCGTTGGTTGTGTTGCTGGGCTCTCCTTTCTGTCGTTGGCGTTGGCTAGGGATGGCATCTTCCCGCTCTACCTCCACCCGTCCAAAAAACTAACAAACTCTCTTTTAGTGACCTATCAGAATGTTCGAGGCTTGCGTAGTAAGCTCAGCATTCTTTTCCTGGATAGTGTCGCATTTGCATCCAACGTTATTGTGTTTACCGAAACCTGGTTAAAGCCGGACATTCTTAGTTCCGAAGTTTTGGCAGGTCGGTACACAACTTTTAGAAAGGATCGTTCGTCTCGACGTGCAGGAGGGGTTCTGATTGCTGTGGACTCAAACTTCACGTCGGAACTTTTCACAGTCCAGATCCAGCAGGAACTGGAATTTCTGTGTGTAAAACTGATTCTTCCCGCTTTCTCAGTTTTCATAACTTGTTCGTATATTCCACCTTCTTCGGATATCGCAATTTACGAGCAGCATTTGTCCGCCTTAACCGCTATCTCTTCCTCGCTATCTGACAAAGATCACATGATAGTTCTTGGTGACGTCAACGTGCCAGGAATTGTTTGGTCTTCGGCAAATGAGTCTAATAGCCTGGTACCCATGGCACGTCATGACTTTGTTGACGGCTTGAGTGACCTGTCTCTGTCTCAAGTTAACCATGTTAAAAATTCCTTGGGTCGATTTCTTGATCTGTGCTTTTTAACGGATCCGACCGTAGCGTTGTTAACTCGAGTCCCCCCGCTCTCTATACCTGAAGATGCCTACCATCCTACTTTCGAAGTGTCGCTCGACCTAGGACGAACTGTACTGGATCGGTCGGGTAGACTACCCCAATGTGTCCGCTGCTTCCGTAAAGCCGAGTTTACGAAGCTTAATAACCTCATTAGGGATTTTGATTGGTCCGCTTTATATTTGTGCAGTGATGTTACGACAGGCACAAACATTTTCTATGATGCACTGGACTCACTTTTTGTCTCTTGTGTCCCACTTTCCTGTCCGATTAGATCAAGAAAACCCCCTTGGTTTACCAAGGAGCTATCTCATCTAAAAAACTTAAAATCAAGACTTTATAAAAAATTTCAAGAAGTTGGCTCTCCTTCTTCTCTCTCTCATTATGTAATAGCTCGGTCAAACTTTTCAGTTCTTAACGCTCAATGCTATCAGAATTACCTATCTCGATGCAGGATAAGTTTTTCTAAGGACCCCAAACAGTTCTACAGCTTTGTAAATAGTAAGCGTAGAACGTCCGCACACCCATCCTCGCTATCTTTCCGTAATACGTCGGCAGATAATGATCAGGCAATTGCCGATCTTTTTGCCCGTTTTTTCCAAACTACCTATTCGCAGGACGTTTACTCTGGTCAGCCGTATCCATACAGTTTACCGCGGTCGAACGGCATTTTCTGTCCTTTGCTAAATGAAAGCTCGTTGCTTCATGATCTACGAACAGTAAAGCCGGTGTTCTCACCGGGTCCGGACGGAGTTCCCGGCTGTGTACTCAGGTATTGTGCCGAGTCTCTGTGTGGGCCGTTGCTTAAACTGTTCAACCTATCTATAACTTCTTCATGCTTTCCCCGATATGGAAGGAGTCTTTTATAATTCCTCTCCATAAGAAAGGTAGCAAGTCTGACGCAATGAACTATAGAGGTATATCTAAGTTATCCGCTATTCCTAAAGTGTTTGAGAAAATTTTAACTCCGCACCTGCAGCACCTATGCAGATCACTTATATCTCCAACTCAACATGGATTTATAAGGCGGAGATCAACCACTACAAATTTATTGGAGTTTACCTCCTTTATAATAAAAGGCTTTCAAGATAATTTGCAGACGGATGTTGTTTACACCGATTTTAGTAAAGCGTTCGACTCTGTAAACCATTCCCTCCTAGCACAAAAGCTCGACCTTCTAGGGTTCCAGCCCAATCTCCTGAGATGGATTTCTAGCTACCTGTGTTCTAGGTCTCAAAGAGTCCTTTTCAAAAACTCCCTGTCCTCTCCAGTTATGGTGACTTCGGGTGTACCTTAGGGCAGCCATCTAGGCCCCTTACTCTTTACTCTCTTTATAAATGACCTACCTTCTGTATTAACATACTCTCGAGTACTAATGTATGCGGATGATGCTAAGCTCTGTGTCCAGTATAAGGACATTTCTTTCCAATCCAGGTTGCAATCCGATCTCGATAGATTTCAGTCTTGGTGTTGTGCAAATTTATTAAACCTTAACGCTTCAAAATGTAAAGAAATGACTTTTCATCGCTCCAGCGCCTTTCTGGTTCCTTACACCCTTTGTGGTGGTTCTCTTGAGAGAATTACCCGGGTTGATGATCTTGGTGTTCTATTAGATCCCAAGTTAAAGTTTTCAGAACACATTTCCACCATGGTGAATAAGGCCATGGGCGTGCTTGGTTTATAAAGAGGTGGTCAAAGGAATTTGACGACCCCTATATAACAAAGACTCTCTACACCTCTCTGGTTCGTCCGATTTTAGAATACGGCTCTTGTGTATGGTGCCCTCAGTACAACGTACACCAAGACCGTATAGAATCAGTTCAGAAAAACTTTTTACTTTTTGCTCTTCGCGGCCTCAGCTGGGATGCAAGTGTGAGACTGCCGTCTTACTCTAATAGATTGCTCTTAATAAACCTTCCAACCTTAGCTAATCGTAGGAAAATGCTTGGCGTGATTTTTGTGCACAACTTGATCAAGGGTGACGTAGATAGCCCTGACCTGTTGAGCCGCATAAACTTCACGATTCCTATTAGAAGCACTAGGAACTATACACCGTTGTTTCTTCCGCTTTGTAGATCGAATTACTCCTTGCATGAACCATTTAGGGTCCTATGCTCGGATTATAATTCCCTCTACCATATTATATCTACCACTAACTCCCTTCCTAGTCTTAAATTACTGATACTCCTACATCTTTCCCGTAATTAGTAATTACTTTTCTTCTTTAGTTAGATTAGTTCTACTTTTTCTCGAACACTAGTCTAACACCTATCTTTCCTGCATGTCTGCGATCGGTTCGGCTTACGAGTCGCGCGTCATGCGGCAGCGCCCCTCGGTCGGTTGGGCGGGGGGTGGGCTGCGTTCTTGCCTGGCATCCGCGCGTAACAGCCATCGGCTGGTGTCGCTTGGGCCACTTGACGGTGCAGTCATTGCATATCAACGTCCTTAAGAAAAAAAAAAAATGTCACTTTTAAGGTCGTGCTCGTGATCGTGATCGCGGCGCCCTCCCTCCAACAAAATCAAGAAACGGTTCTAATTCTTATTGGCGCTTAGGGCCGTGTATTAAACTAAAGAATTCGGGGCAAATACTTTTAAACCTAAATAATAATAATCAGGGAACGTAATCATTATGAGTTATTTTTTAAAAATCACGTCATAATGCTTATATAATGATTTTTAGGATTTTCCTCACGGATAATGATTAATTTTGATTAATTTTATAATAATCATAAATAATTATTATTTTTAATCAAAAAAAAAAAAACTCAAAAATAATGATTATCAATGATTTTTATTTTTTTCGCTTAAAATAAAACTCAACAATAGCTTACGGCTTCCATGTACCACTTTCCGCCGATGTGATTACATACTCTTGATCTGCGATTTAATGACTTTCATATGATACATCACATGTCCTTCAAGGACGACTTTTAAGGATTCAACTATTTTCTATCAAATTTCATTTATGCCTCTATAGTCTGTTGTAGTAAGTACATACATATGTAGTATTTAGTATTTTGGATATAATAATAGTAATATTGGATATTACGGGCTGTCATAGGGCAAACATAGATAACGCCGAGCATAGATAAGGCCGAGCATAGATAACGAACAGAAGCGCTAGCTTTGAGAGAACGTTTAGCAGGGCAAGCAAGTGCAAGAATTAACATAATATGTACATATGTATGTATAAATATGTAGGAATGTAAATGTACGGTTGAAGGCCAAAAAAATAGCTGCTATTTGGCCAGCCGCTATTTGGCGGGGATCTGCCCCGAACACATTTCTTAGAACAATTTTTACCTATAAAGGGTTTTGCTTCGTTTAAAATCAATGATTGCTTTTAAAGTTGCAATAATAAACAAATGATCAAACAGATAAGCCACTAAGGTAAGTAGGAAATCCTACAAAAGATTACACAACTGTAAAATACCCTGTACTTATCAATTAACTATAAAACCATTGTCAATGTAAGGTACTCGGCCCAAATGATGAAATCTTAGGATATGATTTTTGCACTTGAACATTTTCCTCAACATTTATTTGCTTTATACTTAGTCGGAACACACCCAACAGACTATTTAAGTGCAGGGTATAATAAGACCCGTTAGTGGGATTATTATTTTGGCGACGCTTGACTCTGCACATGCATTGTTGTTATCTATTTTTAAAATAATTTAAAATGAAATTCTCAGTAACGATGGGCAAAAACGAAGCCAAAAATGCCTGCATCGATTTAGTGACCGTGGACAAACTTCCTCTAGCTGTTCTGGACTCAAAAGGATTTAAGACGCTAACTGCTCAAATTTTTAGCGGCGTAGATATTCAACCTATCACATCGAGGAACATAATGGGCTACGTCGATGAAACATTTAATTCCATTAAATCGGATATAATGGCCGCTCTGAAAAACCGAGTAATTTGCCTAAAAATAGACACTGCAACAAGGTGCAATCGTGGCATTCTCGGCGTTAATGTGCAATACGTTAACTCGGATAAAATTATTATAAAGACTTTGGGTCTTATTGAACTGAAGACATCGCACACCTCTCAAAATCTGTGTAGTGAAATTAAAACACTATTAAATGAGTTCAATTTACGCAAAGAGCAAATATACACCATTACTACGGATAACGGCAGGAACATGGTGAAAGCAGTGGATTTAATGAATAGCGAACTTTCCGATGGCGATGACAGCGACAATGTAGCCCAAGACATTAATGATGAAGAGCTTACCAAAAATTTAAAAATCAATTCTATTAGCTCCATCAAATGTGCTGCCCACACCCTTCAGCTAGCGGTGAAAGATTTCATGCAAAGCTTGGAATCCACTGATTTCATTGAAAAAGCGCGGAAAATTGTAAAGCTTTTACGGACGCCGTCATATAGGTGAGATTAAGCTTATTAGCTTGTTACATATAAGTCAAAATTAATATAAAATCTTATCATCATCAAGGTATTTGATAACTGCAATTGATCCCTACAGTAGTGTGTGGCCTGGTGGGCGCACAGGGTGTCGTCCGGCGCTTGCCTCGACACCATGGGCGACGCTGGCGTAGACACGGGTACCCAGAAGGTCCGCGGGATGAGTGTCCCGGCCTTTTGGAGACGCTGACTGGCGTCGCTGTATCCCGTTCCCCGTAGGTAGTGGACAGTCGGATCCCTCGGATGCCGTCCGGCGATCGCCTCGGACGTCCTAGAGGATCCGGCTCGATGTACTTGTGGTGGCCGGAAGAGTGGCCATGGTTCCTGTTGTTGTAGCTGCGCCTACTAGTGTTTCCTCCACCCGCTATACAAGCCCTAAATCCCCACCCCCCTTGGCCGTGCCTGAGCTCGGAGTCCCGGCAAATTACAAATATTCTGTAATTTCGACCCTGGCGGGACTGAGAGTTACACCCCGGCCCAGAACGCTTCCTTACAATATTCACTACAAAGATTGTTACCATTACCAATTAATAAAACCGAATATGTAATAGCACCTAATTTCGTAGCGTATAATGAGAAACTAATGTATTATTACACAAAGAAATGTAATCAAATAAGAAAACTTTATATTTGTAAACACGATAGAATTGTAAACAGGGTCAATTAAGTGTGCCTGAGGAATCTTATACAGGGGAAAGCGGCGGAATGTGAGACAAAAGATGTAGGATTCCGCTGAGAGATCTTTGAACCTGAGGAAGGCTACATCGCAATATTTAACGGTGAAAAGTGTTATGGCCCGCCTTTTTACCACCCTGGTCTATCGCTCCCAGCTAGCTCTCGGGTAAGTCAGGGGTGTTTTCGACCCGATAGACCAAGGGACGGACTGAACAACAAAACAAAAATATTATAACAACAATTAACATCAAACGTGTGTAACGGACTTGCTTTCGTTGGCACTCTATTTAGCGTGGGCAGTAGGTGTTTTTGCCCCTAGCGAGGCCCTCCCTTCCATGAGCACTGCTGGCCTTTATGCTTTGTGCTCGCTTTATCATTCTTCTGGTTTCGACCCTTTTTCCCGCTCTCGCCTCACCCAACTACAGATTTCTACTCACTCATTTTTTTTGTTTTCAATCATAAATCATCTTATATTATTTTTGTCTTTCTGGTCCTAACTAAACATTAAACAATAAATTTAACTTCGACTAACAATAAAGAAATACTAACAAAAATATATTGACAAATAAATATCCTAAACTAAAAAAAATCAACCCGAAATCTATTGCACCCCATTTTGAATGAATGTAAATAAAGATTGGCAATCAGTGAAAATAACCCCAAAATTAAGACTAAGAGCTCTTACTTAAGGTGGTTAGTAGTGCGTTGTATGTGTTTAAGAATTGCAGGGGGGAAGGGGGGGGAAAGTGCAATAGCGTTCGTTCACATATAAACTATTTTTCCTTTTTTTTTTTCTTGAAATAGACTTATTTTAATAACTGTGTTCTTTTTTTTTCTTTTTTTGTTTTCTTTTTTATTTCTTTTTTTAATCTTTTGTACCGAGTATATAATTGTGACTGATAGTGACTGTGACTAGGGTGATGGTTGTTAATGGCACATCGATAGAGGAATTGGTGTTAGGGTATGTATGTAAAAGGTAGTAGGAAGGCCGGCCAACTGAAGGAGCGTCGGTTAACGGCAGTAACAGTAGCAGCAGTACCAGCACCAGCAGATTAAATAATATCTCTCTCATAAAGAGAGACGGAAAAAAAGTTGTAAGCCGCATGTCTCAGCAGAGGAAGCGACACAGAAGAAGCCAAAAAGAAGATCCGAAAAAAAACGGTTGTTTCAAGCAGGCTGCCCGTGAGAGTATTGCGCAGCAGAGTCATAACGGAAAATATAACTGTACCACCAGCCGAGAATATGCAGCAAAACGAAGACCCAAGTGAATCAGTGGCAGGCGGGAACAATCGTCAAAACAACACAAACATGGAAGCGATGAGTTCAACAAGACTGGAGGAAAACACAAAGACGCTCCAACAACTGGTGCAACTTCTCACGATGAAAATAAGCGCTGATGAAATGGATAAGAAAAATGATGCAAAGCTGGTAGTGGAAAATGTTTCCAAAATTATTCCAGAGTTCAGTGGAGAAAATATGTCGGTACAGCAGTGGTTTAATAATTTCGAGCTAAACGCTGAAGCATACGGACTAAACGACAAACAAAAATATGTGCAGGCACGAGCAAAAATGACATGTACTGCCGCTCTTTTTCTCGAATCCACAGCAGTGTATGAGTATGGCCAGTTACGTCATCAACTTTTACAAGAGTTTGAGAGTGATCGTTTATGCAGTGCTGAAATTCACAATCAGTTGTCGGTGCGAGTGAAAACTAACAATGAAAGTTTTCATGAATATATACTGCAAATGAAACGAATTGCTGCGCGTGGGACAATAGATACAGAGTCGGTGATTCGATACATTGTCGACGGATTGAAATTAAAAACGGATTATAAGTACACTTTGTATGGATGCAGTTCGTATAAACAGCTGAAAGAGAAATACGAAATCTACGAAAGAACGCTGCCAGCTGAGGAGGGTGTGACGCTGAAAAGGAAAGATTCACAGTCGTTCGTCAAGAAGCCCAATCTAACCAACTATACGAGAAAGCAGCATTGCTATAATTGTGGATCCTTAGAGCATCTACGTAAGGATTGCCGAGCTGCATTAAAGTGTTTCCGCTGCAACCTGACTGGACACATGTCGAAAGATTGCCCGAGTGCTGCTGCCGTAAACGTGGCATACGAGGAAAAACGCCTAAAGTCACTCAAAATCAACAATGTGCAAGTCAAAGGGCTCATAGACACAGGTGCAGATGTTTCACTAGTAAAGATGTCTGTGTTTGGGAAAATGAGTGGCGCCCATCTGCAACCAAGCTCGTCAACTTTGAGAGGACTTGGAAACATCATCACACGCTCCTCTGGGCAGTTCTTGGTAGAAATGGAGATCGACGGAATGTGCCTGGCACATAAGTTCCTTGTGGTGGCCGATCATGCCGTCGGATGCCAAGTGCTGCTGGGACACGACTTTATATCAAAGTTCACGATGACGTCAACGCCGGGAGGATATCAGTTTTCTCCCCTTTCGGGGGATGAGCGAAAATTTCGCGAAATTGTTCACCATCATGGACCTGGAAAATGGATTCTTTCACGTTCCTGTGGAAGAAAGCAGCAAGAAGTATACGGCGTTCATAACGAAGGAAGGCCTCTTTGAATTCAATCGCGCGCCTTTTGGTTTTTGCAATTCGCCAGCAGTTTTCATCCGTTTTATAAGTCATGTATTTCAAAACCTCATAAATAAAAACGACGCTCATCATCAAATTTCGCCAGCCGTACAGTAATCGTCAAGAAAAAGGATGGAAGCTGCCGGGTCTGCGTGGACTATCGTCAGCTGAATAAGATGGTCTTGAAATATTGCTTCCCCGTTCCAATCGTTGAGGATGTGCTGGAGAAACTGGAAAATGCGAAATTGTTCACCATCATGGACCTGGAAAATGGATTCTTTCACGTTCCTGTGGAAGAAAGCAGCAAGAAGTATACGGCGTTCATAACGAAGGAAGGCCTCTTTGAATTCAATCGCGCGCCTTTTGGTTTTTGCAATTCGCCAGCAGTTTTCATCCGTTTTATAAGTCATGTATTTCAAAACCTCATAAATAAAAACATTTTTGACCTGTACATGGACGATATTGTTATACACGCCGAAACCGCCGACGAATGCCTGGGAAAGCTGAAGAAAGTTTTTGACGCAGCAGCTGAATACGGACTAAAGATGAAGTGGAAGAAGTACCGATTCCTGCAGTCCGCTATTACATTTTTGGGTCATCAAGTTGGAGGAGGAGAAATTAAGCCTGGATTAGAGAAGACCAAAGCCATCAGAAAGTTCCCGATGCCGCAAAACGTAAAGGCCGTGCAGTCCTTTTTAGGATTAACTGGGTTTTTTCGTAAATTTATAAAAAACTATTCGATAATCGCAAAACCATTGACGAATCTGCTGAGAAAAGACGTTAAGTTTAAAATGGGTCTGGAGGAGCAGCAGGCGGTAGCCATATTAAAGGAGGCATTGGTAAATGAACCGTTGTTGAGGCTCTATCGAAGGAATGCAAAAACCGAGATCCACACTGATGCTTCGAAGGATGGGTTCGCAGCCGCGCTGATGCAGTGGCACGAAGAACTATTGCATCCGATCTTATTCTGGAGTAACAAAACCTCGGAGTCCGAGGCACGACAGCATAGCTATATATTAGAAGCCAAAGCTATTTTTCTCGCGTGCTTAAAATTCTGCCAGTACATACTCGGAACCAACTTTAAGCTCGTGACTGATTGCGCCGCTTTTAAGCAGACGTTAAGAAAGAAGGACGTTTCGCGGAGGTAGCCCAATGGGTTCTGTATCTGCAGGACTACGATTTTGAGGTGGAACACAGACCAGGGGAACGGCTGAAGCATGTGGATTGCCTGAGTCGATACCCAATTGATGTCATGATGGTATCGTCGGAAGTCACAGCAAGGATTAAGAAAGCCCAGCAGGAGGATACGATGATCAAGGCAGTTACCGAAGTTCTTAAAAGCAAACCGTATGACAACTTTAAATTAAAGGCTGGTCTTGTATACAAGGTTGTGCAAGGCACGGATTTGTTGGCAATACCGAAATCACAAGAGAGGGAGATAATAACCGAGGCTCACAACGCAGGACACTTTGCCGCACAAAAAACGATGCATGCCGTACAGCAGATTATTGGATTCCACATCTGGAAGGAAAAGTAATGCAAATCATAAGAAACTGTATGAAATGCATAATCTACAACAAGAAGCTAAGAAAAAAAGAAGGATTTTTGCACCAAATCGATAAAGGTTCAGAGCCGCTTCATACTCTACATGTGGATCATCTGGGACCGATGGATGCTACTTCAAAGCAGTACAAGTACATCTTCGCGATGGTGGATAGCTTTAGCAAGTTCGTATGGAAGTATACCTTTAAAACAACAGGCGCAGACGAAGTTCTCAAGAGGTTAAAGGAATGGTCTGATATCTTTGGAAATCCGGTTCGTATAGTAAGCGATCTCGGAGCAGCATTTACGTCTTCTAGCTTTGACGAGTTTGTGAAGGAAGAGAACATCGAACACGTATGGAGTACCAAAGGGGTGCCAAGGGGCAACGGACAAATTGAACGCGTGAACCGATCGATTCTGAGCATTATTTCCAAATTGTCGTCGAAGGAACCTGGAAGATGGTATAAGTTCGTACCTCGAGTTCAGAGGGCTATTAATAGCACTGTTCATGGGTCAACAAAGCGTTGTTTATTTGAGCTAATGATCGGAGTAAAAATGCGTTGTGGACCAGATAGCGATATCCTGCAGCTGATAGAAAAGGAGATGGTTGATAATTTTGATGACGAAAGACAGAAGATGCGACAAGAAGCAAAAGAAAATATTCAGCAGGCGCAAAACAGATACAAGGAACCAGGGACCGTAATCATTATAAGTTATATTTTAAAAATCACGTCATAATGATTATATAATGATTTTTAGGATTTTCCTCACGGATAATGATTAATTTTGATTAATTTTATAATAATCATAAATAATTATTATTTTTGATCAAAAAAAAAAAAACTCAAAAATAATGATTATCAATGATTTTTATTTTTTTCGCTTAAAATAAAACTCAACAATAGCTTACGGCTTCCATGTACCACTTTCCGCCGATGTGATTACATACTCTTGATCTGCGATTTAATGACTTTCATATGATACATCACATGTCCTTCAAGGACGACTTTTAAGGATTCAACTATTTTCTATTAAATTTCATTTATGCCTCTATAGTCTATTGTAGTATATACAGTGGCTCAAAGCCAAAACCATGCAGTGTCAAATAAAAAAATTAAGGTGGTACAGATTTCTACGTCCATTAGAAGTGGATGATTTATTTATTACAAAAAAACAAAATAATCATTATTTACGGTCCCTGATAATAATTAATAACAGAGCCTCCATGGCCTTAATCCTAATAATAAATGAAATGATAACGTAGAAGACAGAACAAAGGAAAAAATATGTGGGGGAGCGTACGCTACTTCACAATATGAACTGGGAGTTTGATGCCCAGCTTGAAGTGTTTAGACTGTGAGCTATATTTGTTTGATGACCAGTATGACGTGCTTAGATTGTGAGCTATTTTTTTTAATAGACAGTTTAATATGATTTTAGACTGGGAGCTATATTTGTTTGATGGCCAGTTTGAAGTGCTCAGACTGTGAGCAATAATTATTTGATGGCCAGTTTAATATGATTTAAGACTGTGAGCTATGATTATTTGATTGTCAGTAAAATGCGGTCAAGAACTCTATCTTCTTTGCTGTTGGCCGGGTTTTTGTGGTATAAAGTGAAGGCTAATGGTTGTTTTACTAATTCAATTAGACAAACTTGTGATAATCCGTATCTCAGGGTAGCATAATTAAATCGATTTAAAATTAAAGTTAGTTTTAAGAAAATGTTTTTTACATCAAATGAGTAATACATTTTTGACGATTTTTATTTTTTTGAGAAATTTTAGAATTTAAAGTAAAGAAAACCAAAGTTATAAGGAAGATAGGAAAATAATTGTGATTTGAAAACACACCAGTACGTGTAGGTCAGGGCAGCTTTGCACATGTGCGCACACATATGAACGTACTTGCAGGTTCTGTCTTTGGATGGACATTCGCATCAGAAAACGAGGGATGATTTCAGATTTGATGCGCAAGTATGACACTACAATCTGTATGGACCCATTTATTACCCATTTATATGTCATTAATATCCACTATGCTACTTTTTTATATGTGATCAAAAATATCATTATATAATACAATAAACCATACAATTAAATATATATTTGTAAATATATATATATATATATATATATATATATATATATATATATATATATATATATATATATATATATATATATATATATATAAAAGAAAGTCGTGTTAGTTACACCACTTATAACTCAAGAACGGCAGAACAGATTTGGCTGAAAATTGGTAGGGAGGTAGCTTAGAGCCAGGAGACGGACATAGGATACTTTTTATCCCGTTCGACAGCGTTCCCGTGTGACTTGACATGAAACGTCAGTCACTATAAAACGTGGTATAACAAAAAAGAATCAGACTTGGAATAACAAAACGCAAATGACAGCTATGTAACTGACGTAAAATGACAGCTATGTAACAATCGCTGAAGCCATTATCTCTGCATCTCCAAGTCAGATACGCACATTATTCGCTATCATAATTTCGACATGTTTTCCATCAAACCCATGTAACCTGTGGCACAAATACAAGGATAGTATGTCAGAAGATATTTTACATCAAAGTCGTGTCAGTTCCAGAAATCACGATTTTGAGATGAATGAGGAGATACATAATCGTGCTTTACTCTTGATCGAAGATATGTGTTACCTCATGTGCGGTAATTTATTAATCAGGTTAGGAATGCCAGCGCCAAATCGTGAAATGAATGACGCATTTAATCGAGAATTGGAACGGGAACGTGAATATGATCACCAGGAATTAGATTTAGTAGTTCAAAGGAAAGTACCCCTGTTGAATTACCAACAAAAGGAAGTTTATGATACTTTAATGAAGGCAATCGCTGATGAAAATGGTGGTTTATATTTCCCAGATGCCCCTGGTGGAACTGGCAAGACATTCCTTATGTCATTAGTTTTAGCAACTTTTCGGGCGAGATCCAACATAGCGGTTGCAGTTGCTTCTTCTGGAATAGCAGCCACATTGTTAGAAGGATGCCGTACGGCTCATTCAGCATTCAAATTACCGTTAAATCTTCAAACTATTGAAGAACCAACGTGTAATATTGCAAAACACTCAGCAATGGCCAAAGTTTTAGCGGCATCGAAAATCATCATCTGGGACGAATGCACAATGGCGCATAAACGTGCATTAGAAGCACTTAACCGAACATTAAAAGATTTACGCAATGACTCGAGATGTTTTGGAGGAGCAATGATTTTACTGTCTGGCGATTTCCGCCAAATACTGCCAGTAATTCCAAGATCTACGGCTGCCGATGAAATAACCGCTTGCCTCAAATCGTCAAATCTATGGCGCTATGTGAAGAAACTGCAGCTGACAACAAACATGAGAGTTACATTGCTTAATGATACATCTGCTGAAGATTTCTCGGAGCAATTGCTGACTATCGGTAATGGTCAAGTACCTGTCGATGAATCGAGCGGATTAATATCATTTCCAAATAATTTCTGTAATTTTGTCTCATCAAAAGACGAACTTATCAACAATGTATTTCCAAATATTATTTCTAACTACAAAAATAATGAATGGTTGAGTGAGCGAGCAATTTTAGCGGCTAAGAATAAAGATGTAGATGACCTGAACTACATAATTCAAAATAAGATCATTGGAACAATGCATTCATTCAAATCTATTGACTGCGTCACAAATGAAGATGAAGCCACCAACTATCCAATTGAATTTTTAAACTCTTTGGACGTGCCTGGCTTACCACCGCACAATTTACGCCTAAAGGTTGGCTCCGTAGTAATCATGCTTCGAAACATAAACCAACCAAAACTGTGCAACGGTACGCGTTTGGTGGTTAGTAAATTTATGAACAATGTAATTTACGCTACGATAATGATAGGAAAATTCAAAGGTGAGGAAGTTCTCATTCCGAGGATCCCGATGATCCCAACCGATATGCCGTTTGAATTTAAAAGACTTCAATTTCCGATACGTCTTGCATTTTCCATGACCATCAACAAATCACAAGGCCAATCCTTAAAAGTTTGTGGTTTAAATCAAGAACATCCATGTTTTTCCCATGGTCAATTATACGTGGCATGTTCACGGATCGGAAGACCATCTGCGTTGTTTGTTTTTGCACCTGATAATAAAACAAAAAATGTCGTGTATCACAAGGTACTTAAGTGAAGAGCAACTTATGTTTTTAAATACAGAAATAATAATGAATGATTAATGTAGTTATTTAATTTTTTTTTGTATTTTTTCTATTAAAAAAAAACACAATCTGCTTATTTATTGCCATTAAGGCGGAACAAAGTTCGCCGGGTCAGCTAGTATATATATATATATATCACATCATTATATTAGTATATTCTATAATAAACAAAGTTAGCATCTAAAGCAAGTACAAAATATCAATTATTCTGGTATTATAAGGCAAGCGTCTTCAAAAAGGGTCGACTTTAAAAATGCTAAAGTGATGGGTGGCGTGAGCGCAAAAATCAAAACGAGGGGGAACGTTGTGAGCCACGGCAAAGGCCGCGTCTCTAATTTATACCCGATACTCAGTCAGTATATACATACATATATGAGCTTACGATTTACGCTATTTATTATATGTTCGCAAAAGGGACGAATAAAATTTTGGGCAAAACAGAATATTTCAAATAATTAAGACAAACCATTTTTGAAATATTTATATACACATATGTATTCATTTTTGTTTACATATGCTTTTTACATCTGGTTCTACATTTCTACATGTACATGTATAACTACATATTCGAGACTTGGAAGTGTTTGCGAGAGAGAGAGGGAATGAGTAAGATCTTAGCTGGCGTTGCGTAGCGACTGAAATTTCATTGCTTCCTTCTGGCTATAATAATGATCCGACCTGATCCAGAGAGAGCGAGAGGGAACGATGACTTTCGAAATGGGTTTCCTCATTGCGGCTACAATAATGATCCGATCTGATCCCAATTCAACACTTTGATAGAAAGAGTCATTCTCTATCATTCTGCGTTTTTAGTTTTATCGTATCTTCAAAATTGTGTATGCCACAGATTTTCGCCCTTTGTGTGGGCGGAAGTGGGCGGAGTACTGTGATAACAGAGGACACTGGATACAAAATTTGGTAACTCTAGCTTTCCTAGTCTCTGAGTTATAGGCGCTAATGAAGACGGACAGACTGACAGACAGACATGGCTAAATCGACTCGGCTATTGATGCTGATCAAGAATATATACATTTTATGGGGTCGGAAACGCTTCCTTCTGGGCGTTACACACATCCGTTATCACCACAAATCTAATATACCCCTATACTCTTCGAGTACCGGGTATAACAAAGTTGAGAGAGCACAAATTTCAGTTGTGCGCTCATACACACTTGCAAACACGCAAAGTACGTGAGAATGCATGTGCACACATACAATAACAACACAGTCTCTGGGAGCCAATACATGTTGCCTCGCTGCGGACACCAACATGTATGAACTGTCCCATCTATATACTGTATGGTTAGTGACCGAACCCAAGCATTGTCTTGGAATCGTGCACCGAACCGTTTCCATTTTTATTTAAGGGTTCGGTCCAAGAAAATATAAATATGAAATATGTACCGACAACCCACTGACTTTGGGTGGGAATCGATTCATTCGGATCTGATGTCGTCATGTTCGGCTCATGATGTGCCGCGAGCCGAACGAACTCTCATTTTCTACCTGCTTGTTTCTAGATCTGTTTTGTCTTGTTTCGTCCCATTTTAGTGTATGTGTGCACATGCATTCTCACGTACTTTGCGTGTTTGCAATAGTATGGATGGGTGCTAGAACTGAAATTTTGTGTGTTCTTCTTCAGCTTGTTGACGAACTGACCTACCGCCACAAAATAAATGAAGAATTGGCAGGGTGGGTGGGGTGAGTGTTGGTAGGACACATGGGGGAAGAAGAAGTATATATAGTATATATACAAACTATACACCGTTGTTTCTTCCGCTTTGTAGATCGAATTATTCCTTGCATGAACCGTTTAGGGTCCTATGCTCAGATTATAATTCCCTCTACCATATTATATCTACTACTAACTCCCTTCCTTGTCTTACATTACTGAAACTCTCATATCATTCTCGTAATTAAAAATTGAATAGTTTTTTAGTTAGATTCGCTGCGGTCGTGTCACAGCCGATCCGCTGCCGTCGTGTCACAGCCGATACACTGGCGTCGGCCCCGACTCCACGCCTTCTCTCTCTCGGCTGCTGGGCTGCGTTTCTCTGCTGCTGGACAGCGTATCTCGGTGAGCGTGGTGGCCACGTGCTGATGCTATGGCTATGGAGGTTAGGGTGAGGAGGAGGTTAGTGACGCTGGCGACCACGTGGTTGTGAGCGCGGTACAGCACCGTTGCCCTTCGCTACTATTTCTTGCTCCATTTTCTCCTCTTCCGTGTTTCTGCTTCTACTTTCGCTGCTTGCCTGCGTTTGCCCGCTTTGACAACACAATTCCCTTCTAAAACAGCCCACTAAAAAAAAAACCCTTGGCCGTTCAGAAAATTACGGAATCTCGCAGTCCCTGCTCGGGCGCCATCTATAAGGAAGCGATCTGCGCCAGGGTACAACTCTCAGTCACACCAGGGTCGAGATTACACGGAAATTTGAATACACGGTCAGCGTCCGGACCGCCAAGGGCGCGAAGCAATCGCCGGTCGGCACCTTTGGGGGTCGGCCGAACTACACACTACGGTAGGGGAGGAAGGGGAAATACAGCGACGCCAGTCAGCATCTGCAAAAGGCCGAGACAATTGGCGGACAGCGCTTTTGGGGACCCGTGTGCCCGCTAATTACTACGAAAGGAGAGAGAGAGGGGGGATGAGGAGAGGAACATGCGGGGACGCCAGTCAGCGTCAGCGAAAGTCCGAGACAATCGTCGGACGGACTTTTTCTACTCCTCCAGCTTCCTGATCGCAAGCCCTCTCTGCCGGTCTCGCGCTGCCCACGCTCTGCCGACGAGCCTTTGCTCTTTCCAGGTCGGTGTTTTGTCGCTCTCTTTGCGCTGGCCATGATCCACTGGGTAACGGTGTTTTTCCCGTTCTCTGCCGGTCTCTGTTCGTTCTCTCGTCTGTTCATGAGCCGCTGGATAACGGCGTTTTTCCTGTTCTCTGCCGGTCTCTGTCTGCTCTCTCGTCTGTCCTCTCCGTGTTGTTTATGGGCCGCTGGATAACGGCGTTTTCTTTTCCTCTTCTCTGCCGGTCTCTGTCTGCTCTCTCGTCTGTCCTCTCCGTGCTGTTCATGGGCCGCTGGATAACGGCGTTTTCTTTTCCTGTCCTCTGCTGGTCTCTGTCCGTTCGCTGAGCTTTCATTCTATTTCAAGTCGATGGGATCGTACTCTCTCTTGGTGGCGTGGGTGAGTTGCCGTGTTCTCTCTCTCGTTGGCGTTGGTTGTGTTGCTGGGCTCTCCTTTCTGTCGTTGGCGTTGGCTAGGGATGGCATCTTCCCGCTCTACCTCCACCCGTCCAAAAAACTAACAAACTCTCTTTTAGTGACCTATCAGAATGTTCGAGGCTTGCGTAGTAAGCTCAGCATTCTTTTCCTGGATAGTGTCGCATTTGCATCCAACGTTATTGTGTTTACCGAAACCTGGTTAAAGCCGGACATTCTTAGTTCCGAAGTTTTGGCAGGTCGGTACACAACTTTTAGAAAGGATCGTTCGTCTCGACGTGCAGGAGGGGTTCTGATTGCTGTGGACTCAAACTTCACGTCGGAACTTTTCACAGTCCAGATCCAGCAGGAACTGGAATTTCTGTGTGTAAAACTGATTCTTCCCGCTTTCTCAGTTTTCATAACTTGTTCGTATATTCCACCTTCTTCGGATATCGCAATTTACGAGCAGCATTTGTCCGCCTTAACCGCTATCTCTTCCTCGCTATCTGACAAAGATCACATGATAGTTCTTGGTGACGTCAACGTGCCAGGAATTGTTTGGTCTTCGGCAAATGAGTCTAATAGCCTGGTACCCATGGCACGTCATGACTTTGTTGACGGCTTGAGTGACCTGTCTCTGTCTCAAGTTAACCATGTTAAAAATTCCTTGGGTCGATTTCTTGATCTGTGCTTTTTAACGGATCCGACCGTAGCGTTGTTAACTCGAGTCCCCCCGCTCTCTATACCTGAAGATGCCTACCATCCTACTTTCGAAGTGTCGCTCGACCTAGGACGAACTGTACTGGATCGGTCGGGTAGACTACCCCAATGTGTCCGCTGCTTCCGTAAAGCCGAGTTTACGAAGCTTAATAACCTCATTAGGGATTTTGATTGGTCCGCTTTATATTTGTGCAGTGATGTTACGACAGGCACAAACATTTTCTATGATGCACTGGACTCACTTTTTGTCTCTTGTGTCCCACTTTCCTGTCCGATTAGATCAAGAAAACCCCCTTGGTTTACCAAGGAGCTATCTCATCTAAAAAACTTAAAATCAAGACTTTATAAAAAATTTCAAGAAGTTGGCTCTCCTTCTTCTCTCTCTCATTATGTAATAGCTCGGTCAAACTTTTCAGTTCTTAACGCTCAATGCTATCAGAATTACCTATCTCGATGCAGGATAAGTTTTTCTAAGGACCCCAAACAGTTCTACAGCTTTGTAAATAGTAAGCGTAGAACGTCCGCACACCCATCCTCGCTATCTTTCCGTAATACGTCGGCAGATAATGATCAGGCAATTGCCGATCTTTTTGCCCGTTTTTTCCAAACTACCTATTCGCAGGACGTTTACTCTGGTCAGCCGTATCCATACAGTTTACCGCGGTCGAACGGCATTTTCTGTCCTTTGCTAAATGAAAGCTCGTTGCTTCATGATCTACGAACAGTAAAGCCGGTGTTCTCACCGGGTCCGGACGGAGTTCCCGGCTGTGTACTCAGGTATTGTGCCGAGTCTCTGTGTGGGCCGTTGCTTAAACTGTTCAACCTATCTATAACTTCTTCATGCTTTCCCCCGATATGGAAGGAGTCTTTTATAATTCCTCTCCATAAGAAAGGTAGCAAGTCTGACGCAATGAACTATAGAGGTATATCTAAGTTATCCGCTATTCCTAAAGTGTTTGAGAAAATTTTAACTCCGCACCTGCAGCACCTATGCAGATCACTTATATCTCCAACTCAACATGGATTTATAAGGCGGAGATCAACCACTACAAATTTATTGGAGTTTACCTCCTTTATAATAAAAGGCTTTCAAGATAATTTGCAGACGGATGTTGTTTACACCGATTTTAGTAAAGCGTTCGACTCTGTAAACCATTCCCTCCTAGCACAAAAGCTCGACCTTCTAGGGTTCCAGCCCAATCTCCTGAGATGGATTTCTAGCTACCTGTGTTCTAGGTCTCAAAGAGTCCTTTTCAAAAACTCCCTGTCCTCTCCAGTTATGGTGACTTCGGGTGTACCTCAGGGCAGCCATCTAGGCCCCTTACTCTTTACTCTCTTTATAAATGACCTACCTTCTGTATTAACATACTCTCGAGTACTAATGTATGCGGATGATGTTAAGCTCTGTGTCCAGTATAAGGACATTTCTTTCCAATCCAGGTTGCAATCCGATCTCGATAGATTTCAGTCTTGGTGTTGTGCAAATTTATTAAACCTTAACGCTTCAAAATGTAAAGAAATGACTTTTCATCGCTCCAGCGCCTTTCTGGTTCCTTACACCCTTTGTGGTGGTTCTCTTGAGAGAATTACCCGGGTTGATGATCTTGGTGTTCTATTAGATCCCAAGTTAAAGTTTTCAGAACACATTTCCACCATGGTGAATAAGGCCATGGGCGTGCTTGGGTTTATAAAGAGGTGGTCAAAGGAATTTGACGACCCCTATATAACAAAGACTCTCTACACCTCTCTGGTTCGTCCGATTTTAGAATACGGCTCTTGTGTATGGTGCCCTCAGTACAACGTACACCAAGACCGTATAGAATCAGTTCAGAAAAACTTTTTACTTTTTGCTCTTCGCGGCCTCAGCTGGGATGCAAGTGTGAGACTGCCGTCTTACTCTAATAGATTGCTCTTAATAAACCTTCCAACCTTAGCTTATCGTAGGAAAATGCTTGGCGTGATTTTTGTGCACAACTTGATCAAGGGTGACGTAGATAGCCCTGACCTGTTGAGCCGCATAAACTTCACGATTCCTATTAGAAGCACTAGGAACTATACACCGTTGTTTCTTCCGCTTTGTAGATCGAATTACTCCTTGCATGAACCATTGATACTCCATGATACTCCTACATCTTTCCCGTAATTAGTAATTACTTTTCTTCTTTAGTTAGATTAGTTCTACTTTTTCTCGAACACTAGTCTAACACCTATCTTTCCTGCATGTCCGCGATCGGTTCGGTCAACGAGTCGCGCGTTATGCGGCAGCGCCCCTCGGTCGGTTGGGCGGGAGGAGCCCTGCGTTCTTGCCACTTGATGGGCCACTTGATGGTGCAGTCATTGCATATCAACATTCTAAAGATATGTACATACATACATAATGTACATATATTTCTGCACACTTTTTGTTGAACAAGTATACTTTGACAACGCACTGTGTCTTCTTTATGTTCCCATAATATGGGAATGTTACGATTCCATCATATACACACACAAATATGTATGTATGTATGAGTCGCAATGAAGCGATGTTGTCTCGTCTCCCTTTTGAGTTATATTCCGTCTGCTTTTGACGGACAGCTTCTTAATTTATCTATCCTCAGTCACAAGCAAGGCGTGTGACAGTGGGACAGTTTATAAATTCTATATCATTTTTATACCCGGTACTCGAAGAGTATAGGGGTATATTAGATTTGTGGGGATAACGGTTGTGTGTAACGCCCAGAAGGAAGCATTTCCGACCCCATAAAGTATATATATTCTTGATCAGCATCAATAGCCGAGTCGATATAGCCATGTCTGTCTGTCCGTCCGTCCGTCCGTCCGTCCGTCTGTCCGTCTGTCCGTCTTCATTTGCGCCTATATCTCAGAGACTATTAAAGCTAGAGCAACCAAGTTTTGTATCAAGTCTCCTGTGTGATCACACTACTCCAAATGTAATTCAAAATTTCTCCCCGCCCCTTTCCGCCCCCACAAAGGACGAAAGTCTGTGGCACACACAATTTTGAAGATACAAGAAAACTAAAAACGCAGAATCATAGAGAAAGACCATTTCTATCAGAGTGTTGAATCTGGATCAGATCGGATCATTATTATAGCTACAATGAAGAAAACCATTTCGGAAGTCATCATTCCCTCTCGCTCTCTCTCACACGCGACCCCATCCACTTTGCCCATTCGTATTTTGTGTCGCCTAGTTCTCAGAGACTATAAAAGCTAGAGCAACCAAACTTTCTATCCAAGCTCCTGTGATATCAAACCAGCACGAGTTTGTTTCAAAAATTTGCCACGCCTCCTTCCGCCCCCACAAAGGACGAAAATCTGTAGAATCCACAATTTTTAAGGTACGAGAAAACCAAAAACGCAGAATCATGGAAAATTACCATATCTACCAGATTGCCGAATATGGATCAGGTCGGATCAATATTATGGCCAGAAGAAACAAATTAAATTTCAGTGGCTACGCAACACCCTCCAAGTGCTTACTCATTCCCTCTCTCTCTGTCCTGATCACTTATACGTCTCAAATATGTAGGTATACATGTCATGTAGAAATTTAGAAGCAGATGTAAAAATCATATGCAAACAAAATCGGAAACATGTATAATATTCCAAAAATGTACTTCATTTTTTGAAATATTTTTTTTTGACCATTTTTTTTAAGAAATTGCATAAATCGCAAGCTCATATATGTATGTACATATGTATATACTGACTGAGTACCGGGTATAAGGTAGAGCCGCGGTCTTTGCCGCGGCTCACAACGTTCCCCCTCGTTTAATAATACTTAGTTCATAGCCATTTTTATTAAATTCAATACCTAAATAAAAAATTCCATATCCTGTGTTGAGCTACTGAGCTTCTTCAGCAGCTTATTTTTAAGAAATTGAATTAAAACATAAATTGGCTAGATTTCAATGTATAAAGGTATATGCATGTTCGATTTGTTTTCTTGTAATTAGTAATGCGAGAGATGCAACAATAAACACAAGTCACAGTGCCAACGAAACAAAATTAAAGATACGACGTTTGCTCACGAAGACGATCAATTCTTAAGTGCTTATGAGCCTCCCTTACAGCTCTTGTCGGACGAGGAATTAAGGGAAAGGACGATGAAGCGATTGAGAGAGTAGGGCGTAGGGCAGCACAGCAACGATGCATTGAGAGTAATGTTTTGATAAGAGAGTAAGCTATAACTATCTTTGTGCTGCCATGGGCAGGCGCTTAGCCGAACAAAAAATGCCGACGAATTCTAAAAAAGGTTTGGCGAAGAAGCCATGGATCCAAAATCAATTTGGAGCTTCCGGTTTTTCAAAAAGAAGTTTTTCGTATTTTGTACTGTGAAGCACCCCTAACTAGAACGCCTGAAACTTTAATTGTCAATATTTCGAACTAAAATTGGTGGCAACAGCGTTTGGGTAGCAAATGGATGTTAAATTTTACGCCTGAAACTTAAATTGTTATTATTTCCAACTAAAACTGGTGTCAATAGCATTTGGTGAGCAAATGGACGTTTAATTCGTTTGGTTGCTTTAGCTCTTATAGTCTCTGAGAACTAAGCGTCAAAAAAGATGAACGAGCATAGCAGACAAGGTGAAAAAGCATGAAAAGGTTGTAAAATGCAAGGTCAATAAATTTCGAGTGTGTGGTCGCTCACATCACAGCTTATTGCATCGATACACAGTATCCGATAATAGTCTAGCGTTGCCACCACCCCCAGAGAGAGTAAAATTGGGATCAACCTTCCGCGACAGATGCTCTGCATGCGATATCGTTGGAAAGGGAAAATTCTGGCTACGTCGATTGTAAGTGTCCGAACGAAGAGCGGTGACCACATTTTGGCTGGAGCTCTGCTAGACTCTGGATCTCAAACTAATTCTAATGCAAAGGACCAAGCTCACCGCTTACAGATCCGTAAAGATGAGTCATGTATTAACTTGCTTGGTATTGGTGAATCCAATTCTCAATTCAAGGATAAAATTCACACGGTGGTGATGTCGCGATTAAATGGTGGTGAGTTTTCTTTTGATTTTTGGATTATTAAATCAATTTCAGACTATCACCCTGACTAGTCAGTGAATGTGAGTAACTGGAGGATCCCAAATAACTTACCTCTGGACCATTTCTACATGCCACAAAGAATAAATATGCTGATAGGAGCAGAATCATTTTTTGAATTATTAGCTGCTGGTCAAATTAAGCAAGGTCCAGACTATCCAACTTTTCAGAAAACTCTTCTTGGCTGGGTTGTTTTGGGAAGAGTTCTGCTCCCCCAATTACAAATAGTCTGATTTGCAGTGAAGATTAGCTAGTGTCTAGCTAAGTAGTGTCTAAACTGTGTGAAGATCACTATCGGAAGGCTACTCAGGTATGTATTGCCATCAGGTCGGTTTGAAGTAAGGCTGCCGTTTAAATCAGATCCAATCTGGGACCTGCCATTCAAGAGGAGCTATAGTCGACCCTGCTTCGCTTTCGTGTGCACAGGTTTGCTCTGACTGCCAATATATTGCCAAGTCATTGTGAATGTTTCACCAGTTTCAATTAATAGTGTGGAGAAGAGACCCTGATATCTGATTGCTTGAGATTGTACAAGCTTAATACCGTAGCTTAGGTGACTAGACCGGCCCCATTTTTGGCTATCCGGTGTTTGAAAAGGTTAAGTGAATCTGCAAAAGCCTTATTCCCTAAAGCTGCTGACGTTATCGGGTCCGACTTTTACGTCGATGCCATGTTGACTGGCGCTGCATGTGTAAAGGGCAATTAAGTTCGAAGTGTCTGATCTTTTTCAAACCGCAAGGCTTGAGTTGACAAAGTGGTTTTCAAACTCACCTGAGATCACTTCTTCTGAGAGCACAGCCAAGCCCATATCGATCTCGGATTCAGAGTCGACTAAGGCGTTAGGAATATCATGTTTGCCTAATGGAGATACCTTCAAATTTAAAATTGACAAATTAGTCATGGGTCTCCGAGCGACAAAACGGAACATTCTATCGGTGACATCATAACAGGCAAGATACTATTGCAGGAACTTTGGCTTAACAAATTAGATTGGGATGAGTCAATTACGCTGCACTTAGAAACAACATGGATTATGTTGAAAAACACACTGTCTCCATTGGAAGAGATATCCATACCTCGGTTTGTGTATGTCGATCCGTTGTCACCAATGCAAATACATGCTTTTGCTGACGCCTTCGTTCTCTTATCTATCCCCATTGTCGACTATCCTTTCGAATGGAGTTGCTGAGATTCAAGAGTGGTAAGATGAAGCTACGTGGCGGCATGTACCCACGAAACAGAACGCAGCAGATATTGTATCAAAATGTTGTGACGTCAACGAAATTGACCAATCAATCAGTTGCGAAGGAAAATCATTTTTGAAGGAAAACGAAGAAAACTGGTCGAAGAACTCTCATTTCAAGCCTACAGAAGATGTTCAGCTGGAGCAGACCGCTGCTATGCAAATTTCGGAGCTGGTAGATGTCATCTAGGGACTTTCGTCACACCTCGAGCTGCTTAGAGTGCTCGCATAAATGTTCCGCTTTATAAGAAAATGCAAAGACCCAAGTATTGTAACGAACCACAAGTGGACGTTACAGCTCACCGCGCCGCACCGACAACGGAAAGATAAGAATCATTATAATTAAAGAATTATGTTTGTATAGATATTAGAATGAAGGTTTTTGCCCGATTTAGATTTATAATAGCCCGTATTGTGGTTGCATTGAATACACGTCCGTTTGGGTTTGAGTATGAAAATAGTCTGGTCTTTATTTTAACTTTGGGTAGATATGGTTTACAAATGTGCTGATTCCCTAATTCTGAGTGGCCGAGAATCTGCTGACGTTGGGGTTTGCGACCGCTGTTGCAATTGGAGCGGATGTGAGTTGGTGGTGTGAGTTGATGTTGTTGGTGGTCTCTACATTGTAGCCAGCTCGTAGAGGTTCCGGAGGGGGAAGGGCGAGGGTAGGTGCTGAGCTGGTAACTCTTACCCCCAGTCTGAACTACCGACCAAAACGGCGTGATGGTTGAAGTGAGGGTGGTAGTTTGTGCTGCAATGGGAGTTGTTGTTGTTGCTGCGTAGTTGATCGCCCTTCTCGAGAGCCAGGCAGTGCACACTACTCCTATTAGGAGTACGCCAACCATGGTGTAGGTTGTTGCGTTGTGTATCTTCATGCCAGTTCTAATTTTGCCGATTTCCGTGTTCGTCTTGATGTCTTCCATCTTCAGTTTATGTACCCCTAACTCTTAGGTCGTTCTGTTATTTTTCATCGACTTTATCCGGGGAATTTATAAAACTAATTGTTTTGTGTCTAATTGTTCCATCGCCTCGTATTGGATGTTGTTAATTGTTAATCCGCATTCTTCGAAGGCTATTATCGCTGACCCGTCGTATGACTTTTCCGGTCCGCAATCCGACTGAATTCTAACCTATTGTTATGGCCGACTTCGAGCAGAGCCGATAGTTGCGAGGGATGGCGAACAGGAATGGCAGCGTCACCTGTTGTGGATCCTGGGAGTGCATAACAGGGATGCGTGGGAGGAGGAAAAGGAAAGGAGGATTAGGAAGGTTAGGTTGGAGAGCCAGTTTCAGGCAAAGATTAAAACTGATCACACGTGACGAAAAAAGAAGACCAGAAGAAAAAGATAGAAGACCTAAGAGACCTAAACCAGGAAGAGCAAAACTGGACCACATAGGAGGCAGCATCCAGCAGCCGCCAGAGGGTCGCCGTAACAGCCCGGTACTGGCCGAACTGGAGCAGCATCTGGAGGAGGATTCCCTGGAGCGCCTGGAGCAGCGTCTAGAGCAGCGCCTGGAGCAGCGCCTGCAGCATCGCTTCCAGAAGGGTGCAGGAGAGACTCGCCCGGGAGCACACCGTGTCCCGGAACCCATACTTTTCCTTCACCATCCAAATCAAATCATCCGCACATACATAAAACACTGCACAAACTCATGTATACCCTACATACCATATACCATACATACCATACACCATACATGTAAGATATTATTTAAGTATAGTTTATTGATATTATTTAATCGCGTAAGGTATAAAGTAAGAATTGTTGGGGTTGGGTGTCACGGCTTGATCTCGGCTGATTTTCTGCTGTTTTTCTACTGTATTCTGCTGATGTCGACTGCTGCTGCTGAACTCTGTCTGTCTTCTTTCGTAGTCTTCTCCTTACTGCTGTTCGTTCTCCTTCTGCCGTTGCTGCTTCTCTCCTGCTTTTATCCGCTGTTCTTCTCGTTCTGCCGTTGTTCTGCTGTTGATCTGCTGGTACTGCTGTTACTCTGCTTATCTGCTGTTACTCTGCTGCTACTGTTACTGCCGTTAACCGACGCTCCTTCAGTTGGCCGGCCTTCCTACTACCTTTTACACTCGGTCATCCTGATTAGTCATCAGTCCCTGATGACCATGCGTCCTCGTTTTGTACAGAAAAACTCCATAGTTTCATGTTATCGTTGCTCGTGGTCGTATTGTTTGGTCCTTCGACGTCTGCTGCTTTTCGAACATTATAGCGTCCGCCTCGTTTCATGTTGGTTATTTCGTATGGTCCTAAGAATTCGCTGGCCATCTTCCTTCCAGCTACAAACTGTGTTCTACGTATAGCCACAAGATCACCAACTTTGTATCCGTACTCGCATTTCCGCTTTTTATCGAATTGTTCCTTGCAGGGACCGTAAATAATGATTATTTTGTTTTTTTTGTAATAAATAAATCATCCACTTCTAATGGACGTAGAAATAAGTGAACCATACCAAAATCTTTAGCTTTGTAAGAAGTCTGCATTTCAGCCATGATTTTAAAAATTCTGATTTTTAGGATTTTCCTCACGGATAATTATTAATTTTAATTAATTTTATAATAATCATAAATAATTATTATTTTTGATCAAAAAAAAAAAAACTCAAAAATAATGATTATCAATGATTTTTATTTTTTTCGCTTAAAATAAAACTCAACAATAGCTTACGGCTTCCATGTACCACTTTCCGCCGATGTGATTACATACTCTTGATCTGCGATTTAATGACTTTCATATGATACATCACATGTCCTTCAAGGACGACTTTTAAGGATTCAACTATTTTCTATCAAATTTCATTTATGCCTCTATAGTCTGTTGTATGTTCTTTTAAAACAAATCTTAAGGATCTAATTTGTGTGTTTGGTTTTGCCACGCCCCCATTTTTCTCCTCTGAAAATGAGAAAAAATTTAATATTAAACAAAACTTTTTTTTATTTTTAATTGTTATTTAATTTGACAAAAAGTAATTTTGAGAGGGACTCGCTTGAGATATTGCACCTCTGATCCGTTAATAGCAATTTGAGTGCTGAAAATGATCTTTCAACGCTCACTTGTGTTGCTGGGGCAGAGTGGACCACCTTGGCAAGTTGATAGAGATGGGGGTATTGAAATTGGTTTTCTTTCCAATATTCCATTATATTTTTGTCCAGACTGACTCGTTTTGGACTATAATTCTCAATTTCAGCATAGCCCTTCTTCAGGTTCTCCAAATGCAAATCATCGTCAGCTTCTTCATCAGAAGCAACCTCAATATTATTCAAAAACTCGTTTAGAAGCGAGCAGGTGTTCGAGTTTTGAGATTACAATTCAGTTGGAGCTTCTGGTGATGTTGCTTCCATCGGACTGATTGCGCAACTCCTAGCTGTTGGATTCATCTGAAATGTAGATATATAGTATATTCATATTCGAAAAAACTGTTTAATATAGATATAGATACTTACATTTTTTTTCAAATTGAGAATTTTACTTAAGAGCTCCTTAAGCTGAGCTCTGGCCATCAACACGTTAATTGGCTTTTGCGACAGAACTCTCCTAGTGCGGGGGTCCAAGTATATGCTAGAAATAACAGCATTATTTGCCAACAAACTGTCCTCCCTATTCTCGATGCATTGGCTTAGGGCCTGGCTGTGCACAGTTTTTGTTGAGGCGATTGTGAGCTTAAGCTCGAGCCATAACTTATAAAAATCGCCCATAAACAATTGAGAGCTCTGTAATTGTTCGGTTGCTATAAACGCCGGCTCCAAAGTCTTTGTGAGGCATCTTATTTTACTCCAATCACTTGAAGTAAGCTTTAATGATGATTTAAAGTTCCTCTCACAAAAGTCCTCAAAAGTTGAAAGCTTGTTCAGCATCAGATACGTTGAACACCAACGTGTGGAAACATCGAGCACTGGCTGTGGTAAAGATTCCGCAGTTATCAAATACCTTGATGATGATAAGATTTTATATTAATTTTGACTTATATGTAACAAGCTATTAAGCTTAATCTCACCTATATGACGGCGTCCGTAAAAGCTTTACAATTTTCCGCGCTTTTTCAATGAAATCAGTGGATTCCAAGCTTTGCATGAAATCTTTCACCGCTAGCTGAAGGGTGTGGGCAGCACATTTGATGGAGCTAATAGAATTGATTTTTAAATTTTTGGTAAGCTCTTCATCATTAATGTCTTGGGCTACATTGTCGCTGTCATCGCCATCGGAAAGTTCGCTATTCATTAAATCCACTGCTTTCACCATGTTCCTGCCGTTATCCGTAGTAATGGTGTATATTTGCTCTTTGCGTAAATTGAACTCATTTAATAGTGTTTTAATTTCACTACACAGATTTTGAGAGGTGTGCGATGTCTTCAGTTCAATAAGACCCAAAGTCTTTATAATAATTTTATCCGAGTTAACGTATTGCACATTAACGCCGAGAATGCCACGATTGCACCTTGTTGCAGTGTCTATTTTTAGGCAAATTACTCGGTTTTTCAGAGCGGCCATTATATCCGATTTAATGGAATTAAATGTTTCATCGACGTAGCCCATTATGTTCCTCGATGTGATAGGTTGAATATCTACGCCGCTAAAAATTTGAGCAGTTAGCGTCTTAAATCCTTTTGAGTCCAGAACAGCTAGAGGAAGTTTGTCCACGGTCACTAAATCGATGCAGGCATTTTTGGCTTCGTTTTTGCCCATCGTTACTGAGAATTTCATTTTAAATTATTTTAAAAATAGATAACAACAATGCATGTGCAGAGTCAAGCGTCGCCAAAATAATAATCCCACTAACGGGTCTTATTATACCCTGCACTTAAATAGTCTGTTGGGTGTGTTCCGACTAAGTATAAAGCAAATAAATGTTGAGGAAAATGTTCAAGTGCAAAAATCATATCCTAAGATTTCATCATTTGGGCCGAGTACCTTACATTGACAATGGTTTTATAGTTAATTGATAAGTACAGGGTATTTTACAGTTGTGTAATCTTTTGTAGGATTTCCTACTTACCTTAGTGGCTTATCTGTTTGATCATTTGTTTATTATTGCAACTTTAAAAGCAATCATTGATTTTAAACGAAGAAAAACCCTTTATAGGTAAAAATTGTTCTAAGAAATGTGTTCGGGGCAGATCCCCGCCAAATAGCGGCTGGCCAAATAGCAGCTATTTTTTTGGCCTTCAACCGTACATTTACATTCCTACATATTTATACATACATATGTACATATTATGTTAATTCTTGCACTTGCTTGCCCTGCTAAACGTTCTCTCAAAGCTAGCGCTTCTGTTCGTTATCTATGCTCGGCCTTATCTATGCTCGGCGTTATCTATGTTTGCCCTATGACAGCCCGTAATATCCAATATTACTATTATTATATCCAAAATACTAACTACTACATATGTATGTACTTACTACAACAGACTATAGAGGCATAAATGAAATTTGATAGAAAATAGTTGAATCCTTAAAAGTCGTCCTTGAAGGACATGTGATGTATCATATGAAAGTCATTAAATCGCAGATCAAGAGTATGTAATCACATCGGCGGAAAGTGGTACATGGAAGCCGTAAGCTATTGTTGAGTTTTATTTTAAGCGAAAAAAATAAAAATCATTGATAATCATTATTTTTGAGTTTTTTTTTTTTTGATCAAAAATAATAATTATTTATGATTATTATAAAATTAATCAAAATTAATCATTATCCGTGAGGAAAATCCTAAAAATCATTATATAATCATTATGACGTGATTTTTAAAATATAACTTATAATGATTACGGTCCCTGGTTCCTTGTATCTGTTTTGCGCCTGCTGAATATTTTCTTTTGCTTCTTGTCGCATCTTCTGTCTTTCGTCATCAAAATTATCAACCATCTCCTTTTCTATCAGCTGCAGGATATCGCTATCTGGTCCACAACGCATTTTTACTCCGATCATTAGCTCAAATAAACAACGCTTTGTTGACCCATGAACAGTGCTATTAATAGCCCTCTGAACTCGAGGTACGAACTTATACCATCTTCCAGGTTCCTTCGACGACAATTTGGAAATAATGCTCAGAATCGATCGGTTCACGCGTTCAATTTGTCCGTTGCCCCTTGGCACCCCTTTGGTACTCCATACGTGTTCGATGTTCTCTTCCTTCACAAACTCGTCAAAGCTAGAAGACGTAAATGCTGCTCCGAGATCGCTTACTATACGAACCGGATTTCCAAAGATATCAGACCATTCCTTTAACCTCTTGAGAACTTCGTCTGCGCCTGTTGTTTTAAAGGTATACTTCCATACGAACTTGCTAAAGCTATCCACCATCGCGAAGATGTACTTGTACTGCTTTGAAGTAGCATCCATCGGTCCCAGATGATCCACATGTAGAGTATGAAGCGGCTCTGAACCTTTATCGATTTGGTGCAAAAATCCTTCTTTTTTTCTTAGCTTCTTGTTGTAGATTATGCATTTCATACAGTTTCTTATGATTTGCATTACTTTTCCTTCCAGATGTGGAATCCAATAATCTGCTGTACGGCATGCATCGTTTTTTGTGCGGCAAAGTGTCCTGCGTTGTGAGCCTCGGTTATTATCTCCCTCTCTTGTGATTTCGGTATTGCCAACAAATCCGTGCCTTGCACAACCTTGTATACAAGACCAGCCTTTAATTTAAAGTTGTCATACGGTTTGCTTTTAAGAACTTCGGTAACTGCCTTGATCATCGTATCCTCCTGCTGGGCTTTCTTAATCCTTGCTGTGACTTCCGACGATACCATCATGACATCAATTGGGTATCGACTCAGGCAATCCACATGCTTCAGCCGTTCCCCTGGTCTGTGTTCCACCTCAAAATCGTAGTCCTGCAGATACAGAACCCATTGGGCTACCTCCCGCGAAACGTCCTTCTTTCTTAACGTCTGCTTAAAAGCGGCGCAATCAGTCACGAGCTTAAAGTTGGTTCCGAGTATGTACTGGCAGAATTTTAAGCACGCGAGAAAAATAGCTTTGGCTTCTAATATATAGCTATGCTGTCGTGCCTCGGACTCCGAGGTTTTGTTACTCCAGAATAAGATCGGATGCAATAGTTCTTCGTGCCACTGCATCAGCGCGGCTGCGAACCCATCCTTCGAAGCATCAGTGTGGATCTCGGTTTTTGCATTCCTTCGATAGAGCCTCAACAACGGTTCATTTACCAATGCCTCCTTTAATATGGCTACCGCCTGCTGCTCCTCCAGACCCATTTTAAACTTAACGTCTTTTCTCAGCAGATTCGTCAATGGTTTTGCGATTATCGAATAGTTTTTTATAAATTTACGAAAAAACCCAGTTAATCCTAAAAAGGACTGCACGGCCTTTACGTTTTGCGGCATCGGGAACTTTCTGATGGCTTTGGTCTTCTCTAATCCAGGCTTAATTTCTCCTCCTCCAACTTGATGACCCAAAAATGTAATAGCGGACTGCAGGAATCGGTACTTCTTCCACTTCATCTTTAGTCCGTATTCAGCTGCTGCGTCAAAAACTTTCTTCAGCTTTCCCAGGCATTCGTCGGCGGTTTCGGCGTGTATAACAATATCGTCCATGTACAGGTCAAAAATGTTTTTATTTATGAGGTTTTGAAATACATGACTTATAAAACGGATGAAAACTGCTGGCGAATTGCAAAAACCAAAAGGCGCGCGATTGAATTCAAAGAGGCCTTCCTTCGTTATGAACGCCGTATACTTCTTGCTGCTTTCTTCCACAGGAACGTGAAAGAATCCATTTTCCAGGTCCATGATGGTGAACAATTTCGCGAAATTTTCGCTCATCCCCCGAAAGGGGAGAAAACTGATATCCTCCCGGCGTTGACGTCATCGTGAACTTTGATATAAAGTCGTGTCCCAGCAGCACTTGGCATCCGACGGCATGATCGGCCACCACAAGGAACTTATGTGCCAGGCACATTCCGTCGATCTCCATTTCTACCAAGAACTGCCCAGAGGAGCGTGTGATGATGTTTCCAAGTCCTCTCAAAGTTGACGAGCTTGGTTGCAGATGGGCGCCACTCATTTTCCCAAACACAGACATCTTTACTAGTGAAACATCTGCACCTGTGTCTATGAGCCCTTTGACTTGCACATTGTTGATTTTGAGTGACTTTAGGCGTTTTTCCTCGTATGCCACGTTTACGGCAGCAGCACTCGGGCAATCTTTCGACATGTGTCCAGTCAGGTTGCAGCGGAAACACTTTAATGCAGCTCGGCAATCCTTACGTAGATGCTCTAAGGATCCACAATTATAGCAATGCTGCTTTCTCGTATAGTTGGTTAGATTGGGCTTCTTGACGAACGACTGTGAATCTTTCCTTTTCAGCGTCACACCCTCCTCAGCTGGCAGCGTTCTTTCGTAGATTTCGTATTTCTCTTTCAGCTGTTTATACGAACTGCATCCATACAAAGTGTACTTATAATCCGTTTTTAATTTCAATCCGTCGACAATGTATCGAATCACCGACTCTGTATCTATTGTCCCACGCGCAGCAATTCGTTTCATTTGCAGTATATATTCATGAAAACTTTCATTGTTAGTTTTCACTCGCACCGACAACTGATTGTGAATTTCAGCACTGCATAAACGATCACTCTCAAACTCTTGTAAAAGTTGATGACGTAACTGGCCATACTCATACACTGCTGTGGATTCGAGAAAAAGAGCGGCAGTACATGTCATTTTTGCTCGTGCCTGCACATATTTTTGTTTGTCGTTTAGTCCGTATGCTTCAGCGTTTAGCTCGAAATTATTAAACCACTGCTGTACCGACATATTTTCTCCACTGAACTCTGGAATAATTTTGGAAACATTTTCCACTACCAGCTTTGCATCATTTTTCTTATCCATTTCATCAGCGCTTATTTTCATCGTGAGAAGTTGCACCAGTTGTTGGAGCGTCTTTGTGTTTTCCTCCAGTCTTGTTGAACTCATCGCTTCCATGTTTGTGTTGTTTTGACGATTGTTCCCGCCTGCCACTGATTCACTTGGGTCTTCGTTTTGCTGCATATTCTCGGCTGGTGGTACAGTTATATTTTCCGTTATGACTCTGCTGCGCAATACTCTCACGGGCAGCCTGCTTGAAACAACCGTTTTTTTTCGGATCTTCTTTTTGGCTTCTTCTGTGTCGCTTCCTCTGCTGAGACATGCGGCTTACAACTTTTTTTCCGTCTCTCTTTATGAGAGAGATATTATTTAATCTGCTGGTGCTGGTACTGCTGCTACTGTTACTGCCGTTAACCGACGCTCCTTCAGTTGGCCGGCCTTCCTACTACCTTTTACATACATACCCTAACACCAATTCCTCTATCGATGTGCCATTAACAACCATCACCCTAGTCACAGTCACTATCAGTCACAATTATATACTCGGTACAAAAGATTAAAAAAAGAAATAAAAAAGAAAACAAAAAAAGAAAAAAAAAGAACACAGTTATTAAAATAAGTCTATTTCAAGAAAAAAAAAAAGGAAAAATAGTTTATATGTGAACGAACGCTATTGCACTTTCCCCCCCCTTCCCCCCTGCAATTCTTAAACACATACAACGCACTACTAACCACCTTAAGTAAGAGCTCTTAGTCTTAATTTTGGGGTTATTTTCACTGATTGCCAATCTTTATTTACATTCATTCAAAATGGGGTGCAATAGATTTCGGGTTGATTTTTTTTAGTTTAGGATATTTATTTGTCAATATATTTTTGTTAGTATTTCTTTATTGTTAGTCGAAGTTAAATTTATTGTTTAATGTTTAGTTAGGACCAGAAAGACAAAAATAATATAAGATGATTTATGATTGAAAACAAAAAAAATGAGTGAGTAGAAATCTGTAGTTGGGTGAGGCGAGAGCGGGAAAAAGGGTCGAAACCAGAAGAATGATAAAGCGAGCACAAAGCATAAAGGCCAGCAGTGCTCATGGAAGGGAGGGCCTCGCTAGGGGCAAAAACACCTACTGCCCACGCTAAATAGAGTGCCAACGAAAGCAAGTCCGTTACACACGTTTGATGTTAATTGTTGTTATAATATTTTTGTTTTGTTGTTCAGTCCGTCCCTTGGTCTATCGGGTCGAAAACACCCCTGACTTACCCGAGAGCTAGCTGGGAGCGATAGACCAGGGTGGTAAAAAGGCGGGCCATAACACTTTTCACCGTTAAATATTGCGATGTAGCCTTCCTCAGGTTCAAAGATCTCTCAGCGGAATCCTACATCTTTTGTCTCACATTCCGCCGCTTTCCCCTGTATAAGATTCCTCAGGCACACTTAATTGACCCTGTTTACAATTCTATCGTGTTTACAAATATAAAGTTTTCTTATTTGATTACATTTCTTTGTGTAATAATACATTAGTTTCTCATTATACGCTACGAAATTAGGTGCTATTACATATTCGGTTTTATTAATTGGTAATGGTAACAATCTTTGTAGTGAATATTGTAAGGAAGCGTTCTGGGCCGGGGTGTAACTCTCAGTCCCGCCAGGGTCGAAATTACAGAATATTTGTAATTTGCCGGGACTCCGAGCTCAGGCACGGCCAAGGGGGGTGGGGATTTAGGGCTTGGATAGCGGGTGGAGGAAACACTAGTAGGCGCAGCTACAACAACAGGAACCATGGCCACTCTTCCGGCCACCACAAGTACATCGAGCCGGATCCTCTAGGACGTCCGAGGCGATCGCCGGACGGCATCCGAGGGATCCGACTGTCCACTACCTACGGGGAACGGGATACAGCGACGCCAGTCAGCGTCTCCAAAAGGCCGGGACACTCATCCCGCGGACCTTCTGGGTACCCGTGTCTACGCCAGCGTCGCCCATGGTGTCGAGGCAAGCGCCGGACGACACCCTGTGCGCCCACCAGGCCACACACTACTGTAGGGATAGACACAAGAGGGGGGGGGAAAAGAAGGTGCACAGGGACGCCAGTCAGCGTCAGCGGAAGGTCGAGGCAATCGCCGGACGACACTTCCGAACACCCACAACATTAGGGAACATTATGATAGGGGAAGAAACAAACAGGAGAGATAACAATTAACCCAAAACCATATCCCCTATCTTCCCCGGGCCCGCAAACCGGACGCGAACAGACATTAGAGGGTATATTACGTTTTCTTTATTTATATGCAATTATTGGCCCTGCCTACCGCACCGCTCAGCGATCCCATGCTCCCGCCGGGAGATCTGCTTACCCCAGCTCCTTCAGCCAGCCTCAACGCCTGTGTCTTCCCTCTGCCTTGGTGACGCTGCCCTCCGGTAGTTGTGCTTCTCGATCCGCTCAAGTATTGGCCCGCTTCTCGCTCTGGTCAGGTTCGCCGTTTTTACACTCGCGTTCTTTTTCTTCCGACAAAAATGTTCCGCGCTCGCGTAGGTGCGTCCGTCTTCGCTTGTGGCTACACTCCGCCTTCACTTCTTTTTTCCTCCTCGTCATCACCAGCCCCCACGGTCGGGGCTCGCGCTGCTCATCCTCTGCCGCCGACCCTCCGCTCTTTCCAGCTCGGTGTTCGGACTCCTCGCTCATCGGGCTAACGGCGTTTTCTGCCTCTCCGCTGGTGGACGTTGGTTGTGTAGTTGGGCTGCTGGACTCTCCCGGTCGCCGGTGCGCGTGCGCAGCTACGCTCTCCTGGTCGTGACCCGAGCGTGCGGCTGTGCTCTCCCGGTCGTCGGTGAGCGTGCGCGGCTGCGCTCTCCTGGTCGTGACCCGAGCGTGGGCGGTTGCACTCTCCCGGTCGTTGGTATGCGCGGGTGGCTGCGCTCTCCCGGTCGTTGACGTGCGTGGGCGGCTGCACTCTCCCGGTCGCTGGTATGCGCGGGCGGCTGGGCTCTCCTGGTCGTTGGTATGCGCGGGTGGCTGCGCTCTCCCGGTCGTTGACGTGCGTGGGCGGCTGCACTCTCCCGGTCGCTGGTATGCGCGGGCGGCTGGGCTCTCCTGGTCGTTGGTTTGCGTTGGCTAGAGATGGACTTTCTCGATCGTGTTCGTGACCGTGGCGAAACTATGCAAATGTTCTGGCCCCTATCGGTGCTGAATAACTTCATTATACTCTCGCTTAACCTAAATAAGTAGATTTCATAGTGTCGTCGCTTAATCTAAATAAAAATATTCCATAACGTTGCCTCCATGGCCTGAACTCTGATAATAAGCCATAGTGCGGCCTCCATGGCCTCCATGACTACTTTGTATAAAAGAAAATATGTGGGGGAGCGTACGCTCCTTCACACCCCCTCCATACTTCGGGGGTCCGCAGAGTGACGGTGACCAGCCGGCGTTGCGTGATTTTGATGCGGAAGCATCGTCCGTCGTGTATTTCCAATCGCCAAATGCCCAATCGGGACGTGGGGTCCCGTAAGTATACGGTGATGTTAGCGATCAGGTCTAGCGGCAGTTGGTTATTGAAGGTGTTTTTCCTCCATTCTACCGGAGCCACGGCCCATCCTGCCTCGTCCTGCACTACTGCTATCCCTGGGTGCAAACGGAAAAGCTGCAGTAGATCGGCTGTCTCGTCGATGCTCAGCGGAAGGCTGCGTTCCGAGCCGAGCAACTCCAGTTCTTCGATGTCGTACAGGGGCTGCGGAACGTAGTCGGCTACTAGGGCGGCCGGTGGTGGTGGTGTACTGCTGGGTGGGCGCGGGCCTACTGCCACTTCCATTGGACCTGCTTGAGGAGAAAAGCTCGGGCTCCTCTGCGACCATTCCGTCTCGGATTCCGTAGGCCTGGGTGCCGGGCTCTCCCCTCGCAGCTCGTCTTCCGATATGTCGGAGTAATGAGGACCCGCCCCATTAGCTTCCGCGTCGACCTCGTCCCTTAGTCCGTCCTCGACAGGGCGTGGACTCACCAAGTCCCAGTCGGCCCAGAGACTGGCTGCCCAATCCTCGTGTTGATCGGCCTCTCCAGCACAACCATCCGTTGGGTCCACCCGGAGTCCGTCTGGATCTTATTTATTATTTAATCTGCTGGTGCTGGTACTGCTGCTACTGTTACTGCCGTTAACCGACGCTCCTTCAGTTGGCCGGCCTTCCTACTACCTTTTACATACATACCCTAACACCAATTCCTCTATCGATGTGCCATTAACAACCATCACCCTAGTCACAGTCACTATCAGTCACAATTATATACTCGGTACAAAAGATTAAAAAAAGAAATAAAAAAGAAAACAAAAAAAGAAAAAAAAAGAACACAGTTATTAAAATAAGTCTATTTCAAGAAAAAAAAAAAGGAAAAATAGTTTATATGTGAACGAACGCTATTGCACTTTCCCCCCCCTTCCCCCCTGCAATTCTTAAACACATACAACGCGGTTATTTTCACTGATTGCCAATCTTTATTTACATTCATTCAAAATGGGGTGCAATAGATTTCGGGTTGATTTTTTTTAGTTTAGGATATTTATTTGTCAATATATTTTTGTTAGTATTTCTTTATTGTTAGTCGAAGTTAAATTTATTGTTTAATGTTTAGTTAGGACCAGAAAGACAAAAATAATATAAGATGATTTATGATTGAAAACAAAAAAAATGAGTGAGTAGAAATCTGTAGTTGGGTGAGGCGAGAGCGGGAAAAAGGGTCGAAACCAGAAGAATGATAAAGCGAGCACAAAGCATAAAGGCCAGCAGTGCTCATGGAAGGGAGGGCCTCGCTAGGGCAAAAACACCTACTGCCCACGCTAAATAGAGTGCCAACGAAAGCAAGTCCGTTACACACGTTTGATGTTAATTGTTGTTATAATATTTTTGTTTTGTTGTTCAGTCCGTCCCTTGGTCTATCGGGTCGAAAACACCCCTGACTTACCCGAGAGCTAGCTGGGAGCGATAGACCAGGGTGGTAAAAAGGCGGGCCATAACACTTTTCACCGTTAAATATTGCGATGTAGCCTTCCTCAGGTTCAAAGATCTCTCAGCGGAATCCTACATCTTTTGTCTCACATTCCGCCGCTTTCCCCTGTATAAGATTCCTCAGGCACACTTAATTGACCCTGTTTACAATTCTATCGTGTTTACAAATATAAAGTTTTCTTATTTGATTACATTTCTTTGTGTAATAATACATTAGTTTCTCATTATACGCTACGAAATTAGGTGCTATTACATATTCGGTTTTATTAATTGGTAATGGTAACAATCTTTGTAGTGAATATTGTAAGGAAGCGTTCTGGGCCGGGGTGTAACTCTCAGTCCCGCCAGGGTCGAAATTACAGAATATTTGTAATTTGCCGGGACTCCGAGCTCAGGCACGGCCAAGGGGGGTGGGGATTTAGGGCTTGGATAGCGGGTGGAGGAAACACTAGTAGGCGCAGCTACAACAACAGGAACCATGGCCACTCTTCCGGTCACCACAAGTACATCGAGCCGGATCCTCTAGGACGTCCGAGGCGATCGCCGGACGGCATCCGAGGGATCCGACTGTCCACTACCTACGGGGAACGGGATACAGCGACGCCAGTCAGCGTCTCCAAAAGGCCGGGACACTCATCCCGCGGACCTTCTGGGTACCCGTGTCTACGCCAGCGTCGCCCATGGTGTCGAGGCAAGCGCCGGACGACACCCTGTGCGCCCACCAGGCCACACACTACTGTAGGGATAGACACAAGAGGGGGGGGGAAAAGAAGGTGCACAGGGACGCCAGTCAGCGTCAGCGGAAGGTCGAGGCAATCGCCGGACGACACTTCCGAACACCCACAACATTAGGGAACATTATGATAGGGGAAGAAACAAACAGGAGAGATAACAATTAACCCAAAACCATATCCCCTATCTTCCCCGGGCCCGCAAACCGGACGCGAACAGACATTAGAGGGTATATTACGTTTTCTTTATTTATATGCAATTATTGGCCCTGCCTACCGCACCGCTCAGCGATCCCATGCTCCCGCCGGGAGATCTGCTTACCCCAGCTCCTTCAGCCAGCCTCAACGCCTGTGTCTTCCCTCTGCCTTGGTGACGCTGCCCTCCGGTAGTTGTGCTTCTCGATCCGCTCAAGTATTGGCCCGCTTCTCGCTCTGGTCAGGTTCGCCGTTTTTACACTCGCGTTCTTTTTCTTCCGACAAAAATGTTCCGCGCTCGCGTAGGTGCGTCCGTCTTCGCTTGTGGCTACACTCCGCCTTCACTTCTTTTTTCCTCCTCGTCATCACCAGCCCCCACGGTCGGGGCTCGCGCTGCTCATCCTCTGCCGCCGACCCTCCGCTCTTTCCAGCTCGGTGTTCGGACTCCTCGCTCATCGGGCTAACGGCGTTTTCTGCCTCTCCGCTGGTGGACGTTGGTTGTGTAGTTGGGCTGCTGGACTCTCCCGGTCGCCGGTGCGCGTGCGCAGCTACGCTCTCCTGGTCGTGACCCGAGCGTGCGGCTGTGCTCTCCCGGTCGTCGGTGAGCGTGCGCGGCTGCGCTCTCCTGGTCGTGACCCGAGCGTGGGCGGTTGCACTCTCCCGGTCGTTGGTATGCGCGGGTGGCTGCGCTCTCCCGGTCGTTGACGTGCGTGGGCGGCTGCACTCTCCCGGTCGCTGGTATGCGCGGGCGGCTGGGCTCTCCTGGTCGTTGGTATGCGCGGGTGGCTGCGCTCTCCCGGTCGTTGACGTGCGTGGGCGGCTGCACTCTCCCGGTCGCTGGTATGCGCGGGCGGCTGGGCTCTCCTGGTCGTTGGTTTGCGTTGGCTAGAGATGGACTTTCTCGATCGTGTTCGTGACCGTGGCGAAACTATGCAAATGTTCTGGCCCCTATCGGTGCTGAATAACTTCATTATACTCTCGCTTAACCTAAATAAGTAGATTTCATAGTGTCGTCGCTTAATCTAAATAAAAATATTCCATAACGTTGCCTCCATGGCCTGAACTCTGATAATAAGCCATAGTGCGGCCTCCATGGCCTCCATGACTACTTTGTATAAAAGAAAATATGTGGGGGAGCGTACGCTCCTTCACACCCCCTCCATACTTCGGGGGGTCCGCAGAGTGACGGTGACCAGCCGGCGTTGCGTGATTTTGATGCGGAAGCATCGTCCGTCGTGTATTTCCAATCGCCGTATGCCCAATCGGGACGTGGGGTCCCGTAAGTATACGGTGATGTTAGCGATCAGGTCTAGCGGCAGTTGGTTATTGAAGGTGTTTTTCCTCCATTCTACCGGAGCCACGGCCCATCCTGCCTCGTCCTGCACTACTGCTATCCCTGGGTGCAAACGGAAAAGCTGCAGTAGATCGGCTGTCTCGTCGATGCTCAGCGGAAGGCTGCGTTCCGAGCCGAGCAACTCCAGTTCCTCGATGTCGTACAGGGGCTGCGGAACGTAGTCGGCTACTAGGGCGGCCGGTGGTGGTGGTGTACTGCTGGGTGGGCGCGGGCCTACTGCCACTTCCATTGGACCTGCTTGAGGAGAAAAGCTCGGGCTCCTCTGCGACCATTCCGTCTCGGATTCCGTAGGCCTGGGTGCCGGGCTCTCCCCTCGCAGCTCGTCTTCCGATATGTCGGAGTAATGAGGACCCGCCCCATTAGCTTCCGCGTCGACCTCGTCCCTTAGTCCGTCCTCGACAGGGCGTGGACTCACCAAGTCCCAGTCGGCCCAGAGACTGGCTGCCCAATCCTCGTGTTGATCGGCCTCTCCAGCACAACCATCCGTTGGGTCCACCCGGAGTCCGTCTGGATCTCCGTCCAGCGAGAATGCCAGGGTCCCTGTACTGCGCGGTATGGTCTCTTGGTCGTCCGCGTCCGTGGTGATATTGTCTTCATCCACCGCTGGGCCGCAGCGCCAGGACCGATCCAGAATAGCGACGTCGGGGTCCTGCGTCCGTGGGGTTTCAGCTACCGTCGCGAGTCCGCCTGGAGCCACTTCCTCCGGTGAGGCTCCTATGAGAGCAGCCAGGTGCTGCCGATCGAGCCACCCCTGGACAGATTGTAGCCGTTGCTCCAGTAGGAGTTGGTCGTGCCGGGTGGTGGTCAGCTGGTAGGTGCGACATACATCTACTCTGCCCGACGTAGAGGGCCCTTCGGGGACGTAGCGTCGGCCGTTTGCTCGAACCCAGCTTCCGTTGCTCTGTCGCTTCATTTCGTCGATCCTAGGGAGAAAACTCCTGCCGATTAGTGCCTGCCTGCCTCGTAACGAAATCCTACCCTTCCCCCTATCTTGCTTGAGCGGTGCGTGTGAAAAAAAGGTGAATACATTTGTGCTTAACTATTCCCATAAGGGGACCTTATAGTTGGCTTACGATACTGGATACTGGCTTACGATACTTCCTTTGCCGGCTACGGTTACTCTGCAACCTGACTATATTGGGGCTCAGAAATTTGACCACCTTGTAAGGTCCTTCGTATTTAGGGGCCAGTTTCGCGGCGAAGCCATCGGCTGCCTTGGATAGGTGATGCTGACGGAGCAGGACCAGCGTTCCCAGTTCGGGACGCCATTCCCGTCTGCGTAGGTCGTATGTCTTCTTCTGGGTCTGGGACGTCTGCTGGATGTTTTCTTGCACTACCTTGTATATCTCCTGCAGTCTGGTGGCCTTGTCGTGCGCGGGCTCGAGTTCTCCTGCCAGCCCCGGGGTCATCTCGTCGTACAACGCGCCCGGGAGTCTTGGTTCCCGCCCGAGTACCAGGAACGCAGGGCTGAACGCACGGCCAAACTCAGTTCTGGGAGTAGGTCATCCCAGGTCCGTTGGTCGGTGTCGATGAACTGTGCTATCATCGTTTTTACGGTTCGGTTGACCCGCTCTGTTGGGTTTTGCTGGGGCGTATATGGGGCCGTGTGTTCCAGTTCCATGCCGGCCAGCATGCAGAACTTCCGGAAGGACCGACTCGTGAATTGTGTGCCGTTATCGCACACAAATTTCCGTGGGACTCCGAATCGACAAAGAATCCTCTCTCTTAATGCCTTTTCCAAATGGGCAGTAGTGGCTTTCCGCAGCGGCACCAACTCCACCCACTTGCAGAATATATCGAAGAATACCAACAACATCGTGTTGCCATGCCTAGAGCGCGGCAGAGGGCCAACGAAATCGGCGCAAAGGATGTCGAAAGGGCCCTTTGCCTGACGCGTGCACATTTGCCCTGCTGGTTTACTTTGGCTCACCTTGATCTTCTGACAGCTCTCGCATCTCTGCACGTACCGCACCACGTCCCGGTAGAGCCCCGGCCAGTAGTATCGTTGCGTTACACGGTTGGTAGTTTTCCGTATTCCCTGGTGACCGGCGGTCGGGTGGTCATGGCATTCTTAGAGCACTCGGCGTCGGTGGTCACTGGCAACGCACAACTTCCACTGATGGGATTCCTCTTCGGCGGGTCGGCTCCCTGTCCTCCTGTAGATCTGACCGTTTTCGATGGTGAATTCGGCGCACTTCTCGGGCTGTGATTGGATCCGTTTGAGCAACCTCAACAGCCATGGGCAGGTGGGTGGATCCTCCCGGGCTTGTCGTAGGGCTTCGATAGGCTGCCGGGAAAGGGCGTCGGCTACAACGTTTTAGCTCCCTCGCCGATAATGGATGTCGAAGCGGTACTGTTGGAGCTCTAGAGCCCATCGAGCGATGCGCCCGGTGGGGTTATTAATCGAGTTTAACCACTTTAGCGCGAGATGATCGGTGACGACGTCGAACTGGTAGCCCTCCAGGTAACATCGCAACTTCCTTATGGCCCACACGATGGCCAAGCACTCCTTTTCTGTCGCCGAGTAGTTCTCCTCCGCTTTGAGGAGTCGTCGACTGGCGTAAGCTATGACCCTCTCCTCTCCGGATATCTCCTGCGTCAAAGCCGCTCCAAGCCCGTCATCGCTTGCATCCGTCTGCAGCGTGAACTTCTCCGAGAAGTCTGGGCAAGCTAGGACGGGTGCTTGAGTCAACTTCTCCTTTAATTCCTCTAATGCTGCTTGCTGTTCCTGGCCCCAGATCCACTTCTGGTCCTTCTTGAGGAGGCTCGACATGGGCTGGACGATGGTTGCGAAGTTTGGTACGAACCTACGATACCAAGACGCCATCCCTAGGCACCGCCGCAGTTCCCTGACTGAGCTTGGAGGTGTCAGCTTCCGAACCGCCACAATCCGGGTCTGTATGGATTCCTTGCTCGCTGATTACATGTCCCAGATAAGCGATACTCTTTTGGAAGAACTTGCATTTGCCCTGGTTCAGCTTCAAGTTTGCTTCCCTCAACCTTCGGAAAACTTCCCGGAGGTTTTCGACGTGATCGTCCAGCACCGCTCCTATAACGATGATGTCGTCCAGATATGCGAAAGCGTGGGGCTCCATCTGGGGTCCGATAACGCTATCCAGTGCCCTCTGGAACGTCGCTGACGCAGAATGAAGGCCGAACGGCATCACCTTCAAATGGAAGAGGCCTCTGCCCGGAACCGTGAACGCGGTGCACTCTCTACTTCCTTCCGCCAGGGGGATCTGCCAGTACCCATTCTTGAGGTCCAACGTTGAGATGTAGCGCGCGTGGCCGAGTCTCTCTAGGATGTGGTTGATCCGGGGAAGCGGATATGCGTCAGGCACCGACCGTGCGTTGAGTTGCCGGTAGTCCACGCACATACGCATGTCTCCCGTTTTCTTGCCTACCAACACGATCGGGGCGCTATGTGGACTCTTGGAAGCTTCGATACGTCCGTCCCTCAATAGTTCGTCGACCTGCGCGTTAATGATCTTCTGCATGGCCGGGTTCTTTGGGAAATACCTCTGCTTCAGTGGCTTGTCGTCTTTCATAATGATCGTATGTTGAGTTATGTGTGAGATACCACTCAGCCCTTCGAATTTGGCCAACTCTCGTTCCAAGAACGCGGCTACCCATGGCGCGAGCGCGGGTTCGGTCTCTGAGGACATTTGGGGCGAGAGTTCTTCGGACGGGGCCGACGCTACGATGGCTAGGTTCACCGGGAGGGGCGTAGTCCGCTCCGCCTTCCGAAAAGGGTTGCGTTGACGTGCAGTAGCGGCGTCGGCTAATGGCACCAGCTGATAACACTGTGATAGTCAAAAAAAAAGACATGACCAAACTCGACGGTTTTCCCCTATTTCGGGTCCTACGAATCGAACTGCATCATTAGTTTTTTGAGTTACAATCATGGTTTCATACAAAATTTTTTGTTGAAGTTTTTCATCCAAGTGGCCCATTGTAAGAGAAAGGCACATTTTTCTTCGGTCTCTAACTTTTGTAATGTTGACTTTTTTGGTAAACTTTCTTTGGCAAAGCTTCTCAGAATAAATCCGTCTTTAAGTTCTTAGAAGACTGTAAGCCCCAAAATCAATGTTTTAGGTGTCCTTATAGCCAATATGTCGAAGAAACTGAAATATAACCCTTTTTTTTTCAATGTTTTTTCCCTCACGTTTCGTCAATATTTTAATTTACCCTTTGATACTTATACATTAAGTGACATCTTGTAATAGTAAGAAACTTAAGCAAAGACAACGTTTTGAGCAAACTAACCATTAGAAAAACAAACTTAACAAAATTTGTATTTTTAAAAAAATCTACTCTAACCATGTTTGTATGCTGTTTTATTTTTCTTGTATCTTTTAAGTGTTATTAATAAGTATCATAAGTTTGTACACAATATTTAAATTAAATTTAATAAGACACATCTACCAATGTCCAACACAAATCAGTAGGCAACGAGTCAAGCTTTTTGCCGCTGTACCAATGCTCAAGGGGAGCGGCGACTTGGTGAAATCGTTCTCCATGCTCATCGGATTCAGTCGGAACTTGCTGCTCAAAACGGTCCCTGTGATGATGAAGGAAATGCATTTTTAAGGACATATTCACACCTATTTCTTTAAAAGCGTCTAACATGTCATCCACATATTTTTTCTAACCTTCAGACTGGTGCACTCCTAAGCAATGGTTTATAACGGTCATAACGGAGTTCCAGGCAATTTTTAAATATTGTGTATATTAAATATTTATGATACTTATTAATAACACTTAAAAGATATAAGAAAAATAAAACAGCACACAAACATAGTTAGAGTAGATTTTTTAAAAAATTCAAATTTTTTAAAGTTTTTTTTTCTAATGGTTAGTTTGCTCAAAACGTTGTCTTTGCTTAAGTTTCTTACTATTACAAGATGTCACTTAATGTATAAGTATCAAAGGGTAAATTAAAATATTGACGAAACGTGAGGGAAAAAACATTGAAAAAAAAGGGTTATATTTCAGTTTCTTCGACATATTGGCTATAAGGACACCTAAAACATTGATTTTGGGGCTTACAGTCTTCTAAGAACTTAAAGACGGATTTATTCTGAGAAGCTTTGCCAAAGAAAGTTTACCAAAAAAGTCAACATTACAAAAGTTAGAGACCGAAGAAAAATGTGCCTTTCTCTTACAATGGGCCACTTGGATGAAAAACTTCAACAAAAAATTTTGTATGAAACCATGATTGTAACTCAAAAAACTAATGATGCAGTTCAATTCGTAGGACCCGAAATAGGGGAAAACCGTCGAGTTTGGTCATGTCTTTTTTTTTTTTTTTTTTTTTTAAACTATCACAGTGTAATCGGTGGGTGCTATCCTGGTACTGCCGGCGGGTCCAACATGATTGGGGCCTGGTTGCAACATCCTAGTGGTGCTGCTGAGACTGGCGTGGGCGAGGCCTTGCCTCGTTGACCCAGTGGCGTCGCTTCGGGTCGTCGTCAAAGTAGCCTGCCTTGCCTTGGCAATATCTAGTGGTGCCGCGGTCTTCTCCGTCCAAGTCGTGGTGCTCCTGCTCACGTCAGCTGACTGGACTTGGGCGTGTCCAGCGGTGTCGCAGTCTTTTCCGCCAAAGTTTTGGTGATGCTGCTAGTGTTAGTCGATGATTTGGCGGCTGACGGACTGGCCCTGGGCGTGTCCAGCGGTGTCGCAGTCTTTTCCGCCAAAGTTTTGGTGATGCTGCTAGTGTTAGTCGATGATTTGGCGGCCGACGGACTGGCCCTGGATGTCTTCAGCGGTGTCGCAGTCGTCTCCGCCAAAGTTTTGGCGATCCTGCTAGTGTTAGTCGATGATTTGGCGGCCGACGGACTGGCCCTGGATGTGTCCAGCGGTGTCGCCGTCTTTTCCGCCAAAGTTTTGGTGATCCTGCTCGTGTTAGTTGACGACTTGGCGGCCGACGGACTGGCCCTGGATGTGTCCAGCGATGTCGCCGTCGTCTCCGCCAACGTCTTGGTGATCCTGCTCGTGTTAGTTGACGACTTGGCGGCCGACGGACTGGCCCTGGGTGTGTCCAGCGGTGTCGCAGTCGTCTCCGCCAAAGTCTTGGTGCTGGACCTGGTGTGGTCAGGGCTGGGTGATGTCGTCCTACTAGTGTGACTGTGTTCCGCGGACGTCGCTGGGTGCGGCAGGGGCGGCGGGAATGCGGAGATGGAGTCGATTTCCCGGGTCAGCTGCAAGTATGCGCGCCCGCACACGATTACCGCCTGAATCCCGCATAGAAAATCGAGCCCCAGTATGACGTCGTCAACCACCACGGGTAGTACCAACAGGGTCACGTACGTTTCCCGCTGATCCAGCCGTACCCTGACTCTCACAGCCTGCGTCACCTCCTTCGTGGTTCCATCCGCCAGGCGGACCTGTGTCCTCACGTTCCGCATGCTACCTTCGGCTTCTATCTCCCTCACCATTCGATGGCTGACAAACGTTCGGGTCGCTCCAGTATCCAAAGTCGCTGTCAACGGTAATGCTCCGATGGTGACTAGCGCGGCGATCCTGCCATTCTCCAATCTTAAAGGATGCGTTACTCCTGGGGGCCCTGGGTGTACGTCTCCGCTCGGGTCCCTACTGGGCGGAGACTCAATCCGTTTCCCGTCGCCGGTTGGCGGCAGCAGTCGATGGTTCGTGTGCCGCGGCGGCCGCACTCCCAGCAGAACAACACTCGGCAATTCCTACAGGAGCTGTGGAAGTGACCCTCCTCTCCGCAGTTCCTGCAGGCACGGCGCACATCTACAGGCCGGTCTCCGTCCTGGGTTGTCACATGGTTAGCTACCTCGGCATTTCGAGAAGGTATCGCTTCGTCTGCAGGGGTTCGGCGATATGGTGATATCTTTGGCCTGGTGTCCGTGGAATTGCCGGCCGGGTAGGTCTGGCCGCGATCCCGAGTCGCCTCGTATACCACTACCAACTGCGTTAGCTCCCTCAGCGTCTTAAATTCGTGCCTCCGGGTGAATAACTGGTACTCTGGCCTGAGATTTTCGTATATCCTGTCCAATTCTCTTTCTGGCGTATATTGGGCTCGCTGCATCATGAGCCGGAGATCGATCAGGTAATCCTGAAACGACTCCCCGGGTCGCTGATATCGGCTTCGGATGGTATCCTCCAGGCGCTGAAAATAACGATGGGGCTGGAAGAACTCCAAGAACTCCTTTCGGAATTCGACCCAAGGCTTGCCCTGCATCTGGAAGGTTCGAAACCATCCTTCCGCCTTGTTGGTTAGCAAACCAGACATGGCTCGAGGAAGTTGTTCCGGGCTCCCTCCATACGATTCGACACGCTCTTCCAGCCGTTCGATGAACGCTAGGGCATCCGAATGCCCATCGAACTCCAGTCCCCAGTGGCGCAATTTGTCGGCCAGTATGGCATAAGGGATTTCTTCCCTACCAGGCCGCGAAGTTCGGGATCCTTCGGTGAAACGGTGCGGGTGGCTGCCGTCGCTGAACTGTCGTTCAGCCGAGGCTTCTCGGGGGAGCTCTGGGATGACTATTGATAGCGGTTGCTCCACCTGGATGCCCTCCTTCTGTTCTCGACGGCTAGATCCTGGTGACGACGATATCGCCCTCGGGCTTCTGGGGCTGGGCGCACTAGCGTAGAGGGTGCCTAGTTCCTCGATCCGCTTTCCGACCGCTGTCGAGTGCTCTCCGTGTGTGATGAAAGTCGTTATTCGGCTGCGCAACTAGTCCACGGTCCCTGTCTCGCTGAGGCCGAACTCTGCAGCGATATGCTGCAGTTCGTCCTTGCGGCGATACGAGATCCACTGTACGCCCATGCTGCTAGCTGCTTGAGGATCCTCACTGTCGTTGGTCCTTGGTCTGCTGATCGACGGCTTCAGTCGTCCTTGGTCCTTGAGACGGTCCTTGCTGTTGACCCTTGCTTAGGGAGGGTCCTTGTCGTAGTCCTTGGCTGAGGAGGGTCCTGGCTGGTGATCCTGACTATCCTGGCCGGCGTGTATCCTGGGTGATGACCCTGATCATCCTGGTAAGTGGGTGTCCTGGTTGTTGATCCTGGTCGGTGGGTATCCTGGCTTGTTGATCCTGATGATCCTGATCGGTGGGTATCCTGGTTGTTAGTCCTGATGATCCTGGTCGGTGGATATCCTGGTTGTTAATCCTGATTATCCTGTTTAACTTGGTCGCGAATTACTTCGATGTCCTGGTCAACCGCCACGATCTGAAGCTGCGCACCAACTGTCCCTCTCTGGGCTCGGGGTCCTCAATATATAGGGGCTGGCCTGCTCTGCCGCTCGCTCTGCCGCTGCCGGCTCGCTGCCGGCTCGCTGCCGTCGTGCCACCGCCGATCAGCCGGCGTCAGCTCCGACTCCACGGCCTCTCTCCCTCGGCTGCTGGGCTGAGTGGATCTGCGGCTGGGCAGAGTGGCTCTGCTGCCGGGTGGTGGGTGGTGGTGGTGGTGGTGGTGGTGGCGGTGGTTGTGGTGGCCACAGGCTGACGCTACAGCTAAGGAAGTTAGGGAAGCCAGCCTCGGCTGTACGAGAGCAATAGGCGACCGTCCGGGCGGCGTGCGAAGCCAATAACCGTTTCCGGGTACAAAACCGTTGCCCCTGGTTCCCGTGGTTCTGCCTCTCTGCTCCCGCCGCTGCTTGCCTGCTTTCATCTCCTGCTTTTGGACACCATGGGGCCACTCGAAAGTTCCGAGTCGATGCCGCTTTGCCCACACAATTCCCTTCCAAAAGCCTTCTAGGAAAATCCCTTGGCCGTTCAGAACATTACGGAACCTCGGAGTCCCTGCTCGGGCGCCATCTGTAAGGAAGCGTTCTGGGCCGGGGTGTAACTCTCAGTCCCGCCAGGGTCGAAATTACAGAATATTTGTAATTTGCCGGGACTCCGAGCTCAGGCACGGCCAAGGGGGGTGGGGATTTAGGGCTTGGATAGCGGGTGGAGGAAACACTAGTAGGCGCAGCTACAACAACAGGAACCATGGCCACTCTTCCGGCCACCACAAGTACATCGAGCCGGATCCTCTAGGACGTCCGAGGCGATCGCCGGACGGCATCCGAGGGATCCGACTGTCCACTACCTACTCACTCAGTTGCGTTCAGACTGCTTCTGGAAGCAGACGTGTTTTTCAAGCGTTCCGCTGTGCCGTCGTCTTCGAAGAGTAGTGCGTGATTTTCCCAAGTGGAAATTTAACAAAATCGCCGCGTGAGGTCGAATTTTTTATTCGTGGAATCAGTAGTGATTTTTGTGTAATAGAAGTGTGGCAATTGGCAAATTAATTTTTGCCTAAAAACATTTTTTCGAGCAGCCACGTGTGGTTAGCTCGAAAACAAGTGCGCGGTAGCTCGACAACAGGTTCGAGTTCGAAGCTTTCGCTCGAAGCTTTCGTTCGAAGCTTTCGTTCGGAACTTGTGCTCGAACCTTTTCAAGCTTTTTCAGAGCGGTTTGTGCCTTGGCTGGGGTTGTGTCTTTGCTAGACCAAACAGGTTCGTGTCGTCGCTAGATTCCGTTCGGTTCGAGTCTCCGCTAAATTAATGTCGAGGAACGCCGGATGAGGGAGCCAGCTACCATGGAGGTAGAGGAGGCCGAGGTGAGCGACACGAGTGTAGCCAGTGTTGCCAGCGTAGGGGCTAGCTCGACGTCGAGCGTGCCTACCCGCAGGCGAGGCCGACCTAGGTCGACCGCTGTAAAAAAAGCCGCTAAGAAGATCGGGCTCGGGATGGGGCCAAGCGGGCCGATCCCAACGGAGAGATCGCCGCCACCGTCGTTGGACTACGTGGAGCCTGCCACCCCCGCTGCTTCCCCCGCTGCCACCCCCGCTGCCACCCCCGCTGCCACCACCGTTGCCGCAGCCGCTGCTGCTGCCGCCGCCGCAGCTGCCACCGCTGCTGCCACCACCGCTGCCACCACCGCTGCCACCACCGCTGCTGCTGCTGCTGCTGCCGCCGCCGTTCCCGCTGCACCCACATGCCCAGCGACTAGTATTGTCGCGGCAGGGTACTCGGCCGTCATTGCGGAGATGTCCTCCGTAAGGATGGCCGTTAGCGAGGCGGTGCTGAAGGCACAGATGCCAACAGGGGCCTCCATGGCCATACTCGCCGCTGCCAGCAGGTACGACGAGTTGGTCATGGCACTGGCTGGAGAAAAAGTGCGCCTGGAGGAGAAGGCACGGATGCCGCCTCCACCGAGACCCGTCGCCCACACGGGCACCACCGCCGTCCCCACCGCTGCGTATGCGGCAGCCTTTCCAGGCTTGCCGGCACCGAGCGCCATCGCTGCCCCACCGATCGCCAAGCCACGCGACACATGGTCAGCTCTGATCCAGAGCAAGGATCCGGAGGAAACGGGTAAGCAGATCGTGGAACGGGTGAAGAAGACCGTGGTGCCCAAGCTCGGTGTACGAGTGCACGAGGTTCGCGAGCTGAAGAGCGGAGGAGCGATCATTCGCACCCCCTCAGTTAGCGAACTGAAGAAGGTAGTGGCCAGCAGCAAATTCCCAGAAGCAGGCCTCGAGGTCAGGAAGAGCCCGGAGACCAAGCCGCATGTAGTGGTCTACACGTCGATCACGCCTGTGGAGTTTATGGAGGAGCTCTACTCGAAGAACCTGGAGGAAGTGATGACGGCCGCGGAGTTCAAAAAGTCGGTGCATCTGGGCAGCAAACCCTGGTCGGTCACCGACGGCGCCACGGTCAACGTGACGTTGGAGGTCGATGCGAAGGCGCAAGAGGCACTGCGAGAATGTGTCTACATCAAGTGGTTCCGATGCCGCTGCCGTTCCTTGGTGAGAACGTACGCCTGTCACAGGTGTGCGGGTTTCGACCACAAGGTGTCGCAGTGTCGTCTGAAGGAGAACGTGTGCCACCGGTGTGGGCAGAACGGCCACAATGTTGCGCGTTGCCCCAACCCGGTGGACTGCCGGAACTGCCGCTTCAAGGGATACCCTTCAGCACACTCCATGCTGTCAGTGGCTTGCCCCGTTTATGCTGCGGTATTGGCAAGGGTGCAAGCTAGACATTAATGTTTAGCTTCATCCAAGCAAATTGTGGCCGTGGCCGAGCGGCCGTGATGGAACTCGGATCCATCATGCGCAGCTCCGGCCGGCTGTTCGCGCTGGTCCAGGAGCCGTACGTCGATGGAGCAGGGCGGATTACTGGCCTTCCATACGGAATGCGAGTATTCCAGGACCGCCGCGGGAAAACTGCTATCATCGTCGACGAACCGGAAGCCATCTGCATGCCAATGGAACCCCTTGTCACGGATTTTGGAGTATGCGTCAGAGTTACGGGAAGATTCGGCTCAATCTTTCTATGCTCCGCATACTGCCAATTCGACACCGACTTGGCGCCGTACCTCAGGTACTTAGATGCGGTGCTGCTGCTAGGCAGCCGCACTCCCGTCATCTTTGGGCTACCCGTGAATGCAGTATCTCCGGCGTGGTTTAGCAAACTTTCTTAGCAAGCTCGGAGGCAAGCTAGCTATGCGCGGGGTGAGCTGCTGTCTGAGTGGATACTGGAGAACCGAGCCGGCGTCCTCAATCTAGCCAGTCGGGTGTTTACGTTCGATAACCGCAGAGGCCAAAGCGACATCGACGTAACAATCGTCAACCAAGCAGCGACTATGTGGGCCACATACGATTGGGAAGTGAGGGAATGGGACACCAGTGACCACAACATGATACATGTTGAAGTCACGCATGGTGTTACCGATGCAGTCGAGCACATTGCTCCTGTGCCGTCCTGGATGCTTTCCAATGCGCGCTGGCGATTGTTCGAGGACGAAGTGACAAGGGAGACAGCCGAATTGCCGGAAAACATCGCCGAATCGCCGCTGGATGACCAGGTGACTGCACTGCACTCCTTAGTGCACAGAGTGTGCGACAGAGTGCTGGGACGCAGTACGCCGAGAGCCGTCAGGAAAGTAGTTTGGTGGACCGCCGAACTACAATCCAAACGCCAAGAGGTCAGGAGACTGAGGCGACAGCTCCAGAACGCTCGTCGGCACGAGACCGATGACGCGGAGCAGCTCGTGGTTGCGTTGAGGATCTCCTCAGCGCAATACAAGAAGCTCATCCTGACGACGAAGGAGGACAACTGGCGATGCTTCGTGGGAGAGCACAGAGATGATCCATGGGGGCACGTCTACAGGATTTGCCGAGGCCGCAAAAAGAGCACGGAGATTGGAGGCCTCCGGATAGATGGTGAGCTGGTCACAACATGGCGTGACTGTGCGAGTGAGCTCCTCCGCAACTTTTTCCCTGTTGCGGAGTCGAATGCTCACATTGCCATCGAGTCCGAGGCTCCACCGGCCCTCGAAGCTTTCGAGGTTGATGTATGCGTCGCCAGGTTGAAGAGCAGGCGCTCTCCCGGCATGGACGGCATCACAGGTGCCATTTGCAAGGCAGTGTGGCGTGCCATCCCTCAGCACATGACAGCGTTGTATTCCCGCTGCCTGGAGACAGGGTACTTTCCCAGGAGATGTAAAGCATCCTCGTGTGGTTCCACTCTTGAAGGGACCCGATAAGGACCGGACCGATCCTACCTCATATCGGGGTATCTGTCTGTTGCCAGTGCTGGGCAAAGTGCTAGAGGGGATCATGGTGAATCGTCTGAAGGATACCATAACGGATGGCTGCAGATGGCAATTTGGATTTCGCCAAGGACGCTGTGTCGAGGATGCTTGGAACCACGTCACGAGTACAGTCTCGGCCAGCCGGTCGAAATACGTGCTCGGGATATTCGTGGACTTCAAGGGAGCCTTCGACAACGTTGAGTGGAATGCTGCATTACACCGTCTCCATGAGCTGGGATGCCGAGAAGCAAGCTTGTGGCGAAGTTTCTTCTCCGGCCGGAGTGCGAGCATCGTCAGCAGGTATGAAGAAGCCACTGTTCCGGTGACAAGAGGTTGCCCACAGGGGTCCATAAGTGGTCCATTCATATGGAACATCTTGATGGACGTGCTGCTTCAGCGCTTGGAGCCACTTGGTGCGCTCAGCGCGTATGCTGATGATTTGCTCCTCCTCATCGAGGGAAATGCCCGCTCAGAGCTGGAGCATAAAGGAGCGGACCTGATGTCCATCGTAGGCGCTTGGGGAGTTGAAGTCGGCGTGGCCGTTTCAACTAGTAAGACGGCGATCATGCTGCTCAAAGGCAATCTTAGACGGCCGCCAGTGGTACGGTTTGCTGGAGCAAGCCTGCCATACAGGCGTAAGTATCGGTACCTGGGCATCACGGTCGGCGAACGGTTGAGTTTTCTCCCGCACATCGCTGGCCTACGCGATAAGCTGACTGGAGTCGTACGGGCATTGTCGCGCGTGCTGCGGGTCGACTGGGGACTCAGTCCCCGCGCAAAGCGAACAATATATGCCGGACTCATGGTGACATGTGCACTATTTGGTGCCTCGGCTTGGTCAGTCGCCATGACGGCGCAAGCGATCACGAAGCTGATTGCGTGCCAAAGAGCCATCCTGATTGGATGCCTACCGGTATGCCGAACAGTGTCCTCCGTGGCACTGCAAGTACTTGCTGGAGCCCCCCCGTTTGATCTGGTCGCCAGACGTCTGGCAATCAGATTCAAACTAAAGCGTGACTACCCGCTGGAGGAGAGCGATTGGCTATACGGCGAAGATTTGGCAAATCTTAGCTGGAAGCAGAAGATGACGCGACTAGACGAATGCCTGCTGTGCGTGTGGCAACGCAGATGGGATGATGGTAGCTCCCCAGGACGGGTGACGCACCGCTTCATTCCGAACGTAAGCTTCGTCTACAGCGAGAGAAGGTTTGGCTTCACGCTGCGCGCTGGATTCCTGCTGACTGGCCATGGATCGCTCAATGCATTTCTGCATCAGAGAAGGCTAAGCGACACGCCTGCATGTCTATGCGGCGCAGAGCGCGAGGATTGGCAGCACTTCTTATGTGACTGTCCCCTCTATGCAGATTTGCGAGACCTCGATGGACTTGGAGTGCAGCACACAGATGGCGAATGGAACTTTTCCGAAGTGGTGGCTACTCAGGAGAGGATGCAGTTGCTGGATCGATTCGCAGGAGAGGCGTTCTCCAGGAAGCGACAACTGCTGGACCCTATGGCGGCGCATGGGCCGTCAGTCCCGGACTAGTAGAGTCAAAACTGACACCCCATGGATTCCCTATCCGGTGCTTGTCGGGGCCAAAAGGGAGGGCGATCGATCCCTTAATTTCGTCCACGGGTTGGGCAGTGTCCAAAGCTGCCCATTGAGGTAGGCCCCCTTGTGGGAGTTCGTGGTGGCTGTGGTTTGAAACCCAAATATACGCGGGTAGAACCGTTAGGTTCGTCGTGGAGTTGCGATCTCAACCGGGTGCCGAGACCCATAGATCGGAAGAGGTGTTAGGTACACCTTGCCCCTACCAAGGGGGATTGTATGTCCGACAAAACATACAATCAATTGGTACTAGGATGAGTCGCTATGTACATAGCTATAGCTTCTTATTCTAGGGCGTTAATTGGCGCATTGTACCAGATTCCTGTGTTTATATTTTATATAATAGACACCGTGGTTTTAATCCCTGCCTGTGGAATATGCCACGTTAAATAAATCTGTGAGATCAGATACATTCTGTCCACTACCTACTCACTCAGTTGCGTTCTGACTGCTTCTGGAAGCAGACGTGTTTTTCAAGCGTTCCGCTGTGCCGTCGTCTTCGAAGAGTAGTGCGTGATTTTCCCAAGTGGAAATTGAACAAAATCGCCGCGTGAGGTCGAATTTTTTATTCGTGGAATCAATAGTGATTTTTGTGTAATAGAAGTGTGGCAATTGGCAAATTAATTTTTGCCTAAAAACATTTTTTCGAGCAGCCACGTGTGGTTAGCTCGAAAACAAGTGCGCGGTAGCTCGACAACAGGTTCGAGTTCGAAGCTTTCGCTCGAAGCTTTCGTTCGAAGCTTTCGTTCGGAACTTGTGCTCGAACCTTTTCAAGCTTTTTCAGAGCGGTTTGTGCCTTGGCTGGGGTTGTGTCTTTGCTAGACCAAACAGGTTCGTGTCGTCGCTAGATTCCGTTCGGTTCGAGTCTCCGCTAAATTAATGTCGAGGAACGCCGGATGAGGGAGCCAGCTACCATGGAGGTAGAGGAGGCCGAGGTGAGCGACACGAGTGTAGCCAGTGTTGCCAGCGTAGGGGCTAGCTCGACGTCGAGCGTGCCTACCCGCAGGCGAGGCCGACCTAGGTCGACCGCTGTAAAAAAAGCCGCTAAGAAGATCGGGCTCGGGATGGGGCCAAGCGGGCCGATCCCAACGGAGAGATCGCCGCCACCGTCGTTGGACTACGTGGAGCCTGCCACCCCCGCTGCCTCCCCCGCTGCCACCCCCGCTGCCACCCCCGCTGCCACCCCCGCTGCCACCACCGTTGCCGCAGCCGCTGCTGCTGCCGCCGCCGCAGCTGCCACCGCTGCTGCCACCACCGCTGCCACCACCGCTGCTGCTGCTGCTGCTGCCGCCGCCGTTCCCGCTGCACCCACATGCCCAGCGACTAGTATTGTCGCGGCAGGGTACTCGGCCGTCATTGCGGAGATGTCCTCCGTAAGGATGGCCGTGAGCGAGGCGGTGCTGAAGGCACAGATGCCAACAGGGGCCTCCATGGCCATACTCGCCGCTGCCAGCAGGTACGACGAGTTGGTCATGGCACTGGCTGGAGAAAAAGTGCGCCTGGAGGAGAAGGCACGGATGCCGCCTCCACCGAGACCCGTCGCCCACACGGGCACCACCGCCGTCCCCACCGCTGCGTATGCGGCAGCCTTTCCAGGCTTGCTGGCACCGAGCGCCATCGCTGCCCCACCGATCGCCAAGCCACGCGACACATGTTCAGCTCTGATCCAGAGCAAGGACCCGGAGGAAACGGGTAAGCAGATCGTGGAACGGGTGAAGAAGACCGTGGTGCCCAAGCTCGGTGTACGAGTGCACGAGGTTCGCGAGCTGAAGAGCGGAGGAGCGATCATTCGCACCCCCTCAGTTAGCGAACTGAAGAAGGTAGTGGCCAGCAGCAAATTCCCAGAAGCAGGCCTCGAGGTCAGGAAGAGCCCGGAGACCAAGCCGCATGTAGTGGTCTACACGTCGATAACGCCTGTGGAGTTTATGGAGGAGCTCTACTCGAAGAACCTGGAGGAAGTGATGACGGCCGCGGAGTTCAAAAAGTCGGTGCATCTGGGCAGCAAACCCTGGTCGGTCACCGACGGCGCCACGGTCAACGTGACGTTGGAGGTCGATGCGAAGGCGCAAGAGGCACTGCGAGAATGTGTCTACATCAAGTGGTTCCGATGCCGCTGCCGTTCCTTGGTGAGAACGTACGCCTGTCACAGGTGTGCGGGTTTCGACCACAAGGTGTCGCAGTGTCGTCTGAAGGAGAACGTGTGCCACCGGTGTGGGCAGAACGGCCACAATGTTGCGCGTTGCCCCAACCCGGTGGACTGCCGGAACTGCCGCTTCAAGGGATACCCTTCAGCACACTCCATGCTGTCAGTGGCTTGCCCCGTTTATGCTGCGGTATTGGCAAGGGTGCAAGCTAGACATTAATGTTTAGCTTCATCCAAGCAAATTGTGGCCGTGGCCGAGCGGCCGTGATGGAACTCGGATCCATCATGCGCAGCTCCGGCCGGCTGTTCGCGCTGGTCCAGGAGCCGTACGTCGATGGAGCAGGGCGGATTACTGGCCTTCCATACGGAATGCGAGTATTCCAGGACCGCCGCGGGAAAACTGCTATCATCGTCGACGAACCGGAAGCCATCTGCATGCCAATGGAACCCCTTGTCACGGATTTTGGAGTATGCGTCAGAGTTACGGGAAGATTCGGCTCAATCTTTCTATGCTCCGCATACTGCCAATTCGACACCGACTTGGCGCCGTACCTCAGGTACTTAGATGCGGTGCTGCTGCTAGGCAGCCGCACTCCCGTCATCTTTGGGCTACCCGCGAATGCAGTATCTCCGGCGTGGTTTAGCAAACTTTCTTAGCAAGCTCGGAGGCAAGCTAGCTATGCGCGGGGTGAGCTGCTGTCTGAGTGGATACTGGAGAACCGAGCCGGCGTCCTCAATCTAGCCAGTCGGGTGTTTACGTTCGATAACCGCAGAGGCCAAAGCGACATCGACGTAACAATCGTCAACCAAGCAGCGACTATGTGGGCCACATACGATTGGGAAGTGAGGGAATGGGACACCAGTGACCACAACATGATACATGTTGAAGTCACGCCTGGTGTTACCGATGCAGTCGAGCACATTGCTCCTGTGCCGTCCTGGATGCTTTCCAATGCGCGCTGGCGATTGTTCGAGGACGAAGTGACAAGGGAGACAGCCGAATTGCCGAAAAACATCGCCGAATCGCCGCTGGATGACCAGGTGACTGCACTGCACTCCTTAGTGCACAGAGTGTGCGACAGAGTGCTGGGACGCAGTACGCCGAGAGCCGTCAGGAAAGTAGTTTGGTGGACCGCCGAACTACAATCCAAACGCCAAGAGGTCAGGAGACTGAGGCGACAGCTCCAGAACGCTCGTCGGCACGAGACCGATGACGCGGAGCAGCTCGTGGTTGCGTTGAGGATCTCCTCAGCGCAATACAAGAAGCTCATCCTGACGACGAAGGAGGACAACTGGCGATGCTTCGTGGGAGAGCACAGAGATGATCCATGGGGGCACGTCTACAGGATTTGCGAGGCCGCAAAAAGAGCACGGAGATTGGAGGCCTCCGGATAGATGGTGAGCTGGTCACAACATGGCGTGACTGTGCGAGTGAGCTCCTCCGCAACTTTTTCCCTGTTGCGGAGTCGAATGCTCACATTGCCATCGAGTCCGAGGCTCCACCGGCCCTCGAAGCTTTCGAGGTTGATGTATGCGTCGCCAGGTTGAAGAGCAGGCGCTCTCCCGGCATGGACGGCATCACAGGTGCCATTTGCAAGGCAGTGTGGCGTGCCATCCCTCAGCACATGACAGCGTTGTATTCCCGCTGCCTGGAGACAGGGTACTTTCCCAGGAGATGGAAGCATCCTCGTGTGGTTCCACTCTTGAAGGGACCCGATAAGGACCGGACCGATCCTACCTCATATCGGGGTATCTGTCTGTTGCCAGTGCTGGGCAAAGTGCTAGAGGGGATCATGGTGAATCGTCTGAAGGATACCATACCGGATGGCTGCAGATGGCAATTTGGATTTCGCCAAGGACGCTGTGTCGAGGATGCTTGGAACCACGTCACGAGTACAGTCTCGGCCAGCCGGTCGAAATACGTGCTCGGGATATTCGTGGACTTCAAGGGAGCCTTCGACAACGTTGAGTGGAATGCTGCATTACACCGTCTCCTTGAGGTGGGATGCCGAGAAGCAAGCTTGTGGCGAAGTTTCTTCTCCGGCCGGAGTGCGAGCATCGTCAGCAGGTATGAAGAAGCCACTGTTCCGGTGACAAGAGGTTGCCCACAGGGGTCCATAAGTGGTCCATTCATATGGAACATCTTGATGGACGTGCTGCTTCAGCGCTTGGAGCCACTTGGTGCGCTCAGCGCGTATGCTGATGATTTGCTCCTCCTCATCGAGGGAAATGCCCGCTCAGAGCTGGAGCATAAAGGAGCGGACCTGATGTCCATCGTAGGCGCTTGGGGAGTTGAAGTCGGCGTGGCCGTTTCAACTAGCAAGACGGCGATCATGCTGCTCAAAGGCAATCTTAGACGGCCGCCAGTGGTACGGTTTGCTGGAGCAAGCCTGCCATACAGGCGTAAGTATCGGTACCTGGGCATCACGGTCGGCGAACGGTTGAGTTTTCTCCCGCACATCGCTGGCCTACGCGATAAGCTGACTGGAGTCGTACGGGCATTGTCGCGCGTGCTGCGGGTCGACTGGGGACTCAGTCCCCGCGCAAAGCGAACAATATATGCCGGACTCATGGTGACATGTGCACTATTTGGTGCCTCGGCTTGGTCAGTCGCCATGACGGCGCAAGCGATCACGAAGCTGATTGCGTGCCAAAGAGCCATCCTGATTGGATGCCTACCGGTATGCCGAACAGTGTCCTCCGTGGCACTGCAAGTACTTGCTGGAGCCCCCCCGTTTGATCTGGTCGCCAGACGTCTGGCAATCAGATTCAAACTAAAGCGTGACTACCCGCTGGAGGAGAGCGATTGGCTATACGGCGAAGATTTGGCAAATCTTAGCTGGAAGCAGAAGATGACGCGACTAGACGAATGCCTGCTGTGCGTGTGGCAACGCAGATGGGATGATGGTAGCTCCCCAGGACGGGTGACGCACCGCTTCATCCCGAACGTAAGCTTCGTCTACAGCGAGCGAAGGTTTGGCTTTACGCTGCGCGCTGGATTCCTGCTGACTGGCCATGGATCGCTCAATGCATTTCTGCATCAGAGAAGGCTAAGCGACACGCCTGCATGTCTATGCGGCGCAGAGCGCGAGGATTGGCAGCACTTCTTATGTGACTGTCCCCTCTATGCAGATTTGCGAGACCTCGATGGACTTGGAGTGCAGCACACAGATGGCGAATGGAACTTTTCCGAAGTGGTGGCTACTCAGGAGAGGATGCAGTTGCTGGATCGATTCGCAGGAGAGGCGTTCTCCAGGAAGCGACAACTGCTGGACCCTATGGCGGCGCATGGGCCGTCAGTCCCGGACTAGTAGAGTCAAAACTGACACCCCACGGATTCCCTATCCGGTGCTTGTCGGGGCCAAAAGGGAGTGCGATCGATCCCTTAATTTCGTCCACGGGTTGGGCAGTGTCCAAGGCTGCCCATTGAGGTAGGCCCCCTTGTGGGAGTTCGTGGTGGCTGTGGTTTGAAACCCAAATATACGCGGGTAGAACCGTTAGGTTGGTCGTGGAGTTGCGCTCTCAACCGGGTGCCGAGACCCAAAGATCGGAAGAGGTGTTAGGTACACCTTGCCCCTACCAAGGGGGATTGTAAGTCCGACAAAACATACAATCAATTGGTACTAGGATGAGTCGCTATGTACATAGCTATAGCTTCTTATTCTAGGGCGTTAATTGGCGCATTGTACCAGATTCCTGTGTTTATATTTTATATAATAGACACCGTGGTTTTAATCCCTGCCTGTGGAATATGCCACGTTAAATAAATCTGTGAGATCAGATACATTCTCTGTCCATTACCTACGGGGAACGGGATACAGCGACGCCAGTCAGCGTCTCCAAAAGGCCGGGACACTCATCCCGCGGACCTTCTGGGTACCCGTGTCTACGCCAGCGTCGCCCATGGTGTCGAGGCAAGCGCCGGACGACACCCTGTGCGCCCACCAGGCCACACACTACTGTAGGGATAGACACAAGAGGGGGGGGGAAAAGAAGGTGCACAGGGACGCCAGTCAGCGTCTGCGAAAGGCCGAGACAGTCGTCGGGGCTTTCGGGGCCTGTGTGCCCGCTACTCACTACAAAAGGGGAAGTGAAAAAAAGGGGGGGGGGGGGGGGGGGGGGGGGGGGGGGGGGGGGGGGGGAGGGAACAAGTGGGGGTTCGCCAGTCAGCGTCAGCGGAAGGTCGAGGCAATCGCCGGACGACACTTCCGAACACCCACAACATTAGGGAACATTATGAGAGGGGAAGAAACAAACAGGAGAGATAACAATTAACCCAAAACCATATCCCCTATCTTCCCCGGGCCCGCAAACCGGACGCGAACAGACATTAGAGGGTATATTACGTTTTCTTTATTTATATGCAATTATTGGCCCTGCCTACCGCACCGCTCAGCGATCCCATGCTCCCGCCGGGAGATCTGCTTACCCCAGCTCCTTCAGCCAGCCTCAACGCCTGTGTCTTCCCTCTGCCTTGGTGACGCTGCCCTCCGGTAGTTGTGCTTCTCGATCCGCTCAAGTATTGGCCCGCTTCTCGCTCTGGTCAGGTTCGCCGTTTTTACACTCGCGTTCTTTTTCTTCCGACAAAAATGTTCCGCGCTCGCGTAGGTGCGTCCGTCTTCGCTTGTGGCTACACTCCGCCTTCACTTCTTTTTTCCTCCTCGTCATCACCAGCCCCCACGGTCGGGGCTCGCGCTGCTCATCCTCTGCCGCCGACCCTCCGCTCTCTCCAGCTCGGTGTTCGGACTCCTCGCTCATCGGGCTAACGGCGTTTTCTGCCTCTCCGCTGGTGGACGTTGGTTGTGTAGTTGGGCTGCTGGACTCTCCCGGTCGCCGGTGCGCGTGCGCGGCTACGCTCTCCTGGTCGTGACCCGAGCGTGCGGCTGTGCTCTCCCGGTCGTCGGTGAGCGAGCGCGGCTGCGCTCTCCTGGTCGTCGGTGAGCGTGCGCGGCTGCGCTCTCCCGGTCGTTGACGTGCGTGGGCGGCTGCACTCTCCCGGTCGGTGGTATGCGCGGGCGGCTGGGCTCTCCTGGTCGTTGGTATGCGCGGGTGGCTGCGCTCTCCCGGTCGTTGACGTGCGTGGGCGGCTGCACTCTCCCGATCGCTGGTATGCGCGGGCGGCTGGGCTCTCCTGGTCGTTGGTTTGCGTTGGCTAGAGATGGGCTTTCTCGATCGTGTTCGTGACCGTGGCGAAACTATGCAAATGTTCTGGCCCCTATCGGTGCTGAATAACTTCATTATACTCTCGCTTAACCTAAATAAGTAGATTTCATAGTGTCGTCGCTTAATCTAAATAAAAATAATCCATAACGTTGCCTCCATGGCCTGAACTCTGATAATAAGCCATAATGCGGCCTCCATGGCCTCCATGACTACTTTGTATAAAAGAAAATATGTGGGGGAGCGTACGCTCCTTCACAATATGTTTCATTGCTAAAAATTGGCACGTCTACCGAGAAAATTACATCGGTTTTATTCATTATAGCTTTCAACTGTAAGAACTCATACATGTGTTCTTCAGATGTGATCTGTATGTTTTGTTCTTCTAAGCTCTGGGTAATTTTTCGTGCCTCCTCTCCGCTAAGAATAAATTTGGGGATTATTCCTATTCTTGCTAATAACAGGCTCTCCGTCAAATCGTTTAGATTTAACGCTATCATATCTATTGTTTCTGAAATTCTGTCGATGTATTCTAATCTGAATATTCTCTGATCTTCCTCCACAAATGTTTTGCTTATAAGTATTTATAAAGGAGGTCACCCTAATCTGCTCCTCGTTAATATATGTTGTCAAGTTCTTAAACATAGTAATGAACCTATTGTCCATGGTTTCTTGTGTACCTATCTCTTCATTAATTCTTCTTTCCTCTTCCTGTAACTTCCTAATCTCTCTTTCGAAACGTTCCGCGTCTTCCGCGTCTAAATTTCCCGTGATCGCCTTCACGACCGATCCTAACCCATTAACTAGCCCTCTCCGATTCCTTCTTTTGGGGCTTTTCGATTCTATCTTTCCTCTTACTAATTTTAGTTTCTTCCCTTTAATATTGGTTAGTTCCATTACTAAGTCTTGTTCTTGTCTCTTGTCTTTGAAATGAGCCTTCAACGCCTTTTTCATTTGCTCCCAGTCGAAGTCCGCGTTGCTAAGTTCCAGCTTCCTGCTGGCGTCTTCTACAATTCTAGCCCTTATGGCGTTAAGGGCTACCCTTCCCGTCGACTTATCCTCTTCATTTATCATGTCTAGGGTCTCTTCTACCGATTTTATAAAGTGATCAAGCTTGCCTGCCTCCCCTTCATACTTGGGTATGACCGCTACCAGGTCTATGACCCTTATTGCGTCGAGGATGGAGGACGAACTACTTCCCTGGGCCATTTCTGTCACTACCTGATTCTCCCTGCTAATTTCTAAGATTGCTCTGTCTAACGGAATGATTCTCTGGGTACTGCCTCTCACTGACATGTACTTATTGTATACAGTGGCTCAAAGCCGAAACAATGCAGTGTCAAATAAAAAGTTAAATTGGCTGCCATAAAGTTATTACACATTATTTTTAAAAAATTCCAATGACCGATGATAGGTATATACATTAGGTACCAAAACCAATATTTGACCCTTAAATGCTGGGTTTCCCCCACCTGTTAGGTCGGATTATGCAAAACAGTAGCCCAATAAGAGGTACCAGCTTGTTTGGTGCAGTCCCTTTTTGGACACCTGCGAGTCATAAAACCCGGGTTTTTTGCAGAATGTTGCTTATTTTTGGTATAAATAGGCTAATCCTTTCTAATGAGATTAGTCTTAATCTGGATCTGGAGTGTGACAAGCCAAAAACAACAATGGGTAAATGGACAACGATGGAGCAACGGAAACTTGTCTTGGAGCTTTTCAAAAACGGATTTTCGCAGCGCAAAATAGCTCAAATTATGAATCTGAGCTCATCAACTGTGAAGCTAATCATCCAGCGCTTCACCCGCGAAAATCGGATAGAAGACATGGGCAGAACGGCGCGCAACAAGATTTTCACTGAGCATGAGTAGCGACGAATCATCAGGAAAATTAAGGAAAATCCTAAGCTTTCGGCCCCAAAACTAACCCAACAGGTGAAGGACGAAATGGGGAAGGACTGCAGTGTGGAAACTGTGCGCCTGGTTCTGCGCAAACATGGCTTCAATGGCCGAGTACCCCGAAAGAAGCCCTTTATAAGCCCGAAGAACAAAGGGACAAGGTTGGCGTTCGCAAAAACCAACTTGGACAAGGATTTGGAGTTCTGGAACACCGTGATTTTTGCAGACGAGTCCAAATTCAACCTTTTTGGGTCCGACGGAAGGAACTGTGTGTGGCGAAAGCCCAATACTGAGCTGGATCCCAAACACGTTAAAGCGACAGTCAAGCACGGCGGAGAAGTGTCATGGTATGGGCATGCATGTCGGCAGCCGGAGTCGGAAACTTGGTGTTTATCGAGACTACGATGGATAAGTACATGTACCTCAATATTCTAAAAGAAAACTTGCACCAAAGCTCCGAGAAATTAGGAATCCGACATGATTTCCGGTTCTACCAGGATAATGACCCGAAACATTCCTCCGGAATAGTGCAGTCCTGGTTTATCTGGAACTGCCCCCACTTGATGATTCCCCAGCCCAGTCTCCAGACTTAAATGTTATTCAAAATTTGTGGGCTGCGCTGGAGAAAAACACCCAGAATCACAGGATTTCTAGCAAAAACGACCTTAAAAAAGCTCTGCTGGAGGAATGGAGCAAACTGAGCCCGGAAAGCACTCGGAAGCTGGTCTCTTCCATGAATAGTAGGTTAAAAGCCGTAATAAAGGTTAAGGGATTACATACTAAGTACACTGTGATAGTTTTTAAACAAAAAAAAAAAGACAAGACCAAACTCGACGGATTCCCCCAACATCGGGTCCTACGAATCGAACTGCATCATTACTTTTTTGAGTTACAATCATGGTTTCAATCAGTTTTTCATCAAAGTGGCCCATTGTAAGAGAAAGGCACATTTTTCTTCGGTCTCTAACTTTTGTAATGTTGACTTTTTTGATAAATTTTCTTCGGAAAAGCTTCTCAGAATAAGTCCATCTTTAAGTTCTTAGAAGACGGTAAACCCCAAAATCAATGTTTTGGGTGCCCTTATAGCCAATATGTCGAAAAACTGAAATATAACTCATTTTTTTAAATGTTTTTTCCCTCACGTTTCGTCAATATTTTAATTTACCCTTTGATACTTATACATTAAGTGACATCTTGTAATAGTAAGAAACTTAAGCAAAGACAACGTTTTGAGCAAACTAACCATTAGAAAAAAAACTTAACAGAATTTGAATTTTTTAAAAAATCTACTCTAACTATGTTTGTGTGCTGTTATATTTTTTTTTTTATCTTTTAAGTGTTATTAATAAGTATCATAAATTTGTACACAATATTTAAATTAAATTTAATAAGACTCATCTACCAATGTCCAACACAAATCAGCAAGCAACAAGTCAAGCTTTTAACCAGTGCAAAATTTGAGCATTGATTGCAGTAGTTAATTTGACTTTGACTTCGAGGAAAGAACATTGTTTTAGTGCCTTGCCTTGTTATATTTCAGTTTTTTCGACATATTGGCTATAAGTACACCCAAAACATTGATTTTGGGGTTTACCGTCTTTAAAAAACTCAAAAAAGTAATGATGCAGTTCGATTCGTAGGACCCGAAATTGGGGGAATCCGTCGAGTTTGATCTTGTCTTTTTTTTTGACTATCACAGTGGTATTAAAATACCTGTTTAACCTTTTATTCGACTAATATTAATCTAGTTTGTGGCTGCATAGTTTTAGCTTTGACCTGTATTTAAGATATATTTTAAGTTTTTATTTTATTTTTAAAACTGAGCAATATTTAATCAGCAAATAAAGTTCCTTTTTTAACTGTGATAAAACATACAACAAACTGGCGTTTAAACATTTTTTGTTTTTCCTCTAGTTTAAAATCTGTACCACCTTAAACTTTTTATTTGACACTGCATAGTTTCGGCTTTGAGCCACTGTACATGCATCGAAAAAGACGGCTGGCTCTTCACATGTTGGCTGTTCACCTGTGCCTGTGTCTGCCAAGGATGTCCAGCTGGACAGTAATGATCATCCAGTGCCTGTGATTGCCCAGGTTGTCCAATCGGACAGTAATGATCATCCAGATGTCGGCATCACTGTGCCCCCTACGGAAGTCGATACTGCTGTCAGCATGGAAGTTGAAGTAGTTCCTTCCACACCGGCTCGCACTGGCTCCTCAGCCAGCGCTATCCCATCCGGACCTGCTCCTCGGATAGAACCCGCCTCTGCCTCACCCATAAACCATGTGACCCCTCTTGACCGATCTACTCTATTCGCTGTCGCTCCTGTGAAATCTATTTTTGTCTCACGTCTTATGGAATCGGCTACGGATGCAATGGTTCGAGAGTATATAACTAAACATCAATAGCTCCTCTGGCATAGTAGTAACTAAATTTTCTTGTAAAGAAAAACGTAGTATTTCCTCCTTCAAAATTCGTGTCCCGGAGAAGTTTGTGAAGTCTGTGTTGGAACCCTCTTTCTGGCCAGAGCACACTATCTGTCACATTTTCAATAGTCGATCTCGATCTTCGCAACCCGGTCCTCGGGTAGGAATCCTTCCAACTCCTTCTACTGATTTGCCATCTACTTAAAAAAACGGAATTCTTCCCAACCTCTAAAGATCACTTATCAGAATGTACGTGGCCTGTGTAGTAAGCTCACCAAATTACATGCTGATAGTGCAACTTTTGATTTCGACATTATCGCCTTCTCTGAAACATGGCTCAATTCCTCAATCTCGGATTCCGAGATTTTTGTAGACAATTTTAACATATATAGATCTGATCGACCATTTCGAGGTGGCGGCGTCCTAATTGCTGTTCGTTCCGACTTAACTTCCCAACTCTTTTCCATCGATGAGCTCAACACTATTGAAATTATGGTAGTTAAAATTCGTCTGTGTTCTTTTAATTTATTCATATCATGCTCTTACATCCCACCGTCCTCTGAATTTACAACTTAAGCTGGGTATCCAGCACCGCGGAAACTAAAAATTACTGCCAAACTTCATATAAAAAAAACGGGGCCAGTAATTTTTCGTTTGTGTTTTCCTGTAGTCAGTATCCAGCAACGTAAACGGGATCCACGAATTGTTATCGATAGTATCGATATTCACACGAATGTGGACTGTGAGAACAGCTGATAGGGGTGCCAGTAAAATATATGTGCCTATTTTTACTGGAGTACAAGTGAGAGGTGGGAGCAAAATCTGTGCGCAAAACCAAAAAGAGATATGTAAATTTTTAAAGTGAGGAGAAGATTGCTTTAATAAAAGCAGTTGAGGCAAGACCATGTCTTTGCCGGATCACGGAAAATAAGCATTTTGATCATTTTGATATTTTGGCGCCTCCGACTGTGCTGTACTTCTTCTTACAACAATATGTGCCACTACCAACACTTCACTTCATCGTCAGAATTACTTTTCTTCCTTTTTTTAATTTTAGTTTAATTTTCAAAATTGGCGCTGTTTATAAAACACAGCTGATTCATGAGAGTGGCAAATCACTTTTTAGGTTCTTGGTCACACTACATTAGTTGAGTTCCACGCATCCGAAATAAAGAGCAGATTCGTTTCAGTAAAATTTCGCGGTGCTAGATACAGGTCTTTATATGCTTCACGCTGCCCATCTCCAGTCCGTTTTGTCTCAGCTTAGTGATTCTGATCGTCTTATTGTTCTCGGTGACTTTAATCTCCCTAATGTCACTTGGACTCCAATGACTCAAACTTAATGTTCCCATCTATGCAGCATGACTTCGTTGATTCTCTGTCCGATACATCGTTAGGCCAGGTAAATGGCATACGCAATAGCATGAGTAGGACCCTTGATCTCGTCTTCACTACCGATGGTTCGAGCACTTTGGTATGTCGAGGATCACCTCTATCATTCCCTGAAGATCCATACCATCCCACACTTTCAATCGATTTCATGTTACCATCTTCAAGCCCTATAAAGTCATTTATTAAGCCTTCAAATATTTATTGCTTCAAGAAGGCTGATTTCCTCTCCTTGAATACTGCCCTATCTCAGATGGATTGGTCATTCCTTGACGATTTCCAGGAAATCGAGTCTGCCACGAATGCATTCTATAGCTCTATTTTTTCCATCTTTCCCATGCATGTTCCTTTAGTTACCCCCTCCAGAAATCTTTCTGGTCCTATCTGGTTCACCCCTAGATTAATAAATCTGAAGAATTTAAAATCCCGTATGTACAAGAAGTTTAAAAAATCCGGTTTGCAATCAGACTTTTCGAAGTACTCAATTGCAAAATCGAAATTTTCCTTATTTAATACATTGTGCTACAACAGATACTTGACCCAATGCAAGCTTAACTTTAAACGTGACCCTAAACAATTCTTCAGGTTTGTTAATTCTAAACGTAAATATTCCCGATTTCCTTCTTCTCTACACTTAAATGGTAGTTATGCTGATAGGGATTGTGATATTGCTGATGTTCGCTTCCTTTTTCCAACGTTGCTACTCTGTCCCGTCTATTAACTTTCCCTGTATCCTAGCCTCATCGAACGACTTTAGTAGTAGTTACTCTTATCCTATCCCATTAAATAGTTCTAACTGTATCCTTCCCCCCTTCATCGACTATGAAGGTCTCCTAACAAATTTAAAATCGTGCAAGTTTTCGTTCTCCACTGGGCCAGACTCGGTTCCGAGTGCTGTTCTTAAACTTTGTGCAGAATCTCTTTGTGTGCCTCTCCTAAAACTTTTCAACTTGTCTCTCAAGACTGGTGACTTTCCCACCGTCTGGAAAGAATCCTATATAGTTCCCTTTCATAAAAAGTGATCTAAATCTGATGTCTCTAGTTACCGCTGTATTTCCAACTTATCTGCCATTCCTAAACTCTTTAAAAAAATTGTCAGCTCTCAGCTGCAACATTTTTGTAGTTCTGTATTCTCTGAATCACAGCATGGATTCATTAAACGTCGCTCAGTTTCTACTAATCTACTTGAATTTTCCACCTTCGTAACTTCGGGATTTGCTAAACAGTGTCAAACTGATGTCGTTTATACTGACTTTAGTAAAGCCTTCGACTCCGTCAATCATAATCTACTTATTCATAAACTGTCTCTTCTAGGGTTTCCGACTAACCTTCTATATTGGACTAATTCCTACCTTTGTAACCGTTCTCAACGTGTCTGCTTTAACTCCTCTCTCTCTAAACCTGTTATTGTCTCATCGGGGGTTCCTCAAGGTAGCCACCTGGGTCCCTTGCTATTTAACCTATTTATTAACGATCTTCCACAAATGTTATCTCATTCCCGTGTTTTAATGTATGCTGATGACGTTAAGCTATGTTTTTCCTACAGTGACCCCTTGTCCCCACTATCTTTGCAATCAGATCTTGATGCCCTTAACAACTGGTGCCTAATCAATGCAATATAATGACTTTTCACCGCAATAAGCCATACCTTTTCGACTACTCTATCAATAACATTATCCTTCAACGCCTCTTCAAAGTTAACGACTTGGGCATAACCTTTGTACCTAATCTGTGTTTCAACTCTCATATCTCTACTATCTCTAACAAAGCCAAAGGAGTCCTTGGATTTGTCAAAAGATAGTCTAAGGAATTTACAGACCCGTATACTACAAAACTTCTGAATGTTTCTCTGGTCCGGCCTATCTTGGAATATGGTTCTTGTGTCTGGTCTCCTCACTACCAAAAATTTCAGGATATGCTCGAATCAGTACAAAAACAGTTCCTCATCTTTGCCCTCCGGGGACTCAATTGGGACCCTTCGATCCATCTTCCTTCTTATGAAAGTAGGTTGCGCTTAATTAACCTCCACTCTCTTAAATCCCATAGAACCTGCCAAGGAGTTCACTTCCTCCATAAGCTTCTCTCTGGTGAGGTCGAATCGACTGCCCTCGTCAACCTTATTAGTATTGCTGTTCCTTTCCGCCCGACTAGGCATTACTTTCCTCTTCATCTCCAACTCTGTCTTTCTAACTACTCGGATTATGAATCTTTCCGTAGCCTTTGCCGTAACTATAACCAATTTTTCCATCTGTTTTCCTTTGATACTAGTTCTATTATGGTTAAAAATTATCTTAATCAATAACTTAATTTAATTTAAATAGTTCTAATTGGGAATTGTTCGGCTACCGGCTCTTCTCTAACCCAAATTTGGCTGCTGGTGTGATCTTATCGGCTACTGAGCCGATAACACTAGTCGACACGACTTTTCCGCTGTCGCCAAAAATGACTTTTTCTGATAGATTTGGATGTTTAAAATTTTTTAAAGAATGTTTTTTTTTTTTTCATGGAGTAGTTTTTTTTTAAAGAATTTTTAAAAAATTTTGTGTTTTTTGTCATAGGTAGTGCTTCTATTTTTCACATAACTTAAGTTTCCTACAACTGGTTGTATTGAACTTTGCAGTTAAAAAAAGCTGACAAATGCAGCTATAAATCCGACTCAGACACTTTGTAGCTGCAACTTAACGTCTGGAAGATATTAAGCTTTCAAATTCAAATTTCATAATTTTTTTCGGTATTTTTCCCCGAAATTTTGACTTTGAAAGCTCAGGAAAAGTCGAAAAAAAAATATTTGAATGCCTTGATTTTTGGTTTTAGATAGACACATTAATTAGGCGTCGTTTAAGGTATCGCTTATAAAAATATAAAAATAATCGATCAAGCTCAATTATACTGAACGCAGTTCACTGATAGATACATTAATAAGGCGTTTAAGGGATCTTTTGTAAAACGCGATGGATAAACGGTTAAGTTTCAGCCGTTTGACCAAAACTTCATATGCCGCATTTTGACGTCCCACGGCAACATAAAGAGAAACATTTCTTATAACCATTTTTGCTTGTTGTTGCCCCGCGCTCTCATCGCTGCATCGCCCTTTCTTTGTACGTTCGTCATCCAACAAGAGCCGCAAGGGAGGCTTATCTTTGAAACAGTTTTACTTAAGAATTTATCGTCTTTGTGAGCAAACGTCGTTTCGTTGGTTGACACAGTGACCTACTGTCATCAACTATTGCATTTCTCGTCTTACGCATTACAAGAAAATAAATCGAACATTCACGCATATACATATATACATACATTGAAATCTAGCTAGCTGTTTTAATTCAATATTGCGAAAATACGCTCCTGAAGATGCTCAGTAGCTCAACAAATTCCATGCGGTACTATCCCAAACTGTTACAAACACCGATTTTTGGTAGGTATTAGTTTTTAGTTAATTCTCTTCAAAACGAACTATACAGCTTAAGTGTCTTGCACAATAAAAACAAGTTGATACTTGTATCGTTAGGATACAGCATGACATAAATTAAAAGCAACTGGTCGCCTGTACGAAAACTGGTCAACAACTCATATTGCAACTTTTTTGGTAGAGAAAAGTAGGAAGATCAATTCTGAATGGTAATTACTATTTTTTGTCCGGAAGTTTTTGTAGAATCGATTAAAAACCAACCTCCACATACGGATTGTAATCAACTACCGCAATCCGAGCTTTCACACATCGCCCCACTCAAAAAGATATGTGTAACACCCAAATGGAAGCGTTTCCGACCCCATAATGCATATATAATTAAATAGTTGGGTTTTATTTCATTGGAAAAAACACTAAACACTAACACTAAACCAGACTGAATTAAAGATCTTTGATCTGAGCTCTAAAGACCGTGTTGTTGTATTGAGTTTTTACATTTGTTTATTAAAGTTTTGTTAAAGTTAAATTAAGTTTAACATGGTTTGTGTAGATGATGTATGGTTTGTGCATTTTATTAACTTGAAGTTTAATAGAAGATCGATCGTTAAGAAAAGTGATGCTTTTCAAAAGATCATTGGCTGTACGTTAACATATTAAAGACATGTTATTTTTGTTGCGGATATGTTACTATATATTATTGATCAGCATAAACAGCCAAGTCGATATATCCATGTCCATCCCGACGAGCGCGTAGATCTCAGAGACTATAAGAGCTAGAGCAACCAAATTTTGTATCCAAACTCCAGTTTGATATCACAGTTGCAAGAGCATTTTTACATTTTGCCCCGCCCACTTCCATCCCCACAAAGGACGAAAATATGTGGCTTCCACAATTTTGAAGATACAAATCAAAACATGGCATTGAATCATAAAAAAATTAAATGATATATGTAAATTGAAATTGAAGTACGTGCTACTAGAAACAAGTATGTAAGAAATGGGATATTAAAAAAATACATTTATTTATTTTTCGAAGTGTATCTACATAAAATTATTAGAATATTCTTACAAGTAAATACACATATATACTTCTAAGATATGATTTCGGAAATATTAATATTTGCATCAAAGGGATTTCTCGAAGTTGTACTTTTGGTTGCAATAAATTTTCTTCGCGAAAACCTGGATTCAGGCCCTTTCATGTGAATAATATTTCTGGAAAATCCGTTATTGGTTGCTATTTCTACAATTCCCATAGAAATTACCTTTGAAATCACTGTGATAGTGTCTGTTGACTCTGAATAATCATTTTGTTCGCAAGAGTAATAATTTTCGCCACTGCATGCAACACATATCGTTTCTTCACCACGTCTCGATTTATTGTAGACTAGACATTCTTTATGGAAGGAATGTTGACAAAGAAAATAGACAGATTGCATATTTAGCGATTGACGACAGATATCACATGAACTATTGCGAAATTCTATTGGATTATTTGTATAAAGTGAAAGCAACGAATCAGCTTTTTTTATTTTTTTATTTAAATTTTCAATAATTTGCAATTCGTTTCTTGAGTCCAAAATATTTTGAACTATCTTTTCGTTAATAAAAGGTTTAAGCTGTAAAGCATGTATCGAATTATTTCGAAATCCACTATGTAACATCATTAATAATGAGCTTGTCCTCAGTTCAAAGATATAAGTAAGATCTGGATAACTCTGAATGAGACTGTGTACACATTTGTTCGACTCTCCATTGCGGACAATATCTGCGTTGTTAAGATTTTTATGAACTTGCTTAATCCCATTTAAAAATATATAAAGTCTGCATATAATTAAAACTTTTTCCAAACGTAGGCGATCATTTTTCAAAAAATCTAAAATAAAACCTGTAGTTATTTTGCTTTCACGCCAAAGTCCAAGATAAAGAATAAGTAAATAATCATATAATTGCTCATCACATGTGGGAAAACTCGCAATTATTTCCTCTAATAAGTTGGCACAAAACTCGTTATATCCCGACAAAATGGAAAGAAAACGTAGAATATTTTTTGTCGTGTTTCCAATAATTACCGATTTGGCAATCTTTAAATAATTTTCTGGGTTTTGCATTAGTGATTCTGGTCCATAATTTAAATGCAAATGTAAAGTTTCATCGCCTTCAAAACATTTGGGTCCATCATTTTTAGAATTTAAATTACTGCTTGGTATATTTAAAAGCGTATCTAGATATAGATTACCCGTGGTATTAGGAAAAACATTGACAGGTTGGTAATAACTATTCGGCCTCCACTTTTTCTGATCAAGTAATTTAAAAAGTTGTTTGTGATTATTTTTAGCATAATTACTTTTCAAAAATTCATATAAATATTCTTTTAGATAATCAGTGTAGCTCGAATTGAGTAGTTTAGAAATCACGTCATATGGTTTAATAAAACCAATTGTTTTTATATATTCTATGACTGCTCTACTTATGTCGCCCTTCAGTACTAAATGATTTCCGTATTGAAACCGCACGCAAGCAGTAGCGTTTGAAGAAAGACGACCTTCTCTAGATAACAATTGCAAAGCAATATTGTACATACTTTGTTCAATTAGAAGTCGAATTTTTGTATTCATATTGTACTGCTGTAACTTGAATATGTTTGTACAAGAGCTATCCCTAGCTTCAGTATTGGTGATAATGTAACATAATTCGTCTTCGCTGATTGTATAAACCAAATCTTGAAGTTGCTTAGAAAAAACAATGATTTTGTTTTCAGTATCCACAACAATTAGAGTCAACTCTCTTTTCTCCGAAAAAAAACTTTTTGGTCTTTGGACTACAACGATAAGATAATGGCCTACCCAATCCAGACATTTTTTTTCACCTTCAATAGCATAGCAAGGGCCCCTTCCGTCAGGAGTGTAGCAGTATATAGCATCTTCTCGCCCTACTACTAGCATAGAATCATCTAATTCTGCATTACTTGCTTTGCGCATCGTACAACACTGATTATAGGCACGTTTATTATTATCAAGAATAAATTTTGGATCAATTGCGCTTTTTTCTTTCAATATAAAGCAATACACGCCATCAAAACATGTCACAAACATGTATGTAGTTTGTTTATCCGTGCTTTGAAGTCTGATGTCGAAATGTATTCCATTAATTGCGTGTCCAGATATTGAGTGGCGGCGAGTATTTGTTGAAATAAGTCTGTTCATTTTCCCATAATGCAACAGAATGTCCCCGTTCTCAAAGCCTAAGCCTAATACGAGTATTTTATCCTCTATGACTGCATTGATGCATGTGGTAGTACTCGTTGTATTAAAAGTTCCGGTAGCAATCATTGGAGCTCCTTGTTTTTTAGTCAACTTTTTTAGATCGTATATATCTATATGTACTACAAATGTTGTATCTTGTGTGACAGTTGCTAGTAAATTATTAGACGTGAGTGCACATTGTCTGACGTAGTGCACCCTATGTTGACTTTTAAAGGATATGCACTCCCAGTTAGGAAAATAAACATGAATGTGTCCATTTTTATCACAAAACACTATAGTGTTTTTATTTCCCCCAGCGTCAGATTTGGTCAGATTGAAACAGTGGCACGTAGTTTCCAAAATATTTGGCAATTTTGAAAATGGCAATCCAACAATATCGAAAAAGTTCACCTTTTTCCATTCTAAAACTGTAGAATTCATCTTAATATTGTTAAAAACTTATACTTTATATACTGCAACAAGAGTATGACCGAATTTTATATTCGAAAAAATATAATTCTATCAAAATATATAGGGTATTCCTCGAAGTGTTGCAGCGAATTATATTTAAGCAATCCCAAAACGAAAAGAAAAACTTGGTGCTCCCCTTTTCGAAATATGCTACTTTTCATACTAATTTATATACATACATATATATAGATAAATGTTTATTAATGCAAATTAAATTTCAAACTTCTTTGAATGTTATCAAATTTATCTCTCTAGTATAATCTGAATATATATCAAGGATGGGGATAAAATTAATGAATTTTTTTACCCAACTTTTAAATTTAATTTTTAATGGTTTGGGTTATCCGAGTTATTTCAATGTTTTTGTTTAATGACTTCTTGCCAGTTTAGAGATAACTTGTAAATTAAAATTTCAAATTTAAGGCCAGTCTCCAGCACTTTGGAAAGTAACTTCCAAAAATGTAACTGGAAAGTAACTGAAAGAGTGTGAACAAAAATCTAGTAAGTCACTCTCATAAATCATCTGTGTTTTGTAAATAGTGCCAATTTTGAAAATTCAACTGAACTTAACTCAACTGGGTTGGTGGCGGAATATATTATTACCAAAAATAAAAGACGGAATCACAGCGCAGACGGAGGCGACACAAGGGTCAAAATGCTTTTTCTCCGTGATCCGCCAAAAACATGGTCTAGTCTGAACTGATTTTATTAAATTAATCTTCGCCTCACTTTGAATATTTACATCTCTCTTGTTTGTTTTGCGTACAGTTTTTCCCTCCATTATTTGGAGGCTTGCTGGATACTAAGGCCAGTAAAACGCAAATGAAAAATTCTCGGCCTAGTGTTTTTTATATGATATTTGGTTGTCATTTTTAATTTCCGCGTTGCTAAATACCCGAATTAAAGAAAACAGACAAAAGTCGCTTTATTCTAGATACAGATGGATGCATTCAAATTTTCTAGCCGACTAGTATTGTCCTGATATAGAACAACCACTTTCCCATTGGCCAATTCTGGTCGCTTCTAGTGTGTTGCAATCTATTAAAGTAGTTCATGGCAGATGATAACATTCCAACCGAAAACCTTCGAAACGAAAATTTTCGTTTTTAGCTGCAACATTATCAGCATCATCGGCATCTTGCCTCTTGCTTAATAGTAATCGGTAGCGAATCTGGTCTAATGAGCTAGTAATGTGGCTCAGAGGGTTCTTAGCTGAAAACCAGACCAGCGCGGATAGCGAAAGACTCACTCGGTAAGTAAATCAGCTGCGAATGAGCGGGCAACCCTAGGGAGAGTACCGAAAATAAGCAGTATCGGACAGCCAGCGGGGTTTCGCGTAGGTGGTGCCCACTTGTATAAGTAGCTCACACACTCCTATCCCCACATACTACCTACCCACGTCCCAATCCCCCACACTCAGCTCACACCGGGTCGGACTAAGTGTGTTATTCAACCAGTCTCAAGAGTCAGCTTGGCTGGGGGCCCCCTGGTAGCTCCCTGTTCTAATAATGCCTTATCCGGGCAAAGTGAACAATAAAAAAAACAACAAAAACTAATCTGGCTCTCCCCAAACAGAGGGAAATTTCGAACAGGGAAAGGTGAACCCAAGGGGTCCCATCCTTTTCTTAATGTGGGTGGAAAATCGCCTCCCAAAACTGATGCCTTAGCAGAGTGGCTATGCAATCATGCGGCTGCTTTGTCTGCTGGTAATGTGGCGGGGGTTGAGTTGCCATCAACCCACCAATGTTAAGTGGATGCAGCCTATCTTTCAGCGACTGTGCCACGAAAGCCGTCTACACATGCAAAAAAGCCATCGGACCATAAACCCAAGCATATTCTAACAATAGGTAGACCAATTTTACCTAACGGAGTTACAGTGTGGTGGCCGACCCTATCAAAAAGAACGATCACTAACTGGGCAAAGTTCAGCGAACTGCCTCCCTATGCATCAGTGGAGCTCTTCGCATCACTCCAAATAATGCGCTAAATGCCATCCTAGGCCTCCAAGAGCCTCGACCTCGCAAGAAGAGAGCGGGCAGAAACGGCAGCACTACGTCTGAGAGTCTCCGACCAATGGGCAGCACAGCATATACATAGGTCACACATCAATAAAGTACTAAATCGAAATACCGTTCCATCGAAAACGGAATACTGCGTTCCAAGAGAATATAATGACACCCTTTTCAATATAGTCATCCCCTACAGAGATGAATGGCTCGTGAGACCTCCTGGATTAGTTGGGGCCATTAATATCTTCACAGATGGATCGAAGCTGGATAGCAAGATCGATGGAGGAATCTACTCCGAACAGCTGTAGTGTCTTCCAAGCAGAAGTCATTGCAATCAGGGAAGCACTGTTCTGCCGACTCTACACGAGTTGGCTCAGCAGTTTGTTATTAGCCTTTTATGGGTCCCGGGCCACCGAGACATCGGGAAACTTCGGGCAATATCATAAACTACAGTCCCTTTTTTCAAGATAAGGATTACATTTTTATGCCAATGGCAACATCATAAAAGAGCAATATAAGCGACTAACCGACAACACGTGGCTATCACAAACAAGGCCGTACATAGATAGAAGGCGCACCTCTGAGCTGTGTTAGCTCTGTAGAAGAAGGAGCAGCGCAGTCATACGTTCCCTCACGAGACATAAGTTAATAGGTAGCCATGCAAACTGGCTGGGTGCCACATACAATGATATTTGCGACAGCTATAGAGAAGAGGAGGAGGATGAGACAGTGGAACATCTGTTCTGTTCCTGTACAGCTCTCAGCAGAGAATGCAATAATAGAAATCTCCTCTCTCTAACCTAACCTAATTTATCTGGCGAATTTGTTCTTTGTAGGTGTCCATTTTAAACTCAATCTCTCTCACAATGGAATAATGCCAAATAAATGACAACATTCCGCCTTTCCAAAACGACTGACGCTTTTTTCAAATATATTTTTAATGTCATAGAATTAAATGCTGAGGAATGAGTCTAAACCAGAGGCCGGCAGCGTCCTATGCAATGTGCATGGGAAAAGACAACGGGGCAGCGTTGGTGTAGCGTTGGCCTATGCACACGCGGCTTCGTTATTTTGTTCAAATGCCGAAGCGCCAGCGAAAATGAATCGTGTGGCTTCAAGTCTGTTGCCTGCGCACACGAACGCACTTAGAACAGGTGAGTGTCTTCGTGCCGACCACTGGTCTAAACAGAAAGTAAATAATGAATGATGTTAATGAATGGTAACAGCTGATGCAGCCTGATTCGTTTATCGCTTATAACAGCATAAATAATACTAAATAACAGCTCGGACTGTGCTTTCAGCATGCGAGAAAAGCTGGCTAAAGACTGATGTGTCAAATTTAATCCGAACTGTAAGTGCGAAAAATACATTTTTTGACTATTAGCAATTCAATTTTAAATTTACATACTCTTCTCACAGTCACGTCACACATGTTACATGCACAGATGTTGCATCTAAGGTGTGTTGATCTTCTTAAATTGCGCACTTTCTGCCGTAGTTTTGCTTCAAAAACAAGTAATTGAAAAAATATCGCGCTGTGATTTTACAAAACAGCAATATCAGCTGTTTTCATTTGCCAGAAACTTAAACATATTGGTGTCGAAGTATAACGTTGTAATCGTATAACGAAGAAGTATTTAAATTTAATTTTACTGACAAGCTTCATATAAAAAAAACATATATATAAAAACTGTAATTTTTCGTATATAACTTTATAAAAACTGTAATTTTTCATATATAAATATATAAAACCTGTAATTTTTCATTTACGTTTTCTTATAAAGTAGAGCTCAACTGCTTTTATTACAGTAATCTTCTCCTCACGACGAAAATCTCTGTGACAATCGTTCTTAGTTTCCGAGGTGATTTTAGATACAGGCGTTAACAACTGAGGACAATAAAAAAAACTGCGTATTTGAGCGCCTTTCAGCTCCCTGCTTCCTATGGTTGTTGTTTTTCTATATCGGCCAAGGTGCAGGACCCCTCCAGATCCACCTCGATTATGTTGCCCTCCAAAAGCAATTCATCTACATCTGCGAATTAACACCATCAAATTTCGTGCCCAACCTCCATCAATGAACCCGCCAACTCCGTATAAAAATGGGAGTTAATGCGTGCTCCCCGCAATTATTGCCGATGTTGATCTCTTATTTTGTTATAGTAATATGAAATTAGTAAATTAAAAATACATAAATATGTCCATTTAACTTACCACCACTAGATCTGTCAGCTCCTTCTTCCATTTCCCGGTTTATTTTATAACTTTTAATTTTTTTATAACTGTAATTTTTATTTGTTTATTGTAAATCATTGCTTACATTTTCGCAATAAACTTAATTTTTCGCTCTGAATGCCAAATATATAGGGTAGCATTTGAAAACCAACGGCTAAATATCTCATAGAAACATGCGATTAGGAACATCCAAAATAGATGGTGAAACTAACTGGGAAATTTTCGGAACTGCAAAACTTTACGCACCGTCTAGAAAATAGACGGTAAATGGTGCCCATGACTTGTCACCTTTCTTATGGAGGAAGAATTATAAATGACTCCTTCCATATCGGGGCCAAGCATGAAGAATTTATGGACAGGATGAATAGTTTAAGCAACGGCCCACACAGAGACTCGGCACAATACCTGAGTACACAGCCGGGAACTAATTCGCGGCTTAACTATTCGGAGATCATAAAGCTATGAGCTTTCATTTATCAAATGACTAAACATGCCGTTCGGCCTCGGTAAGCCGTATGGATAGTAGACCAGAGTAAATATCCTGCGAATAGGTAGTTTGGAAAAAACGGGCAAAAAGATCGGCAATTGCCTGATCATTATCTGCCGATGTATTAAGGAAGGATAGCGAGGATGGGTGTGTGGCGTTTTACGCTTTCTGTTTACGAAACTGTAGAATTGTTTAGGTAGGTAATTCTTATAACATTGAGCGTTAAGAACTGTGAAGTTTGACCAAAAAATTACATAACGAGAGAGAAGAAGGACTTCTTGAAATGTTGTATAAAGTCATGATTTTAAGTTTTTAAGACTGGATAGCTCCTTAATACCACTACTCGACAAAATTCAACTTTTTTTTCCGCTGTGGCCAAAAATGACTTTTCTGATAGATTTGGAGATTTCAAATTTTTTAAAGAATTATGGTTTTTTTTTCATGGAGTAGTTTTTTTTTTTACGAATTTTTAAAAAATTTGGTATTTTTTGTCATAGGTAGTGCTTATATTTTTCACATAACTTAATAGGCTTTTTACACTTGGTGCGTTACCTATCGATATCGGAGAAGACGCAGAGAAGCAGGTTTGCCGTTTACACTACAGCGTAGTTGCGTCTTTGCGTCTTGGGAAGAGGAAGAAAAATTTGTAAACAAAAGAAATTATGTCTCAAAATCAACAAAATATGACAGAAAACGAGCTAATTCTTTTATCTGCGGTGGCGGAAAATGATGCGAATATGTTGAAGATCATGGAAGTGTCTGGGCTATCCTCAGAAAAGTTGCAGTTCCTCTTGCAACTGCAACGTCCTCCTCGCGTTTGGACCCTTGTTAGTAAAGTGCAAATAATCTTCTATTTTCTATTAAATAATGTTTTTTATGTGTATGCAATAGCCACGATATGGTTCATTTTGGGAGGAAGATGTTGTGGAGAACTCCGATGCATTCTTTAAGGAAAATTTCCGCATGGAAAGGAGTACTTTTAACATTCTGGTTAACCTGTTGCCCAATTTAAAAAGAAAAGACTCTCCATTTCGACAGACAATCCCTCTGGAGAAGAGAATAGCCATAGCTCTTTATTGTCTTGGATCGTCAGCCGAATATCGTACGGTAGGGAGTTTATTTGGTGAATAGAATGTATTGAATAAATTATTTATTTACAAATTTGTGTTTTATTTATTACCTGTGCTCTCAACTCCGTCTACTACCATTGCCTTGGACGTCTGAAATATCATGGAGATTCTTCCAAAGTGCTCCCATGTTGATGGAGCCCCGCCTGAAGGACCCACTTTGGCTAGTTCACTCCTGAAAAATTAATTTAACAAGTAAATAGGAACTCTTGTATGGAAACTTACCTGTACTTTCTTGTCAAATTGTCCATTTTATTTTTCACCTCCACGGATGTTGGACCAAACTCTTTTAAGGCAATCGCTATTTCCTTATATATGTGGGAGTTCTTTCGAACGCCCCGAAAACCATCAATGTTTTCCTCCCACTGGTCGAGAAGGGATTGTATGGCAGCATGTGTCCACAAAAATCTTCTGTCTAGCGTAATAATTGATTTGAACTATTATTGTATGAATTATAGTATTATATATATGTATATATTTACCTTTTCCATCATCAGACATTTTTCGCGGCAAAATTTAAATTTGAATCTGCTGTTTTTTGTTGTTATTAGTGGTGATAGTTCCGCTGATTAGGCAGAAAAGTACGAAAATTGCTGTTATGCGCACAGAAATACCACAGAAATACCAAAACGCAGTTGCGTCGGAAAACGACGCAACTTTTTGCCATCACTAGGACCCTATGCTAAACCTATGTAAAAAAAACTGCGTTTCTGAGAAGACGCAAAGAATCAAGACGCAGCCTCAGTGTAAACGGCACCTAAGTTTCCTACAACTGGTTGTATTGATCTTTGTAGCTAAAAAACGCTAAAAAAAAATGACAAATGCAGCTATAAATCCGCCTCAGACATTTTGTAGCTGCAACTTAACGTCTAGAAGATATTAAGCTTCCAAATTTAAATTTCATAATTTTTTTCGGTATTTTTCCTCGAAATTTTGACTTTGAAAGCTCAGGAAAAGTCGAAAAAAAAATATTTGAATGCCTTGATTTTTGGTTTTAGATAGACACATTAATTAGGCGTCGTTTAATTATCGTATCGCTTATAAAAATATAAAAATAAACGGCTAAGTTATAGCCGTTTGACCAAAACTTCATATGCCGAATTTCGCCGATAAATTCCGTTAGCCGACGAATAACCGTTTTTTTTTTTCTTACAAAAATACCACAAATCTGTGTTTGTAACTGTTTTTAACGGTAAAATGGCATTTGGAATAGTGCCAAACGGCATATGAAAAATAGAAGCACTACCTATGACAAAAAATACAAAATTTTTTAAAAATTCTTAAAAAAAAACTACTCTATGAAAAAAAAAAATTCCTTAAAAATATTTATACATCGAAATCTACCAGAAAAAGTCATTTTTGGCGACAGCGGAAAAGTCGTGTCGACTAATGTAATAGGACAGGAAAGCAGGACACATGATTAAAAAAGCGAGTCAAGTGCATCAAAGAAAATGCTTATGCCTATCGTAACATCAGTGCACAAATACATGCAATGCGTACTTACAAGAAGCACTACTCCTTAACAAGCTAAATAAACAATTGGGTGCTCATAGTGAAAATCCCAAATTTTATTTGTTAAAAGCCTGTATCCATGTATGCTAATAGAGAATCCCCTCTACGCAGTCGGGCAGTTTGAGGAAATCTAGTTCATGGAAGAACAGCTTCGGCTTTTTATTCTTCTTAATGTTACTATGACATGTTCTGCAGAATTTTAATGATGGGCAATCAGAAGGAAATTTCGGAAGGCTTTAAGATTTCAAGTACTAAGTTCACAATAACTTTCTAAAAGGACGCGAGGAATCTTAGAATTTTTTTTGGGAATCACAGGCCTTAAAAAGAAAGGTAAACCTGATCAGGACCCAGCTTTACATTCCTATTATAAACTACTTTTAGAGCTTCTAGGCCACTAAGTCTGATTCTGAGTCTTATATGTTCAGTATCTTAATTTTTAATATTATTAAAGACAAATTCTTATTGCTACAGCACTGCTACTATAAATTAGACGACTAATCACTGTGACAAAAGGGCAAAACAAATAAATATCAAATTATAAAGAACACAAAAAAAATAAACGAGGGGGAACGTTGTGAGCCGCGGCAAAGGCCGCGGCTCTACTTTATACCCGGTACTCAGTCAGACTATGTGTATGTATGTGATCTTATGATTAAAAAAAAAATTTCTAAAAATTAAGTTGAACCATTCTGCAAAATTTTATAAATTAAATGATATCTATTTCCATTTTGGTTTACATATGTTATTTACATCTGTCTTCTCTACATTTGACATCTACATTTTCGTCTTTACATATATACGGTTCGCGGAAGTGTGTGCGAGAAAGAGAGAGGGAATGAGTAAGCGCTTGAAAGGCGTTGCGTAGCCACTGAAATTTAATTTGTTCCTTCTAGCCATAATAATGATCCGACCTGATCCAGAAACGGCATTCTGGTAGATACGGCTATTTTCCATGATTCTGCTATTTTAGTTTTCTCATACCTTAAAAATTGTGGATTCCACAGATTTTCGTCCTTTGTGGGGGCGGAAAGGGGCGTGCCAAAATTTTGAAATACACTTGTGCTGGTTTGATATCACAGGAGTTTGGATAGAAAGTTTGGTTGCTCTAGCCTTTATAGTCTCTGAGATCTAGGCGCTCATTTAAACGAATAAGCAAAGCAGACAGGGTCGCGTGTGAGAGAGAGCGAGAGGGAACGATGACTTTCGAAATGGTTTTCTTCATTGTAGCTATAATAATTATCCGAACTGATCCAGATTCAACACTCTGATAGAAATGGTTATTCTCTATGATTCTACGTTTTTAGTTTTCTCGTATCTTTGTACGCCACAGACTTTCGTCCTTTGAGCGGGCGGAAAAGGGCGGGGCGAAATTTTGCAACACATTTGGAGTAGTGTAATCACACAGGAGACTGGATACAACATTTGTTTGCTCTAGCTTTAATAGTCTCTGAGATATAGGCGCTAATGAAGACGGACAGACGGACAGAAAGACATGGCTATATCGACTCGGCTATTGATGCTGATCAAGAATATATATACTTTGTGTGGTCGGAAACGCTTCCTTCTGGGCGTTACACACATCCGTTATCACCACAAATCTAATATACCCCTATATTCTTCGAGTACCGGGTATAAAAAGAGTCTTATGAATAGTAACATTGAACAGTAAGATTAAGTATTTTGAACTTTAAGCTGAATGACTTTCATATAATTTAAGACTATGTATATAAATATATTTGCTTATTATTAAATTTATTTATTTTCTTTTTATTATTTATTTGAATTATCATTATTATTGGTTAAGATTCTTGTAGTGTGCTATAACAATCATAGCTCGCAAATAACTGTTGACCGTTTGTTTTGCTTTCGCTTGCAACCGTAAAAGGGTATGTCCCCTCGTTCTCTCTCTGAGCAGCAGACTTCGTTTCTTTTCGTTTCGGTTAAACTCCGTTGTTCGCTTAAAATAATATGCAATGCTGAAAATGCTCTTTCAACAGACCCTTCAGTAGCCGGTGTGGCCAATACTACCTGTGCCAGCGTACTCAAGTGTGGCTATTTCAGCATTACATTTCTAAACAAATTTAATATGTTTTCATTTAGTGGTAAGCGATTTAACATTTTGTCAAAAATTTGTGACCTACGATCACTGTACCATCGAAATTAACAAAGCAAAGTGACGCGTAGAACCTTCGAGACTTCACATACACACATACATTATCAGCCGCCTGGTAAATTGCAATAATGAAAACAAATTGAATCCATTTAAAGCCGATTATATGGATACTGTAAATTGTTAATTTTATACCCGCTACTCATTTTATTTATTTATAATTTGATGAAAACATGTTGTTTTATTTATCGAATATTTCGGAATTTTCTATGTGCATTGGCGTTGGACGCCCGAGAACACACATAACACATTCCGGCTTGCTGCTACAAAACAGTGCAACATTTGTGCATGCACTTCTGGTCACACTGGTCACAGAGCAGAATATAGGCTACTTTTTGTCGATAGAAAATTTTTAGGATCTGAGTACCTAGCTTAAAGGGCTGTGCCACACTTAGTGTCCGTCTGTCGACGTTAAAACATATTAAAACTTAAAAAAAAAATTTTGTATTTGGTCATTGCAAGTAAATTTCCTTGCGATCATTCATTACGCTCCTCCAGCGATCTAATACCAAAACCAAAAAAAAGGGCGAACGGCAAGGGTGTCACTTTTTGACACTCTACTCACACCCATTGAACTTTGTGTGCCAGTGCCACTCATTACCGGCAAGAAAATTAAAACACTCGCACCCACACAAAACCATGCCGGTGTTTGCGAGTTTGTACTTCGGGCACACGCTCACACATTGTGCGTTGCTTCTTTTTCACCAGACACCCAGATATTTTTCGTAAATGCGTGCCGATCATTTTCACGCTCATAACGAATGTAGGAGAAGCAAGGATTGAGCACAAAAAGGAATACTCAAAAATGCGCTGTGGGCAAAGTACATACTTTTTACTCGGGTGCCTTTAAGACACTCGGGTGTCACGAAGATATACGAGTGCTGTTACACTGATCGACAGCTTGTTTTTCCACTGATTTACACATATTAGCGGTCTAGTTCAGTCGTTAAAGAGAGTAGCAGGCTCAAAAATGTTAGAAACGTCAGCCTGCATTTCTAAGTTTGTTATTAAAGTTTATCAACATCCAATTAAGCTGTCAACGACAATGTCATCTAGGCGTTGACGCCCGCTAAGCCGAACCCTTTATTTTCTCTCTGTTTCCTTCTTTTCCGCGCGATCGTAATAGATCGGCTCTGCCGATCGGTCGAAGTACAAGAGAATTTGGTTTTTTTTTTATTTTGGTCTCTTTTGCGCCTGCGTCGGCAAAGCATTCTTGCTTTGTTCGCCATGCATTTGCTATTACATTACATTGCTACAATTGTGCGGAAAGAGTTGGAAGCGAAAATGCAGTGATTTAGTGAAAAATATCTATATTATTTATTATTACCAGGTAAGTGCATTGTTTAAATAAACATAAATGTGATGTACGCGTGGTAAATTATGAAAATATCAATTGTATATAATGTTACATTTGTGAAATTCTGAAAAAACGGAGTTAAATGTATCGCTGAATTCACATTGTATTTATTTATTCTTCTTTTAAGCTCATTAATTTTTGTTTCCTTATGCTCCGACTAATATGTATAGTATGGATTAAAAGAAGAATAAAGAAATATAATGTGAATGTAATATCCAGCTCTTTTACAAATCAAACATATTTTTGGAACTTCGATCTTTCCTTTCTTATATAATTGGGACCAAATTAATAGTATTTTTAAGAATAATTTTTTTATTAATAGATCAACAAAATACGGAACACAATGGGGACGGGCTCATCCTGGAAGAACATGGAAAGTAAGTCTCTACAAGTCAAACGAGAGGGAACGTTGTGAGCCGCGGCAAAGGCCGCGGCTCTACCTTATACCCGGTACTCAGTCAGTATATACATACATACATTTATGAGCCTACGATTTATGAAATTTATTACATGTTCTCAAAAGGGAAGAAAATAATATTTAAATTAAAAAAATGAATTTTTTGGAATTTTTATACATGTTTCCATTTTTGTTTACATATGCTTTGTACATACATATATCTGCGCCTACATTTCTACATGACATGTATAACTACATATTTGAGACGTACAAGTGTTTACGACAGAGAGAGAGAGGGAATGAGTCAGCGCTTGGCAGGCGTTGCGTAGCCACTGAAATTTAATTTGTTTCTTCTGGCCATAATATTGATCCGATCTGATCCAGATTCGGCAATCTGGTAGATATGGTAATTTTCCATGATTCTGCGTTTTTGGTTTTCATTTATCTTAAAAATTGTGGATTCCACAGATTTTCGTCTTTTGTGGGGGCGGAAGGGGGCGTGGCAAAATTTTAAAACAAACTTGTGCTGGTTCGGTATCACAGGAGCTTGGATAGAAAGTTTGGTTGCCCTAGCTCTTATAGTCTCTGAGAACTAGGCGCTCTTTTATACGAATAAGCAAAGCAGATGGGGTCGCGTGTGAGAGAGAGCGAGAGGGAATGATGACTTTTGAAATGGTTTTCTTCATTGTAGCTATAATAATGATCCGATCTAACCCAGATTCAACACTCTGATAGAAATGGGCATTCTCTATGACTCTGCGTTTTAAGTTTTCTTGTATCTTCAACATTGTGTACGCCACAGACTTTCGTCCTTTGTGTGGGCGGAAAGGGGCGGGGCGAAATTTTGAATTACATTTGGAGTAGTGTGATCACACAGGAGACGGGATACAAAACTTGGTTGCTCTAGCTTTAATAGTCTCTGAGATATAGGCGCAAATAAAGACGGACAGACGGACAGACGGACAGACGGACGGACGGACGGACAGACAGACATGGCTATATCGACTCGGCTATTGATGCTGATCAAGAATATATATACTTTATGGGGTCGGAAACGCTTCCTTCTGTGCGTTACACACAACCGTTATCCCCACAAATCTAATATACCCCTATACTCTTCGAGTACCGGGTATAAAAACTAAACAGAAATATAATAAATTAGTCCATATTATTTCGGTGGCGATGCAATTGAAGTTACCGAACGAGCCTCAGGGATCCCCGAAACTGACATATTTACATAATTGTAATTTTAAATAAAAGCAAAAGAAAATAACTGCATACTTATACTTACTTACTTTTTCATTTAAAATCTTCTCTTGTTATATCCCTTACATTTTCGAGAAAACCATCGCTTATAAAATACACGATTTTTCGGATAAAAACATCTCTTATTACACTAGTCGACACGACTTTTCCGCTGTCGCCAAAAATGACTTTTACTGATACATTTGGATGTTTAAAATTTTTTAAAGAATGTTTTTTTTTTTTTCATGGAGTAGTTTTTTTTTAAAGAATTTTTAAAAAATGTTGTGTTTTTTGTCATAGGTAGTGCTTCTATTTTTTACATAACTTAAGTTTCCTACAACTGGTTGTAGGAACTGGTTGGCATTTGGAATAGTGCCAAACGGCATATGTAGTTTTGGTCAAACGGTTATAACTAAGCCGTTTATTTTTATATTTTTATAAGCGATACCTTAAACGACGCCTAATTAATGTGTCTATCTAAAACCAAAAATCAAGGCATTCAAATATTTTTTTTTCGACTTTTCCTGAGCTTTCAATCTCAAAATTTCGGGGAAAAATACCGAAAAAATTATGAAATTTCAATTTGGAAGCTTAATATCTTCCAGACGTTAAGTTGCAGCTACAAAGTGTCTGAATCGGATTTATAGCTGCATTTGTCAGCTTTTTTTAACTGCAAAGTTCAATACAACCAGTTGTAGGAAACTTAAGTTATGTAAAAAATAGAAGCACTACCTATGACAAAAAACACAACATTTTTTAAAAATTCTTTAAAAAAAAACTACTAAATCTCCAAATCTATCAGAAAAAGTCATTTTTGGTCACAGCGGAAAAAAAAGTTGAATTTTGTCGAGTAGTGTTATATGCCTTATTTTTTCGAGAAAATCATCACTTATAGTTTGCCTTACTTTTCTGCACTTCTCGATGACCATGTCATCGCCTATGCCCCTAGGACATCGCAAAGTTAACGTGAGCAGTTCATCGTTCCGCGCGACATCACTTATGTCATCAGGGGTGCTCACGCTGAAATCGATGTGTGAGCACATTTGTAAGAGATGGCCCGTACTGCAGGGTACTCAGACCACTAACCATACAGTATATCATTGTATAATACAATACACCATACAATTAAATATAGATTTTTATATATATATACATATGTATATCAGCTCATTATATTAGCCCTCTCATGCCCAAATTAAAATGGGCGAAGCTAAAATTTTTTTGAGTATATATATAAGAAAGGGTTGACATCAATATTAACTGTACAAAATTTCAAGGTCCTAGGTGTCCTGGTTCAAGAGCTACAGGATGTTGCGTATATGTAACATTGGGCAATGGTGGTATATATTTAAAAACAAGTTTATTTCTTTTACAAATGCCGTTTATTTATATTTTATGTATGATATGACACGAAACAGTTTTTTTGGGGATTGGAACACAAGTGCAAATTACATTTGCTGCATTTACAGCTTGGAAACCCAGTGGTGCATACTCTAAATCTGCCTCTTGTTCCTCATTCCGGCCAATGATTATAACTATCAAGTCGTAGTAATTTAGGTGGGTCTTCAACATAAGCTCTTTTATAGGAATGATTTTGTTGATTAACCATTAACTTTAGTTAGTGGTTGATTTTATACAATTCAAGCAGCATGTCTGCAAGATCAACCCCTCCCATGTGTTTGTTGTAACATAAAACTATACCTGGACGAGGTATAGTTATAAATTTCTTCTCTTTGCGGCACCATCTGTTGCATTCAGTAATGGGATTCTCACCTACATAATTTGAAACCAGTTGTACGCTCTTATTATCATACCAACGGCAAGCAATCAAGTTGTGCGTTGCTTCATATTTGAAATCAATTGATCCACGTCCTCGCTTTTGAAGGATTTTCTCACTGCTTAGATCACAGTTTTTCAATCGGTTGCTTCGAATTGTACCAACGGCCAGTATGCCTTTTTCTTTTAGAGCACACATCAAGCTTATTGAAGAAAACCAATTGTAAAAAAACAGTTTGAAATTTTGGTTTACTGGCATATTGGATGATAAAAATAGCACGATATCTGATGATATTCCCAGGCCATAAGTCTTGCACGTTCCTTCACCAATGTACCATCTAAAATCATATATAATCCCGGACATCCTCCATATTTGGATCTTCTTCTTCTTCAGTTTCACCATCAGCCGAATCATACCAATCAAAGTTGGCAATTATTTCAATCTCAGCTTGAGTCAGACCTTTTGGACGCATCTTAGAAAGTGTATACTGAAATAAATTATATTTTTCGAAAATTACCACAATAGACCAATGTTGCACATACGCAACACGAAAATAATAAAATTATTACAGACAAACTAAATAATATTTTCATGTGGGGTTTTTTTCTAAATACTCTCTTACCTTTCTATATTTATGTAGTTATGTTGGTTTCAGGATGAAATAATTATTTTTATAATTTTTTTCCACTTTTTTAGAACACTGTTTTTTTGCAAAATCAATTTTTCAACTTCTTGCTCACAAATATAGCTACCGACTGAAAGCGTGTACAGCTGACTGCCAAACAACTTACTGTTTGCTTTTTCAACACAGTAAGCTATAATTTAAAAGAAAATTCAAAACAATAACTTGAAAATAACGGGAGTTAGAGGCTCGGAAACACAATGTTGCGTATATGCAACATCGGGCATGAGAGGGTTAGTATATTCTATATAACACAAGGTTAGCATCTAAAGCATGTACAAAATAACAATTATTCTGCTATTATAAGGCAAGCGTCTTCAAAATGGGTCGACTCTAAAAATGCTAAAGTGAAGGGTGCCGCGAGCACAAAAATCAAAACAAATTTGAGAAATTGAAAATTTCAGTTGTGCCCTCATACACACTAGTAAACACGCAAAGTACGTGAGAATGCATGTGCACACATACACTCTCACGACTCTCTCGGGAGCTGAAGCTGATGTATGAAGTGTCCCATCCCATCACACCCGGGTGTCAAAAATACTCATGAACTTTTAGGTGCCGTTTACACTGAGGCTGCGTCTTGATTCTTTGCGTCTTCCCAGAAACGCAGTTTTTTTACATAGGTTTAGCATAGGGCCCTAGTGATGGCAAAAAGTTGCGTCGTTTTCCGACGCAGGTGCGTTTTGGTATTTCTGTGGTATTTCTGTGCGCATAACAGCAATTTACGTACTTTTCTGCCTAATCAGCGGAACTATCACCACTAATAACAACAAAAAATAGCAGATTCAAATTTAAATTTTGCCGCGTAAAATTTTTAACTGAGTAAAAAGGGGCAAGAATTCATGTAATGGTTAGAACAAATTGTTTAAACTAATTTTATTATTAAAAAAAGCATTTCAACAATATAGTTGATTTCAAAGTTTTTGCTGCAAATCCCATGTCTTTGAATCCTTTCACTGTTTCCGTGATCTTCTCAGGGTAAGAAAGTCTGCTGGCAGATTCTTGTCAGCGAGTTGAGCAACTACCTCGCGACAAAACTGCAGTAATATGCGGCAGACAAAAGCCCTTGACACACCAAATAGACTCCCGTACGATATTTCGCAGGCGATCCTAGGCAATAAAGGGCTATGGCTATTCTCTTCTCCAGAGGGATTGTCAGTCGAAAAGGAGTGTCTTTCTTTTTGAGATTGGGCAACAGTCCAACGAGAATGTTGAAGTTCTCCTTTCCATGTAGAAATTTTCCTTAAAAAAGGCATCGGAGTTCTCCACAACATCTATCTCCCAAAATGAACCATATCGTGGCTATTGCAATGAAGAATACATTATTTAATTGAAAAGCGAGAACATTATCTGCTCTTTACCTACAAGAGTCCAAACGCAAGGAGGACGTTGCAGTTGCAAGACGAATTGCAACTTTTCTGAGGATAACTCAGCCGCTTCCATGCATTTCAAAGATTTTCCTCACTTTGCGCCACCGCATTTAGAAGAATCAACTCTATTTCCGACATATTTCATTGATTTTCGAACATTACTTAGTTTGTTTACAAAATTTGTCTTCCTCTTCCAAGACGCAAAGACGCTGTAGTGTAAACGGCAGTTCTGCTTCTCTGCGTCTTTTCCGATATCGATAGGTAACGCACCAAGTGTAAAAAGCCTATTAGTTGCGCTGGTTCATTGCCATTTTCTGACTCAGATCACCAAGCAAACACGCCGATATATGCTGGATAAGTATTTCGTGGTATTTGTGGTATTTATTACAGTCCCGAGAGTTTTAAGTGAATTGAAATTAAAACTGAGATTGTGTGCCTGAATGTGTAAATAAGGTAACACCACAGTGCAAAACACACAAACCAAAGAAGCTATAAGTAGAATTTTGCGACGACTACATAGTGAAATGAAGAAAGGCTGTCGAGAAGAAGGAATTGAAATAAAGTTTGGCGGATAAACGGGAAATAAAAAAATATTTTATTGCATTTCGGTTTAGCATAAACGGATTTATCCAATATTGCGGTGCTTATCTGTGGATTGTCGTTTTTCGACGCCACAGCGCCCACAAATAACACATTCTTGATACATTCTTGCTTTGATACAAAATTGAAATTTTTATCGGATTCATTAGAGAAAGTGTTACAGCAGGGCATGCACACTTGCCTGTAAAAGTGTTTTTGGATCAGAAGACTAGGCTTAAGCGAATATAGAACAGTTGAAACCAAGAGCATGGTCACATTCGATCGATAGTAGCCTTATTATGTTAGATCAAGGCATACTAAACAAGGTAGCCGCATAGAGAGCAGCAAAGAAGGTATTCTTAAGGGTTAAAATGACAGAAGAGAGAGACTCTCACAAATGCGTTGTACTGTTCACAACAGACTGAGTCGAAAGAAGCAAAACAAGAGAGCGAGCGAGTCAATAATGCTACCTTGTTTAGTATACCTTGTGTTAGATTTTGCAAACTTACTAACTGCCTAAACAGGGACAGCCTTATGCGAAAACCATGCAGTGAAAGCGAGAGTGGAACATATATGCGACTTTGGAGCAACGCTACGTCAGAAATGATCGATTGTTATACTTTTCAGATGCAATTTGCTGACTGGCTGGTTCTGTGTGGGAAGCTCAGTTCTTGAACTGATAGCCGGTAGACATGTCTCGAGACGACTATGAAAACTAATTTGGCGTTTTGCAGACAGCCAGAAGGCTGGTTTGTTAACGTTATTGGGATGGGAATTCCTATACAAACAAATTTTAAGTTATTAAAAAATGATTGTAGACTGCAAGACACAACGAAAAATATGTTCTGATGGCAAGATCAGAAAAGATCTATGGCACAATTTCTGCAAAAACCATGCTTAACAAATTAAATCCAGCCAAATTATTCCTTAAAAGTACAATGCTACCTAAACTCTACATAAAATACTTTAGCAGTAATTTAATATAAATTTGTTATTTCTTTCCCTATACATATGTACATATCTTTATATATACTTATCTACATATGACTAATTTTGATAATTCTACATTCAATAAAATAAACTTATTCAAATTATACAAATAAATGTAGTATTTTTTATTGGTATATCTAAAAGGAATTAATATTTTGTATACTATATTCTAAACAGTTCAGGGAGGAATTTTTCATCCTTCCAGTTGTCATTTTTGGACTGGAATCGAGCTGCGAGGATTCCAAGTGAATCCTACACCCAGTTTTAAAAGACAATCGATTTAACGATGTTTTATAAGAACACAACTGTTTTAAAAGTGTTTTTTTCTTTATTTTAATATGTTAAAATTCAATGCACAAATTAGCATTCAGATATGTAATGCAGTTCAATTGGTCTAACAAATAAATCACCAGTATATTATGTGTTTAATATATAAAAAGGTAAAAAGGTTTTCATTTGGTGACTAGTATTTAACCTACATACATATGTAGATACAAAGCTTTTTTGGGCAAGTTCTTAACCGTCACTATATAGATAACGGTTTACATACAATGTAGATGTAATCATTAAATTTAAAGTAAATATGTACATACATATCTTCGGCCCGTATATACATACATGTATGTACGCACATATACCCAGATATAAACAATACCGTCGGAATTCATCCTTTTACTATTAACTTTTACTTTTTCTTACCAAAGAGCTGTTGCATAACTAAGCGATTGAATATAGATTTTATACCTGTATGTAAATATTTTTACAGATTTTAAGGTATTAAGATTCTGAAGAACTACATTTGTATGCATGTGTGTGTATGTACATATGTATATTTTTACTAAGTACTTAAATACAAATACGGCTTGAAAATGTTCCGTTCACGGTTCCAAATAATCTTAAAATAATTCTAGAGGTAGTTTGAATACTGATTCAGAAAACGTGTTCCCCACCTTCCCACTAAAAGTTGTATATTGTTTGTGAGCAAAAATGTATGTACATAAGTATGTACATACATATGTACATATGTATTCTAAGGTTGAAAAAAAAGTAAACTATGTAATGTATGATTCTGTTTTTAGTATCTTTTATTATTTTCAGTTATCAATAAAAAACTGGTCAGATGTATGTGTTTTTTACTTTGACTTAACTTTATATTTACCACATATATGTACATACATATGTACATATGTAGATACCATTAACTTTACCTAATTTTAAAAGCGAATTTCGCACTTCTGAGTTTATTTAATTTATTATATGTTTTGCAAAAGCGAAGATTAAATTTTGGCCAAAAAAGAAAATTTCAAAAAGTTTAGTCTAGGGTTCGACTGGGAGATTTTTATATATTAGATTTGATCTGTTTCCATTTTTGTTTACATATGATTTTTACATCTGCTTCTACATGTACATACATGTACAATTACATATACGAAACGCGGAAGTGTGTGCGAGAGAGAGAGAGGGAATGAGTAAGCGCTTGGCAGGCGTTGCGTAGCGACTGAAAGTTAATTGGTTCGTTCTGGCTATAATAATGATCCGACCTGATCCAGTTTCGGCAATCTGTTAGATACGGTCATTTTAGTTTCTGCGTTTTTAGTTTTCTCTTATCTTCAAAATTGTGTATGCCCTACATTTCAGTCCTTTTTGGGCGGAAAGCGTCGGGGCGAAATTTTGAAATACACTTATAACAGTGTGATATCACAGGAATCTAATTGCTATAACTTTTAGAGTCTCTGAGATCTAGGCGCTAATGAAGACGAACGGACAGACAGACATGGCTTTTGATGCTGATCAAGAATATGTCGGGTCTTGGAATTGTTTGCAGTGTATTTCAGTTATTCTCTGTCAGCTTGCTCGCTGAGTCCCTTTTGTGTTCTTTGCACTTTACCGTTGGTTATCGGTTACTGCTTGTCTCCTAGCTTCGACGCTCCGTTTCAGACACGGGCTGTCTCATATCTGTATTGGTGTTAGAGAGAGCGATGGTGTTCTTAGTTTAATGAAGAAGGGACGGAATTGAGAGAGAGGCGCATGAGCGTGTTACTCTGTAGCTGGCCTGGGTGGATAGAGAGAGAGAGATAAATTGAGAGAGGTACAGGCAATTGTGTTACAGATAATGAGAGGCTGAAAGAGCTTGCCCTCGATTCTTGCTGTACACTCAGTTTTTGGAAGCCTGCCCAGGCAGTTGTAAAGCAGAGCAATTCGGCTGTTGGTGAGTTATCTCTGGTGAAATAAAGAAAATGAATACCGCGAAACCTGACAAGAACCTAGAAATCCCGTTGACTCCGACAAATATATACATATACTGTATGGGGTCGGAAACACTTCCTTGTAGGCGTTACACTCATCCACTATCACCCCAAATCTAATATACCCCTATACTCTTCGAGTACCGGGTATAAAAATTTTGGGGAAAGTTTAGGTTTCTGTATATTTATTGTTGAGCTACCGAGCTTTTTCGGCAGCGTAGTTGTATATGTAAAAAGTCGACGAGAGTTCAGTTTAATACAGTTTATAGTCAGGGATGCATTATTTAGTTTATTGTACATACAATAGAGAAAGTTGTGCGTAAGTGGTAGGCCAAGACTGAATTCAAGGGCATGCGGGCCGAATTGCACGTGCCCAAATGCGAGTGAGCGAGCGATGGATCGAGAGACCGATACAGAAGGCGAAATAAAGAAAGATGACCGAGAGAAAGGCTGGATAGGTTGCTGTCGTGCGGAGGCTTATACCCTGCAGTGCGTGCCATTGCTTACAAATGTGCTCACCCCCGATGACATAAGTGAAGTCGCGCGGAACGATGAACTGCTCACGTTAACATTGAGATGTCCTAGATGCATGGGCGATGTCATGGTCATCGAGAAGAGCAGAAAAGTAAGGCAAACTATAAGTGATGATTTTCTCGAAAAAATAAGGCATATAATATGAGATGATTTTCTCCGAAAAATAAGACATAATCTGAGCCTCGTTCGGTAACTTCAATTGCATCGCTACTGAAATAGTATGGATTAATTTATTATGTTTTTGTTTAGTTTTTGGACTTGTTAAGACTTACTTTCCATGTCCTTCCAGGATGTCCCCATTGGGTTCCGTATTTTGTTGATCTATTAATGAAAAAAATGTTTCTATAAAATACTATTAATTTGGTCGCAAAAGGGAAAGATCGAAATTCCAGAAATACGTTCGATTTTTAAAAGAGTTCTTTAAACAAAGAGCAATGCTCACTGTAGATCAGCGGTGGTCTGTGCATATACTCTAAAAACAAAAACAAAACGCTCACCAAAATATGTACCTGCTTGACTCTGTCCTCGCATATAAGGGTTGATTTCTGTTTTTGTTGCGCGACTGCTTAAAATTAAATTTCGTGCACACCTCAGATTATGCATTCACATTATATTTCTTTATTCTTCTTTTAATCCATACTATACATATTAGTCGGAGCATAAAATAAAAATGAAAGGGCATTGTTGGGTCAAGCAGCATAAACATCATAAATTACACTACTCAACAAAATTCAACATTTTTTTCCGCTGTTGCCCAAAATGACTTTTTCTGATAGATTTGGAGATTTAAAATTTTTTAAAGAAATGGTTTTTTTATGGTTTATTTTTTTTTAAAGAATTTTTTAGAAATATGGAAGAATTTTTTAAAAATTTGGTATTTTTCTTCAAAGGTAGTGCTTCTTTTTCACATAACTTAAGTCTCTTATAGCTGGTTGTATTTGAATTTGAAAGCTGAATATCTTCCAGACGTTAAGTTGCAGCTATAAAGTGTCTGGGTCGGATTTATAGCTGCATTTGTCAGCTTTTTAAAACTGTTTAATACAACCAGTTGTAGGAAACTTAAGTTATGTGAAAAATAGAAGCACTACCTATGAAAAAAAATACCAAATTTCTAAAAAATTCTTAAAAGAAAACTAAACCTGGAAAAAAAACTATAATTCTTTAAAAATTTGTAAATCTCCAAATCTATCAGAAAAAGTTATTTTGGGCGACAGCGGAAAAAAAAAGTTGAATTTTGTCGAGTAGTGTTACCAGGGAGCAGAACATGGTGTCTTTTTTAAAGCTTAAATCAACGGAATTATGCGAGAAAATGAAAAGGTTAGCTGCCGCGTGGGAGAATGAGTCTCTGGTGGCTGACTATTAGATGCTCGTAGTAAAGCAAGACCAACACGATAAGCTGATCGGAAAATTTGAGATTTTCTACACCGAACTTGAGAAATTGGATCAAACCGACATTCATAGTGGGCTAGGTGATATTTTCGAATCTCTTGCCAGTACGGTGAAGGATTCGATTATGTGAGAAATAGCGAAGAGTAGCGGCCACATGCCGCTTCATTCTGCCATGGCTGGACGAAACATTACCACTGAGTTTGCCGGCTCGCAATTTTTACCTCGACGTAGACAGTTACCATCCCTGCCTCCTATACAACTTCCAACTTTCAGCGGAGGATATGCTAACTGGACCGATTTCTACTCTACGTTTGTAACCATCATAGATAATCATCCTGATCTAAACAATGTAGAGAAGTTTCAGCATTTACGTTCCTGTTTGCTTTGGAGACTGTGCGGTCGCTGGAAATTTCGGATGGCAACTATAATGTGGCTTTACAATTATTTTAACGAAGGTTTAATAATCGACGCTTAGTATTTCAGGCACACATTAATGAGATCCTAGGGCTCCAGGCTGTCGAAAATGGTTCAGTGGTAATGCTTCGAGAGCTGTCGGACGGATTCAACGCTCATATGCGTGCGCTTCAGAGTTTGGGCACTTCTGAGTATATCGCAGGATGCATCATCGTGCAGGAACTGCCTCGTAAACTTGATCCAACGAGTCAAGCCAAGTGGGAGGAGCGATTTGAGGAGCCAGCGTATGCCAACTCGATTCCGTCATTGGAGTATATGGCCTCGCTCCTGGAACAGCGATGCAGATCATTGGAGACAGTGGATTTTGCTAGGGAAAGCTATGCGCCGAGCAGTCAGGTGGGCAAGATTAGAAAACATAACAATTCCAGGTCCACCTTGGTTGCAACTAGCCAAACCTTCTCAGGCTGCGTGCTCTGCAGTGATAGCGCTCACGAAGTACAGTACTGTCCGAAGTTCAAAGTCCTGTCCCCCGAAAATCGCCATAAAGAAGCCAAACGACTGTCCCTTTGTATAAATTGCCTCAGAACAGGGCATCGATTAAGCCAGTGCACCTCGAGCCACTGTCGTACCTGCAGCGATAAGCACCAACCTACCCTCCATTTCAGTAACCCTGAAACGGCTGCATCGAACCAATAGTAAAATTTACCAAAGAAGAGCTGGATTGTGAAGCGCATTTTGTTCAGCATTTCCGTCGATTACAAAATGGCGATTATTGTGTTCGGCTGCCAGCTAAATATAATTTGGATCTCTTGGGAAAATCTTAAAATCAAGCGCGTCGCAGATTCGTGTCCTTTGAGCGGAAGTTAAATAGTCGCCCTGATGTGAAGTCTCAGTATGCTGCTTTCATAAATGAGTACCTTGACTTAGGTCATTTGTTTCCTGTTCCTGCCCAGTCAATCAGCAACTGCCGATATTTTCTACCTCACCATTGCGTCATGAAAGAAGATAGTTGTATGACCAAGCTTCGGGTCGTTTTTGATGGATCCGCTTCAACTTCTTCTTGCTATTCCCCGTAATACAACCTAAACTCTTTTATATTATTGCTCTATTTAGTTCATACGCAGTTGTGATTACGGGAGATATCTGTAAGATGTATCGGTGTGTACGAGTCGCGCCCGAGGACAGCAACTTGCAGTGTATTCTGTGGAGAAAATCTACGCAAGAGGACTTGCGTGTGTTTTAACTGGACACCGTTTGGACTCGCTGGGGATCCGGTTTCTGATAAACTTTTATTTTCTTTCTCGTCCCTACAATCGTCTGCGAATCCCTTCAGGCGCTCTGTTTTGTCAACCATAGCACGGTTCTACGATCCTCTAGGCCTAGCTGGTCCTGTAATTACGAAGTCAAAAATATTTCTTTCTTTAGCGTTTGTGCAAAGAGAAGTTGGCCTGGGATGTCAGTCACTTACTTTGTGCCAAATCTCGTGTTACTTCTTTGAAGACACTTACGGTGCCAAAGTTGGAGCTTTGTGGAGCGGAGTTGCTGGCTAGGCTCATATCTGAAATAGCCGGAATGAATGTCTTCAAGGGAAGGTGCTACTGTTGGTGTGATTCTGCTGTTGCATTCTTCTGGATTCGGGACGAGTCGTCAAGATTCAATATATTTGTCGCAAATAGAGTGGCAACGATTCAGGAAATGATCGACAACATGACATGGCGTTATGTTCCCACAGTTTTAGAGCCGACATTCTCTGTCGAGGGGCTCTTTCGACTGCGCCGAACGAGTCGCTCCTTTGGGCTCATGGACTTCCATTTTCTTGTAGCCCCTGAGATGACTGACTGTCCACCCACGGTGTTACCAGATAAGCCAGCCCTTGAGCTTCGCCAGGCTCTTCTAGTTAAATCTCCCAAAATGGACATTATAGCTGACTCCAAGTACTTGCAACGCGTTTTCGGATACATTCACAAGATTTGCAACCGCATTCAGCGCCCCTAACTCATTGTCTCGGACATTGAAGATGGAACCCAGCTATTGATGCGCCTAGTACAGCATTCTCAGCTATGGGAGGACATAAAGTCGTTGCGGTCCAGGAGATCAGTCTCCTCATCTAGCTCACTTGCATCATTGTCGCCATTCATGGATCATTTTGGTCTTCACAGGGTTGATGGTCGACTGAAGAACTCTTCGTTGGATTTTGATGGCCGTCATCCAATTATCTTGCCCAGCAGCAGTGGATGCTCTTGCCATAATCTTCCACTTTTATGAGCAGAATTTGCACGCTGGACCGCGAGCTTTGCTTGGACTAATACTATCCGAATATTGGCCCATTGGAGGGGGGAAGACGGTAAACAAGGCAGTGAACAAGTGTGTAAGATGATGTCGAATGAAGCCTAGAGTATCGGAGCATATTATGGCGGATCTTCCCAAGGAACGGCTCGACGGTTCTCATGCCTTTGAGATCACAGGTGAAGACTTTTGTGTGCCATTTTCCTACAAACTGGAGGCACGCAATAAGGGCCCAATCAAGTGTTACGTCTGTGTCTTCATTTGCTTCGCTACCAAGGCTATTCATCTGGAGCTGATTAAGGATTTATCACACTTGCCTTTCTTCATGGACTAAAGCGCTTCACATGCACCCGACGGAAGCCGCGACAAATTTGGTCAGATAACGCAACAAATTTTGTCGGCGCTAGGAATGAGCTGATGGAGTTAAAACGCCTGTTCCTCAGCGATGACCATCAGAGGACTGTGCTGGATTTTTGCTTGGTGGAGTCTATAGACTGTCATTTCATTCCTCCGCGCTCCCCGCATTTTGGTGGCCTAAGGGAAGCTGCGGTTAAGACGGCCAAGTACCACTTCTACCGTGCGATAGGCAGCTCGGTTCTTGGATTTGACGAACTACGGACGCTGTTATGCCACATCGCGGCCGTAATTAATTCAAGACCTTTAGTTTCAATTTTAGAGAACATTTTCTTCTACTGCGCAAGATCGGCAGAGCCGATCTATTACGGAAAAGAAAATAAAGAAAGAAACAGAGAGAAAATAAAGGATGCGGCTTAGCGGGCGTTAACGCCTAGATGAAATTGTCATTGACATTCCTCATCGCTCACGGCTGGTACTGGTACATGCGTATATACATATGTACATATTAAAACAAACAAATTATAATGAAAAACTATAAACTATAAAATAACCGGATGGTTTGAGCTCCAATGAGCTCAATCCATATATTTACATTTTTACATATTTACATTATTTTATTTTTATTTCTTATTCTTATTTATTTTATTTTATTATATATTTTCTTATTTATATGGCAGATCCAATACATGTATTCTCTTTAGTCTTCTGTGTTCATTGCTGTTGTCTAATAGATCTAATGCAAGACCATTGTCGAGATTGTGTAACTTATCCATATATTTAATTGCTCTTAATTTTATTTCTTCTTTAATTGTAAGTAATTTTAGTTCTTTGTGGATGTCGTAGTTGGTCATGTACCAAGGAGCACCAGTTATCATTCTGAGCGTTTTAGATTGGTACCTTTGTATAATTTCTATGTTTCAATTACTGGCTGTACCCCATAGTTGCATTGCGTACGTCCACACTGGCTTGAGTATAGCCTTGTAGAGCCGTAATTTGCTCTCAATGCTCAGTTGAGAGCGTGGTCCCAGTAGCCAATACATTTTTTTCGTCTTTATCCTGAGATGAGTTATATTTGACTTTATGTCCTGCTTCCAAGTGAGTCGGCGGTCCAAGTGAACACCTAGGTATTTTATAGTTTCGCTTACTGGGATGGTATGTATGTACATACAATGTGCACTGCAGTGGACAGTGCAAAAAACAAAACAATAAAAAGGGAATTTTATTTTCTGCTGCACCACTGACTATAATGCTTCGATCACGTCTGCTAATATTGGTCTACGTAACCCAACATTTATATATCAAAATAAATTTAAAAAAATTATTTTTGTAAATATGCACCGGAACAAAGTTTGATTTTGTTTGACACATTATTGTGAAGCTTCAAGACGATGTAGTCACTTACTGCAGGGCTAAATTTTAAAATATTCCGGTTGCAGATGTCATTTATTTCATAAATATATGTATCTCATTTCGTTCAGAATTTATTAATTTAGCATGCTAAAAATGGACGAATGTCCCTCTGTGAGTTGTGTACAGAACAACAAACGTTAAAATGTTGAGAAACAATAATAAACTTCCCTTTTATTTTAGCTCAATTGAGTCCAAGGGCTATGATATTAGTTTGTGGTCTACACATGATGTGTTACCAATGTCAATATTTGAACTTAAGGTATTTACCGTTGTTTTTGTACAAATTTTTTTTAAGATTGCTGTTTAACTTCTGAAGATATATATTTAAACCTATTCAGTTAAACGGCACTGTATGTACGTCTATATATATAAGACAAAGTTGTGTTAGTTCATCCACTTAAAACTCAAGACCTATCAAACATATACTTACAAAATATACTTAGAAAATAGGCCGTCATGAAAAATTGTAAATATCCAAAATTGATTTTTAAACCCGGTACTCGAAGAGTATGAGGTATATTCGATTTGTGGTGATAGTGGATGTGTGTAACTCCCAGAAGGAAGCGTTTCCGACCCCATAAAGTATATATATTCTTGATCAGCATCAATAGCCGAGTCGATATAGCCATGCCTGTCTGTCCGTCCGTCTGTCTGTCCGTCCGTCCGTCTTTATTAGCGCCTAGATCTTAGAGACTATAAAAGCTAGAGCAACCAAGTTTTGTATCCAGTCTCCTGTGTTATCACACTACTACAAGTGTATTTCAAAATTTTACCCCGCCCCCTTCCGCCCAAACAAAAAACGAAAATCTGTGGCATACACAATTTTGAAGATACGAGAAAACTGAAAACGCAGAATCATAGAGAATTGACCATTTCTACCAGAGTGTTGAATCTGGATCAGATCAGATCATTAATACAGCCACAATGAAGAAAACCATTTCGAAAGGCATCATTTCCTCTCGCTCTCTCTCACACGCAACCCCGTCGACTTTGCTCGTTCGTCTTTTTTTACGCCTAGTTCTCAGAGACTATAAGAGCTAGACCAACCAAACTTTCTATCCAAGCTCCTATGATATCAATTCAACACAAGTGTATTTCGATAATTTGCCACGCCCTTTCGGACGAACATCTGTGGAATCCACAATTTTTAAGATACGAGAAAATCAAATACGCAGAATCATGGAAAATTACCGTATCTACCAGATTGCAAAATCTGGATCAGGTTGGATCACTATTATGGCCAGAAGGAAGAAATTTAATTTAAACAGATAACATTTAACATTTAAACAGATAACATTTAATATATACAAATCTAGCATAGGGTTCGACCTAATTTTTTGAAATGTTCCATTTTGGCCAAAATTTATTTCCTCCCTTTGCGAACATATAATAAATTACATAAATCGTAAGCTCATATACATATAGTGTTACTCAGAAGCAGGATGTGGCTTTCGGATTTGTAAACAGATTCAGTCGGTGTAGAGTACAAATAAAAACGAGGGGGAACGTTGTGAGCTGCCGCAAAGGCCGCGGCTGTATACATGTGAGCTTACGATTTATGTAACTTGTACAATATATTGTTTAAATGTCGGTCTGTATCGCTGTTCGCAGAAGAGACAAATTGAAATTTCAATCGAACCGTTTAGGAATTGTTTATATATTAGATCTGTTTCAATTTTTTTCATGTCTGCCTTCTCTACATCTACATCTTTACATGTATATTTTTGCTAGTGGAAGCGTGTGCGAGAGAGAGATGGAACGCCTCTTGGAAGGCGTTCCATAGACAATGAAATTTAATTTGTTCATTCTGGCTATAATAATGATTTGACCCGATACAGATTCAATAATCTGGTAAAAACGGTCAGTTTCTGTGATTCAGCGTTTTTCGTTTTCATGTATCTTCAAATTTGTGAAAGCCACAGATTTTCGTAGTTTGTGTGGGCGGAGGGGGGCGGGGCGAAATTTTGTAACAGTGTGATAACACAGCAGTCTGCATACAAAATTTGGTTGCTCTAGCTTTTATAATTGCTGAGATCTAGACGCTAATGAAGACGGACGGACAGACAGACATGGCTATATCTACTCGGCTATTAATGCAGATCAAGAATATGTTCTTCCTTCTGGGTTTTACACACATCCATTACCACCAAAAATCGTTATACCCCCATACTCTTCGAGTATCGGGTATAACTAATTTATTCAGACCGAATTGGCTATTTGTCAGAAAATAAAAATATAAATTATTTTCAATACGAAAACAACAGTTCTGTTTCAAAAATAATAAAGTTTAAAAGTGTCAGATGGTTCAATAAGTCCGAAAATTGCGGTTAAGGAGATACATAAATTTATGATGTAGATGCGGCAATCAAAAATATAATCATTTACAACGGAGCTGTATTGCAATTAGACAACGGAGAATTGCGAATGAATCAACTGATGATGAGTGACATATTAAACAAGAAGAGCGCCGCATTGGTGTGGCACTGCATCGAGCTTCTCAAACATAAGAGCAAACGGCTGAATCGAGCAGCGTTTCTATGTGACTGCACTATTGAAAACAGATCGAATCCTTTCGTTGGCATTGTTCCAATGGGCGTAGTTTGCAAGCATTGTGGTGCATTGAAATTTGCTGAAAAAACGCCTTAATAACAAAGTATAATTACTATTATAGGTTCCATCACCAGATTAAACACAGACTTAATTTAATTCAAGGTCATTATATTAATTTTCTATTATGATACATACAAACACATACATACACAGATAACATGTGTGAGAACCGTACACATGCAAATGCTTTGCTACTCGGTCTCATGTGCACACATACTAATAAGTCTCTGTCTCACGCATAGAACGAGAGAGCGGCTGACTTTAAAGCGCTCTCTGTTTGGGCTTTAAATTACTGCCTCTCTGTTAGCCCAGACATTTTATGCAGTCAGTTTTTGTCATGTAGTTTCCTAAGTATCTGAATTTACCTCTAAAAACACAATATTTGAAATCAGTAATGCTGAATGTTCGCGACTTACAGATTCAAGGCCAGATTCTATATCGTATTTGTCGGTGGTCCCGTGGAGTTGCCTTTAACGGCTCGTATTTTCCCGCAAATGCAGCGTGTTTCGATAAGCCTGTTTTATTCTATCCAAAAAGAATGCTTAATCATAACCTCACATACAATGCAATCATTCTTACCGCAGTATGTCCTCCTGCTTCAACCACGCGACAATGAAAAAGAAAGGTTAAAACTATGGCGCCAAATCGTGGCGTCTGAAATATGCCCGTACATTGCAGAGCTCAAAATCCATACATTTCCATATACAAGGCTAAATAATAAATATACTAAATCCGCCTATCGCTATCGACTATCGACCGGCGACATCCCCGACCCCGTGAAGAACTGCTTCACTTAAATCCAAAACCGCAAGTTTAGAGACAGGTCGAATCATAGTCCTGGATAGGCCGCAGTCATTCACGCGCACACTAGCGCGTCTGACGACTCCATCAACTCCTTTGTAGACTTCTTCCACGATGCCCTTACGCCACTCTCTTCGGGACAGGGCTGGATCGCAGACGAAGACCATATCACCCTGGCGAATCGGCTCCGTTCTCCTGCACCATTTCTCTCGGCGCAGAAGTGTAGGTAGGTACTCCAAAGTCCACCTCTTCCAGAAACGGTCCCTCATTAGTCGCGCTATACGCCACTGCTTGCGTGTAGCGCACTCCTTGGGCAGTTCCACATCTTTGCCAGGCGTGTCCGGCAGGTTAGCTATTCCTCTCAGCAGATCATTTGGCGTCAAGGGGGCTTCCTGGGCCGCATCTGCCGGCAAGTGGGTAAGCGGACGCGAATTCACGATGTTCTCCGCCTCGATCAGGAAACTCACCAGTACGTGATCCCTCGGCGCCACCTCCTCCAATGTATGGCGCAGGACCCTCTTGACGCACTGCACCATTCGATCCCAGACTCCTCCTTCAGATGGATTCACGGGGCAATTGAATACCCACTCGATGCCTCTGCCTGATAGCTCACCCTGAATCCTTTCCATCTCTAATACATCGCCAAATCGTCTGGCTTCCCTGTCAGCTCCTACGAAGTTCTTGCCGTTGTCGCTGCGCAGTCTATGTCCTCGACGGCAGACGAAATTCCGTATCGCAATTATACAGGAGTCCGTCGACAGGTCATGCGCCAATTCCAGATGTATCGCCCTGGTCGTTTAGCAAGTGAACAGGGCGACCCATCGCTTCTCCTTGTGGCGCGAAACTGTCACCAACAGTGGTCCAAAGTAATCCAGTCCAGTATTCTTGAAAGGCCAACCATTGGCCTCCAGACGATCCCCTGGCAGGGGTCCCATTATTGGTGGCGCTGGCTGTGCCCGTAGCAACTTGCACATGTTGCATGCTGAGATCACCTTCCGTAGTACACGTCTCAGTTTCGTAATCCAAAACCTCGTCCGGATCTCCGTAATCGTAGCATCCACATTCTGATGCTTCATCTTGGCGTGGAAATGCTCCACAATCATCTCCGTAAGACTGTGCCTGTGTGACAGGATTATAGGCCTCCTCGCACTGTAAGGTATACACAATGCGGCATCAATTCTGCCGTAGGCTCGCAGAATTCCAGGGTCATCAATGTATGGCACCAGACCTCGAATGTCGCTTTCATTGGCGACCATCTTGCAGTCTTCTGTCGACCGCATCTCGTTCGGAAACGCCTCACGTTGTGCCTGTCTGACCAACAGGTTCTCCGCGACCTCACACTCTGATGCAGTGAGACCGTACTTCTCGAGCTCGTTTCTTTATCCACGGCACCAGCGCGTGAACCTTAACACCAGGCCGTAGTCCTGAGTAGCCGAGTATAGCTCGAGAATCTCTGAAATGAAATGCAAAAGTCGTTCGCTCCAACCAACGAAAACTCACTTGGCATCTCCTCATCGTCGTTACCATCCGGATCTCGTTTATATCCGTATTCAAAAATGCTGGTGAGCCAACGTGACTTCTGACCTAGGTCCACGTGGCATTGCGAACGCGTTCCTTCATCCGCCGCATTGTCGGGTGTTGGCACCTATCTCCATTGGGATACCTTTGTCGACTCCAAGACCTCCACCACCCGATTGCCGACAAATTGCTTATACCGGCGGTGGGTGCTGCCAATCCATTTAAGCACTGTCTTGGAGTCTGTCCATAACACGATGTCCCTGATGGCCACACTGTGTTCCTTTTAAACAGTGTCCATCAGTCTAGTTCCAAGAACAGCTGCCTGCAGCTCCAACCGTGGGATTGACATTGTTCTCATCGGCGCGCACTTCGTTTTACCACATACGAAGCTCACCAACACGTCGTCATCTTCATAGGTGACCCTCCACTAGGCAACTGCCGCAAATGCAGACTGACTTGCGTCCACGAAGACGTGCATCTCTAAGGCTCGCCCGCGTACACGCCCAAAGTAATGGCGAGGACATCGGAACTGTCCCACGGCGTCCATTTGTTTGTGCCAGTTCATAAAGGCTCTGTATAACTCATCTGGTAGTGGTTCATCCCACTGGATCTTCTGCCTCCAAATCTCTCGTAGCAGCAACTTCGCTGTTATCATAAGGCAACACAAGAACCCCAGAGGATCGAACGTTGACATGACTAAGCTCAAATACTCCCTCTTGGTAGGGACTCGACTGCCATTCAATACGCTGCTTGGAACTCGATGAAACTTTACATCAAACCTGAAGTCATCCGTGGCTGCCTGCCAACACATTCCCAGAATCTTCTGTGCTGACTCACCCCATCCGACGTTCGCACCTCGTCCTGGGGGGCCCAATGCAGTCTCCACAATAGGTGAGCTGGATGAGAACCGGCATAACTCAAATCCAGCGTTCGCTTGTATCTCCTTCACTCGGGTAGATACGCTGATGGCTTCGCTCTCGGTAGCAAAGCTGTCCACATAGTAACCACATAATGACAATCGATGATGGCCTTAACTGCTCTTGGATCCGAAACTGTTCAGCATTCACAGTCTTCACATAATGCGCAGCGCTTGGCGAGCAGGCTGCTCCAAATGTCATTACAATCATCTCGTAGATGTCAGGATCCCTTCTATCATCGCCATCTCTCCACAGAAAGCGCTGAGAACATCTATCTTCGGGTCGGATTAGAACTTGATGGAACATCTCGTTGATGTCACCGCAGACTCCAACTGCACCTTCTCTAAAATGAAAGAGAACCACTGGCAAGGGTTTATAATGTTGAGGCCCTTTGGCCAGCGCCGAGTTTAGTGATGTTCCTCCAAATTTGGCTGCAGCGTCAAAGACCAGTCGAATTTTGCCCGGCTTGTCCAAAGCCTGTCGCTTTGCTCTGCGACCTCGTTAGGCTTCAACCGTCGAGCGTATCCCTTAGATACGTAATCACTGATGATCCTTGCGTATTCCTGCGCGAACTACCCGTTGCGCTTCATCTTCTTCTCGACGTTGACCAACCGCTTGTACGCCATATCATAGCTTCGTGGCAGCACAATGTGGTCCTCCTTCCATAGCAATCCTGTCTGGAAACGTTGGTCCAATTTCACCGTGGTGTCCTCGAGTATCTTCTGGGCCCGCACGTCGTCGCTGCCTGCAACTGGTTGCGCGGGCTTCACACCAAAGTTTTCGACGTCAAAGTAGTCTTCCACCATTCTTTGCATAGTGTCATCCAATGACACGGCTAGGAGGCAAGACCTCGGTGAGGGCGTAGTTAACTGTCCACTTACCGGCCCAAAGACAACCCAGCCCAGCTCGGTTGCGGCCGCATACGGTCCCTGTCTGGCAAACCGCCTTGTCTTAAGAGAAAATCCCATGTGTCCATGATCCAGGCCAATGAGCAATTTCGGCACCGCGTTACTGTAGGGCCTCATTGGCAGGCGCGCACCCTTATGCACGCCTTGGACATCTTGTCGGTCTAGAGTCTGCATCGGCAGGCTCAGGTTCGAAATGGCATACACGTTTCGCAATGCGTTGCGTATAGGCTTGCCTGCTCCACTAATTTGCAGGTTTACCACGTTGGTAGGTTCCCTGGTGGATCTACCTCCAAACCACTGAATATCCAGATGTCGACGCTCACCTTGCACGCCCAGATCTTTCCTTACATCGTCGTCGATCATCGTGGATGAACTTTCATCCAGGAGTGCGTACGTATCCATCCGTCGGACTGCTCCGTACAGCGTTACTGGCAGTATACGGAACAGAAGGCGACCTCGTTTTGCGTCGACACAATTTAAAATCCTCTCAATGGGCGCATCCGCTCTCTGTCCAGGCTTTGTGTAGAAACTGCTGACTGCTGGTTTCGCTGCCTGTATCTTCTGTCATCGCTTTGCTGCGACGATCTTCTGCGTTTGCTGTCCGTGCCATGTAGAAGACGGTGATGCCTCTTCCGGCATCCGTTGAATTGACACTCACCATGCGAATTGCAGGATCTAGTCATGTGCCCGCTTTGTAAGCATGCAAAGCATAGTCGATGCCTCCTCACATGCCTCCACCTGTCTGGTAGTGAAGCTCCGTTGAAATCTCTGCAGTCCATACCTAAAGCGCAGCTGATCCATAACAGCACTGACGTTACTTGGATGGATCAGGAGCGACTTGACGGTCGTACAGTTCCGTACAGTTGTACGCTTGAGTTGTCTCAGTATATGCACAAAGGAAGATCGGCCAATCCTCGGGCTGACCTCCAAATACTGGCAAATCGGGAAGCTTGCGTGGCATTCGGTGTATTCCAGGCGTAGGATCTAGCTTGTGGTGTCGGCGTTATGACGTTGTAGATGCCTACACCCGGTGGCATAATTCCCTGCGCTGTCTGCGCGGTACTAGTGGCGCAAAATGGCGTCACACAACTGCTACTTGTAAGCAGTGCCGGTCCGTTATAAAATGGCGACTGCCAACATGCTGTACTGTTCACTCCGACCCCGTTATGTGTGAGCGGATCGATACTCAATGACAATAGAGGGCCGCTTGAAGATGGCGACTGCACACATGCTGCACTGCTCACATCATTGCGGGCTCTTACCCCTTCCAGCTCCCTTTCCAACGCTGCAATTCTCTACAACAGATCCAGCATTGAAGATGGATTGCTCTGTTCTGGTACTGATACTCCAGCTGTGGTCGTAATACTTCCAGACTTGGAAGCGGCCTGGCTGTGACTCAGCGGGGCCGACGTGGCTGTTACATTCGGTACCGGCAGCATGTTTGCTGCACCACTACCTCCAGGTTGTGGCGCCGCACTCGTTGTTGTAGGCGTCACTCGCCCCTCGATCAATCGGGCACTCCGTCTGGGGGAATGTTGCATCCTTCTATTCTGCCCAGACTCTGCTAATCAACGCTGCCTGCGTTTACTTTGAGTAGCTGTCTGCGGCTCGTCCACTCGGCGCTGTCTGCGTCTGCTCTAGGTCGCTGCCTGCGGCCTGTCCAATCTCAACGCTGTCGCGTTCCTGGCAACTCTCTAACTGGAGGTGGCTGCCTGCCAGTGGAAATTGCCCTTGCAGTCGTCTTGCCTAGGACTGCGAATAAAAGATCATGTCGGTGGTCAAGTGGAGTTGCTTTTAACGGCCCGTATTTTCCCGCAAAAGCAGCGTGTTTCGATAAGCCTGTTTTATTCTATCCAAAAAGAATGCTTAATCATAACCTCACATACAATGCAATTATTGTTACCGCAGTATGTCCTCCTGCTTCAACCACGCGACAATGAAAAAGAAAGCTTAAAACTATGGCGCCAAATCGTGGCGTCTGAAATATGCCCGTACATTGCAGAGCTCAAAATCCATACATTTCCATATACTAGGCTAAATACTAAATATACTAAATCCGCCTATCGCTATCGACTATCGACCGGCGACAGTATTGGATCATTAAAAGTTTTTGAATAAAAATGTCATGCAAAAAAAACCATTGCTGAATGATATGTTACCCAATGACCTAACATAACATGACAAAAAGTGACTGCATAAAATGTCTGGGCTATTGAGTCCCAGAATGATATGTTATCATAATATACATATACATACATATGTATGTAGGTACCCTGGCTAGGAAAACTTCATTTATAATTTATTTTATTGCAGCCCTTCAAAGTCAAATGTTCGATGTACGATCTGGTGTAAAAAGGCTCGAAACTTATTTTTGAATTTATTATTTTGTAAATGTAAATTGAAAGAAAAACTGAATGTGGAAAATGAATCGGAAAGGCCGATTTTTGTTTGTTCCCGCCTTTTTACTGGATTGTTCGCTTTGAAATATTGCCGCTGCTGATTGCTGTGCACGCTTCGTTAACTTGCTCTCTCATATCGCGTGTGCTCCCACTTTGCATTTATCTTTGCGTTTTCCTTGTGTATAGTGATTCAACTCCCGTAAATAATGGCTCTAGTTTGCAGTGCAAAGAAATGCGAATACGGTGGCAAAATTGTCGACGATTCATATCATAGCTGCTAGACTTCCGAAAATTCTGCACACATAAAATGTGATGGTAGCAGCAATTTTGGTGGGCTTAATAAATGATATCAAAACGTATGGGTTTGACCTGGTCGTGTTCGGCTTGCCGGGAGATTGAGAACGAAATGTGTACTTTTATGCGGCACACTCGAATTGGGTTGCTGGATGTTCGGAAGTAATTTATCGCTCTCAACGAAGTGCCTGGCCTTGGAATCGCAGTTTCTTGGCCTCAAACTATTGAGCGAATATCCTAGACGGAAATATCTTGCAACCCAAATTAATTGGAACGCCTGCTTCCCAACTGCATGTGTCGGAATCATGCGTTATTCCGATTCGTCATGCCTCGCCGTTAGCAGTAAGTCCACCAACTATTACTCCGGTGCTTTTCACACCAACCACTGATGAATCATCAAAACATCCAAGTATCCGTAAACACAACTTTAGTTCCTGCTCCCATCACTGCCTATGGCACCGTAGTGAGTGCTCCCAGTGTGGGTGTGCTTGTTGCGGGTGAAGTCCTGCCCTGTACCGGGATTTACTCTGGGAGAGGTGCTTCTGTTGCTTTCGCTCGGGACTTCAACTGAATAGTTCCTCGGAAAGCAATACTTGCCTCCCGTTTAAGCCCTGAGGCCACATCGGAGGATGTTAGACAACATCTATGCTCTAAGCTTAACTCTTCCCTTGATAACATTATTGTGACCAAATTTACATTAACTCATAAGCGTAATATTTCCTCCTTCAAGATTGAGCTTGAGCAAAGACGACTTCCTACGTAAATCTTCCAACCAGAGTCGCAATATTACCGGCCTCGCAAAAAACTAATTAACCCTTTTTCCATTCACTACCAGAACGTTGACAGTCTGTTAGGCAAATTGTGTCAACTACATACGGGTAGTATCTCTTTTGATTTCGCTTTTACAGAAACATGGCTCATGGCTATTCATGATCATAAAATTCTTGTCCAAAAATGTATCACTTACGACTGAACCCCGCATCTTATAGGTGTGGAGTTCTGATTGCAGCTGTTGAGCTACTGAGCTTTTTCAGCAGCTTATTTTTGCGATATGCAATTAAAAACACAATTGGTTAGCTTTCAATATATAATATGAGTGTATGTTCGATTTATTTTTTGTAATTTGTAATGCGAGAGATTCAAGAATTTGTAATAGTCAGGTTGTTAGAGGTAGATATCGAATATATCACCTGTGTTCCAATATTTAAATTAATAAGGCACTAGTTTGGGTTTGCTAAAAATCATCAAGGCGTGCTTTATTGTTTGTTGGTGATCGGAGCTGCACTGACCTTCTTCATCATCGCGGCCCCGCTGCAGCGGCCGAAAGCTCTGATCTTAAGAAAGAGCGCAAGCAGATAAACTCAGAGTGCGAGCTTTAGCGGGGAGAGCGCTTATGGAGGCAGATAACATAGAAGGCAAAACAAACAAACAATTGTGCTCGATGGCATTTACTTTAATTTAATTTACGTCGTTCTGCTCCGAACATCCTCCCCCCGTTGAAAGAACATGGCTTTCAATTGATCCAATATCGACGGGCAGGACGGCTAGCTTCGCAACGGCTCTCTTCATTAGATCCGTCGCTGTTCGAACCATTGCGACTCTGATGATTCCATCCTTGCCTGGTATGGCCTCCTCGACACGGCCAAGCAGCCATTTGAGGGGTGGCAAGTTTTCATCCTTTAAAAGGACAACACTTCCAATCCTTATGTTTGACGTAGAGTCTCTCCACTTGGTCCTCTCTTGCAACAAAGACAGATACTCCATGCTCCACTTTCGCCAGAAGTTTTGTTGCATTTGAGACACCTGCTGCCAACGATTTAGACGGCTAGCGTTGAGATGTGTGATGTCCGGTTCTGGAAGCGTAGTGAAGCTCGAGCCTTTTAGAAAGTGAGCTGGAGTAAGCACATCTAGACTGTCAGGGTCTTCTGAAATTGGATAAAGTGGTCGAGAGTTAAGAATGGCAGAAATCTCATATACGAGAGTGCGAAGCTCTTCAACTGTTGCGCCAACGACTCGATAAAAGTGGTATTTTGCCGACTTGACAGCCGCTTCCCATAGCCCGCCAAAATGAGGAGGGATAAAATTCCAGTCGATTTCATCGTTTAGGCAAGATGAAGCGATGACGGAGACGGTTGGCTCGCTGTTGAAAAGCTCCTTGAGATCCAGCAGCTCATTTATTGCACCCACGAAATTGGTTGCATTATCCGTCCACAAGGTCCGCGGCTTGCCCCTTAGGCTGATGAAGCGTCTTAACGCTGCGATGAATGAGGCTGTAGTTAGATCCTTGACGACCTCCAAATGCGAGGCCTTTGTTGAAAAATTGCAATGTAGCATTTGCAGGGTTGTCTGTTTCGAACATCAGCCTTATAATAGAAAGGCCCACAAAAATCGACGGAATCCGTTGGCAAGTCTCCCATCACGTGCTCAGCCAAGCTTGGCTTTGTCCAAAAGCACCGTACGCATTTGCTTGTGACGCTTGCAACTAGTTTTCGTCCTCCAACGGGCCAGTATTTTTGACGAAGCGATGCAAGTAAAGCCTGTGGACCAGCATGCAAAAACCTTTCATGATAGAAAGTTATAATTGCCTTCGTAACCGGATGTCCCTTTGGCAGCAATATTGGATGCTTTGCATCGTTAACCATATTTGAATTTTGTAGCCTTCCGCTTACACGAAGCAGTCCGTCATCACCGAGCATCGGGCGCAACAAAAGCAACTTGCTCTTGGCAGGAAGTGCTCTGTTGGCGTTGAGTGCAGTGAGCTCCTCAGCGAAATTAACTTGCTGGATACTCTTTATCAAAAGACTAGTGCCGCCGGTAAGGTCCTGCACAGTGAGCCTGGCACCAGACCGAACGTACTCCTTGCTTCGAAGGGAGATAAAACGATAAATATATCCAAATACACGTTGTAGCTTGCCAAACGAGTTTGTGTACTTGCTGTCACATGAGAGGTCCTTTACACATGATCCAACCAATGCATTCTGTCGGCGCCCTCGACACGACATCTGCTGGGTTAAGATCCGTTGGAACGTGATGCCACTTCATTTCCTTGGTCAATTCCTGGATCTGCGCAATTCTGTTGGAGACAAAAACGTTAAAGTTTGATGGGGCCTCACGTATCCAAGACAACACAATAGTTGAATCTGACCAACAATGGATATCACAGGAAGATGCGAGATTTTGCTTAATGCTTGCGACGAGCTCAGCCAAGAGCAACGCCGCGGACAATTCCAGCTTGGGTATGGTTAGTGTTTTTAAAGGCGCTACCTTAGACTTTGAGCAAAGCAAGCGAGATGCTACATTCTCATGGATATTCGATCTTATGTAAACGCAAGCTCCATATGCGGCCATGCTAGCATCACAGAACGCGTGCAATTGGATGGATGAGTTTTGCAGCATGACATAACGAGGAAACTGAAAATTTTGCACGATGCGTAATTGCGACATCAAGTCCGTCCACACTGCCGACAGAGGCTCAGGCAGAGCATCATCCCATCCTAAGTCCACCTTCCACAAACTCTGCAAGAATATTTTTGCCTAGGCAAGAATAGGTGCTATCAAACCGAGCGGATCATAAAATCTGGCTATAGAAGACAAGACAGTACGCTTGGTGGGTGGGCCTTCTGGCATGATCCTCGAAAAATTGAACAGTAGGTTATCCGAGTTGGGATCCCATACGAGTCCCAAGGCCTTCGCTATGTCTGTTCCATCATGGAACTTAAGCAGCTTTTCCCTGTCCTCCGCAGGCTCCTCTTCAAGCACTCCAGGCTCATTGGAGCACCATTTGCGTATAGGAAATTGTCCTCTTTGCAGGAGCCCTTTTACTTGACGACGGATCACATTAACTTCCTCAATGGTGTCCCCGCCGGATATGAGATCGTCTACGTAGAAATCCCTTCTCACGACTGGGGCTCCTATAGGAAATGATGCCTCCTCATCATACGATAGTTGGTGCATGGCACGAATTGCCAAAAAAGCAGCGGGCTTTGTTCCATACGTAACGGTCTCTAGCTTGTAAATCTGGATTTCATCAGTAGGCCTTTCGCGCCACAGAATGCATTGCAAATATTCATCCGGGTGTGAAATCCGTACACAGCGATATATCTTGCAGATGTCTCCACAAAGTGCAATCCTGAAGAACCTAAAACGAAGCAGTATGTTAAATATTTTTGGCTGAATCGTTGGGCCAGCCAGCAATAAGTCATTGAGGGAGCGCCCAGATGTGGTCTTTGCAGATCCATCAAAAACAACACGTAGTTTCGTACTGCTGCTGTCGAGTTTTTGCACTCAATGATGCGGCAAGAAAAACTGTGGTAACTTTATGGTTCTGGAAGCCAATGACATGTGCCCTAAATCCAGATATTCTTGAAGGAACGCGCTATATTGAGCCTTCAGCGGGAGGTTTTTTGACAGCCTTTTCTCCAGACCTTTGAAACGACGAAGGGCGAGACAGAATGAGTCGCCAAGGGCCTCAAACCCAGCAGTAGCTAAGAGTCGAACGGAAACTTGACCATTTTCCAAACGAGAGGAGTTTTCCTTGAATAAACGCTCGCAAAGTAGATCCTCACTCGATGCAGCTGCCTCTGATGAGTAACAATTTTCAAGCTCCCAAAAACGCTTTACAGCATCCGACAAAAAATCCTCGTCTTCCTGTGGTGCGTGGGTTCCTGTTGCCGTTGCCAGAGTGACTCGATTGTTAGTGGTGTGAGCCATCCCTCCAGAGACAATCCAACCAAGTTTGGTGTTCTGGAGCGATGGCAGCGTATCAGCCAAATGCAGTTGTCCAGCACTGAGTAAATCAAAAAATATATCAGCACCTAACAGCATATCGATTCGCTGAGATCTAAAAAACCAAGGGTCAGCTAAATTTATATTCTTCGGTACGTCCCATTCTGCAGCATTAATATCGTAGTGCGGCTGATAGTCAGTGATGACCCTAGTTACGACCGCCGTGAATGAGGAACTGTAGCTGCCATACTGAGACTGCATCACGACTTCCACAGCCTTATTCGAACTAAGAGACGATTCTCCAATGCCAGATATCGAAATAGGCGAGTGCCGATGTTTTAGCTGCAAATGACCAGCCAAACGAGACGTAATAAAATTGAGCTGCGATGCGGAATCCAATATTGCCCGACATGGGACGAGCGTTCCAACACGATTTTTAACCAAAACGATGGCTGTAGCTAGCAACACGTAGTCATTCGATATATTGGGAATAGGTGGAGGGTACGGTGGAGAGGCTGAGCATGAAACTAACGCTGATGATTGCGATGGCGAGAGGTTCACGTCTGCAGCAATGACTGCGGATGGAACCGGGCTTTGAGTCTTGTGGAGCAACGTATGATGTTTCATACGACACTGCTTGCAACTTCCAGATTTACACTGCTGCAAGCCGTGACCCTTGCGCAAACAATTGAGGCAGAGATGCATTCTCTTTGCTTCCTTATAGCGCAAAGTAGGGGACAAATTTAGGAACATGCCGCAATTGGTTATGATGTGGTCCCTTCCGCCGCAAAATCTACATCCAGAAATAGTTTCATTATTATTAGGAGAAGCAATGAAGATATTCTGACTACGCTTGTGCGGTTTTTCTCCCACCTGATGGCTTGGTGTTTCGATTAGCAAATCATAGCAAACCTGCGTCATTTAAATCCATTTAAAATGTCCTCAGTTGATGCCAAAGTCCGAATCGCTCGCAGGTGAGCATTTATCTTGTCGCTGAGTTGCCGAAGACTCCTCGCAGATCCCATCTCAACACATTGCAACCCAAATATCGCCTTTACGTGTGCCTGAAAATGATGGTATTTATTGTCGAAACGATTAGTGAGCAGTTCTAACGCAATCCCATAGTTCAAATCAGACAGTTCGATTGAACGTATGGTTTCTAGTGCTACGCCGTCTAGGCTAGCACGAAGATACTGAAACTTTTCCAAGCTACTTAGCTCTTGCTCGTTGTCCACCACCGTCTTAAACATCGCGATGAAGTTTGGCCAGTCTGCGTAGTCTCCTCCAAAACGAGCCAATTCTATATGTAGCAGCCTCGACCTCCGAGTTGATGTGCTGAGCGAACCTTCTTCAGCGAATTGATGAGGCATGCTGGTTGAGTTCGCGCTGATCACCTTCTGCTGTGCTGCTAGCTCGCGATTTAGTTTCGCATCGATCTGCAGGAAAACGTTCGCGAACTCGGACCGCGCGTCCCCGTCGAGCACCGTGAGATCGAGCCTTTCCAAGTTGCTCTGTGCAGCATTGAACTCGGAGCACATTACTTCGTGGTGCTTTAATCGCGCACGCAGGTCAGCTTCGTCCAACTGAAGGATAGACTCCTCCGTTAAGTATTTGTTCATCTCGACGAGCTGCCGCTGGATAGACCTTGTTTTTGCCCTGTAAAAGTCCACATCACTAGGCGCAGCCGTCAGATCATGAACAATATCTTGATTTTCAGCCATTAGTCACGCCACAAGATCAGGGCTTATACACAGAAAAAAGGGGGGGCACTATAAGAAGTTTTGCGAGGGGAACAATAAAACACTCTGTATGCGCCGGCAAGCCGCAAAAACCAAGCGTCGACAAACAAACGGTTTCTTTTTCGTTCTGCCTTTGCCTCAACTTCTGAGGGCTTTGCACTCCGCTTGCACTTATACACGCGCAATGAAACCGTTTCTTGGTGGGGCTCTTTCACTCAGTTATGAGACCGATTTTGTCTGCATATAAACACATATATGAAACGAACTTTGCACCCGAATGCCGGCAATGCACAATGTCACTGGATATCACTGCAGTACGTTTGCATGTATGTATTTTTTGTGTTTGTTTTATGTGTTTGGCACCAATATCTTACACAAACAGCTTGACCGAATAATAAATTGCCCGAACGATATCGACAATTTAATTATTAAATCGCGGTACAGGCTCCAGATCACGTCGGGGTCACCAAAATGTTAGAGGTAGATATCGAATATATCACCTGTATTCCAATATTTAAATTAATAAGGCACTAGTTTGGGTTTGCTAAAAATCATCAAGGCGTGCTTTATTGTTTGTTGGTGATCGGAGCTGCACTGACCTTCTTCATCATCGCGGCCCCGCTGCAGCGGCCGAAAGCTCTGAACTCAAGAAAGAGCGCAAGCAGATAAACTCAGAGTGCGAGCTTTAGCGGGGAGAGCGCTTATGGAGGCAGATAACATAGAAGGCAAAACAAACAAACAATTGTGCTCGATGGCTTTTACTTTAATTTAATTTACGTCGTTCTGCTCCGAACACAGGTCATTGTGTCAACCAAAGAAAAAGCGTTTGCTCACGACGACGATCTATTCTTAAGTATATGCCGCTCCGAAGATGAGCCTCTCTCGCAGCTCTTGTTGGACGACTAACGACGAAGAAAGGGAAATGCAACGATTGAGAGCACAGGGCATAGGGCAGCAGCAAGCAACAATGCATTAAGAGTAATGTGTAGTAAAGAGAGTAAACTATGCTTCTTTTTGTGCTTCCATGGGCAGTTGCTTACTATCACTTTATTACCGTAACAAAACAGAATGTTCTGTTGCTGGAATTGCCACTTTATTGGCCACTTCTTTCCAGTCAACAAACTCCTCTCATATAAACAGCGCATCCACTCCGTATCCCTGCCATCTACCTCATGCTAATTTTTCTACCTTATTTTGACGAAGGCGTTGTTTTGATAGGTTTGAAATCGTTGGATATTTTATTTCTGATGAAGTGCCAAGTTGTATTCTAAAACATTTTGCCCAGTCTCTTTGCTAACCCTTGACTTTTCTTTTCAACCTATATTTGGTTATATCTTATCTTATCTCCTAGTGATTTGGAACGACGTAATTTTCAAGCAGACCCAATTTTTACGAATTTTAGCAAGGCATTTGATTTGCTTAACCATACGCTACTAATTCAGAAGCTGTCCTGTTTCCCAAAAAATCATCTAAATTGGATTTCGTCGTATCTTTCAAATCGCACACAACGGGTTTTATTTATTAATGTTTTGTCAAATATTTTTATCGTCAAATTTGGAACTACATTTTTCTCTCTTGCAGTAATGTAATGATGACGTTAAAATTTGTCTGCCCTACTCCGACTGGTACTTGCACACACACTTTCAGCTGGAACTAAATAAACAGATAACAGATCTTCTTTTTTTGAACTTTTCAAAACTTAAACTTATGAATTCGTACTCCATATTTTGTGTCATATTCTCTAGGAAATCATTTCCTGGATTGAATTTTTTGCTCAAAGATTCTAGGAGTCTTATTTGATCATAAATTTTATTATAAGAGCCATATAGTCGCAACAGCTAATAAAGCCAAATGTGTCTTAGGTTCATCAAGTGTTGGTCCAATGAGTTTGCCGACCCGTATGTGACCAAACAGTTGTAAATTTCGTTAGTGCGTCCAATATTGGAGAGCAATAAGTTAATCTCGAATCAGTGCTGAAAAACTTTTTAATTTTTGCCCCTTCGTAATTTATACTGCTACTCTGGTAGAATCTTGCCACCGATCTAGGCTACAATCTATAGACTGACCTTCATTGCACCATCGCAGAATATGCTATGTAACGTTCGTGTTCGTTTTTGGGATGGTGGACTCCCAACACTCTTGAGTCAGATTTACTTTACGGTCACCTCTCGTCCTACCCGTACCTTATGCCATTACTTTAATACTCTGCCATATCTTATCCCCTGAATTATTCTTTAATAGTAGAATACTTAATATTTACCACCACCTGATGTGAGTTCGACTTCCACAGATGTTGCGTGGCCTTAGATACCCTACCCTACCGTTGAGCACGTCTTTGAACCTGATGTCCTGCAGTTACGGGAACGGTGGCATTGGTTCAGACTTTTCGTCTACTCGACGACTAACCTCATTTCAGAAGCGATAGAGCAATAAATCGGTTTCATTATACTATACACCCAGCGACAAAAAAAAAGCCGCACTCCGAAATTTCATGAATTTTTGACTTCTCTAGCGTGGGATATCCCGAAATGTTATTCGGTTCGTCTAATTTTTTTTTTGTGAGTCTCTGTGAATGTTTTTTTCTTTTTGCGTGCGTTTCCTGTCGCCTCAGTTTCTGGAAACATGTCTTGCAAAACATTTTACTTAGGAGTCTTTAAGAAGTATGCCTAAAGGAAAACAGTGACGGTGGCTGAAAAGTAAAAAATTATTGCCTCGGCTGAACGAAATGTCTCCATTCGAAAAATAGCGGATCAAACTAAGTTCAATGAAAGCTCAGTGCGACGATTTTTGAAAAAATTTCGTGAGACTGGACAAGTGGAGAGGACAAAAGGATCGGGAAGAGAAAAGTGTACATGTGCAAGGGAAAATAGGATTATTAAGAAAACGAACCGACATGATCGATTCAAAAATGCTGTAGAGATAGCTTCTGAAGTGCAGAAATGATTTGCCAAAGAAATTTCAACTATAAGAGCTCTGTAAGAGATTCACTGACGTTTTGTTATTTTTAAAATTGTAGTCAACTAGTTTCAACTATTTTCCACCGACAGGTTAACATTTTGAAGGCGGAATTGGGCATAAAGTCCCTAGATTGGCCAGGTAACAGCCCCGACCTCAATTCGATATAGAACGTCTGGGCCCTTATGACTGCCAAAAAGAGAAAGCGGAAGCCCAAAACTATGGTTGAGTTAGGGGAGGTTATAGAAAAAGTTTGGTTTGAGGAGATAACGGAGGAATATTTGAGGGCTTTATGCGATTCGATGCCCAATAGGGTTAAATGTGTAATAAAAGCCAAGGGAGGTACCACCAACTATTAATTAATATATAATTTGAAAAAAAATTCTGAAATATGTTTGTTTATTATTAGACTATAGAAAATAAAATAACCTATTGGAAAAAATGTTGTTTTTGCTGAAAAAATCGATTTTATAATTTTACTAAATCTTTTTTCCTGTGTTTGGTCAAAATACTAAATGACCGTTCAGAAAAGTGTGATTGAAAAAAATATTTATTTTTAATTATATGAATATGATATCAAAAAACCTAGTATGCACTTTTGTTAGAAATTGATTTATTGAATTAAAAAAATGAAAACTTTTAGTATCGAATAACATTTGGGGAAACCCCACGCTAGAGAAGTCAAAAATGCATGAAATTTCGGAGTGCGGCTTTTTTTTTGTCGCTGGGTGTATTTATATTCAATTCAGCTTTCCGTCCAGGGTTTCTATGATTCATTGCTAAGCTACATCAAAATTCTACAAGTAAGGCGGTTATATCGAGATTATCTCTAGTTCTTACGGCGAAAATATTCATCTAGTCATCTAGATTTTTGAGGTTGAGGCCTATAGCCCATTTACACTACGGTTGAGTTATTGAGTCTCGGGCAAAACTCGAGTTTCGTTTACATGGGGAAGCATAGGGGACCTAGAGGTGGCAAAAAAGTTGAGTTTTGGTTGCGTTTAGTTGAGTTTGTCCGATTTTCCGAATATTTCAACCCTGATCTGCCTGTCGTGGAATTATCACCACTAGTTACAACAAAAATTGGCAGCTCAAAATTTAAAATTTGGCGCGTAAACAATATGGCTGGGGAAAAAGATACATACAATTGTTAAAACCAATACTTTAAACCAATTTTATTATTAAAAACCATACAAACAATGTGGTCGATTTCTAAAATTCGGTCGGAAAAACTTAGCCAAACCCTAAATTGAATTATTATAAATTAATATAAATTAAATTATTTTAAGCAATTGCCAATTTTAAAAATTTTAATTTTTGTACATATGTATGTAATGTACATATACATATAGCCAAAATTCAACATATTTGTAATTGCAGCCGTGCAATTTCCCTGCGGAAATTTTCCTTAAAAAATGGATTCCAAGGTTATTTGCAATGTCCAAATGCGTTTCTTGGAAATTTGATCCAAATACTCCACAGTTGCTGCAGACATCGTCGCCAACTCCATACATTGCAGCGTCGCTATCGTCTCTTGCTCTGCCACATAGAGCATCATTAATTCTTGGGTATTCATATTAATAAAATTAAATAAAACAAATTTTCGGAGACAAGCACGTGCCAGCAGCCGAAACTCAATAACTCAATAACTCAACTTTGGCATGGTGTAAATCCAAATTCTGAGTTATTGAGTTACCTATCGATAAATGTGGTAACTCACTGTAGTGTAAAAAGGCTATTACAGTAATAGAAAATCAAGTGATATGGGTATACAGTATATGGTATGATAATAACCTAATAATTTCAGAATGGTACTCGAGTTTAGAAGTAATATTTATACCTAGCAAAAGTGAGCAATCATAGTAATCCTAGTAATCATAGTAATCATGGTAATCATGGTAATCATTCCTTAGTCTAGTTTCTCTTTTTAATTTTAATGATTTTTATTCTTTAGATTTTACGTTAATAGGTATAGGAACTAATTTTAACCAAGAAGAAGCCAACTTTGCGGTAAGGAACTCTAATTGGGTCAGGGCCCAACTCTACGAAGGTCATGGTCACCCAAAGAACGATCACTTTATATTTGACTCACTCATGACAGATGTCCACCGGCGAAAGATCGATCTCCCGACGGTGAAAGCTGAAATCGAGAATTTTGTTTGAGGAACATGTGTGTAATGAAATCTATCTGACCACTCCGCTAGTCGGATCCATGACTCGTTCAGGGCACTAAGGGCTAAGGTAACACTAAGTTTGTTCTTTAAAAGCTAGAAGCGCCCACCACAACTAGGCAATGGTTTATCTAATTATTTAATCGAAGAGCGCGAAATTTCTTTCACTAGACGGGTTCCATGTCTCCTGGGTTACTGCAGGCTCTTCTGTTGTCGGCTTCCTTTTAGTTTCTTTCTAGGTTAGGGCCGAATTGCCGCTCACAGGTCTGTGACTTCCTCCAAGCTTGCTGGTCTTTGCTATTGTTTGAGGTCAAGTTCCCCTAAAAGGAAAGTGTGGCTGGCTTCACCGACACTGAGAACTAGACTCTCGTAACGAGAGATCACCCAAAGAGGGCTGTCGAAAAAGCATGGTCCGCTATACTTGCAACCCTAAGGTGCTTGGGAAGAGCAGGGGGTTATGGCGCGGATCGCAGTTGCGAGGCGCTCTATAGAGATCATCCAGTTTCGGGCTCCCACGCAGACCCTTTTGGAGAAACCGTGGCGGAGGCGGGGTACACAGCCACAGCGAACTTCAGGCGTTTGGGAAGAGCAAGGGGTTTGGTGCGGATCGCAGTTGCGAGGCGCTCTATAGAGACCGTCCAGTCTCGGATTCCCAGCAAATCCCTTTTGGTGAAATCGTGGCGGAGGTGGGGTACACAGCCTGAGCGAACTTCAGGAGCTTGCCGCCACCCGGGCTCGGGAACAATCTTATACGGGCCCAGAAGCCCTCTATTTCCAGACAGGGACTACTATGATCCGGGAGGAATCGTTTGCACTCTGTCTGAAATGCGGATGGCACACTTTGAGCTTTATTTTGTATGATCTACTATTTTAGTCCACGAGTAAAAAGCAGGGCAACTGTCGAGTTTGAGATCTCATCGGAAAAAGAAGTTCAATGATCCTCTCCTGTCACCTGTCGCAATTTTCTTAACCCTTTTATAATCTACCATGACTCTGTCAGCTTGGGTCGAAGCAATCTTGCATGGCCGCACCTCTGCCTAATAGACCTTGGCTCAGTCTAAGCAACTCTGAAGCCGCCTGTTAAAGTTCAAATCCTACGAAAGTTTTGCAACACTATCCTGTCGCTTCAGGCCCCGTTACAGATAAACATATTGAATTAAGAAATTTTAGAGCTATATCAAAAAAATAAAATTGTTTATTTATTACTTATTCATTCCCAAAATCAATTAGCGCCTGCTCGCTCTGCGGAACAATGGTCTAACCTTTTAGTGCGATTGTCTGCGCAGACAACAGGTAAGAAGCTACACGAAGGACAAAACGTTCGCTGCATAACACTGAAACAAAAATTAATGTAGATAAAGTAAAATTTTGTGTGCCAATCAAAAGAAATAATATTCAGATGTGTAGCGGCGCCTGTTAAACAATTTCCCTCTTAGTTTAACCGTCCCAAGGTTTCACCTTCCGTTCAAATGCACCTTGTACTTTGAGCGTTGTAAGGCTCGTGTAAAATGACATACGTTTTAGAGAGCCAAGTCTCAATGCGTGGTGAAGATGGAATGAGCGAAACAAGATCTCAAGCTGATGGGAATACGTATTACCGTACGAAGTACCATATGTATTAACCGTCCTTCGGCGGTGGCTTCAGCTAAGCTGCGGGTATAAATCAATCTTATAGTGCTATACCGGATTCGTTTCATTTGGATCTTAGATAAAAATAGTTCCCAAAAAAGCTTGGCATCTCAGTATTTTAAAATTACAACCAACATCAGCAATTACATGTAAGCACTTTCATCGATGGATTGATCTGACTGTAAGTGTTTGACAGTGAACGTTTGCTTTATGTGTATTATTTGCAAAGCAATTCGAATCGAGATTGAAGTTTTTCTATGCATCGACCGAAACTGTATTGCCAGTACTGAAATGCTGTTCTATGCCAATTAACCGACTATTTAAACTATTTCGCAATCCGCTTTAATTTTTCTTTTTTACTCAAAACTAATTTTTTATTCCCGGAACTCAAAGAGTCTAGGCGTATATTCGATTTGTGTAACACCTAGAAGGAAGCGACCCCATAAAGTACATATATATCTTCTTGATCAGCATCAATAGCCGAGTCGATATAGCCATGCCTGTCTGTCCGTCCGTCTGTTTCCTGTGATATCGCACTGTTACAAGTGTGTTTCAAAATTTCGCTCAGCTCCCATTCGCCCATACAAAGGACGAAAATCTGTGGCATGCCCGATTTTAAAGATACGGGAAAACTGAAACCGCACAATCATAGAGAATAACCATATTTACCAGAGTGTTGAATATGGATAAGATTGGACTATTAATATAGCCACATTGAAGAAAACCATTTCGCAAGGCATCGTTTCATCTCGAAAATTACTGTATCTACCAGGTTTCCGAATATAGATCAGGTCGGCGGCTTTCACTATCTGTTGCAAGTCAAATAAATAGTCACGAAGATTTGATGTATTATTGGTAATTTATTGGTAATTAAAGCGAAAAGAAATGTGTTGGTTAAGTATGTATATGACGACGAACGAATGATTGATGGCTTCAAACATCAGCTCTAGACTATTTTCAATGCTTGACGGCCCAATTACCGTGCCCTGTCCAGCTTAGGTTAGAAGCGAAAGAGATAGTGCGATAAAGAAGAGAGTTTGAGCAGTTCATGGCTGATGCTAAGCCGAGTACGACAGATTGATAGAGGCGATCTAAGAGTCGAAAGAAAACCACTGCTGTGCGTAAGCATAACCGGTAACAACAATTTTTATAGTGGGCATTAAAAATAACGAATAATATTAGTGGATTACATTAATCTGCACCACTGGCTATGATTCGAGGATACTCCCCCCTTTGAAAGCCTTAGTTTTAACAGACTCTGAAGGGCTGATCAGCCGCCTGCTGCTTCGATTTATCACATTCTTGGCCAAATCATCCACTTGCAAGCGAAGGCAAGTAGAACGCTGTGAGCGATGCTGCAGCGGCGATACGCAATCTTCTTTCGATAGCGACCAGAAGATCTGCTGCAAGAAAGTGGCGGACGTAGTCGAAAACAGCTCGAGGTCCAGCGAGTAGATTCTGATTATGAGCGTTGATGAAAGTTGATTTGATGATAAGCTAAACTGGATGCTTCCTGGGTGAGATGATTTGATGAGGGCTAGCAAGGTTGAACGAGGATTGAGGTGCATACACCAAGAGTGTGGGCTCTCAGATCAGCTGGAAGAGTTCCATGCAAAGAAATGTCAGACCGCATATCAGACCTAATATCAGATGCAGAACGTTTGACTTGACGTAGTCAGGAACTAAGCCTATGCAGTAACGCGACGATAATTGATGGCTGGAAAACAAGAATATAGGTTGCTCAACATCTGAATCCAACCCAAGTCCAAATGTTTTCGTGCATTCGACGCCAGTACTAAGCTGCCAATACGACTTCTATTCAGCTGCGGGAGCTCTATCAGTTGCTCGTGCTACATTGACTCAATCGATGACATGCTTTGAGATAGTTTTCATAAACGGAGAGCGTCTCGAGTTTTTTAAGGCGATTTGTGGGGGGTAGGGTATTAAACTATAAACAGTAATATACATACACGGAGAGCCTCTCGAGTTCTTTAAGGCGATTTGTGGGGGATAGGGTATTAAACTTTAAACAGCAATGGATTTCGTGGGCGCTGTCCTTGCATAACACGCATCCTGATAAATTTGGATTAGTGGCAATAAATGTGGATCTAGAAGTGTGCGATTTCTTCCTCCTATTCTCTTGACTGCTCGGCGCATAGCTTGCCCTGGGAAAATCATTTGCCTCCAATCACCTGCAACTCTGCTCCAGGAATAAGGCCATTTATTCCCACGACGGAATTTAATTGGCATACGTTGGACCCTCGAATCGCTCCTCCCACTTAGCTTGGCTCGCTGGATCCAGTTTTCGGAGAAGCTCCTGCACGATTATGCACCCTGGGATCTGATCAGGAGTGCCCAAACCCTTGAGTGCGCTCATACCATTTTTACCATTTTTTAGTTTTATATCGACAAATTGTTCTGCAAATAAAGTTAGGTACCCAAAATTTCGATATCAGTTATTGTACTTTTGTAATTTAAAAAAAACATGTTGCACATATAATTATTTGCATGACGTATGAGCGTTTTTTTGTATGGTATAGTTTATTTTTAAAGAATTTTTTAAAATGTTTGATTTAAGATAGACACATTAATTAGGCGTCGTTTGTAAGAATCGATGGATAAACGGCCAAGCTGCAGCCGTTTGACCAAACTTTCATTTGCCGTTTTTCACCATCCCAAATATCGTTTTACTATTACAAACACAGATTTTTGGTCTGCTAACGGAATTTATAGGCAAAGTTCGCCATATGAAGGTTTGGTCAAACGGCTGCAACGTAGCCGTTTATTCATCGATTCTTACAAACGATAACTTTAACTACGTCTGCAAGCCGACAGCTCTGCATTTGTGCAAGGTATATGCTTGATTATTGTGGGACAACGTATGTGTGTATTCACGGAGTCGGTGCCACAGGTTTGATATGCAAAAAAACCGGAAACAAGGAAATGAGCGGCTCTAGGTCGATCATTTTTAATTTTAAATTAAACTTAATGATTTGCACTACTGAATTGTTTATTGCACAACTCACGTCGGGCTCAGCAAATTTTAAGCTAATGAGCTTTTTCTTTGTTTCTTTGTCTTTGTTTTTACTGCACGAGCACTTGACCCAATTTTATACTACCCTACCCCACTCTACCCGAGTAACCATGAGACTGGCAGAATATGGGCATTTCTCTCAAGACGTCCACCGATACCAAACAATTAAAAATCAATAAAAACGCATTTGAATATAGTTTTCTTGGAATTTTATTTTTAAAGATATTGAAAATCCGCCAATTTAATTAATTGACATATAATTTCATTAACTTTGATCTGAAAACCTATTAAAATTAGCAAAAGTTCACTTTTTTTGTATTTTTTGTCATGTTTTCCATTCTTTTTTTCGCCTATAAGAAAGATGATTCTTGATGAAAGTTTTTTCTCAAAGTCTCCTTTACATATTGAACTATCTAAAAAAATCTCAGAAAATTTTCTCAATATCGCTGAAATCTGAGTTTGAATAGCTCGCCGCGAAAACCACTTCTATATTTGTCTCGTGCGAATACCATGGTTTTTTGCAAATATCTCGAAAACGAACAGTAGCCCAAAGCACCAGGTATAGGGCTAGTCAAGTGGTAAATCATAACGGTAAAACGATTTTCAAAATCGGTTTTATTGGGACATCAAAATTTTTTATTGAATTATGGCTTCTTCGAGGCAAGTGAGCATTGAGATGAAAACCATTTATGTTTGTAAATTGAAGCCTGTTTCTTGGTGTGATTATAGTATATATAGCTATCGCATTTTTAAGTTGCAAAGTCGAGATCCCCAATGGGTAAGCTCGGCATTGTCGTCACAAGCTGCTATTAAGCGGTCCCCTAATAGGTCGAAGAACTTTACAAATTCTGTTTCGGAAACGGAAAAGCGCGGTGCGTACTGCGGCTAGGTTTTTGATGTGACCTGTAAATAAGCTGTAACATTTTTTGGCAGATGGACCTTCCTTATATGGAGTGGTAGGGCTCAGTGAGATTTACTTCTCCGCAAGCAATGCAGACTGTATGTAGCGTGCAATAAGTTTTTGTGTGTCTATATTCGTGGCAATTTGTGGTTTTTCAACGGTGATTCTACGGTGCAGTAGATATTGGAAGGTATCAGTTCTACCAAAGACAATATATCCAGTAACATAGGTAACTTAATACAAAATTCTCAACTCGAGTCATATAGACAGAGAGCGCTCTAGAGGCAAGCGCTCTACACGTGAGGCTGAGCTTTAACTGTATGTGGGCAAATATTTTAGGTCTGCTTGATTGTATTGGTTGGACTAGGCAACACCGCTGAAATAACCAAAAATGCTAGCCACGAAATATTATTTTTCGACTTTTCCTAAGTTTTCAAAAAAAAAAAACTAAACCATAAAAAAACATAATTCTTTGAACAAATTTAGATCTTCAAATTTATCAGAAAAAGTATTTTTGGGTCCCAGCGGAAATAAAAAGTGGAATTTTGTTGAATAGTGTTGTTTACGAGATTGTAGATTAGGATTTTATGATGTCGCTTGCCCACAATACAAAAAAATAATATTTTGTAAATCCTTTATATGCTAATTTAGTTTAATTTTCTATAAACGACTGTAATGAGCGAATGTACCTATGTAAATATAAAAATAAATAAATAAAATAAATTTCGCAACACAAAACAATTTTGTATTTCATTTAAAAAAAAAATTTTTTTTATTCCAAAATTAATTTTTTCTTATAATTATGTACATACATTTGAAATAATATCTAACAAACTTAATTTTACTAGGGAATATTTATATACAAATTTATTATATTTTGCTATCTCCTATGGCTAATATATGAAATATATGAATGTAATATGTAATTAGTTTAGGTTAACCCGGACGGCCCTCCAAGGGCCTCCCATAGGCCAGTATGGCCCTTAGTTATCCGGATGGTTATGGACCTTTACGCGGGTGCTGGTGAGGTTTTGATATCACATAGAATTGAGGTGTTTTTGGCGAAGGCTAGTAGTTCCTTTTGCGTCCTCTTGGAGGCAACTTCTAGCGATGCCAGCATCGGTGCGCCTAGGTATCTTCTCCTTGCCCGTGAGAGAGCCGGGCAGCTGCAGATGAGATGTTCCAGGGTTTCAATAGCCCCGAGCTCATCACATTTCCTGCAGCTGTTTCTGTCGGTCATGTTTAGTCTGGCTACGTGTGATGCAGCCAGGCAGTGACCTGTCAATATTCCCACTAACAGTCTACAGTCCTTCCGTGGAAGGTGCAGCAGATAGTGGCTGAGTTTTTCGCTACGTTCATTGCACATGATTTTCGAGATTCTGCAGTTGGTTGTGCTCCTCCACCTGCTCTCGTTTTCTAGTCTGGCCAGCTTTTCTAGGTCGCTTTGTAGCGTTCTGAGGGAGGCACATTTTCTACTCTTTCAGTCGCCAGCCCGACGCCTTCCTTTGCCAGAGCGTCTGCCGCTTCGTTTCCTTCGATGCCCTGGTGGCTGGGAACTCAATAGATCAGCACTGACTTGGTCGTGCATAGTGAGTCCAATGCTTCCCTGCTTGCCAGGACACTTCTAGAACAGACCGCGGACGACTGCGTGGATTTTATCGCCGCTCTGTCTACGAACAGATTGACCACATTGTGTGATCGTTCTGTGTGTTGTGCAACCTTTACTGCTTTCTTGATGGCAAAGACTTCCGCCTGGAATATGCTGCAGTGGTCCGGTAGCTTATATAACAGCCTTGTTTCGGGGTCTGTGTATATGTTGAGGTGTTGGGTCTAGACCCGTCTGTTTTTTCCATGCTTCGGGTCCCAGAAATGCGTTTTTTTTTATGTCGAGGCAAGTTCGGGGGGTCATGTAGTCAGTATAACTGATCATGTCCCTGCCAATTGAACTGTGCCCGTATCCTTGTGGCCACATGTTTCCCGACGCAATCAGGCGCTGTGCAGCCTTTCCTGCCGTCAGACGAGCGTGGATGTCCAGGGGATCAATTCCAAGTATGGTCTCGAGTGCTTTTGTTGGTTGATCTCAGTGCCCCCGTGATGCAGAGCAGAGCCTGTCGCTGAGTCTTTTCCATAAACTTGTGGTACATTTTCTTCCTGGTAGCTTGCCACCACACTAAGATTCCATTCAGCAGAGTTGGTCACTACCGAGATGTAGATCCAATGCATAAGAGCAGGTGACAGGCCCTATTTACTGCTGAGCATCTTCTTTGGTGCGTATAGCGCAATGGGTCTCCATGCCAGCTTGCTATTCAGCACTGTGCTGAGGTATTTGACTTATGTTTTTGGGTTTCGCATTGTTTGGTTGATTTTCGGGGGGATCAATGCCGGTACCTTGAACCTCTTGGTGAAGAGGATGAGGTCCGTCTAGTCCGCGTTGATACTGAGTCCTACCTTGTCCGCCCAGTCACTCTCCCTGAGTGTACTTTCCATTATGGAGCTGAGGGATGATGAGTATGCTTATGTCATCTGCATAGGCTGTTATTTTTGGTGCTTTCCTTTCGAATCTCTTGATTACCACCAGATTCCACAGGAGGGGCGACAGGACTCCACCTTGCGGTGTGCCTCTGTGTGCCCCCTTGGCTATGGAGGCGGAGCTCCTTTCTGATTGAACCCGTCTACAATTTAGGAGGTTCTTTATCCAGTGGTTGATTGCTGGGTGTGTTTTGGTTGTTTCTAAGCGACCCATTATTGCGCTTGTGGCCACGTTATTAAATGCTCCGGATATGTCTACAAATACTCTTAGTGTATATTTTTTGGTGTTGAGGGCTTTCTTGACGGTAGCTACTAGCGAGTGTAGTGCTGTTTCCACCGATTTTCCTTTAGTGTAAGCATGCTGGTTGTTTGACATCAGTCCCCGTACTTCCTTCCTAATGTGTAGCTCCAGCAGCTTTTTCATTGTTTTTAGTAGAGGCGAGGTGAGGCTTATCGGTCTATAATCCTTGGGACTAACATGGCTGCATTTTGCTGCCTTCGGGAGAAAGACAACTCTGGAAGTTCTCCATTGGATAGGGATATAGCCTGTCCTTAAGCATGCTGTATATAAAGCGAAAAAAAGGGTGATCACCTCTTTGGTCACCTGTAGCATGGCTGGGAATATTCCATCCAGTCCAGGTGCTTTAATGCCCATAAAGGAGTCTATGGCCCATTGGATATTCTTGTGGGTTATTAGGCCTGCCGTTATCTTGCCGTTTCAGACACCTTCTCGATGTTGGAGCAGAAGTTCCTCCACGAGCTGCGTTGTGCCTTGCGTATCTCTTTCTTGTAATTCCTGAGTAGATTCCTTTATTCCTCGTTTATGAACTCTGCGTTCGCTTATTTGGCGAGCTTGAAGAATTCCCCAAAGTTGTTTCTTAAGAGGGAGAGGTCCCTGTTCCACCAGAGTGGCTTGGTCCTCTTTTTTGTTCTTGAGGGTGGGCATGTTGTAGCCATCTAGTAGCTCCTTGGATAGAGACTCAAGAGACTTCTCTATGTCCTCCGCAGATTGCACCGACCCCGGATTCTTTCTTTCTGAACTTTTCCCAGTTTGTGTTTCGGGGGTTCCTATAGACTGTTACCTTCGAAGTGTGCTTAAATTCGTACTTGAACTGAATATACCTGTGATCTGAGAAGGATGGTCTTTCGAGGACTCTCCACTCAGATACCGCGGTACTCTTTCCCGTTACGAGAGTAAGATCTAGCACGTTTGATGAGGTGGTACCTTCGTAGGTGTATTCCTCCTCCACGTTTGCTACTTCTATGTTAGTTGATAGTATAAAGTCTAGGAGTGACTCACCTCAGTCATTGATATCGGGGCTTCCCCATACATTGTGCTGGGCATTTGCGTCCGTACCAATGTGTAGTTGGTAGTCCTTGGAGTCGGCTTCTTCGACTAGACTCCTTAACTCTTCAGGTGGTGTGGGCCTGTCGTGTGCCATATAGTAGGAGGCTACCAAGAGGCGCTTCTCTTCGCTTTCTAGCATCACTACTGCTAGGTCATCTGAGCTGTAATGAGACATAAGGTGAGCATGGATTCTCTTTCGTTCTGCTTACTGATGCTGTGTAAAAAGAGTTATAGTTCGAGAACTTTAGTCCGGCAACAGAGTTGCCTGATGCAATCCATGGCTCCTGGACTAGAGCTATGTCGACGGGCCCTTGCTCAATGGCTATGAGGAGCTCCGCTGCAGACATAGGTATACACTGCCCATGCCCCACGCCATCTTCCCAAATCTGGGGTATAGGAGGTCCTCCGCCTCCTTGTTTATTTGGAGGATTATACACTGGCCCCCCTAGTTGGGTAATGGGCTCCTAGTGTGTAATACCATCCAGTTCCCGGAGGGTATCTCCAGGTTCTGACGCTGTAGGAGCCTCAGCGCCCTGTCTCCTTGGATCAGCTTGACAACATCCCACATCGCGTCCAGTTGGCCGACAGTTTGCGTTAGCCACCTACGCGTTGGGTCGTCATTGCACTTGAGGATCTTAACCCCATTCAGCCACCCAGCACTATCAAAGGTGGGCATGGGAGCTGTGGGATCCTCCTCCATCCGTGCAAACAGTGCGTCAACGAGCCGTGCGTGCACCAGCTTCCATTGCGCTGCCGTCATCTTCCCGTTCTCGTCGCTACGGTCGATTAGCGCCACGATCAAGTGTCGTCTGGCCGCATCACTCGCCGTCCTTGACTTCGGGTGTTGTTTTGGTGGGATCACCACTTTCAGTGGGGGGGCTGCGCCCTTCGGCCCGCGTTGCCGCTTGCTCGCCTTGCTGGCACTCTCGACTAAGCGTTTCCTCTTGTTGGCCAGCATCACCTTCACCTTGTTGGCATATTTCCCGATTGATGCCCGCATTTGGGGCATCTGCGAGAAATGTCGTCTGCCTTCCTCCACTAGCTGTTCGGCCCAGGTTAGCCTGGCTTTCTCCTCCTGGGAGATGTCGGCTTTGCTCTGGAGCCGGCTCAGGATCTTGAGGGCTGCCTTTTACTGCGACAGGGCCTTCATCCTCTCCCTGGAACGCTTCGGCCCTTCCCTACGAGGGGAGCTGGTGCCTGGTTCCGGCGAGCGGAGAAGGCTCTCTTCCTCCGTATTGCTGATTGAGATCACGCTCTCCAGATCCATGTCTGCTTTGACAGCGGCATCCGAGCGGCTCAGCTTGTGAGGAGTGAGGAAGTTTTTTGGCAGTCGTGCTACAGCTGGCGTGGCCTGCTCCCGCCACGTCAGAGGTGTGACCGCTGGCGACACGCATAGAGGATTGCTCCTCTCCGTGCCCGCCGGTGGTAGCAGTCACGAATTCCACCGACGTTTGGGCTGACATCCCAGCCCTTGCTTCATTTTTCTCCGCCTCCATATTTGTCCCGAAGGTCCATAGTGGTTATTATTTTCCGCCAGACACCTCTAGCCATGGCCCTGACCCAGCTCTCTTAACTCGAGATCGAGAAGAGACCAGGTCATTGCCTTAGCTAGACACTGCATTGCCCCGGACAGGGCAAGCGACAATGCATTACCCTCGTCCGGGATAATGCAGTGTCCATTGCCCAGCCGGCACCCTTGTGGAGGGTTCAGCTAGAGGATTTTTGCCAGCCGTAATATGTAGTATATGGATTTAATTTTTGGGCTGTTTTCAACTTCGACTTGACCTTACAAAAAAATTTCATCACATCTTCCCGAGATATTTTTTGTACATGTTTATATTCATATTAATATTCCTTTACTTACGTTTACAATCTCTATTCCCGAAAATGAAGCGTTGGCGTCCAGAAAGATGTAACTGACGATACATCGCGCGAAATCTGAAAAACAGGCCAAAAATTAGACGGTTTTGAACATGCGTTATAGCTGCCCATGCAACAGAACTGGTTTTTATTGAGTATTAATAACAATGAATATACCTAAAAGACATACAAAAAAACAGAATCATACGGTAACTTAGTTTACTTTTAATTCATTCTGACAGACAGTAAGTGAAAAAAAGTTGAATACATTTTTTCGCACTAAAATAATTTGCACAAAAAATTTGTCGAAATGACATTCCCGCTGTGACCCAAAATAATTTTTTCTAATAGATTTGGAAATTTAAAATTTTGTAAAGATTTATATTTTTTTTTCTACTTTTAGTTTTTTTTAAAAGAATTTTGTAAAATCTGGTAATTTAGTTCCAAAGGTAGTGCTTCTAATATTCAAATAACTTAAGTTCCTTATATTTGATTGCATTGAACTTTGCAGTTCTGAAAAGCTGACAAACGTAGCTATAAATACGACCCACAAATTTTGTAGCTGCAGCTCAACGTCTTGAAGATATTACGGTTTCAAATTTAAGATAAATACATTAATTAGGCGTCATCTTTTTTTCCTTACTACAATTTTTTTGCGTCAAAAAAATGTGTCAATTGTCGACTCTCAAAACTAGATTGGTCGTGTTTTTTAACAGCAAGGACTCGAGCTTTTATGAGAATGGAAATTTACAACTATCCACAAAATGGCAAAAAGTCATTGAACAAAACGGGTCATTTGTTAAATAATGCGGTCAAACCAAACAGCTAACATTTAACTTTCAAAATAGGGTGTTTATTTATTTTTTCCCAACCTAACTATTATCTAATATTTAACATACGCTATTAACAGTTTTTAAATAATTCGGAGTTTTAAACACTTTTTTACAGGGACTACTAATGAGGAATAACGATATAAGGTTAACAATCATATTTTAAAAACATACATTTATATTCAAATTATATGGCCATATGAGGTTTTTAATCCAAATCATAAGACTATTTAATATGAAGCCTACTTCAGGCGTAACGTTAAGAGCTTGGATTTTTTCGGCTCTAATGGTACATGGAGCAGTTGCGGGAAATCCAGATGCAAAACGGCTTTATGACGATCTCTTGAGCAACTACAACAAATTGGTCCGGCCTGTTGTTAATACCACAGATGTTCTTAAAGTTTGCATAAAATTAAAACTTTCCCAACTTATCGATGTGGTAAGTACAAGAAAGAGGTATATCACTTCTTGTATATTTAGTTATATTCGAATAAAATTTTAAATATCAATTTTACATACATAAATTGCGATTGGTTTCACTTTGTTTTATAAATTCAATTTGTACACGAAGAGTATTCTATTTCCGAATATGAGGAGTGAGAACTCTATTCAAGAGCCAATAAAACTCAGTCATCAAACCCCCTTTTTCTGATAGACTTTGGGGCTACAAAAATTATGCAGCCATATTATAGCAGATCGAAAAAAGTTGCTAATGAACGGCAAAAAGGTTCAAAAACGCCTCTTATATAATAAACTACATTTTGCATTTAACGTTGTTTGATACTTTTTTTTCACTTTTAAACAAAACATTTTCATCAATTTGTGTTGCCAGTTGCCTTACTCTTATAAAATATGGGTTTTTTATTATCATCTATACATATGTATCATGTTTGGTTCTAGCTTGGTTCAAAAGTACTAAGAAACACCTCCCTGGGAGTGCAATTGAGTACTTGTTTCTCAAAGTCACTGGTACAGAAAAGAAACTAACATTTTAATTTTAATTCTAACACGCTAAAGGAACGACGTCTTGCTAATAAAATGCCTTCTCTTGGTCTAAGTCTTGTTAATTCGTCAATACCAACACACTACTAATACCTAACACACTAATCCTACTTGATGTTTTTTTTGGAAGTGATATGAAGAAAATTCTTGTATATGACCCAATTGACGGCTACTATTTATTGATATTAATTTATGTTATTGCAATTCCATTTATTTATTGCCTACCATCCTACTTTCGAAGTGTCGCTCGACATGGGACCAACTGTATTGGATCGGTCGGGTAGACTACCTCAATGTGTACGCTGCTTCGGAAAGGCTGAGTTTACGAAGCTTAATAATGTGATTGGAATTCCATTTATTTATTGCCTACCATTATACTTCGAAGTGTCGCTCGACATGGGACCAACTGTATTGGATCGGTCGGTTAGACTACCTCAATGTGTACTGAGTTTACGGAGCTTAATAACCTTACTAGGGAATTTGATTGGTCCGCTTTGTATTTGTGCACTGATGTTACGATAGGCACAAACATTTTCTATGATGCACTGGACTCACTTTTTGATTCTTGTGTCTTGCTTGCCTGTCCTATTGGATCGAGGAAACCCCCTTGTTTTACCAAGGAGGTATCCAGTCTACTTAAAATCAAGACGATATAAAAAATTTTAAGAAGTTGGCTCTCCTTCTTCTCTTTCTCATTATGTAATAGCTCGGTCAAACTTTTCAGTTCTTAACGCTCAATGTTATAAGAATTACCTATCTCAATGCAGGATATAGATCTGATCTACCATCTCGAGGTGGCGGCGTCCTAATTGCTGTTCGTTCCGACTTAACTTCCCAACTCTTTTCCATCGATGAGCTCAACACAATTGAAAATTCGTTTGTGTTCTTTTAATTTATTTATATCATGCCCTTACATCCCACCGTCCTCTGAATTTACAACTTATATGCTTCACGCTTCCCATCTCCAGTCCGTTTTGTCTCAGCTTAGTGATTCTGATCGTCTTATTGTCCTCGGTGACTTTAATCTCCCTAATGTCACTTGGTCTCCATCCAATGACTCAAACTTAATGTTCCCATCTGTGCAGCATGACTTCGTTGATTCTCTGTCCGATACATCGTTAGGCCAGGTAAATGGCATACGCAATAGCATGTGTAGGACCCTTGATCTCGTCTTCACTACCGATGCTTCGATGGTATGTCGAGGATCACCTCTATCATTCCCTGAAGATCCATACCATCCCACACTTTCAATCGATTTCATGTTACCATCTTCAAGCCCTATAAAGTCATTTATTAAGCCTTCAAATATTTATTGCTTCAAGAAGGCTGATTTCCTCTCCTTGAATACTGCCCTATCTCAGATGGATTGGTCATTCCTTGACGATTTCCAGGAAATCGAGTCTGCCACGAATGCATTCTATAGCTCTATTTTTTCCATCTTTCCCATGCATGTTCCTTTGGTCACCCCCTCCAGAAATCTTTCTGGTCCTATCTGGTTCACCCCGAGATTAATAAATCTGAAGAATATAAAATCCCGTATGTACAAGAAGTTTAAAAAATCCGGTTTGCAATCAGACTTTTCGAAGTACTCAATTGCAAAATCGAAATTTTCCTTATTCAATATATTGTGTTCCGTTCCCTTTCATAAAAAGGGATCTAAATCTGATGTCTCTAATTACCGCTGTATTTCCAACTTATCTGCCATTCCTAAACTCTTTGAAAAAATCGTCAGCTCTCAGCTGCAACATTTTTGTAGTTCTGTATTCTCTGAATCACAGCATGGATTCATTAAACGTCGCTCAGTTTCTACTAATCTACTTGAATTTTCCACCTTCGTATCTTCGGGATTTGCTAAACAGTGTCAAACTGATGTCGTTTATACTGACTTTAGTAAAGTCTTCGACTCCGTCAATCATAATCTACTTATTCATAAACTGTCTCTTCTAGGGTTTCCGACTAAGCTTCTATTGTACTAATTCCTACCTTTGTAACCGTTCTCAACGTGTCTGCTTTAACTCCTCTCTCTCTAAACCTGTTATTGTCTCATCGGGGGTTCCTCAAGGTAGCCATCTGGGTCCCTTGCTATTTAACCTATTTATTAACGATCTTCCCCAAGTGTTATCTCATTCCCGTATCCTAATGTATGCTGATGACGTTAAGCTATGTTTTTCCTACAGTGACCCCCTGTCCGAACTATCTTTGCAATCAGATCTTGATACCCTTAACAACTGGTGCCTAATCAACATTCTATCTCTTAACATTTCTAAATGCAATAGAATGACTTTTCATCGCAATAAGCCATACCTTTTCGACTACTCTATCAATAACATTATCCTTCAACGCCTCTTCAAAGTTAACGACTTGGGCATTACCTTTGTACCTAATCTGTGTTTCAACTCTCATATATCTACTATCTCTAACAAAGCCAAAGGAGTCCTTGGATTTGTCAAAAGATGGTCTAAGGAATTTACAGACCCGTATACTACAAAACTTCTGTATGTTTCTCTGGTCCGGCCTATCTTGGAATATGGTTCTTGCTCGAATCAGTACAAAAACAGTTCCTCATCTTTGCCCTCCGGGGACTCAATTGGGACCCTTCGATCCATCTTCCTTCTTATGAAAGTAGGTTGCGCTTAATTAACCTCCACTCTCTTAAATCCCGTAGAACCTGCCAAGGATCAGGCAATTGCCAATCTTTTTGCCCGTTTTTTCCAAAGTACCTATTCGCAGGATGTTTATTCTGGTCAGCCGTATCCGTACGGTTTACCGAGGTCGAACGGCATTTTCAGTCCCTTGTTAAATGAAAGCTCATTGCTTCATGATCTACGAAAAGTGAAGCCGGTGTTTTCACCGTGTTCGGACGGAGTTTCCGGCTGTGTACTCAGGTACTGTGCCGTATGTCTGTGTGGGCCGTTGCTTAAACTATTCACTCTGTGCATAAATTCTTCATGCTTCCCTCCGATATGGAAGAAGTCTTTTATAATTCCTCTCCATAAGAAAGGTAGCAATTTTGACGCAAAGAACTATAGAGGTATATCTAAGTTATCCGCTATTTCTAAAGTGTTTGAGAAGATTTTAACTCCGCACCTGCACTAACATATACATATCTCCAGCTCAACATGGATTTATAAGGCGGAGATCAACCACTACTAATTTATTGGAGTTTACCTCCTTCATAATTAAAGACTTTCAAGGTAATTTATCGACGGATGTTGCTTACACTGATTTTAGTAAAGCGTTCGACCCTGTAAACCATTCTTCTTGGAATCCCGCCCAATCTCCTGAGATAGATCTCTAGCTACCTTTGTTCCAGGTCTCAAAGAGTCCTTTTCAAAAACTCCCTGTCCTCACCAGTTATGGTGACTTCGGGTGTACCACAGGGCAGCCATCTAGGCCCCTTACTCTTTACACTCTTTATAAATGACCTGCCTTCTGTATTAACATACTCTCGAGTACTTATGTATGCGGATGATGTTAAGCTCTGTGTCCAGTATAAGGACATTTCTTTTCAATCCAGGTTGCAATCCGATCTCGATAGATTTCAGTCTTGGTGTTGTGCAAATTTATTAAACCTTAATGCTTCAAAATGTAAAGTAATGACTTTTCATCGCTCCAGCGCCTTTCTGGTTCCTTACACCCTTTGTGGTGGTTCTCTTGAGAGAATTACCCGGGTTGATGATCTTGGTGTTCTATTAGATCCCAAGTTAAAGTTTTCAGAACACATTTCTACCATGGTGAATAAGGCCATGGGCGTGCTTGGGTTTATAAAGAGGTGGTCAAAGGAATTTGACGACCCCTATATAACAAAGACTCTCTACACTTCTCTGGTTCGTCCGATTTTAGAATACGGCTCTTGTGTATGGTGCCCTCAGTACAACGTACATCGTGACCGTATAGAATCAGTTCAGAAAAACTTTTTACTGTTTCCTCTTCGCGGCCTCAACTGGGATGCAAGTGTGAGACTGCGGTCTTACTCTAATAGATTGCTTTTAATAAACCTTCCAACCTTAGCTAATCGTAAGAAAAAGCTTGGTGTGATTTTTTTGCACAACTTGATCAAGGGTGACGTAGATAGCCCTGACCTGTTGAGCCGCATAAACTTCACGATTCCTATTAGAAGAACTAGAAATTATACACCCTTGTTTCTTCCGCTTTGTAGATCGAATTACTCCTTGCATGAACCATTTAGGGTCCTATGCTCGGATTATAATTCCCTCTATCATATTATATCTACCACTAACTCCCTTCCTAGTCTTAAATTACTTATACTCTTATATCTTTCCCGTAATTAGTAATTACTTCGTTTCTTTAGTTAGATTAGTTCTACTTTTCCTCGAAAACTAGTCTAACACCTATCTTTCATGCATGCCCGCGATCGGTTCGGTTAACGAGTCGCGCGTTAAGCGGCTGCGCCCCTCGGTCGGTTGGGCGGGAGGTGGGCTGCTTTCTTGCCTGGGATCCGCGCGTAACAGCCATCGGCTGGTGTCGCTTGGGCCACTTGATGGTGCAGTCATTGCATTTCAACGTCCTTAAGAAAGAAATCGATAAATAAACGGCCAAGTTGCAGCTGTTTCACCAAAACTTCATATGTCGTTTGGCACTATCCCAAATGCCATTTTACCGTTAAAAACTGTTACAAACACAGATTTTTGGTATTTTTGTAGGAAAAAAAAACGGTTATACGTCGGCTAACGGAATTTATCGGCGAAATTCGGCATATGAAGGTTTAGTCAAACGGTTGTTACTTAACCGTTTATTCATCGATTCTTACAAATGATACCTTAAACGATGCCTAATTAATGTGTCTATCTAAAACTAAAAAAGAAATTACAAACACCTCCTCAACTTTGAGGTGTCCCATTTGTAAAAAAACTCAAAAATACTTTCACAGTTTAGACGATTCAATGGCTGAGGAGAACTTGTACGAATATGGCATTTCTCCGTTGCATTGCAGAATAAGGTGTATAGAATTTATTCTGAAGCTAGCCTACACATTTCTTCGGCCAGGAGAAAAAAAAAACGGAAAACACCTCCTGAGGATATACAGAGAAGAAAGGAAGTTATGGAAGCTGAATTCTCTCGGAAGCTAGGATTAAAAGTTGACTGATGTTCTGTTGAATGATGGAAATACTTCGAGGAGATTCTTTGAAAATGATAATATTACATCTTTGATAACACTACTCGACAAAATGCAACTTTTTTTTTCCGCTGTGGCCAAAATTGACTTTTTCTGATAGATTTGAAGATTTAAATTTTTTTAAAGAATTATGTTTTTTTTTTTTATGGAGTAGTTTTTTTTTAAAGAATTTTTAAAAAATGTTGTATTCTTTTTCATTGGTAGTGCTTCTATTTTTTACATATTTTAAGTTTCCTACAACTGGTTGTATTGAATTTTGCTGTTAAAAAACGCAGACAAATGCAGCTATAAATCCGCCTCAGACTTTTTGTAGCTGCAACTTAACGTCTGGAAGATATTAAGCTTCCAAATTGAAATTTCATAATTTTTTTCGGTATTTTTCCTCGAAATTCCTCGAAAAAATATTTGAATGCCTTGATTTTTGGTTTAAGATAGACACATTAATTAGGCTTCGTTTACGGTATCGCTTATAAAAATATAAAAATAAACGGCTAAGTTATAACCGTTTGACCAAATTTTCATATGCCGAATTTCGCCGATAAATTCCGTTAGCCGACGTATAACCGTTTTTTTTTCCTACAAAAATACCAAAAATCTGTGTTTGTAACAGTTTTTAACGGTAAAATGGCATTTGGAATAGTGCCAAACGGCATTACGGCCAAACGACAAAAAATAATACATTTTTTAAAAAATCTTAAAAAAAACTACTCCATGAAAAAAAAAACATTCCTTAAAAATTTTTATACATCCAAATCTATCAGAAAAAGTCATTTTTGGCGACAGCGGAAAAGTCGTGTCGACTAGTGTAACAGGTGTTAATCATGAGAACATTAAAAGGTTGGCTGTTATCCTAAATGTTATAAGCTGCAAAGAAATTATGAATGGTGCAAAATTTGCTTAATACGCATCAAAAACAGCTCAACTTTTGACTGAATTGCATCCTCAGAAAAAACTTACGGTACATAGGCTTTTGGCTCATGGATCGGACTTAATAGAGTATCAGTGCTTACCAATTGGAGAGCCGTCCGAAGAAGCACAGGAATGTAAAAACAATGACTACAAAAGGTTCAGATACACTAATACGTGCAAAATTTCTCGGGTTCGACAAAATGAAGACATTTTTAACATGCTGGCAGCCTCATCGGATCCACTTCTTGCATCGCTGAGTCATGTGCGATCACAAAAGGATTTGGATGATAGCAACTACAGTTCCGAAATGTTAAGTTTTTTAGATATTAACCTTAATGTGGATGATTATTTTGTTGAAAATCAGCCATCAATATTAAAAATTAACCTCAAAAAATCAACCCAAAATAAAAATTTAAATTTTGATTATTTAAGTTAGAAAATCTAATAAAAACAAATAAAAATGCCATATAGTCATTGAAATTATACAAAATGTTCAGTTATGAATTTAAACAAACGTTTTTAAATTGAATTTTACAGGTAAAATATGATTGAAAATATTTTTGACATATACACTTTGACCTTGAATATTTAAGCACCACGGATACCTGGCACTCTTGACGATCATATATTTTAAAGCATAAGAAGTTTTCTATTAATTGCTTTTAAAATTTTTGAAATCGCTTCATTAGCTTAGACGCTATGACTTTTGATAAGCTAAATGAGCAAAGGCCCCACTGTGCGCCGCTTGTAACTCCTTCAGCACTTTGCTCGCTGCCACAAAATTCGTCGTGGAAGCCCTCGTCTCCCAATGAACCTTTTAAATACATTTAAAAAAGCGTTTGTCGAAAGGTCTGAGACAAGTTCAAAATGGACTGCCATTGAGACGAAACAAGCAAAAACGGCACGAAGGCGGTCTGCTGGCAAATTTCCCAATATTTGCCCAAACAACTTTGGCTTATAGCGAAAGCAGTGAACGCAACTTCTAACAAGTACTGTTCATACGCTTCGGGCATTGATCAAACTTGCTGCCTCAACAATCCCACAAGAACCTTTGCACCAGCATGGTAGTGCCTAAGGTGCAAATGCCTGAAAAAAGCTGACAAATTCAGAACCCTTTGGTAGCAACAGAGGGAACTTAGAATATGAGATAGGGCCGTGTAGGAAACGCCCTCCTACTCGAATTAACTCAAATGTAATGCCATTTTCATAAACTTCGTGGATAAATGGATTTAAAGACTGCAGCATCGGAGCTAATACTGCTATCACATTTAAGAATGCAATTTTTCTTTCTGAAGCAGATACAATATGCGAGTCACCTCTAAGCTCCTCGAAACAAAATCGAAGCACGTAAGCCATTAAATGGAAGAGCTTAGAAAATCTCGATTGACGGTTGATCAATTGCACAATGCAATTAGATTCACACTGCATTTTTGTTGTCTTCAGAAGTTATAAACTTCTGATGCTATCTCGAATTGATGGATAAGGCCATCGATCCTTTTCTGCCATTAAAAAACTTGGTCCATTGAACCACAAGGACCTTACAATTTCCTTAGTATCGGTTCCCCTTTAAACCAAGTCTGCTGGACTCCGTTGGAACGTGACGGTACACGATTCCAGTTGACAATTCTTAGGCTTTTGCGACTTGATTCGCGACAAATGTCCCCAACGTACACGAATCACGCTCCAACCAAGATAATGTGACCTGCGAATCTGACCAGAAATTCACGCTTTCTATCGTGAATTTGGTCATTGAGCTCGACACTTGTTGCCAGAGTTTGGCCAGTAATAGTGCTGCACAAAGCTCTAAACGGGGTATTGTTTTTTCGCTCAGCGGAGCTACCCTCGACTTTGCCGTGAGCAATGAAACGCGAACGTCTTCGTCGTTGCATGCTCGTATGTAAATGCAACAACCATAGGCGTGACTGGATGCGTCAGCAAAGCCGTGAATTTGAACCCTTTGGTACAAAGTCAAACACACGTACCGAGGGATTAAAATTTTGTGCAGATCCCGCAAGGTAGTGGTAAACTTATTCCATGCAGTGTGTAGACTCATAGGAATAGCCTCATCGCAACCTACCTTTAGCCTCCATAAGTCCTGCAACAACATTTTTGCCTTTGTGACTATTGGACGCAACAAACCAAGAGGGTCAAACAAACAAGAGGCGTTTGACAAGATATTCCTTTTTTTTGGTTTCAGGGAGGCAAAGTTAAGATGGTATTTAAACACATCCTCTTGAGGTGCCCAGCGCATTCCAAGCGTTTTGACTGAACATTGCTCATCAATCTTGATGCTGATTTCTTCACTTTTGTTCAGTTCTTGTAAACTTTCTGCACCTGTCAGCATATCGTCAACATAGGAGCAATTGCAAATCACTTCCGCACCAATGATATGTGATTGTGTGAATATATTTGCCAATTCGGATAAACAACGTATAGCCAGAAAGGGTGCTGACGCTGTACCATATATAACATTCAAAATGTATGCCTGTATGTTTTGTGAAGTGTTTTCTCTTTACAAGACAAGTTGGAAGTCTCGGTCTTCCTCAGAAACATTTATCTGCCTGTACATTTTCGAAATGTCGGCAGTTACGGCATATTTGTTCAACCGAAAGTTGACCAATGTTGTATACAACTCCCTCTGAATAGTTGGCCCCACCATTAGTGTTTCATTTCAAGTGAAACTGCTGTTGATGTTTTGCTGGAAGCATCGAAAACAACACGAAGTTTAGTTGAGGTACTCTGGCGAGGTGTCTGGCGAACAGCCTTCGACTCAATTGGACATCGATCCTTTTTCGAAAAGCGATTTAATAATGAGTCGAGAGAACAACTATACACTTGAGCTAGCGAACTATCACTACACTGTTGCCAAGGCACCTGTCCAATACATTTGCCCGCAACAATCCAGCCGAGCAATGTTTTTTGCATAATGGGCAGCTCGGAATGTAATTTTATTTTCCCAACGCACAATAACCCATCAAACACTTCAGCTCCCAATAAAACATCCACCTTAGCTGGCTTATAGAACTCGGGCCCTGCCAACTAAATATTTTTTGTGATTTTCCAAAGACTGGGGAACCTACTATTGCGATAGCTAGGGAATTTGGCTCACGTTTAATCCGAAGCCTCTTGGCCATGTCTCAGACATCAAATTTATTTGTGAGCCACTATCGAGCAAAGCTCTAGCTGGATGCAACTGTTCAAATCTATCCATAATATTTACGATCGCTACAGCAAGAACGACTTGATCCGCATAAAGCACGTGAACTACGTATGCTTCCGACGTTGAGGCTTGAAGTGCCGCTGCTTCACCTTGTACTGGTGCATTGTATCTATGAAGCAGAGAATGGTGAGGCTTTGAACACACTCGACACCTCGCCTCCTTGCAATTCGACACTGTATGTCCCACGGTCAAACAATTGATACACAGTTTTTGAGTTTCAGCGTACTCAAAACGTTGCATGACAGAAATGGCTCTCAACGACGGACAAGAAGATATATTGTGATCTGCAGACTTGCAATGGGTACATGCAAATGACGACTTATGCACTGCATTAGCACAGGCAAAGGACGATTTACGTTGAGGTTTTCTCACCTCATTACTTGTCACGAGCTGACTCTTCTGCAGCCAAAGACGACAGCGATGCATATATCGCAGACACCGTATCTATCATCGACCTTAAACTCGATGCAGATGGCTTGGTCATGCTTTGCGAGCTACCCTCGCACTGCAGCTACATATGTACCGAAAACGCCAAGCTTACCTACTCAACACACACACGCCCTGGCGCAATATGTGAATGGCCAAACGGCCGGAAATAAGCAAGTCAAGCGTTTGTTGCAGCCACTTAGTGGGCAACAGCTGTAGAATTCGGGGTGCGGGGGTTTAAAAGAGCAAGAGAGAGAGTTTAGCGCGAGAGTTATGATTAGTAGTAGGATATTCTGAGTTAATTGGGTATGCGGCCGATTACACTAGTCGACACGACTTTTCCGCTGTCGCCAAAAATGACTTTTTCTGATACATTTGGATGTTTAAAATTTTTTAAAGAATGTTTTTTTTTTCATGGAGTAGTTTTTTTTTGAAGAATTTTTAAAAAATTTGGTGTTTTTTGTCATAGGTAGTGCTTCTATTTTTCACATAAATTAAGTTTCCTACAACTGGTTGTATTGAACTTTGCAGTTAAAACGAGGGTGAACGTTGTGAGCCGCGGCAAAGGCCGCGGCTCTACCTTATACCCGGTACTCAGTCAGTATACACATATGTACATACATATATGTATGAGCTTGCAATTTATGCAATTTATTATATGTTCGCAAAAGGGACAAATTAAATTTTGGGCAAAAAATAATATTTCAAAAAATGACGTCAAATCATTTTTGGAATATTATACATGTTTTCAATTTTGTTTGCATATGCTTTTTACATCTGCTTCTAAATTTCTACATGACATGTATAACGACATATTTGAGACGTACAAGTGTTTGCGACAGAGAGAGAGGGAATGAGTCAGCGCTTGGCAGGCGTTGCGTAGCCACTGAAATTTAATTTGTTTCTTCTGGCCATAATATTGATTCGACCTGATCCAGATTCGGCAATCTAGTAGATATGGTAATTTTCCATGATTCTGCGTTTTTCGTTTTCATTTATCTTAAAAATTGTGGATTCCACAGATTTTCGTCCTTTGTGGGGGCGGAAAAGGGCGTGGCAAAATTTTGAAATATACTTGTGCTGGTTTGATATCACAGGAGCTTGGATAGAAAGGTTGGTTTCTCTAGCTCTTATAGTCTCTGAGAACTAGGCGTCACAAAATTCGAATGGGCAAAGCAGATGGGGTCGCGTGTGAGAGAGAGCGAGAGGGAACGATGACTTTCGAAATGGTTTTCTTCATTGAAGCTATAATAATGATCCGATCTGATCCAGATTCAACACTCTGATAGAAATGATTATTTGCTATAATTCTGCGTTTTTAGTTTTCTCGTATATTCAACATTGTGTACGCCACAGACTTTCGTCCTTTGTGGGGGCGGAAAAGGGCGGGGCGAAATTTTGAAATACATTTGGAGTAGTGTGATCACAGAGGAGACTGGATACAAAACTTGGTTGCTCTAGCTTTAATAGTCTCTGAGATATAGGCGCAAATGAAGACGGACGGACGGACAGACGGACGGACGGACGGACGGACGGACGGACAGACAGACATGGCTATATCGACTCGGCTATTGATGCTGATCAAGAATATATATACTTTATGGGGTCGGAAACGCTTCCTTCTGGGCGTTACACACAACCGTTATCCCCACAAATCTAATATACCCTTAAACTCTTCGAGTACCGGGTATAAAAAGCTGACAAATGCAGCTATAAATCCGACTCAGACACTTTGTAGCTGCAACTTAACGTCTGGAAGATATTAAGCTTCCAAATTGAAATTTCATAATTTTTTTCGGTATTTTTCCCCGAAATTTTGACTTTGAAAGCTCAGGAAAAGTCGAAAAAAAAATATTTGAATGCCTTGATTTTTGGTTTTAGATAGACACATTAATTAGGCGTCGTTTAAGGTATCGCTTATAAAAATAAACGGCTTAGTTATAACCGTTTGACCAAAACTACATATGCTGTTTGGCACTATTCCAAATGCCATTTTACCGTTAAAAACTGTTACAAACGCAGATTTTTGGTATTTTTGTAGGAAAAAAAACGGTTATTCGTCGGCTAACGGAATTTATCGGCGAAATTCGGCATATGAAAGTTTGGTCAAACGGTTATAACTTAGCCGTTTATTTTTATATTTTTATAAGCGATACCGTAAACGAAGCCTAATTAATGTGTCTATCTTAAACCAAAAATCAAGGCATTCAAATATTTTTTCGAGGAATTTCGAGGAAAAATACCGAAAAAAATTATGAAATTTCAATTTGGAAGCTTAATATCTTCCAGACGTTAAGTTGCAGCTACAAAGTGTCTGAGTCGGATTTATAGCTGCATTTATCAGCTTTTTTTAACTGCAAAGTTCAATACAACCAGTTGTAGGAAACTTAAGTTATGTGAAAAATAGAAGCACTACCTATGACAAAAAACAACAAATTTTTTAAAAATTCTTTTAAAAAAAACTACTCCATGAAAAAAAAACCATAATTCTTTAAAAAAATTTAAATCTCCAAATCTATCAGAAAAAGTCATTTTTGGCCACAGCGGAAAAAAAAAGTTGAATTTTGTCGAGTAGTGTTATTGGTGCAAAGTAATCCACGTCTGTCAAGTTCGGTATAGAAAAGTATTCTGATTCTTTATTCAACTTTGGGTATATATCGTTTCACAATAATGCTGAGTCTCTAATTTGTAGTGGCCGGGAATCTGCTGACGCTTTGGTTTGCGTCTGCTGCTGGAATTGGAGCGGATGTGATCTGGTGGTGTGAGTCGGTGTTGTTGGTGGTCTCTACATTGTAGGCAGCTCGTAGAGGTTTCAGAGGAGAAAGGGCGAGGGTAGGTGCTGATGTGGTAACTCGAGCGCACGCACAAGACGAATGTATTACATACGATCAAACCAAGCCTGACCCGTATGCAAAACGGGGAACAAAAGAACAAGCGAGAAATTTGGCGCGAGCACGTGTTAACGAACGCACGAACAATCAGCCGTTGGTGCCCAAGAACCTTTAAGAAGCGTTGAGTGTATGTGCAAGTGCAAGCATATGTCTGTACGTATGTTTGTATATCCGTCCATATTGCGGAGTCTCCCATTATTGAATCTACCAGATTTATGGGCGTAAGTTGGCCGCCCGCTGCATGCCATAACTCCCTCCTTATGCCATCGAAGCGTCCACATACAAAAATTATGTGCTCCGCGTCTTCTGCGACACTACCACACCACCTGCAGAGTGGCGAGTTCTCGTGGCCAAATCTCCACAGGTACTGGCTAAAGCAGCCGTGTCCGCTAAGCAGCTGTGTGGTGTAGTAGTTGACCGCGCCGTGCTTCCTGTTTATCCAGGCTCCAATGTTAGGGATGAGACGGTGGGTCCACCTGCCGTTTTCCGTAGTGTCCCATCGCCTTTGCCATTCTCGGAGGCTCTCCTCTCTGGCCTGCTTGCGCGCTGACCTCCTTTCAACGCCTGCACGGGTAGCTTCTGCGACCGTCTTCCCCTCCAAGATCAGCAGGTCGATCGGAACCACTCCTGCTATGACCAGTGCAGCATCTCCTGACATGGTCCGAAGGCCGCAACAGATGCGTAGCGCGCATAGTCGGTGTATGGTTTTTACACCCCTGGCGTAGCTGGCGACCCGGATGCTGTCCGCCCAGATTGCCGCTGCGTATGTGATGGCTGAGCGGACTACGCTGGTCAGCAGAACTCGTCTCTCCTGCCTTGGTCCCCGACTGTTAAGCAGCATTCGGAACAGGGCGCGATTCGTGTGTGCCGCTTTCTCTTGCACGAAGCTCAGATGCTCCCGGAAACAGAGCCCAGTGTCGATCATAACGCCTAGGTAGCGGATGGCTCGTTTCGACGCTATGGTCTGGTCTCCCACTCTGATGTGAGCGGTCTCCACGATCGATCGGGTACTGACCAGTACTGCCTCCGTTTTGTGAGCCGCTAGCTCCAGCCCCGCCGAGAGAAGCCAGTCCGCGATCCGCTAGATTGCCTCATTGCCTGCTGTCTCTGCCTCTTGTAGGTGTTTAGCCACAACCGAGAGTGCCACGTCGTCAGCGTAGCATGTCAGCTGACATCCGGCTTGTAGTGCAAGCAGCAAGACTTCTTCTTATACGATGTTCCACAGAAGTGGGCCCATGACTGATCCTTGTGGGACTCCCGCCGAGATGAGGTGGGTTAGGGTTCCAGTCTCCGTGTCGAAGTTTAGTGTCCTTCCCTGGAAGTAGTTTCTGACTATTGCCCGGAGGTATGCAGGGATGCCCCACTGACTAAGCGAGTTGGTGATGCAGTCCCATTTTACTGAGTTGAAGGCGTTCTTAATGTCCAGTGTGACAACCAGGCAATACTCCTTGCTGCCACCCTTCCAACGTGTTCCCTCTGCCGCTTCAGCTGCGATCCGCACAACTCTGCCAATGGCGTCCACCGTTGACCTGCCTCTTCGGAAGCCGTACTAGTTGTCGGATAGCCCCCCAGCTTCTTACACTGCTTTCTCTAGCCTTGAGCAAAGGATCCGCTCCATCGTCTTACCCAGTGCGTCGATCAGACAGATCGGTCGATACGAGGAGGGGTCTCCTGGCGGCTTTCCCGGCTTGGGTATGAGTACCAAGTGCTGCATTTTCCACTGGGCAGGGAAGAGTCCCTCTCGAAGGCATTGCGTAAATGTCGCGGCGAACGCTTCCGGTCTGTACGATACTGCCAATTTTACCGCCCGGTTGGGGATTCCGTCAGATCCTGGGGCTTTGTTCGTCTTCATCCTGCGCACCGCGGAGATGACCTCCTCTGCATATACCTGCTCCACCTCGTCTGGGGGCTGATGCGTGTCACCTTCTTGGTCTATGTTATGCGCATTTTGTGGGAACAGTGTCTCCACAATGTTCCGCAGTTGATCTGGGTCCGAGGGCGCTCCTGCATTGCTGGTGTGCAGTTTCTTCATGACCGTCTTGTATGCCCTTCCCCAAGGGTCATGCTCTGCCGAGTCGCAGAGTTGCAGAAAGCACTCTCGCTTGCTATTCGCCGTCTTCATCGCCTTTCTGGCATCGCGGTAGGCAATGTGTAGCTCCAGCCAGTCGCTGTCACTCCTTTTGCGAGCCCTCTGATATCGCCTTCTGGCTGTTAGGCAGGTGCGTCTAGCTTCCGCTATCCCATCGTTCTACCAGTAGGTCGGCGGCCGCGAGCCCCTAAAAGGTTTTCTCCGGCTCATGCTGGCATCGCATGCACCTTTTAGCTGGTCCGTGAGCTGTGTAGACATTTGCTGCGCCGATCCTTCGACAGTCAGTTCCGCCAGCGCCTCCAGGAACCTTGCGACCTGCATGGTTTCGGGCTTGTAGCCCGGTCCCCGTGCGGTCTGAGTTGGTACTCTCTTTCCTCCGCCGATTGAGAACACCAACGCCTCGTGATCGCTGGCCGAGTAATGGTTCCTTAATCGGCAGTTGGCCAAGGGTGAAAGGGAACTGGATACAAAGGTTAGGTCTATGACTGACCCGGCACCTCCTCGGTTGAACGTGTTCGCTGTGCCCTGGTTCAGCAAAGCAATGTCGAGAGTCGCGAGCTCTTCCAGCAGGGCTTGCCCTTTTGCGATTGCGTCTGAGCTGCTGCTTTTACTGGTGTCACTGCCCCACTCTTTGGCCCACGCGTTTAAATCACCAGCTATTATGAAAGGCTTGTGATCTCTGGCGTCCTCAGCTAAGTCGTGCACGGCTGCAGCAAAGCTCTGTCGACTTAGACTGGGTGGGAGATAGCAACTGTAAATCCCTAGGCTACCTACTTTTGCCCTGACGAAGTGGCTATATGCGGCACAGCCAGATGACCGTATCGGCGCCCTGCCGCAAGTCCAGATCCCTGCTTTGCCTACCGAGCTTTGGACCCAGTATCCGTCTTCCGGAGAGATGTAGGGCTCGCTGATGATGGCAACATCTACTTTCAGCTCACGCACTGATTGTGTGAGCAAGTCCGTGGCAGCTTCGCAATGATTTAGGTTGATCTGGTAAAATCTATGCATGCTTGGAGTTCATTGGCTTCGCGGGCCCTTTGGATGTCATAGGGCAGTTGTGGCTCCCTGCTATGTGCTTATGTGGCTTCCCATTATCGGCACAGTTAAAGCATTTTGCCTCGTTATGGCAGTCTCTAATCCGGTGATCGGCCGCCCCACAACGGAAGCACCAACCGCTTCTATCAACCGAGCTTTTGCAGTTCGCTGCAATGTGCCCAAGCTCTTGACATTTGAAGCACTTGGTTGGGAGAGGGCGCTCCCGGATGCGGCACACCGACCAGGCAACCTTGACTTTGTCCACGGAGAGTATATTTGTCGCCAGGGTAGTCGGAAGGCTGATAATGGCCCGCTGTGTGCCTCCGAAGGAAGGGCGCAGACTCTTAATGGCGTCCTCCTCGAGTGTGAGCCCGGTTTGATCAGCAATGGCCTTCTTCAGGTCCTCCGCGGTAGCCATCTCGTACAGATCAACTACCTCTATCCTCGTCTGCTGGGTGAGTGCTCGCGCCTGCACTTTGCCACCTAGGACAGTGCCGATACTATCCCTGAGCCGCTGCGTATTCCCCATCGTTGACTTGTTGTCGAGCTCCAGCAGAATAGAGCCTTTGACTGTGCACTTCACCCTGCGCACGCACTCTCCCACTTTTTTCATTTCCTCGTTTTTGCTGCGAGTGACTAAACTTAGCATCTCCGCATACGTCATCGACTCCTTGGCCTCGACGATGATGACATCCGGTCGTGGCTTCGTCTGACGGACATGCGACCTGCCCTTGACCTGGGTCCATTCGTCTGCTAGGGAGTAACCGTCTCGGTCTCGGACCGCCGAACAGTCTGCTGGTGCGACTTCTTGTTGGAGGGCCCATCCGACGGCTTTTTACGCTTAGGAGCGTTTTTTGATGAGCGCTCCAGCTGCCTTTTTCCTCCGTTATCTGAACGGCTTAGCGCCGCTTTCTCATCCGTCTCCTCTCTCTCCTTCCTCCGAGCGTTGGCGTCAAAGCTGAAAACCGCCGCTTTTTGAAGCCTCACCACTTTCTGGGCCAGGTTCTTCATGTCCATGTTAATGTATCTTGCGTCCTTCAACATTTTCGATAGTTCTCCAAGATTCGATAATTTAAATTTATTTTGTTGTTTCAAAGAAATTTAAAAAATTTTAAAATTGGCGCCCAACTTGGATTAGCCAGTTGACCGATCTGGCAGCCCTGCTTCTTACCGCTGCTGTCGGGCAGCTCTGTGGCGAAGCGACCCTGCACGATCAGCTGTTACGATGTCAGTCGAAGCGCAACTAAAGGTTGAGTGAAAATGTTTTGTTATTGTTTTTCCGCCAACAACCATGGATAGTGGAAGGCGCCAAAACAGAGGTTAACCCCCCCCTCCTGCGTGTAGCAACACTACTTGTGCCCCTGCAAGCAGACGGGATGTCGGCGAGGTCCACCACCATACGCAGTATGAACCGCCGTCCCTGCTCGGGCGCCAATGAAAAATCTAATATTTTTTAGATTTTAAGTTTTTCAAACAAGAACGAAAAAGACGCGGTTTGTTTTCAAATAATATCCAATTTATTCAAATGCGAACGAAAGTATTGCGGTGGCTTTGATTGTAATTCGACAAGTGCCCGCCTTCGCCTACAAACATTACCGCGAGCAACCGTCGGCCGCACGAAACCCATTTTGCCGTCGCAGATTGCCGATTGGCTTGCGGGTTACCGGAAGATGCTTTAAGAAACTCCAAGACTTTTCTCTTAAACTACTTTATGCTATGTACAACTTCAATCTACTTCAACTTCAATCTAATTCAACACACAGTTTACCGAGGAGGAGTAAATGTGCTGGGGCAAAAAACAGGTCGCCATGGGGGCCAGCTTTTATTGTTCAGGGAAGGGAACCCCGTTTTCCGAAGGCCCTGTATGACAAGGAGGTGCTCGGAACAGAACGGGACACGCTCACGCCGGATGAAAACGCGACCAAAGTGAGAGAGCTGTTTCAGCTGGTGTGGCGAAATCTGGAGAGGGGGCGCAGGAGCAGGCGAGGAACTACAATTTGAGGAGATGGGGATAGAAGCTAAAGATCGGGGAAATAGTATGGGTCAAACAGCACACCCTATCCAACGCCCCTTGGCCACAAAATTGGCCCCGAAATACGATGGGAAACATACAATTATGGACTTTGTGTTATCGGTAATATGCAAGGTGAAAAAGGAAAGAAAACGAAAACGGTAAACGTTGTGAGCCGCGGCAAAGGCAAAGGTTCGCGTGTGAGAGAGAGCGAGAGGGAACGATCACTTTCGAAATGGTTTTCTTCATAGTGGCTATATTAATAATCCGATCCAATCCAGATTCATTACTCTGATAGATATGATCATTCTCTATGATTCTGCGTATTTATTTTCCTCGAATCTTTAAAATTGTGTATGCCACAGATTTTCGTTCTTTGTGCGGGCGGAAGGGGGCGGGGCGAAATTTTGAAATACACTTGGAGTAGTGTGATAGCAGAGGAGACTGGACACAAAACTTGGTTGCTCTAGCTTTAATAGTCTCTGAGATATAGGCGCTAATGAAGACAGACGGACAGACGGACAGACAGACAGACGGACAGACAGACATGGCTATATCAACTCGGCTATTGATGCTGATCAAGAATATATATACTTTATGGGGTCGGAAACGCTTTCTTCTGGGCGTTACACACACCTCCGTTATCCCACAAAACTAATATACCCCAATACTCTTCGAGTACCGGGTATAAAAAGGTTTCTAGAAGTGCCGAGGTCCGGGTATCAGTCCGGGACACTAAGCGCAGCACCAAACGGCTGGATCGGCCAAAACGGATTCTGTGAGCGCACGGTTCGATGATCCGTGAGTCCGAGCCGCTGTACGGGGTCGACATCCGAATTCTGAGCCGAACCGAAGCCGTGAGGAGAGGGACACAGGTGGCGGGAGGATTTTTGGAAACCGGTGTCGGTCCGAGCCCAGGATACACCAGACTAGGGGCAGGAATAGGAGAGGATGAGACGTAGAACCTCAAAGAATCTGGAATCTTATGAGATGTTACGGCGAGCGGGTATTACGGAGAGCAGTAAAGAAATTCAAATGCAAGCGAGGCTGTGGCCCGGTTTTTTTTGCTGTGGGCGTTTGGGTTTTTTTTTTAAGGGGGATAAAAAGAAGGGAAAGAATCAAATGAATCACTAGAAATATGGGCAAAAGATTGCAACATGTAACAAAATATGTGGAAGGGCAAATTAAACCGGGGGCAGCCTGGGCTTAACGCGGCAAGAAAGCCATAAAGATTCCGAACGGGACTACGCAAGAGCACTGAGCGTGCACCATTAGGCGAAACGATGAATGGCACGATCCTATTTAAAATTCCGAGGACACCAAGCAAACCCGAGCAGGAGTTCTAGATGCGACGGGGGTATGTATGTATCTCCCAAATTCGAAGTCAGCGTCGGGCGAACTGGCCCTCGCGGATGGGGAAATCGGTGAGGAGGGAGTCCCGGGTGTCCCTCGGTGTCGCCGATCGAATCGCCCGACAATCGATGCAGGCAGCAGCGAGGTGGCCATTGTCGGCTGGACGCCGGCGGAGCTGTGACAGCCACCTCCGCAATCGTCAGAGAATGAGGAGGAGGTGCTCACTCACCTGAGCCGTGGGAGCGCAGTCCGTGGCTGTGGCTTGAGCCACGGTCAGGCGGCACGATAGACCGGGGCAACCTGCGGGAACAGCCTTTAAGCCGCGAAGTATAGCCCGCCGTCGTCACGTGCACCCTGTCGCGGATGGAACTGACAACGAGGAGGGTGAAACGTTTGGTCCACGAGGGCGGGGCTGGTATCGGATGGCGGTGTCTGGCGCTAACATTCTGTTAATAAAGAACATTCGAATGCTTGTTACCTAACGCTCAAACGTGCATAAGAGCATGTGTGCCTAAGAGCATTCCGCCGACCTGATCCCGTTATGCGGCTCTGCGCAGGCCCAACATGTAAATGTCATGTACGCCCATGTCATGTAAATCAGGCGTACATGATTGTAACCATGATGTAACCATGTCATGTATTGTATGTAAGCCATGTAGCTAGTCCACATATTGCATGTAGGCCCTGTAGCCGAACGAGGTGCAAGTTGAGAAACCATTCCCCGAGATAAGCTGCGACTGGAGTAGAGCGCCACGAACTCACAAGGTAGACCCAGTGAGAACAATTGCGTTGCGTGCGGATTGCAAGGCGAACTCGGGCATTCAGCTAAGAGCAAAGGCCCCAATTCTAAGAACCAGCGGTGTCATGCTAGGGAGTTACGTGGAAGGTGGTGAGGGTGCACCCGGGGATTCTACTGAAAGCGAACGCAAACTTGTTTAATCAAGTTATTGCTAAAAAATTAGGGAACACCTTATTGCATATGCCAGGTGAAAGAGATACAAAATTCCGGAACATTACCAACGCCGGCTTTGCCGCCGTAGTAAATAAAGACTTAAAATTAAAGTCAAATTAAAATGAAAATTAAGTCAAATGATGTTGGTATGGATAATTTGCATCCGAAATGTATGAAAAATAATTTTTCACAAGATAATTAATCATATAACGCATACAAATCTGCAACACAGTGCTTACGACATCGCGATTCCCCGATCTTTGGAAATATTTTTTCTGCCTTTCTATTAAATGTATTCGAAAATTTTTCTATGTAGATGTATATGAAAATAGTCGTAGTGCGAGTCGAAATCGTTGTAAACGGGGCTGGAAAGGAGACTAAACAGCCCAGCTCAAGCTAGTGGCCGTCCGAGTGGATCTCAAGACCTCCCACGCAAGAGCGCGCGAGAGCGAGTCGGGCACGGAGCGCACACCACAGTGCGCGCCAGCAGTCTGAGGCTACCCTGAACGAACATAGTCGTAGTGCGAGTCGAAATCGTTGTAAACGGGGCTGGAAAGGAGACTAAACAGCCCAGCTCAAGCTAGTGGCCGTCCGAGTGGATCTCAAGACCTCCCACGCAAGAGCGCGCGAGAGCGAGTCGGGCACGGAGCGCACACCACAGTGCGCGCCAGCAGTCTGAGGCTACCCTGAACATTCTCCAGCCCGACACCACGGAGGGTCTTCGCTATTACATTTAATAGAAAGGCAGAAAAAATATTTCCAAAGTTCGGGGAATCGCTGTGTGCCCGCCCAGGACGGTGGCCGGTCGACGGAATTGTTCGTCGGCGAGCTGGAGATTGCCAAATCATGACCGAACGGGATCGCTCAGTTGTCGGATTGGCGTGCGGATACCCAAATGGGGCTCAATTTTAAGCTCCGTCTCCGGTTGGAAGTCGCTCATCTTGGACCGGATGATTGCAGTGCACACCTTTTCGTCCCCGACCTGAGTAGGGGGCAGCTTTAAGGCGTTGGCCAAGGACTCATCTATGCAGCTCACCGGCGTGCACGGGTCGATGAGCGCCGCCGTCTCGAAGGTTTTGGAACCCGAATCCAGGATCACCAGCGCCGTTGGGAGGAGGTTGAGGGTCCGCCGCCGGTGTCCCTGCTGTGGGGTGGCTCACGGGGAGACGAGGGCGGCGTTCAGCTCGGGACGCAGGAGATGGCGATGAAGATGCTGAGGCTGAGCGGGCTGCACGACGAGACGCGGGTATGTGAAGTAGCGTGCGGTGATTTTTGCCACACACCCTGCACAGCCCGCCACTGCGACAATCATCGCCGGAATGCTGATGAGCCAGGCAGTTTCCGGCTCGGAGCCTGGGCTCAACCGGAGGAAGTGGTGGAAGGTCCGTAGCGGATGCACTCCTGAGCAGACTCGGCACCGGTAGGAGTTCAGACCGCAAGCGCGTCGGCTCTCAATGATACGGTCGGCGCGGGAACGTGGGGACATGGCTGGATGCGGAAATCTAGGATGAGATGAAGGTGTCGACGAAGCATTAGTACGAAAGTTGTAACGGGTTAAAGGCCCACCTTGGGCATTGAACATTGTCACGTCGTTATATTGATCTAAGTTCAAGTTCGGGCTGGAACTTGGCACGGAGTTCTGATCGCCCAGACAGTGATTATTATGGATATCTTCCCGTCGGTCAACCGTAGGAGACCGTCCTAGCAATTCAGCGGAGAAGGCCGGAAGGGGATTGCTTTTGTAGACTAGAGAGCCCGCGTCTCCTACCCTTTGGATAGGTACTCTGGACACCTGACTCAAAAAAGATGCAACCTGTGGGGCTTTCTGAACGGCCGTATTAGTTACTGGCCCAGAGAGCACCCAACCGAAAACTGTTTCTTGCCCGAGGAGAGAGCCACATATGTTCGTCTGTAAGCCGCTTCACAGTACGGATGGTAGAATGTCAGCTCCTATCAGTACATCGATTGCTGAGCTCTCAAAAAATGTAGGATCCGCAAAAGGAAGGCTAGGCAAAGTCTCTTAGCAAAATTTGCGAGATCGGATGCGAGGGAATAATCGCTGCCACCTCCGGAATAACGTAAGCTGTAACGTTTAATTGTAAACCCGACATAGTCGGAGAGCGGATGGAAAAATTGCAGAGCTTCTTCGACTGAGCGGATACGGTATGATTAATGCCGGAGACCTGTGCCTGGATAGGTTGGAATGGCAGTTTGATCATGCTGACTAGACGTTCCGTAATGAACGTGGCCTCGGAGCCAGAGTCGATCAAAGCGCGGGCGCGAAAATTGGTCCCCAGATGGCAAATATTAATCATAGCCGTGCTCAGAAGAACCGCACTTGTACCGGAGTCAAAATAAGCCTGAATGTTGGACAAGGATTCGGAAGAACTCGGATGTTGTACGGATGTGGAAGTCGGCTCGTTGGAACTTGGATTGCCACGGTGCAGCAGCGTGTGGTGCCATTCCCCACAAGTGACGCAGTTGTAGGCGCTTTGGCATTCTCGGATCTGATGTCCTCGTGCGAAGCAGTTCAGGCATATCTGTTTCTGTTGAATGTAGCTGGAACGAGCATCAACGCTCATGTGGAGGAAGCGAGAACAATCAGGGATTGGATGATTCTCTTTGGAGCAGAGATCACATGTCCTCCTCTGCGGATTCACTGTTGTCTCAAACGAGTGAACCCTCCTAGGAACAGGACTCCCTAGGGACCGGAACGGGTTATTTTTAGAAGGTGGCGGATTCGGATCGCCTTTCGAACTATGTGGATTGAAAGGGTGGCCCTCGATCGCCTCTAGCGTCAGATACCGCTGACTGAGGAACGAGTCCATCTCCTTCCATGACGGCATTTCCTTCTTGTCGGTTATGGACCTTGGAGTGGGCGAGTGCGGTTAGAAGCCCCTGGATCGTACTTTGAAGCTCCTTCAGAGCACGACTTGAATCGGACCCAATGTGTGGCAAAGAGAGGAGAAGGTGAATCTGGTTGGTCACCAGGAGCCGTCGGTTCTCATATCGGTCACGAAGAGCATCCCATGCTACCTCGAAGCCGTAGTTGCTCAGCGGGGACTTCTCAACGATGGCCTTTGGATCGCCACTGGTCTTAGTGGCGAGGTAGTACAGCTTCTCCACAGGACACAGCCTGGGATTTTGGTTGTAAATCGCGGTAAAAAGATCCCGGAATGTAGGCCAACGGACGTAATCCCCAGAAAAAACTTCTATATCGCATGGGAGAAGTCGACAGCCGCCATGGGAGTCCGGCTGTGCAGGAGGACGCACTGCTGAGCTGGCAGCTTGGACCGTAAGGTCAGCTATCTACCGCTCATAGCATCCATAGCATTCGCAATACAGGACTTGGACCTCCCTTTTCGCCTCTGCACCTTCGTCAACCATCGCTATTGAACATACCTCGTATTCAGCGTCCACCTTTGCCCACATGCTCCGTAATTGGTCACGGCGGACCTGTGAGATAGCGGGGAATGGTGTGCTGACATCAGGAGCGATAAAGGCGTCTTCTAAAGTGGTCATCCTGTCGATGGCTGCCACAAACTCGCCCGTCCGGAGATGAAGGCAGATTGGGAAATTATAATAGAGCGTCGAGAGCTGATGGGACTGTGTGGTGGAAGAGCTGGCACCTTTAGCGTGACTGGCGAAGGGAACAGGACCGATTTGCTATTTGCAGCGTAACTCGTACTGGGTTTGGTCGTACCTGTTGACTTAATTGGTCTAGTCACCGAGGTAGGTGTTTCTAGGGCGGAAGCACTGCGTGGTGTCCTATTACCTGAAGTGGGCAATGGCAAAAGTTTCTTGCTGTCCTTGTCACCAGTGGGCATGTTCAGACCTCACCCGCTGAGAACAAAGAAACGGATGCGGAAGTGTCGGGCGGATGGACACGGAGAACGGACCCAACAACCCCTTGATTCTGATGGCACTAGTCGGTATTGGATTTATTGGCAAGTCGGAGCCGCTTCGGTATATTATGGCGATCGGGCACTGATATTGGGAGTCGGTGGCACCTTGCCTATCTATTCATATTTAATATGTGATACATTGTAATAATTGAATCTCATTTTTGTTTGTCTTATTTTTAGAAAAAATTTATTATGAAAAATATATTCTGAAATGAACTGTATTTTTATGAAATATATTGTTATGTTTAATAAATAAGTCTATCTCTTTATATTGTGGGGCATATTACTTTTTGTTTTTATGAAAAAAGGTACAAATTATATATCGATATTTTAAAATGATATATTAAATATCATTTTGATTTTTTTTAAAAACAGAAAATATCATTGATACGATATTTTAAAAATTTACGACAAGCCTAGTGACAAGCCACCACCGGAAACAATATATCCTCAAAATACAGGGTAGCGCGTCACTTGGCGTTCCGTTATGCGCAAGAGCGGCACCGATAATCTGTTCTCCCAACAAAAATAACGCGCGCAACGGTGGAGATGCGAACGCGAAAACTGACAAAAGAAGGCACCCCTATTGCTGCTTGTATGTATGGATGTAGGTGCGGAGAGGTGTGGATATACAGACGCAAGAATATGCAGCTGGAAAAAATAAGTGAATATTCGGATTCGGATAGATAAAATATGTGTATGTTCGGATATATATGTATGTGCAAGAATATGCAGTTTTATGTATATATATTTTATATATATATATATATATATATATATGTATGATGCGCAAGGATATGCGGTTGGGATATATATGTGCAAGAACATGCAGATATACATGTATATATGGATGTAGGTGGATATGGAAAATAAGTGTATATTCGGATAAATGTGTTATATATATATGTAGATACGTAAAAGATGTATAGGTTCAGATAAATAAATATGTGCAAGAATGTGCAGTTGTATTTATATGTATGTCACGGAACTGGGAATCGGATGGAAACTAATTCATGGCACTTATGCTGGTGTTGGATGAGTCATACTTATCTTGCGATTTGTTGGAGCGATCCGCCTATGCTTTGCTGGATTGAACTTCGCCTTATTTTAACGAAGATTCGGCTCGAAGGACCAATGTTTGTAGGGGGCGGATCCGGTCGATTCTCGCTATAACAAGCCAGTCAAATAAAACCAGCACGTCTATGTATTTCACTTCGTTTATTTAAGTTTATTTTCGGTTATAGTAGGTTATGTTCACAAAATGTATGTATAGGCGACAAATCGTATGTATGTAGTGCGAAAAGACGTTGACCGATCGTAGCGGGGGTGGGAGCGTAACTGCTTATGCATGCTCAAGCCAGTGGCCGCCCGAGCGCTGCGTGGATCTCAAGCTCCCACGCAAGAGCGCGAGAGAGCGATTGCTCTCTATTGCTGAGACGAAATATAATGATCAGGCAGCTCTTTTTGACCCTGTCTTCCAAGCTACCTATTCGCAGGATAGTTACTCTGGTCTGCCGTATCAATACGGTTTATCGAGGTCGAACGGCACTTTCAGGCCTTTGATAAATAAACGCACGTTGCTTCATGATCTACGAATAATTAAGCCGGTGTTTTCACAGTGTCCTGACGGAGGTCCCGGCTGTGTAGTCAGGTACTGTGTCGAGTCTCTGTGTGGGACGTTGCTTACACTATTCACCCGGTCCATAGATTCTTCATGCTTCCCCCCGATATGGAAGAAGTCCTTTATAATTCCTCTCCATAAGAAAGGTAGTAAGTCTGACGCAAAGAACTATAGAGCTATATCTAATTTATCAGCTATTCCTAAATTGTTTGAGAAAAAAAATCAACTAGTACAAATTTATTGGAGCTTACCTTCATCATTAAAGGCAAGGTAATCTACAGACGGATGTTATTTACACCGATTTCAGTAAAGCGTTCTATTCTGTAACCCTTTGTCTCCTAGCACAAAAACTTGACCTTTTAGGGTGCCCGCCCGATCTCCTGAGATGGATCTCTAGCTACCTTTGTTTCAGATTTCAAAGAGTCTTTTATAATAACGCCCTATCTTCACCAATTATAGTTACTTCGGGCGTACCACAAGTCAGCCATCTAGGTCCCTTACTCTTTACTCTCTTCATAAATGACTCGCCTTCTGTATTAACATACTCTCGAGCACTAACGTATGCAGATGATGTTAAGCTCTGTGTCCGGTAAAAGGACACTTCAATTCAATCCAGGTTGCAATCCGATCTCGATAGATTTCAGTCTAGGTGTTGTGCAAATTTATTAAACCTTAATGCTTAAAAATGTAAAGTAATGACTTTTCATCGCTCCAGCGCCTTTCTGGTTCCTTACACCCTTTGTGGTGGTTCTCTTGAGAGAATTATCTGGGTTGATGATCTTGGTGTTCTACTTGATCCCAAGTTATAGTTTTCTGAACACATTTTTATCAAGGTAATTAAGACTATTGACGTGCTTGGGTTCATTAAGTGGTGGTCAAAGGAATTTGACGACCCCTATATAACAAAGGCTCTCTACACCTCTCTAGTTCATCCGATTTTAGAATTAGGCTCTTGTTTATTGTTTATTGCTGTTTTGCATTAGCTCTTTCGTTTAATTAGTTGACATTAGTTGGCAGATTCTACGGGATTTAAGAGAGTGGAGGTTAATTAGGCGCAACCTACTTTCCTAAGAAGGGAGATGGATCGAAGGGTCCCAATTGAGTCCGCGGAGAGCAATGATGAGATGATCTTGTGTATGGTGCCCTCAGTACAACGTACACCAGGACCGTATAGAATCAGTTTAGAAAAACATCTTATTTTTTGCTCTGCGCCGTCCCAACTGAGATGCAGGTGTGAGATTGCCGTCTTACCTTAGATTTCTTTTAATAAACCTTTCAACCTTAGATAGTCGTAGGAAAATGCTTGGTGTGATTTTTGTGCACAACTTGATCAAGGGTGACGTAGATACGCCTGACTTGTTGAGCCGCATTCACGATGCCTATTAGAAGTACTAGAAATAATGTATCGTAATCTGCCTGCAGATTATAATTCCCTCTACCATATTATATTTACTACTAACTCCCTTCCTAGTCTTAAATTACTGATACGCTCATATCTTTCTCGTAATTAGAAATTGCTTAGTTCTTTTTGTCAGATTAGCTATACTTTTCTTTGAATCACTAGTCTAACACCTATCTTTCCAGCATGTCCGCGATCGGTTCTGTTAACGAGTCACGCGTTAAGTGGCAGCGCCCCTCGGTCGGCTAGGCGGTAGGAAGGCTGCGTTCTTGCCTGGGATCCGCGCGTTACAGCCATCTGCTGGTGTCGCTTGGGCCACTTGATGGTGCATTGCATATCAACGTCCTAAAGAAAAGAAAAGATGTAATTCACAATAATCTATGACGCAATTTGGCTTGGTTCAACTAATGTTATGTACTTAATGTAAGTACAATATCTCGTGTTTCCAAGTTTTCACCAACAATCAGGATTGCAACTTCGCCTATTGTTGAAGCGGGAAAGGTGCGTTTATCTGCTCTGATCACGACTTTGCAGTCATCATTTGGCGTGCGCTTTAATGCAGTCTTGAACAGACTGACCATTTCATGAAGAAGTTGCTATAGATCTTGAAGAATGTATCTTTTCGATGTTGTGTTGATCTCTTGATGCCGATCAAGGTGCTCCTTCATAGTGCCGATGAAGTGTATTTGTAAGAATTTATGTTTTACATCTCCAAGAGGTTGTAATAATCCAATTCGATGGTGAATCTGGCCTTGAATCTGTAAGTCGAGAGTAAAGTCATTATTACTATTTTAAATTGAACATTTACTCTATCATAAATTATTTTAAATGTTGGATTAAATCTATGTTCTTCTGGAACTGGAAAATGAAGTCATTTGGAAAATGCCATTGTGTTTTTGAGCTTTCGCTAGAAAATGTCGTGATTCTGATGTTTCACCACTATGCAAGGAGTGCAATGGCTCTGGTAGCGAAGCCAATAATTGAAATTTAAGTTTGCCATTAAGGTAGCACAATCCAGGCGTTTCTCCAGCAAACTCCACTGCCCCACAATGCTCGCAAATTATGTCCATTGCACCAATGCAAACGAAAGAATTCGAGCTGTTTTCAATGCTGCAATCGTATAGAAACACTTCTCGATTCAAAAAAACAATTGACAAATATTATGCCCGTGTTATTCGCCTTTCGCACGACACTCTTGCTTTTAAACGCACTTCTTTCTCCCACACCACGCAATTCAACTTCCAAACTTACATGCCAATCCCGATCCGGGGTACATATGTATAGCTCTATTTCTTTGGTTTTGGGTTCCTTTGTTGGCTGAGAGTGTCTCTGCCGACACTTCGGTTCGTTCAACCGATCGCTCTCTTTCGGTGGTGGCTTGACTCTGCTTTGATTCTCAGCGTTTTTCTTACTGGTGGTCTGTGCCCTGGACCGTGTCTTCTGTGTCATTTATTTTGGCTGACCGCTCTCTGTTGGAAGCTGCCGAGCTTTTTTGGAAACTCTGACTCAATGTTCCGCATAAAATTTCTCCGCTTTTGGATATAATTAGGTTAGGTTATTATTCGGTTTTTGGTTTTATTATTCGATTAATTTTAATACGAGCAGTTTTGTTTTTAGAGACTGTGGCCGTGAACTTCGAGCTTAGGGTGTTGATTTTACAATGTTTAAGCACCCGTAACAGCGCTATTTGGACAATTTCATTAGGCACGCGTTAGATGATAGATTTGCTAGCCGCGATGCTGCGCTATGACGAATATTTGACTGATTGCTTCACAAGTGAGTGAAACATTGCAATATAAGTAGCAAGAATGGATAACATGTGCGATTGCGTGTATGAACTGAGAAGGCGATTTACATGAGTGCGACAATACTGTAATGCTCATATTTTAGGCTGAGGTAAGCTCAGTCTTCCCAGGATCCTACTACAAGAAATTTGTAGATTGCAGGAACCTCTTCTGGAAACGGGGTCGGCCCTAATTAGACGAGAGACAAGAGTGGAGGAGAATGAGGCGTAATTGTGCCGGTAAAATTTGGACTGAGAGGATAATAGGATAATGAGGGTAATGAAGGGCACGAGGCGTGGTCACACTCGTGGGGTCGAGAAGGATAAGGGATACGAGGCGTTGTCACACTCGTGGGACCTAACAGGAGATCAAGAGTAAATTACGAATTGAAGTGGACCCGTACCGCGGTATTCTTGACTGCAATTTAATGTATAATTTCCCGCCCAACAAATAGACTTACTCAGTGGGTTCTCTTTGAATTAATTGATACTTTATTGAATTTCGGTATGTTTATTGTGTGTATAATAATTAAGCGTAAGTTGCTGCGCGGAGCAACGTCTATCTTGCGACCGGGTTCCCGAGTAAGTGTCTTGCAGTGTCTTCTTTCGCTTGAACGCTCGGAACCTAGAATCCGCGGGTCAAGCTAGCTAGCTTAACACTATGGGTAGGGGGATATGTGCTGACGCTGCATCGATGGTCAATTTCTTTTGTCGAAAAGAAAACCATCGCATCGAACCTTAGTGGGAGGGGAAAGTTTTGGGTTATAATTGAGGAGAGGTGGGGGAGCTATGGAGGGGTGTAGGTGGGATAGTCACGTGGCCGAAAGGCGCGCGTGTTGCGAAAGAAAGTGGATGGTTTGAACAGTATTCGTATATTGTGTGGTAAAGAAGACATGTCTTATATTTATACAAATAGAATTCTTAAATTAGGATGGCTTATATCTTATCCATTGCCCGTGCGGCGTGGCGAACTGTAACGTCCACCTGTGGTTAGTTACACCCCCCCCCTTTCTTCCGGGAGGAGGCGGACGCAGACCGGCCCAGCAAGTGACCGTTTGTGGACCTGGTATTTCCGGTCCCAACCGGAACCAACCGCTGAAGCGAGTCCTGTTCGCCCGTTGTATTCGGTATTGCACCTCCTCGACCAGGCCAGTAGGCACCACTCGGCCCGCGGTGTCGACTTGCCAATCTGTCGGAGCAATTACCCAGCTGGCGTCCCTTCCAATTTCCTCGACCAGGCCGGCGTCTTTTGGGCCCTGGTCGACCATCGGGAAGTCTTCCTGTAAGTAGCTTAGCAGCTCCCCGAGGCCTTCGTCGTCCACTTCCTCTTGGTCAGCGGCAGCTACCGCCAGTAGCTCCTCAATTGGTATGTCTTCGAGCCCTCTGGTCGCTACCGGGGCGGGAGGCTTACCGGTGTTTCCAGAATGGGTTGCGGCTCTGGGGTAGAGCAGTCAATAATCGGCGCTCGATCAGAGCTCGATTCGGTGCGGAGTATCTTGGCGTGCTTGGCCGTAGCTACCGCTGGTTCGCGAGGGGTGTGCGCCGTTGCTGGGGGGTCGGGTGTCTTCGTCGTTCTGTTGCCCTTTCGCTTATTTTCGGGGTCATCGACGTCGGTGACGATGTTGTTGACGTTGCTGATGTTGCTGAAGTTGGCGTCGGCGTCTCTACCTCCTCGGGGGGAGGTTCGACCGTGTCCGGAACGGGGAAGGCGGGTCGGTTGCAGAGGGGCTCCGTGGGCTCTCGGAACGTTTGGAAGAACGCATTAACGTTCCGGCCTGGCGGAACGAGTAGATCGACCGCCATGAGGTGGATCCGGGTGATCCGCATGCCCCACGGCGAACCCGTATGGTGGAATGTTTCCGTTTCGGCCACGAGTCGGCGGGCGAAGGGTTCCTCCTCTTCGCTTTCCTCGTCGTCATAGTACGTGTGAGTGTACGCCGGGTAGTAACGTTCCGGGCTCCTTTCGTGCCTGTAACAGTCTCGGGGTCAAGATGGCGGAAATCTTGTTCAGACATCGGCTCGAACGATGGGGGTTCCGGGCTCGGGGAGTAGTAGGCTTGAAGGTCACGACGTCAGAATAGCGGTGGCGACCACAGGTTTTCGCGACAAAATCGGGATGGTCGTCGCGAGAACAGCGGGGGACTATACCGAGGGTCTTCGGAGTCCTCTTCGGCCAGGAAGTCTTCGTCCGATTTCTCGTTGGGTTCGGTAGCATCGTCGTAGATTGGTCGTTCTTTGCGGGTGTCCCGCCTTATGTCGGAGAGGGGTGCTGGCGGTTGACCACGATGGTTCGCCATTGGGTTCTGGGATGGGGCAGACGATGGTCCCCGTTCTTGGACTGCGGCGGGGCTTTGGTTCTCCTGAACGCGTGTGCCCCAGACTCTGGGCCTTCAGAGTCGGTGGAGTCATCGATATAGATGATTTCGGGTGCCTCGGCGGGTGTTGCGGCTTCTTGGTGATTCATGATGGGTTGGCTTAATGCTAGATGAAGGGCGTACAATTAAAAAATAAGTCTTAACTCTATTATGCTTAAGTGTTGCTTACAAATTTTGGGTGTTGAGGGGAGCGTTGCTGACCTTCCTTTGAAGAACAATTCGGATATGACTTAAGTTTTATAGGGGTTCGCTGCCTTAGGTCGGCGCACTTACAAAAAAAATGCAATGTCAGCAAGTGTAGATTACGTAAACTTATGCACAAGTGTATGGAGGAAAAGAATTAAATAAAAAATATGTTTTTTTGTTTCGGTTTTTTTTTTTTTTTGCTGAGTCTAGTTTGTTTTTCCTTTACTCGTCACCTGATCCGTACTCCCGTGGACAAGGTATGGGGTGGGTACGTGTGGCTTGAGTTCGCCGAATTTTAGGGGGGGCGACGGTGGCATACATGGGGGTCTTAGCGCGGGTCGTTGTCGATACTTCGGCCGGGCGGGCATCAGTAGGAAGGTGGGGCGACACGGCCTCTACGTCTTGGGACGCATTTTGTTCGCCTATTATTATTTCCATATAATGGAGCAGAGAGGTAATGCAACGGCGAGCGTGAGGAGGTAGGAGGCGGTTCTTTTTACCGTCAGCATTTCGTTTAAGTTGTCGATCTGATTGCTTAGATTTTTCATGCTTAGTTCTCGTAGAAACGGTAGACTAAGTTTTTCTTTGTTGGCCGTTATATTGACTAGCGTCATTGCGGACACCACTGCCTTACTCTTGGAGTCGCCGAGATGGTTAATGTACCAGGTCCCGTTAAGAGAGACCCGGTGGGAATACGTCACTAACCACGATCCCGAAATCTTTTGGCTGGCCCCGGCATCATCAAGAACGGTCATGTTCGCGTCGTTGATGATGAGATTGCCGTGGTCGACGATGGTTATGGGGTCTAAGTGTCCCGGTAGGGTAGCACAATGTGCCATAGACCTGGCTACTGTTTATTGGGTGCAGGTGCTTCCCCTTCGTTCCCTGCAGAACGTAGCCCCGACGATTGTCTCGCAGGCCCCGATGTTGAGGGTCAGGGACCCGCAGTCCGTTACTATGTCTCCCTGACTGAAATCTAATATTCTGTTGTGGCGTTGAACCGCGAATATGAGCAACTTCCTACAATTTAATTTGGGTTGAGGGAACTTTATAAGAAAGTGGAGTAGGTCAGGAGTTTGGAAGGCGCTAATGTTGGAGACCTCTAAAAGCTCCACCAAGGTTATGTTAACTAATTGATGCTCGTTGAATTCGTTTATATCGGCGCCATCTAAGAGGGCCGGACTGATCATGTTTATTTTGGCTAAAGTTAGCCCAAGGACAAGGTTTTCTAGGTCTGTTATGATTATTCTATTTTTGGCGAGGATTGTTTCTACTATCTGGGTTTTCTCGGCCTCGTCCGACTTATGGATCGTGTTAAAAAAATGCGTCAGTTTTTGGAGTTGTCTCCATTTGACGGTGTTCGGATTCTATTAGTTGCCCTTGTTTGAATCTAATTTGTTCCCAATCATGGAAGTCGGGCGTTCCCGCTACTACTTTCAACGCTGTCCCGAGCAGGTTTATGCTCCTGGTTTCCCTACGGTGGACTTTTAGCATATCTATTAAATTTCGGATATGGTCCAGGTCGGTTGCTAATACCTGGGCCATGGACATGGTGTGGAGGGATTATTGTTGACGGCGGCAGATATAGCGACTCTTAGAGGTGATCGTTTTACACTCAATTGCCTTGGTTATTATTGGCTTTTAATATTGATTTTTATCCTTGATAGGAGTCGGAATTTAATTTTGTTTTGATTGCTTTGGTTTTATTTTATTTATTTTTTTTTTTTAGTTGGGTTGATTTGGTCTGGTTCGTTTCGAGGGTAGTGGCGTACTGACTGGAGAAGTCCAGGGCATCGATTGATATAGGCGTTGATCACCGATCGAACTCCGTATTATGTCGTCGTGGCGTCTGCGTCGTCGGCCGGATTATCCACCTCGGGGTCGTGGAACTCCTTCAGGTCGTTGATATTGGCGACCTTTTGCTTCCGGCTGCCTGGGTGTTGTAATTTCACGATATTTGGCGACGGAAAACTTTTTACCCGATATGGTCCGTCGAATTTTGGGGCCAGTTTGGCTGCGAAACCCTCGGCTGCATTTGACAGGTGGTGCTGCCGTACGAGGACCAATGAGCCGATCGTAGGGCGCCATTGTCTGTGACGGAGATTATAGTGTCGCGCTTGCTCTTGGCTTGCCCTTTGGATGTTACTTCGATCGATGGAAAATACCTCTTTTAATTTTGACGCTTTGTCGGTAGCCGTCTCCTGGGTATTCCCTGTTCCTGGTGTGACTTCGTCGTATAGAGCGCCGGGCAGCCTAGGCTCTCTTCCGTGTAGGAGGAACGCTGGGCTGAATCCGGTGGTCTCGGAGACGCTAGAGTTTATGGCCAACGACATTTCGGGTAAAAGATCATCCCACGTGTTCTGGTGGTCGTCGATGAATTGGGCGATCATTATCTGTACAGTTCTGTTCGTCCTTTTCGTGGGATTTTCCTGGGGAAAATATAGAGCGGTGTGTTGCAGTTTGACACCTGCGATTTGGAGGATCGTTCGGAACGAGCGACTGGTGAACTGGGTGCCATTATCGCAGACGAATAATTTTGGTACCCCAAAACTGCTGAGGATACGTTCGCGGAACGCTCGTTCGAGGTTAGCCGTGGTTGCCTTCTTGAGTGGTATTAGTTTGACCCACTTAGAGAAGGTGTCGATAAATACTAGCAGCATCGTATTCCCTCGTTTGGACCGTGGCAGTGGTCCAACGAAATCTGCACACAAGGTAACAAACGGCTCCTTGGCCTTGCGAGTGAGCATCTGGCCCACTGGTTTGCGTTGCATGGCCTTGAACTTCTGACAACTTACGCAGTTACGAATGTAACGTCTTACGTCTCGGTAGAACCCGGGCCGATAATACTGTTGGGAAACCCTGGCAATGGTCTTCCGTATGCCGAGGTGACCAGCTGTTGGTTGATCGTGGCATTCGTGGAGTACCCTCGTCCGACGATCTTTCTGAACGCAGAGCTTCCAGGACTCCGTTCCAACGGGTCCGTGGCCGAGATTTCGGTAAAGTTGACCGTTCTCGTAGGTGTAGTCCGGGTATTTTTGGGACTCGTCGTGGACTTGTTGTATCCTTCGTTTAAGCCAGGGACAACTGTCGGGTTCCTCCTCAACACGGGCGAGTGTTTCCAAGGGCTGCCTGGATAATGCGTCCGCTACTACGTTCTGTTTCCCGGCTCGATAATGTACGTCGTATTGATATTGTTGTAGCTAGAGTGCCCAACGTGCCACTCTACCGTATGGGCTTTCCAGGGTGTTCAACCATTTCAGCGCGAGATGGTCAGTCAAGACGTCAAAGCGGTTGCCCTCTAGATAGCATCGTAGTTTTCGTATTGCCCATATGACGGCTAGGCATTCTTTGTCAGTGGCAGAGTAGTTTTCTTCCGCCTTGTTAAGTCGTCGGCTGACGTACGCGATGACTCGCTCTTTCCCTTCAATCTCCTGAGTGAGGACTGCGCCCACGCCTACGTTACTGGCATCCGTTTGTAAAGAGAATTTGACGTTGAAATCTGGGCAGGCGAGTACGGAGCGGTAGTGAGTAACTCTTTTAGCTTTTCGAAGGCGTTGTTGTTGTTCCTGTTCCCATGTCTATGTTTGTCCCTTCTTTAGCAATTGTGACATTGGTTGGACCACTGTGGCGAAATCGGGAACAAACCTTCGGTACCGTGACGCCATCCCTATGCATTGTCGGAGTTCCTTCAAGTTGGTGGGCGGTCTCAAGTCTCTTAAGGCGGCTACCTTGTCGGGGTCGGTATGGATACCTTCCTCGCTGATCATGTGTCCCATATATTTTATGCGTCGTTGGAAGAAAGTACACTTTTCTGCGTTGATTCGTAGGTTTGCCTTGAGAAGTCGAGAGAAGACCTCTTTTACGTTGTTAAGGTGTTCCGTGTAATCCTTTCCGATGATGACAATGTCGTCTAAGTACGCGAATGCGTAAGGTTCCATATCTGCGCTGATGACCGTGTCTAATGTTCGTTGGAACGTTGCCGATGCGGAGTGTAATCCGAAGGGCATTATCTTCCATTGGTAAAGACCTCTCCCTGGCACCGTGAAAGCGATAGCTTCCCTACTGTCGAGGGCCATAGGTACTTGCCAATACCCATTCTTCAGATCTAGCGTGGTGATAAAACGCGCATTCTTCAGGCGTTCTAGGATATAATTGATCCTTGGAGCGGATAGGCGTCCAGGATGGAACGTTCGTTGAGCTGGCGATAATCTACGCACATACGCCATTTGTCGTTCTTTTTGCGTACGAGAACAATTGGTGCGCTGTGGGGACTTCGAGAAGGTTCAATGAGTCCTTCGGCTATTAATTGGTCGACTTGCTCGTCGATAATCCGCCTCATTGCGGGGTTCTTGGGGTAATACCTTTGTTTTATTGGTCGGTTGTTCCGCATGACGATGGTGTGCTCCGTTAGGTCTGTTGTGCCTCGAAGATTTTCGAACTTTGGCAGTTCCTCGTCCAGGAATTCCTGGATCTGCGACGCAAGTTCGGGTGGCCAGGGATCGTTGGTTCGTTCCGGCTCGTCCTCAAGTTGTTCGTCCGTCCCTAAGCTGAAAGCTCGGTCTGGCACTGGCATTTGGTACTTCCGGGCCCCGGTTGGTGTCTCTGAAGACCACCAGCCTTCTTTCCATATCCTGGAGGGCGGGAACCTGGGCCAGTGGTTGAAACGCTAGTTCAGGAGTAATTCACTAGTCTTGGCGCTTGGTCGTTAGGCGAAGACCTTGGTTGTAGAGGAACGATTTCCTGTGGGGAGGCTGCTCTGGTTTCCTTATCCTTTATGGGGATCACCGCGCCGTAGGCTTCGGTTGATCTCCCTACATTCTGCGTTGCTACGTGGGAGCTTGTGTCACCTGTCGTTGGCCTGGGAATCGTGTGTTCCGTTGTGTCTCTAAGTTTTGTGTTTCCCGTATTTGGCCTGGGAATCGTGCGTTCCGTTGCGGCCTGAGAATTTGTGTTTTGTGTTTGTTGTTTGGACATTGTGTTCGTTGTAGTTTTCCTTGGATGGGAGTTTCTCGGGGCTGTCCTGGGTCTCGGGTTTTTCGGTCCTGTGGTGTGCACTTGGCTGGCCGTGACCACGGGAGGGTTTGCCATGGGCCGACGGCCTCAAAAATGTAGGAGAGTGGTGGTGCATTTGATCGTTGTTTCGATAGGAAACCCATGCCCACAATGGCTTGTTCCAACATATTGGGTAAGACTAGGAGAGGTATCTGGACTTTTCGTCTGTCTAACTGGATGTAAGCCAGGAGGATGTGCGTGATCTCGCGCACCGAGCCGTCCTCCAGTCGGATCTGCACGCATGCCTCCCGAAGATTGGTGTTATTGTCAAGTTGTCGGGCGAGGTCTGCACTGACGAAGCTCCGGGACGCCCCGGTGTTAATAGTGGCCTCCGCGTTTGTCCTCCTATGGTCACCCTCGCCACTATCCAGCCATCGTGAAGGTGTAGGGGGTTAGCTAGTTCTGGGTCTGGGAGGGCGTCGTTCCCGGCTGTTCCCGTGTCAGTCGGGGACGCGTGTCGTTTCCCGACGTGTCCCGGCGACAACAATCGATCGTCCGTACACCGCGCTTACCACATTCCCAGCAGAACAGAATTGAGGGGTTGGTGCAGTTCGGAGAAGCGTGGCCAGCATCGCCACAGCGGCGGCATGCCATGCGCGGATTCACGATGGGGGTGGTTACCATGCGATGCGCGACTTCCTGAGCTGGAGCGTTGCTTCGGTTCATAGGTTGGCTCCTTGCTAATTCGGTTGAGTCCCACGGGGGTCTCCGGAACGGTGTCCGGTTGGATTCACCTTCCTTGGGGGCCTGATTCGCCGTCGGCCCAGTGTAACGCGGCATGTTCCGCGGGGGGAGGGGAATTACCGGTGCATTCCGTTCCTGGATGCTCTCGAGCTCCGTGGCCAATGCTGTGAGTTGCGTCAGGCTTCGAAGTTCGTGTCTCCGCACATACAGCTGGTACGCCGGCAAAATGTTGTCGTAGATCCTGTAGACTTCCTTGGTGGTGTCGTACCCGGCGTGGTGCATGAGTAAACGGAGCTTGATGACGAAGTCTTTGAAAGATTCGCCTACCGCTTGCTTGCGGTCTCGGATCTGGTCCTCCAATTGCTCGAAATACCGCGGTGGCAAGAAGAAAGCCAAGAATTTCTAACGGAAATCACCCCATGTGGCGCCTTACAGCCGGCTGGTCCGGAACCAGCGACTGGCTCTGTCGGTGAGGATTTCTGCCATGGCGCAAGGTAAATGGTTCATGTCTACCCCGTATCAAAACGCGCGCTCTTCGAGAAGGTCGATGAATGACAGAGGATCGTCCTGTCCGTCGAACTGGATCCCCCACTTCCGTATGCGTAGCGCCATTTGGGCGGCGTGGCTACACTGGTATCCCCTTGCGGGGTCGCTTCCAGCCTGGGGTGTCTCGTTCGTAGGTCGGATTCTCCTCGCGGCCGGAGTACGTTGTTCTGGAGACGGCGGTCTTGTTGGCTCGGCCACTGTCCCGACGCTAGAAGGACCGCCGGTTTGGTTTTCTGAGCTTTCAGGGACTCTTAACCAGAGTTTGGGTTCCTCCGTACGCCCTTCCGCCTGGGTGGAAGTACTGGGTTGAGGTGACTTGGCACGCGCTGGGGACTTGGCATATTGTCGTTCGAGCTCGGCCAGTCGAACCCAGGCTTCTTGTTCGAGGGTCCCCTCAAACAATGCGGCGAAGCTCCTCTGCATGTCCTCTATAGAGCCCTCACTGCTGATCCCGAATTCGACCGCGAACCTTTCTAACTCTTCTTGGCGGCGCTTGTGGATCCAGCCGGTGCCTACCCCTGGATTAGAGACAAAATCCCCAGAATAGTACTCACCTGAATTTTTCTCAGTTTTTGGGTCCATGGTAGTGTTTTTTTTTTCCTTTGGAGTCACTCGCGAATTATGAAAGGGGTCGGCCCTTGGGCGAACCGACACTCCGTGTGTATCTACTGTCGTTCACGCGACCTGCACCGTTGGAATTGTGGGGTTTTCGTTGAGGTTTTGCGCGGCGCAGTACGGCTGTACCTTTGTCGCGCTCGGAGTTTGAGTTTGCGGGTACGCGGGGATCGTGAGATTGATCTGTCCCGCCTATGCCTTGGATTTTAGTAGCTGTGGGTTTTTAATCCACACCCCTTGCTAAAGTTTCCTACAGGTCCCTGCTCGGGCGCCACTTGTAATGCTCCTATTTCAGGCTGAGGTAAGCTCAGTCTTCCCAGGATCCTACTACAAGAAATTTGTAGATTGCAGGAACCTCTTCTGGAAACGGGGTCGGCCCTAATTAGACGAGAGACAAAAGTGGAGGAGAATGAGGCGTAATTGTGCCGGTAAGATTTGGACTGAGAGGATAATAGGATAATGAGGGTAATGAAGGGCACGAGGCGTGGTCACACTTGTGGGGTCGAGAAGGATAAGGGATACGAGGCTTTGTCACACTCGTGGGACCTAACAGGAGATCAAGAGTAAATTACGAATTGAAGTGGACCCGTACCGCGGTATTCTTAACTGCAATTTAATGTATAAATTCCCGCCCAATAAATAGACTTACTCAGTGGGTTCTCTTTGAATTAATTGATACTTTATTGAATTTCTGTATGTTTATTGTGTGTATAATAATTAAGCGTAAGTTGCTGCGCGGAGCAACGTCTATCTTGCGACCGGGTTCCCGAGTAAGTGTCTTGCAGTGTCTTCTTTCGCTTGAACGCTCGGAACCTAGAATCCACGGGTCAAGCTAGCTAGCTTAACACTATGGGTGGGGGGATATGTGCTGACGCTGCATCGATGGTCAATTTCTTTTGTCGAAAAGAAAACCATCGCATCGAACCTTAGTGGGGGGGGGAAAGTTTTGGGTTATAATTGAGGAGAGGTGGGGGAGCTATGGAGGGGTGTAGGTGGGATAGTCACGTGGCCGAAAGGCGCGCGTGTTGCGAAATAAAGTGGATGGTTTAAACAGTATTCGTATATTGTGTGGTAAAGAAGACATGTCTTATATTTGTACAAATAGAATTCTTAAATTAGGATGGCTTATATCTTATCCATTGTCGGTGCGGCGTGGCGAACTGTAACGTCCACCTGTGGTTCGTTTCAATACTTAAGAGCATATTCGATATGATTTAAATGTTTTAAGAGCTACTACCGGCTGCTGCTTCGAACACTCTCTTTCGGCGATGGCTTTGTTTTGTCTTTGTCTTTGCATCCTGTTCTCGTTTTCTGGAGGTGCTTGACCCTTTTCGCCCCCTCTAGTTTTTGCCACGATGCACGGTATTTTTGTAGAGGTGCTGCGCTTGACAGTGATGCTCCGCTTAATAACTGCTATCCTTTTGAAGTTAAGGACTAAGAACTCCCTCACAAGCTTATTCCAGTCTTGGCTCAGAGTTGTTGAAAACAACACCTAGGCTCTCAGAAAAAAAGTGTTCCTGCATAGTGAAAAATACTCCTTGTTTTTTCCTAATCAGGAAAATACGCGCTGTATTACTGGTTGTTCCTGTCATTCCTTAAGATGTAGAAAAGAGGAACGGTCAGCCTGGACAGAGATCAAGATATTCCTCAATCCGCTCGATGTTAGTACATGCTCGTTCGTTTTTAATCTCTATTATATTCTACTATCGATTGCGCTTCTCTTCTTGTACCTTTTCTTTTTGGCGCCAAATACAAATTAATTCACAAGTTCATGTTAACATTGCTTAAGTTCATTAAGCCTATATAATATGTTAAGTGGCGTCAACATTCTCCCCTCTTTAGAAGCTTCGTTCAACATTAAAATCATCTGTATTGGTCGGCAGTGAGCAGAGCTTGTGTACGTTGCTCTTAAAGAGTCCAGTTTTGGTCTTGAGTGTTACAACCCGAACTGCCCCATCCGCTCCTGGGTGTAACTCTGAAACTCTTCCCAGTAGCTATTGTCCGATCTCTATATGGCAGGCCTTTTTTACGAAGCATAAGTGCATCCTAATAAGCCCAGCAAAGTCCAGTCCCGCGTGCCAGAAGGAGTAGATATTGCCTCACATTTGACTGGTAGGCAGTGCTCACATGATCTGTATTGCACCGACCGGTCGACATCGAGAGCATGGTATGTAGCTACGGATAACCTTGCAGGCAAGTTTCCTGCAATTGATTATCCAATATCTCTGTCGCAAAAAGGCGCATAATGAGTGTGCCCCGGCATTTAAATTCCTTCGATGTGTGAATTCGACGGGCGCATTCGCCGCTATATGGTTACTCGGCATTAAGATAGGATGCCTTGTGTCAATGGCAATTCGGCATTGGTCAACCTTCCCCCGAATCGAATAATACTTATTCCTTCCTCCTCTCTTAAGAAAGGACTTTAAATTCTTGCTGATTTTATCACCTTGTCCTCTTTTAGCTTAGTGAATTCTTCGTGTTAACTCAACTGTTGCACATTGTAAATAATATAGCGTAATCCGCCCACAATTTCAGCTGCAGCAAGGTTGCCTGTTCCATTTGATTTCTATCTCAACGATATTCTACGCCAGCAAAAAATGTAGCTAAAAACTCACTGCAATTTGAGGAAATCATTTGCAAATTTGCATCTCCCCACTAGATCTACCTTTTCACTGCTATCTAATGTTTGACATATTTTATTGTGAAACGTAGATCAAATTTCTTTCATTTAGGGCGTCGTACGTCGTTTTCATAATCAATCCCAATTAAATGTATTTTAGTTTCGTCGCTCCATTAAATGTTTCTCCACTTTAACTCTCCGGGAGCATTAGGGAAAGTTTGACACATCGTTATATTTTTTTGGCGCGTAAGTGGGACCTTCCGTGCTCTTCTCCCCGGAAGGCTGGCTTGCTCTAGCCGTCTACGAATTGTTGGAGCCTTAACTTCTTGTCCAATTTCTGCTACAATACCCTTTGACAACTTATATGGGTCCTTTTTGCTCAAAGAAACCATGTAGTGGTCAAGTGTTTGGATTGTTTCCTGTGGCCGTATCCATTTTAAATCATTGCAAACAAAATTATGAGATATTTGAATTAGTTTTGCAATGGCCCGAAGAGATTATTCTTCTTTTTTCAGACTAAGAGCCAATCGGGCTTCTTCCTGATTACAATGAGACTTTTGGCCCATTCTTGCAAGAAAAAAAAAATTAGTTGTTTATATTTTTGACTGTAGCTAAATGAAATGTATCTTAAATGGCTAAAAAAGAACAATTTCAAAATTATTCACTTAATATAGAAGAGATACTGACACTGTACCTATTATTTTGATCAGCCTGACATTGACTCTGAATAAGAAATGGATCAATTTCCTAAAATAACATGATCCTACATGATATTAAAGTTTATTTTATTGAAAACAAATACTAAAAGAATAACTGAGAACAAATTTTAGGTTTAAAATATTGAATACAAAAATGTTCTATAAAGTAAACTTTACGTAGATGGGTGTTCCTATTATTATGATCAGGTGTGTATCTTACTAATTGTCAGCGAAAACTTACATTTGTTCTCCTCTGGCATGGTTTCTATTTCTTCTTCTTGGTGCAAAATTTGTCCCATAAGGGACCTTATTTAAGTCTAGCACTTAGATTGTCTCCGAAACGCTGCATCGCCATAAGATGCACTGATAGTTTCTATATGGTTCATCGACCAAAATTTGTCGGTAGATTTTCTTGATATCGGCTGTAAGAGCGTATCTATAGAAACGGAACATGGTCAATGTCTCGAACAGATCTGGTTGTAAAGTTGGACCAACTAAGGTCGTGTCGTTCAGAGATATGCTGTTGCTAGACTTACAAGAGGCATCAAATACGTTAAACTATCTGGGCGAATAACCGGATGATGAGGCTACGATTCAACCTCTTCTCTAAATTTAGAAACCTGGTTAGAGCGATTTGATAAGTTTCGCCTAATTCAATTTTAGGATATTTAAAGGGCAGAGCTACCACTTAATGTCCCGAGGCCTTTTGCTTAACATGCGTAACAAAACAATCTTCGCACTGTTTTTCTTCCTCTGCGAACTCACCGACTGGTTCAGGGACTTCTTCGTACTTCCAAAATTTTTGTACGAGCTCTTACAGCTGCTCATTTTTAGCACCCTTTGATTCAACTTCACTTGCTACCAGGGCAACTCCAGATGGCCTCGTGCATTTACCAATGACGAACCTGGAGAGATTTTGGAAGCCTTGGAAGGTGTGCTCCTAGTTTTATTTGCCCTTCTACAATTAGCTTGAAGAACAGAGTGACACCCACCAGCATGTCAATACTTTCCCAGGACTGGAATGTAGTAACTCCCTTGGGTGGGCCCACTTCGGACATCGTCCTGAGCTGGTTGGGTTATACTGGGTTATTTCCTCTAGCACACCAAAATTCTCGGTCGCCATATATCTAGTAACTCTTGATCTAAACGTCGCTTGCACCTCTCCCATAATTTGAGATGTTGCATTGCCAATTCCACTAAGTTGCATGGATGAATCGCGCATTTCTAGACAAGGCTCGAGACTAACCTAGCCGTCAAAAAATTTAATTATCTACCGGAATCTAATACGCATTTGCAATTGCTATATCCTCCGCCTATATCTTTGATTTGAACCACCGCGGTCGCAAGGAAATTTGTGGATGATCTAGACAACAAGGAGCTATGTAGTGAACTCGGCTGTTGTACCGCCTGTCCTTTTGGCCTTGGCTCATTAGGTGCCTCTCGATGCAAAAGCTCAGGGTGAGGCTTGCTGCAAATCTGCCGGCTATCCCACTCAACTTCCCACCGATCCATCGTCTATTAATCGAGTCTTGTTTGAATTAACTGGAAGACTACTACATCCAGAATCTTCTTGTCGTCGCTTAACGACCTTAGCGCTACTAAATTCACACACATTCACATTGTCACACTAAATTCATCTGGAACTTCATTACTCAAACGCTTTAAGTTGAATAGCTCGGTTACATGTGATTGCAGAATAGTTTGCCTTGCAATAATTGGTATCTATCAATTCCAAGCACTTAATCGTACTTAGAGGACCAGCACCCAACGATGACCTCAAATGAATCAATTTAGACAACTCTTCCTGTTCCGAGTCTGATTCTATTAAAGTAGTAAAGTTATTGTACCAGCTAGTTCATTTAGTAAAGTTTCCAGAGATTTTAGGCAGCTTAAGTTAGGGAAGTCTCGATGAACGAGGTATCTGTGTACTGTTTAGGAGGTCACCTACATTAGAATGCCGCCGACCCCTATTTTCAAAACAGTTCAATAACTTGGCCTTAAATTCGCAATAAATCTCTTCCACTTCGTAGCGGCTTTCATACATGCTGGCGTCTACACTATCTTGCTCGATTTTGCCTTGAATATTACAGGACTGATTAAAGTTTGTCTCAATTAGACTTATCCTGGCTTCCAGCTCTGCAGCCGTCATGGAGTTGCAATTTTTCTCGACATAACTTTTGTTATGGTTAAAGGAATTTATTAACTCAGTTCGAGAGGTGAGCGTTTCCGCGTCTTTATTCTTTTTTGGTGCCATTTGCACTTTTTTTCACAAATTGTTACCCTTGTTAATGTACAGCTAGGAAAATGCCCAATATTGGCATAAGTAAGGAACAAGTTGCGCTTAACGTTTAAGTTTAGTTACTCGATTCAGTAATCGGCTATCTTTAAATTCTCACAACACCACACAATTCAATATTTGATCAACATTTAACGACTATGCGCCACTGTACCAACAGACTGCAGACAACGAATCTGCAGACAAAAGAGAACCGACTAAAAGTGAAATCAATGTCACGGAATTACTGTTCCTAATGTGTCGGTGTGTAACTGCATACATATGTATGTTTGTATGTGCCGAGCTTCAACAGATAGCAGTGCACGCATAGGAGTGTGCTGAGTTGAGCGCGACACAGGACAGACGCGCGCCTCCGTGGCTCCCGTCGTTGCATCGCGTCTCAGCGAGAGCTGCCGGTAGTACAAAGGGGGCTGGCTTTTCGTGGAGCCGCCTATGCTGGCTGGGACAGTGCAGTTCCTAGCAGTAACCGCCTCCATTCCTAGTTTTCGTTCGATTTCATCCGCGTCGGCAGTGGTAGCCATTGAGTGGAATTGCTGGATGTAACTTAAACGTGCGAGTGTTAATGTAACGCGGCTGGGTCGGTACGCTTGCCCATACTTGCCTGTGGGCGTTATCCCCAGAGCATTGCCTAGGTCTCCCGGCCCACGCAGTCCATGTCAAAGGCCAAGATAGTCGGTAAAGCAGGTTTTGTCACTCAAAACTCACACATCGGCCGGCCCTGCGGTGCTCCCGGAGAGAGTTCTTTTGCCTCCTCTCTCCGACTTAAGATGGTTGTCGACGGAGTTACCGTGCTTGCAGCGGAATTACCAGTACCGTGCGAGTACGCGCACAATAGGTGGTTGGTAAGGCCAAGTTCTTTCCACGATTTGCCGGTCAGCACGCTCTTCTTGACTATTACTCACATTAGACAGTGCATCAGCTGCTAACCAGGTCTCCAAAGCTACAAGCTACAAGCTACAGCTCTCCCGGATCTGTGGATCGGTGGATGCGTAGGCTTGGTTGATCCCTATCCCAACTAGCACCGATCTGGCTCTGAATCCTGGAGCCCATAAAGCCCAGGGTCAACCCTAGCGTAGACTCACTCCACGGAAAAGCACCCATGGCATCGCGATGGTGACTGCCAAGCCGCTACGAAGCCGCCTCACGCCGGCGCAAAGAGGCTACGGGAGTCCCCTCAATTGGCTGCTGAGCCTACAAAGAGGCAGAAATGCACGAGAGCAAAGTTAACGACGACCCAACTCGAGCTGCCTGCGCTGGACCAGGGGGACATAGCCCCCTCTGGTACAGTGGACCATGGTGCCACCCCGGCCGCTAAAAACCAACTCTGGTGGGTCCCAAGGCCCGTAAAAAAAAGGAGCCCCGGGAGTGCGAGCCTTTACCGGATGCAATCATCATCCACCCCAAGGTGAGCTCAGCTTCAGCGATATCCTGCGATTGGTGACCAGGCGACAGGACGGAAAGCTCCAGGAAGTTTATTGTTTATTTTGTTTAAAGTTTAACAATGTACAGTTAAACTGTAAGGGTAAAATGACATTTCAACTAATTAAACTAAAGGGCCAATGCCAATACTCAGACCCGGTGGGGCTGATTATCGGCTCAGTAGTCGATAAGATCCCACCAACAGCCAAATTTAGGTAAGAGAAGAGCCGGTAGCCGAACAATTCCCAATTAAAGCAATTTAAATTAAATTAAGTTATTGATTAAGATAATTTTGACCATATTAGAACTAGTATCAAAGGAAAACAGATGGAAAAATTGGTTATAGTTACGGCAAAGGCTACGGAAAGATTCATAATCCGAGTAGTTAGAAAGACAGAGTTGGAGATGAAGAGGGAAGTAATGCCTAGTCGGGCGGAAAGGAACAGCAATACTAATAAGGTTGATGAGGGCAGTTGATTCGACCTCACCAGAGAGAAGCTTATGGAGGAAGAGAACACCTTGGCAGGTTCTACGGGATTTAAGAGAGTGGAGATTAATTAGGCGCAACCTACTTTCATAAGAAGGGAGATGGATCGAAGGGTCCCAATTGAGTCCCCGGAGGGCAAAGATGAGGAACTGTTTTTGTACTGATTCGAGCATATCCTGAAATTTTTGGTAGTGAGGAGACCAGACACAAGAACCATATTCCAAGATAGGCCGGACCAGAGAAACATACAGAAGTTTTGTAGTAAATAGCAAGGGACCCAGATGGCTATCTTGAGGAACCCCCGATGAGACAATAACAGGTTTAGAGAGAGAGAGGAGTTAAAGCAGACACGTTGTGAGCGGTTACAAAGGTAGGAATTAGTCCAATATAGAAGCTTAGTCGGGAACCCTAGAAGAGACAGTTTATGAATAAGTAGATTATGATTGACAGAGTCGAAGGCTTTACTAAAGTCAGTATAAACGACATCAGTTTGGCGAAAACGACATCAGTTTGGCGAAAACGTCAACAAAATCAGGAAGACGGCAAAGGGCGATCTGCTGCTGGAGCTCAAAGCAACACTGGGAAGCTTAAAGAGGATATCAGCGCGGGTCTAGGTCTGCAGTCGGGCATCAGAGCGGTAACAGAGGAGCTATGCGTGGAAGTCAAGGATCTTGACAACCTGGTCACAAAGGAGGATGTCGCAGCGGCGATAGCTACAACGCTAGATGCACCCAGCATGGACAGCAACGCCATTAAGAGCCTGAGGCCATCCTTTGCTGGAACACAAATGGCGGTCGTGTGCCTGCCCCCGGTGCTCGCTAGAGCCCTGCTGGATATTGGCAAGCTTAAAGGGCACAAAGCGGCAACCTGCCAGAGCGATCTGTGCTGCTTCATCTGCTCAGCAAACAAGAGCAAGGACACGAAGCACTACGCGGGTAGCAAGAGGTGTCCAGCAGCCAAGGGTGGATACAACCTACCGCCTCAATGATGAAGATGTTGCAGCTCAACCTCAACCACTGTGCTGCGGCTCAAGACCTTCTGAGCCAAACAGTGAGAGAAATGGGAATAGACCTTGCCATCCTCAGCGAGCCATTCAGACCTAGTGAGTACCTTGGCTTCATCCTGGATGCCACCAAAAAGGCTGCGCTATGGCTTTACGGCGCCACACCATTGCAACTCGCTAACACTAAATCCGAGGTGGGCTTCGTACGCGCAAAAGTTGACAGGGTCTGGGCATACAGCTTCTATCTCGCTCCAAGCCTAAAACTCTCCGAATTCACAGGAATATTGGACAACCTAGCGGCTGATGTTAGAGATCGTCAACCAGTGGCTATCGGAGGCGACTTCAACGCGTGGGCAGAGTGGGCAAGCGTATCAACGAATGCGAGAGGAATGGTCCTGCTGGAGACCATTGCACCTCTGGACATAGCGCTCCTCAACCAGGGTTTGCAACATGCCTTTTCCAGAGCAGGAACAGGGTCGATAGTCGACCTAACTTTCAAGGCTGCCATAAAGGAAAGCAAACGACAGAGCTTCCTTTCGCTTTGTGACTCTGATGAGCAGGACCTATGGGGAAGGGCATACAAGCTTGGGACAATGAAGCTGGGCGCCGAAAAACAAGCTCCCCATCGGACCCCGTCGTGGTCAGATCCATTGTGGAGGATCTTTTCCCGCGCACAGCGGATCATCTTCAGGAGATCCCTCGCCAAGTCCAGCCACCCAGCCAGGCCATCGAGGAGGTGACACTCGAGGAAGTCTCAGCTGCAGCCAGGGGCGTTAGCCCGAACAAGGCACCTGGGCCGGACTCCATCCCAAATCGAGCCCTCATACTTAACCAGTGCCTTCGCGAGGAAGTATTTCTTGAGAGGTGGAAGACGCAGAAGCTGGTGCTTATTCCCAAGCCAGGCAAGCCGCCAGGGACAGCGTCGTCGTACAGACCAATCTGCCTGATCGACACAGCTGGCAAACTGCTGGAGAAAGTGGTATGCTCTCGGCTGGAATGAACCATCGCGGAGGCTGGCGACCTATCACCGGACCAATATGATTTCCGCAAGGCCAGATCCACTACTGACGCCGTCGGTAGAGTGGTGGACATTGCTTCCAGGGCGATTCAACACTGCGAGCTGGAGCTGCATCCTGAGGGCACTAACGAGCTTCGAGACTCCCATGTACCTCCAGCGGATTGTACGAAGTTACTTCGAGAGAAGGCTGCTCCAGTACGACACGCAAGCTGGCACTGAGTAATAAGAGGTATCGGGTGGAGTCCCACAGAGGTCGGTGCTGGACCCTTTGCTGTGGAACGCAATGTACGACGGCATATTGCGACTCAGCCTCCCCCACGGAGTGCACGTGGTGGGCTTTGCGGACGACGTGGCTATTTTAGTGGTAGCTAAAGACCTGGCCGCGGTAGCAGCATCCTGCGACCAGATGATCGCGCGAATCCAGCAGTGGCTAGAGCTGGTAGGGCTCGAACTTGCTCCCCACAAGACCGAGGCGGTGCTGGTGTCCAGCCGGAAGAAAGTTGAGACGGCCAATATCACAGTGGCAGGCACCTCAGTGACGTCAAAACGGGCGATCAAGTATCTTGGCGTCATGATAGACACGCGACTCTGCTTTCGAGAGCATTTGGCCTACATGAGCTCGAAAGTGGCTTCCACCAACAGCGCACTATCTAGGATAATGCTGAACAACCGAGGACCCAAGCAATGGCGACGTCGACCACTGACGAGCGTGACGAGGTCAATGATGTTATGTGCGGCGCCAATCTGGACAAAGGCCCTGCAAACAGCGAGCTACGCCCGGGGCTTGGCGGCCACTCACCGCTCTCTTTACTGCGCGTAATCAGTGCCTTCCGAACGGTCTCGGACGAGGCAGCCCACGTGATTGTGGGTATAGCTCCGTTTGAGTGTCTAGCGGAGGAGCGGTCCACTTATTATCGGAAAACGCATGGCAGAGGCATCGAAGCGGCGGAAAAGAGGCAGTTACGTATGGCGTGCAAGCAGCAGAGCCATAGGAGCTGGCAAAAACGATGGGATACGTCCACCAAGGGGCGATGGACTCAGCAGCTCATCCCATCTATCGAAGCGTGGGTGAAGAGGAAGCATGGCGAGGTCAACTTTTACCTGACCCAGCTCCTCAGCGGCCATGGGTGCTTCCAAAGCTACCTGCACCGCTTGGCTCCCTGCAAAAATGAATATAAAATGTTTAAAACGACATTTTATTCTTTTTACTTCTCCCAAAGGAATTATAGCATCTTTTATAGCATCGCTTGGCTTACTGGAAAAATGAAAATAAAATGTTTAAAACGACATTTTATTCTTTTTACTTCTCCCAAAGGAATTATAGCATCTCTAAAAACTAAAAACTGAGCATATGCTATTGAAAAACCTCCTGGCTCCTAGCCATTTGCTAGAGAATATCAGTTATTTCTGTCAGTCATTGTTTACATATTTGCAGTGAATTCCATTTTTTCGTTGTGAATGACAATTTTTCAGAGTTTTATTTGAAAACCATCGGCTAAGTATCGCATAGAAACGTGCGGTATCCAAAGTGGATGGTGGAACTAACTGAGAAATTTCGGAACGGAAAAACCTTACGGACCATCCCCGAAATGGATGGTGGATGGTCGTCTGTGGGAAAGGCTATGAAGCCGACAGCCGGGGGACAGTATCATCCTTGGCGCCGCTGTCCAGGACGCCAATTAGGGTCTTGCCCCTCGCCACCTTAGCAAACGGGTGATTCATAGGGTTGGTTTTCGCCCGCTTGGCTTGCTCTGCTTAGCCTGGCTGTGTAGCGGAATCCTCCGCCAAGCATTGCCGCTTATTTGGGTCCTTGGCAGTGCCCTTCCCAGTGCTTGGCAGCTAACCCGGTAACTGGTTCGCCCGCGATGTCCGACTTGGATGGGCAGGATTGTCTTGTCGACTGAGTCTCCTTTCTCGTCTTCTTAGGACCCGGTTTCCCAGGCGTTGATGAAGATATTGTCCCGCCGGTATTTTAGATGGAGTACCATGCTCGATTGCGGTTTTGGGTTTTTATTTTGATATATGAGAACCCGACATGATTGGTCCCACGAGTTGGCGGGTAGGGGTTAGTCACCCGAGCCATAACCCACTTGCCCCGGTAAGTCTAGTTGAAACTGGAGGTCGGCAAGTATCCAGAGCCCGCATATTTTCCGCATGTTTTTAGCTATAAATAAAATTAAGTTTTCGACGTTCTTCCACTCTGAAAGATGTTGATACTTGTTGTAAAAAAATTTCCTTGTGAGTGCCAAACTTACTGCGAAAATACATAGGTTAAAACGTTTTATCTCCCTGAAGAATATTTTTAGAAACAATTAAACAGTTTTCTACCACCTTTTCATTGGTAGGCCAAAAGTATAAGCCATAATTTAACATAAACTCCTTGAATATTATAATAACAATATAGTAACAAATTGTATACCTTCTACTTTATAGAACTTAAAAAATCAAATTATGACTACCAATCTTTGGGTGGAGCAGGTAAGATATCTTTTTTTTTTTTTTTTTGTGGTTTTTTGTTACTAGACTACCCGTGAGTAGTGTGGGATTATTGGTAAGATATCTAATAATAAATTGTCATTTATTCTTTTTTGAATTGAATATTAATTGAAGATATTATTTCCATCTTCAAAAACATTTATGTATGTTCCGAAGATGCTCAAATGAAATTGCTATTTCGCTATTACGCTACATTTGAGATAGAAAAATCCATAGTTGTTTCTCTTAGTGATTAATTATATGATTAGCCATGTAGATAAACTTTAAGCTATGAAACGCCTTCCACCAGCCTACAATAAATTCACGAAACTTCAGAATTAAACAGCAGAAACTAACAACAGCGTGTGAAGTTTTCGTAAAACAACAGAGTTGATAGCATCAAGACGGTCATTGCATGCTTCGCCTCTCTCTTCTCTCTCTCTCGCTTGTTTTGCAGAGGAACACGATCACGCGTCTTTTCGCATTGCACCCTTTAAACTGAGCGAGTCGTCTCTCTCCCTACGCACTCTCTCGCTAACACTAACACAGCCATAAGACAGACAGTGGACAAGGCTGTGCGCGCATAGGCTTGGAACAAGCAGTGGATAAAAAAAACGCTAATGTATGTACATAGAAGACAACAATAGAGCACACTGCAAACAACTTCGTATTGAACATTCCAAAATACACAAAGAATAATATTAAGATCCGACACAGCAATTTAAATCACAAAAGTAGATATGTACATACATACATTTATACATCGAACCTTCGTGACAATTTATATAAATTGCAACAGCTAGTGAAAAAGCTCATTATCGTCTTCCCGCAAGAAACAGTTCATATACCGACCTCCCCTGCATATAGGGGGATATATACAGGTGCGGTCGTCCTCCCGCGAGAGACATTCATTACGAATGGTACTCTTTCTTTTCATTCTCCCGCAGTAAACGTTTTCTAAGCTGCCACTGCTGTGGAGATGGATGCTGCTAACGGTGTCGATGCTATGGAGATGGATGCTGTTAACGCTACCACTGCTATACAAATGGATGCTAACGAAATTCCAATGACCAGGGAACAAAACTGGATGTCCTTTTTGAAGCTTAGGTCAACGCCATTATGCGGGAAAATAAAACGGATAGCTGCCGAAAAATTTGAGACGTTTCACACCGAGCATGAGGAATTTTATTCAAACGAAATTTATATTGGATTGTGTGATAGTTGTGAATGACTTGCTAGTTCACTGAAGGCTTCGATTATGCGGGAAATGGCTAAGAGTAGCTGTCATATGCCGTTTCATTCTATGTAGTCTGGAGAAAACACTACCGCTCAGTTTGCGAGTGGAACAATCACCTGACTTCATCCTGAGATCCCGACAGTCATCCTGACTTTACTAACTTAGAAAAGTCTCAACATTTGCTTTACTGCCTGCGGGATGCTGAATTAAAGACTGTTCGATCGCTGGAACCTCGGTTAGTGGTTATGCTTCGGGAGTTTTCGACGAGCCAAGCGAAGTGGGAAGAAACGTCGTAGGAAACTGTAGCCTCGTTCCTCGAGCAGCGATGCAGGTTATTATAGACAACTTGAGACATCCTATGAGCCGAGCAGTCAGGTGGGCAAGAGTAAAAAGTGTAACAATTTTAAGTCCACCATGGTTGCAACTAGCCAAACCTTCTCAGGCTGCGTACTTTGCAGCGATAGCAATCACGAAGTCCAGAGCCGTCTGAAGTTTAAAGCACTGTCCCCCGCATATTGCCATATAGAAGCCAAGCGGCTTTCCCTATTTACAAGCTGTCTAAGATCAGGGCATCGATTAAGAACGTGCACCTCGAGCCACTGTCGTATCTGAGGTAATAAGCATCATACTACCCTGCATTTTGGTAACCCTGAAGCGACTGCAGCATACCACTGAACCCTCTATTTCAGCATCTGTAACCTTTGTTTCTTTCCGAACGCTGGTAGATTCCGGCTCTCAGCTGCATTTAATAACTTCCCGCTTAAGCTTTAGAAGACAAAATCGTCCACTAGCTTCTTCGGAATAGGCGATTCCAGGTTCATCTCCGGTGAATTGTCGGTCAACATTAGCTTGCACAACCGCTGTTCTACTAACTGACTCCCATAATTATTGAAATAACATTAATTGAAATGGAGATTAGAAACTGGAACGTCCTTCAAATATACAACTCGCGGAGTGGGGACTTTATCTACATCCCGGCATCGATCTCTTGATTGGTGCAAAACTTTTCTTGGAGCTCTTGGTTGCTGGGCAAGTCAAGGATTAGCGTTTATTAAAAATCTCGCTTAGGATTGGTCATGTAATGCTGTGACCAGTTCACGGATTATTCAGTTCTTTCTGCCGGATCTGATTGGAAAACGCCTGAAGTTCATCGAAAGGTTGTCCTGATCAAATTTACCCGTATTTAATCCCCACAATTCCTTGGCTCTAATTTGCAACTTCAAATCCATCGCCGCGACCTGTACATAGATAGTGCGATATCTGTATCTGGAAAAGTTCAAAAATCTTTTCCCTCAACCAACTGGATTTTCTTCTAATTGTCAACAGTAATTTGGTACCTGAACGAGGCTGCTGTGCATGATAGAGCTCCCGCAGCTGACTAGAAGTCGTATCGCACCAAAACATTTGGAATTGGGTTGGATTCAGATGTTGAGCAATCTATATTCTCGTTTTCGAACCATCAATCATCGTCGCCTCACTGCATATTCTCAGTTCCTGAGTACGTCAAGTCAAACGTTCTGCATCTTATATTAGGTCTAATATGCGGTCTGATATTTCTTTGCATGAAACTCTTCCAGCTGATCTGAGAGCCCACACTCTTGGCGTATGCACCTCAATCCTCGTTCAACCTTGCTAGTCCTCATCAAATCATCTCACCCAGGAAGTATCCAGTTTAGCTTATCACCAAATAAACTTTCATCAACGCTGTAATGAAAACGGACAACCACAACCATGCCCACTTAATTCGTATATTCAAGGAAATGAGGACGTTTCGCCACATCTTGGCTCTAACTAATTCTACACTTTTAGATTCAATTACAAAGAGCCCTCCCAATTTTGATGTGCTGATGCGAGGGCATTTGAATGGCGGTTCCCCTCAAACTACAAACAATCAGATCTAACTTGTCTCTATGAAAGGGGGATGGCATATCGTCGCTGCACCATCGTTCGAAGCGTTATACTTACCTTCGCTTGCCAGTAGAAGATTTGGGCAGGAATGACATGTTTCTCCCATCAGGTCGAGCCAACTCCCCAAAGTGGAGATGTTAGCGTTTCCCGAGCTATTGTGCTGAAGTGAAGATGACACCATGAGTGATAACTCGAGGCACCAAGCGACTGCTAAGCCCTTCTGAGTCTGTTCAAACCCAGACTTTGAACGGGGTGAGTATGTCGGGTTTCCCAGCCCGATATTTAGTCGCCTAAATACTTGAATCATAGCCCGTGATGCAGACTAACTTAAACCACTAATATTGTTTGTTATTTGCAATTACCTCGGTAAAAACCTTTGTTACCGCATATGTATACGCACGGCAGTAGCTTTTTTTCGTCTGTTCGATCGCCTCTTTCAATCTCTCGTACTCGGCTTAGCAGTAGCCATCGAACCTTCGTGACTATTTATTCAAATTGGAACGGACAGTAAAAAGCTCATAAGCTTAACAGTTCCCTTCAAAGACAGTTCTCTTATTCGCAATTTTAATTTAATACTTTAGTGTTTAACGCATTTCATGCTAATGGGTATTTAAATACCCAAGAATGTGTTGACACTAAAAAAGTTCCAGCACAAGGCAAGTGAGAGATGTCGTAGCAAAATTGATTTAATAGTCGAAAAAAAGAGTGTGTCCTTTCCTGTCGTTACCTGTACATTTTCGCAGGTGAAAATCTAGGTTTTTTTCTGTATGTAAAGTTTTGACGAGATTGCTTTATTAATAGGGAAGTGGAAAAATTGAAAAAAGGACACCTTTAACACATACCTTGATGACGACTAAAACACTTCGAAGTTTACGGAACACAATGCTTTATTTCCAAATTTTTGAGTGGACTATATAAGTCATTGGTATTTTTTCTTACACAGCTTTTATGTCTGTTATGTTCTGTCGTAATCTTAACCCTTAAAAAATTTTAAAAGTGCGAAAAAAATTCTTAACTTATGTTTGGAAAACATAGTGTTAAAAAATACAAAAAGATATTTAGGACATCCTATAACGGCTGCAATGCGTTTATATACATCCCGGGTCGCCCTGAAACACGGTTTCTGAATAAGGTAGTACTGCTAGCTTGGTGATGGGTCGAGTCATTTCTCTGGTAGACGTCTTAAGCTTAAGCGTCTAAAAAATTTTAAAAGTGCGAGAAAAATTCTTAACTTATGTTTGGAAAACATAGTGTTAAAAAATACAAAAAGATATTTAGGACATCCTATAACGGCTGCAATGCGTTTATATACATCCCGGGTCGCCCTGAAACATGGTTTCTGAATTAGGTAGTACTGCTAGCTTGGTGATGGGTCGAGTCATTTCTCTGGTAGACGTCTTAAGCTTCACGCCGCGAACAAGTCCATCTGGTCCAGGATGAGCTTCCAATACACGGGCTAAAATACAAGCTGCTGGTGGCAAAGTAGAGTCCTTGACAAGTACCACAGTTTCAACTTAGATGTTGCGTTCCTTGTTGTTCCACTTGGGACGTTGCTGCAAGGATGTTAAATATTCTTGATGCCAAAACTTGTGTTTGACATCAGCTGGAGATTGAGAATTACTCAGCTGTCCACCAATTCTTGCATTTAATCGGTGAGAGCTTGAGCAGCTGAGAGCGGCTCCGAAGTGGATTGTTCTAAAGCAGTAAATTGCGATCCTCCTTGAAACATTCCTGAGCCGCCTGGATCTCCTCAAATGGCAGAATTGCAAAAAACCCTGTTTAAGAGCCCTGGTCTTTTGGATGAAGCGCACGACGTACGCCACAAAAAATGCGAACCAGTTTTGTCCAGGACGAGACGCGCAGCACCAGTGCTTCGAGCGGTGAAAATGAGTCGTCTTCCTGAGTTGTCCATGCGGTGGTCTTCACTTCTTCTTTGCCAAAGTTGTCTTAAAGAGAAGAACCGACTTTTGTAGAGCTCAACTTTACAGTTAGTTTTTCTTGATCTTGCAGCCATGAAGGTCCCATCCATCACAGTTCGAAATTGAGCAGTTCTGCAGCAAGCATGCCTCGCGTGGCGCAGTAGGCGGTATTTTCTTTAGAATTCACATGTATCGAGTAATTTTTACGTTTTATTTGCAACAAAAGTTTAAGGCTTCGATGGTTGCTGTGACAGCCAAGTCAAAACTATAGTTGAGTCGCACCATGCATGAACATACATATGTCAAGTTCCTGGAGTACATTTAGAAACAGAATTTTAAATTGCACGACCACTGGCGAAAGGATACCCAGGGGATCAAAGATGCGTGCCATATCCGACAGCACTTATCGTTTGGTGCTGTCCGAATTCGATGAAAGCCAAACGTTGTACAATTAATTATCTTTTTCTTGATCCCAGTGAATGCCCAGAACCTTTGCTGTAAAATTGAGTCCCCTGCCTTGAGTATTGGTTGTAGTAAGAGTTTCAATAGAAATTCATGATGAATTGGAGACCCATTTGCCAGGCTCCATGCATGCACGTTCCATTAGATGGATCAGTTCATCGACAAACCTAATTGCTAGAACGGAATTAAGCGTGTCAATATGAAGTCTATTTCTTGATTTTGTTTTAACCAAATAGAATTGACTATATACCAGTTCGACCTCAGCATTTGACCATGGCAACGACAATCAACTCAGTGCAAATGACGCCAGATTATCAAACCGTTTTTTTCCTGCAGTGTCCGTAAGCTCAAAACGAAACTATGTTTCCTCGATTTATCCATTCAACAAGGTGCATTTTTATACCCGGTACTCGAAGAGTATAGGGGTATATTCGATTTGTGGTGATAACGGATTTGTGTAACGCCCAGAAGGAAGCGTTTCCGACCCCACAAAGTATACATATTCTTGATCAGCATCAATAGCCGAGTCTATATAGCCATGTCTGTCTGTCCGTCCGTCCGTCTGTCCGTCTTCATTTGCGCCTATATCTCAGAGACTATAAAATCTAGAGCAACCAAGTTCTGTATCCAGTCTCCTCTGTGATCACACTACTCCAAATGTATTTCAAAATTTCGCCCCGCCGCCTTCCGAACCCACAAAGGACGGAAGTCTGTGGCATACACAATTTTGAAGATACGATAAAACTAAAAACGCAGAATCATAGATGATGACCATTTCTATCAGAGTGTTGAATCTGGATTAGATCACATAATTAATATAGCTACAATGAAGAAAACCATTTCGAAAGTCATCGTTCACTCTCGCTCTCTCTCACACGCGACCCTGTCTGCTTTGCCCATTCGTCTTTTTTGACGCCTAGTTCTCAGAGACTGTAAGAGCTAGAGCAACCAAACTTTCTATCCAAACTCCTGTGATATCAATTCAGTACAAGTAAATTTCAAAATTTTGACACGACCCCTTCCGCCCCCACAAAGAACGAAAATCTGTGAAATCCACAATTTTTAAGGTACGAGAAAACCAAAAACGCAGAATCATGGAAAATTACCATATCTACCAGATTGCCGAATCTGGATCAGGTCGGATCAATATTATGGCCAGAAGAAACAAATTAAATTTCAATGGCTACGCAACGCCTGCCAAGCGCTTACTGATTACCTCTCTCTCTCAAAAACACTTGTACGTCTCGAATATGTAGTTATACATGTACATTATGAAATGTAGAAGCAGATGTAAAACAATATGTAAACAAAAATGGAAACATGCATAAAAATTCCAAAAAAGGTTTGACTTCATTTTTTTTATTTTAAATATTATTTTTTGCCCAAAATTTAATTCGTCCCTTTTGCGAACATTTAATAAATTTCATAAATCGTAAGCTCATAAATGTTTGTATATACTGACTGAGTACCGGGTATAAAGTAGAGATGCGGCCTGTGTCGCGGCTCACAACGTTCCCCCTCGTTTTGTATAGAGCTATAGTTTTCTCAATACTATTCGTACCCGATACGTCTGATTTTAAGCTAAATCACAAAAAAAAAGGATGAATAAAGGATAGAATCAAATAAAAAAGGCATTTCTTCCGGAATTGGGACATTGTTAATTTTTTTCCGGAAATCTCAGTTTCAAAAAAGACAGATCTGTCCGCAAAAAGGACAAATTGGCAACACTGATTAGCAGTCACCCAGAATTGTCGATACATTTTGACTGTATCTGCCGAAAAGACGAACTTAAACATTCTGAACCGTGTACAAATGGAGAATAAGTTTCGTAATATACTGGGTCCAATGTGCAGGGCGTCGTTCAAGTCCTTTCCGCTAGTATCCTGTAACGAGCCATCAAAACTCACCCTTTATTTTTGTGTAATTTCTGAATGATGTGGCAAGTAAAAGCATGACTTCTTGTCAATGTCTCCTGGCGATAGTTCTCTTATATGAGAATTAAGATAATCACGTATAAACTGTACATATAATGTGAGTGCAGATCGGGATCTTACTCCAGGCGAAGTTCAACACCCCTGAATCTTGCGAGGGCTCCCTGTAGTGTATCTGAAAACTGTTGATTAGGATCTTTGAATGGAAACTCGACGATGTAACGCCCTTTGGTGTGTTTTTAACGCCCGAGTGTGTGTCTTCATAAAGTGTTGCTAAATATTATCGTCCTCTGGTTCCCGACGACATCCTCCAGCTCCCAAAAGCGTAGAAACGATGCGTCAATGTCAATAGCAGTGTGCATTGTTGTTGTAGATGATGAGCTGCTAGACGTAATAGAAGTTATGACCCATCTAAAAATTGTCGAAATGGCGATGATATTCCCCTGGCTGTTAAACATCTTTTGACCAATGAGCACGGTCCAAAGATAATCGTTGCCCAAAAGAATATCTATTGGCGCTAACGATTGATAGTCAGAATCTGCGATATCGAAGCCAGCGAATGTCTTTAGTGCTACGACGTCAATTTCGTGTCTTGCCAATGAAGAGGTGATTTTGCTGAGTACGTGTGCGCGTACTTTCGTTGTGTGCTCTGAGATCTTTGACTGCATGTCCATGCTGCAGCCTCTAGTTGTCTCAGCCTTTATCGCTGAAATTCCCAACACAAGAATACTTGACGGTAAACTTGCCAGGCCAAGTGCATGTATGCACCATTCCGAGATGTATGGCAGTTTTGAACAACTGTCCAAAAGCACCCGAAAGATAGTGTGCGATCCCTTTGCGTTTCGAACGAATACTAGCAATGCGCTTTTCTGAAGCCCTTGTGGTTGTGTAGCAGTTTCTGATCCGTTGTACAAGAGTTCTGCTCATGGAGTGACTTGCGGCTACTGTAGCTGACTGAACAGTGACCATCTGTTGCATCTTCGGGAGCGCTGAGGATGCGCTGCTCATCATTTCTTGGCTGCACCCAGGTTGCAGACGCCTGCGAAGTAGAATTTTCCATGTATAGTAGAAAGTCCAAACTTTGGACAAATGTAGATCTTGAGTTCCTTGGAGTTTTATTTTACACAAGCACATTCTTCCAGCGATACCATAGCGAGTGACGATCGCCTGGCTTTGTTTTGCTGTGGACCAACCTTGAAGTCTGTGTCAGTCTTACTTTTGCTTAGCTCAAACTTGTCACAGCGCCGGTGTAAAAACTTGAAAATGGCTGTCAAATGCTGATTCATGGAAGCAAGCAATTCCTTGTAGTCACCATTAAACAGATTGATGTGTATTTTTGACAATTCGTTTTGCACTCTATTTGCTCCCGAGCTTGCGTGAAAAAACGTAGTTTGTTGCTGCACCAAGCGCTCGTTCAGCTTTTGTTGTTATTGTAGAAAACGAACAAAGTTTTCGTTTCCTATTCCGATGCTTGTGTTGCGTTCTCGGTGTCGTCATGGTTGTCCCTGGCGTTGTTTTCTACCTCTTTCTCCCTTAGCCGTCAAACGCGTTTTAGCGAAAGAAGAAATTTTTTTGCACGCAAGTCTTTGCCCTCGTAGGCCTCGTTGTCGATGGCTGGATCAACATACAACATACTCGTCGTAAAGGGTAATTTTGTCGCTAAGAGTCTCAAACTGCTTCCAAATTGAGCCTATACAACGAGGGGGAACGTTGTGAGCCGCGGCAAAGGCCGTATGTATGTACATATTTGTATGAGCTTACGATTTATGTAATTTATTATATGTTCGCAAAAGGGACGAATTAAATTTTGGCCAAATAAGAAAATATCAAAAAATAATTTTTTTGTTTACATATAATTTTTACATCGGCTGCAACGACGTACAAGTGTGTACGAGACAGAGAGAGGCAATGAGTAAGCACTTGGCAGGCGTTGCGTAGCGACTGATATTTAATTTGTTCTTTCTGACTATAATAGTAGTTCTACCCGATCCAAATTCGGCAGTCTGGTAGACACGGTAATTTTCCATGATTCTGCGTTTTTCGTTTTCTCGTAAATTAAAAATTGTAAAAAAATTAACAGATTTTCGTTCTTTGTGGGTGGAAGGGGGCGTGGCAAAATTTTGAAATAAACTCGTGCTGGTTTGATATCACAGGAGCTTGGATAGAAAGTTTGGTTGCTCTAGCTCTTATAGTCTCTGAGAACTAGGCGTCAAAAAAGACGAATGGGCAAAGCAGATAGGGTAGCGTGTGAGAGAGAGCGAGAGGGAACGATGACTTTCGAAATGGTTTTATTCATTGTAGCTATAATATATATATATATATATATATATATATATATATATATATATAGTAATAATCCGATCTGATCCAGATTCAACACTCTGATAAAAATGGTCATCATCTATGATTCTGTGTTTTTAGTTTTCTCGTATCTTCAAAATTGTGTGCGCCGCAGACTTTCGTCCTTTGTGGGGGCGGAAAGGGGCGGGGCGAAATTTTGAAATACATTTGGAGTAGTGTGATCACACAGGAGACTGGATACAAAGCTTGATTGCTCTAGCTTTAATAGTCTCTGAGATATAGGCGCTAATGAATACGAACAGACGGACGGACTAACGGACGGACAGACAGACATGGCTATATAGACTCGGCTATTGATGCTGATCAAGAATATGTATACTTTGTGAGGTCCGAAATGTTTCCTTCTGGGCGTTACACACAACCGTTATCACCACAAATCTATTATACCCCTACACTCTTCGAGTACCGGGTATAATAACACGGTTATTTCCTCCAATTCCCAGTTTGATCCCATACGTGGATCTTGTGACGCTGAAATGCGTTCATCAACATACCTTGATATGTCCTTTATACAATGGAAATAAATATATAGCGATATGTATACACATCTGAACTCCACAACTAATCACAATGGGTATTTAAATACTGCCCATGGTGTGTACCAAAAATACAATAGCAAATACAAATTTGTTAACTTTATTCGGTAATCATTGTGTTTATAGATTATTTATACTTAAACATTTTTTTCTGATCTGAAGGAATACCGTTGTGGTAACCGAGGGAGCAAGGGGAGGGATGCAATTTCGCCTGGCACTTCAGACAACCACACTCAGTATTGCCACCGCATTGAGGGAAACGATTATGTTTATTTAGTTATGATCGGAACGCATTGCCAGTTGTGAACCAAATGCCATCCACCCGGATGATGGTAGTTTGATTTAATCATAATTGATTCGCATATTTCAACGTGGAAATCAAATTGAGACTTCTTCTTGTCATAATTGCGACAAAGGCAATGCAACTTCCATGCGTTTACCATAGCCACGTCGAACGCATTTCTTATTAGTGGCACCATTTCATGCCCCGTATCCGAATTTGATAATTATTGATTCCGTTATCAAAAAGGTCCACACCTCCCATGGGATTATTGTATTCGTTGATCAAAGAAGACTGCTCATTCTTAACCATTTTAGGTTGTTTCCTATCATACCGTTTCGTGCGTGCAATCGGGGTATGGCCCAATAATTTCGATAGTAAAATCACGACCTAAGGAGATAAAAATGGTCGAAATGATAAGAATTAGAAACTGATAGTAAAAAGGGAATTTTTTTGTGCATAACTAACGGCATTATCGTTCCAACGCATAGCGAATTGTTCGTGGCGAAACAAAAGTCCAACGTACAGCAAGGTTTCTTTCGCATGCGACAAAAGCGATAGGACAACTGAGTTAAATAGGTTTTCCTTTGATGAACATTTTGAAAGAATGCCGGCCATAGTAGTCATTCATTTGTTCATCTATGGAAAGGTCATGAGCGAATACATCGAATTGAAGAAATTTATTGTTCAATAAATCGTTGAATGGTGCGATTTTTGCACATTTATTTTTGGGTGTTTGAGTTTTTGCACACGTGGAAGAATTGTTTGATTCGTCTGAATTTGTCTCTCGAAATGCATTGCTCGCATCCCAGCAATTCCTTATTTGACCAATAACACAAAATTTTGCATTTCACTAATTAATGTAACGAATAATGGATAATTGTTAGTCGCAGCATATTGGTTGGTGGAGGTGACCAAAAGTTCCAACACTTTGTCATCGATGAATATTTCCCACAGCTGAATATATGAATTATATGAATTGGGAATCTGATCGAATTTATAGCTTTGCCTAAGAGACCATTTGGGTGTCATTCCTTCATAGATTCGGGGTCGCTACAGTGCCTTCATTGATGCTTATGTGCAGCCAGGACCACTAGACGTTAAGGCTATATCACCGTTTTCAGCATTCAAATCATCTTCACTGACCAAACGGTCTGTTTATTCTGATCATCGTAAACACATTCAACTTGGAATTGCCCGGCAATCTCACGAGAGAGTTCCCCTTCACCGCACAAAAATTGAACATTGTCGTCCAATTCCTCATTATCACTAATAGTAACGACTGCATCGGGTGGCGCTATGATGATATCAGCGGCGTCTGCGTTTTGATCAAAGTGCTCTTCATCACTAGCTCAATCAACTCAATTATAAATAATAGCTTGCAGCTCTTTAGAAGTAAGAACTTTTTGTCGACGAATCATTCCGAAACCAAATATGTAGTCCAAAATCACAAGCAAAATCTTACGAGCCGATCTAGTGGCAGCAATTTATTATCCCACCAAGATAGGTTATATTATTCTCATTGAACTAATCGTCCCACCAGGGTGGATCACAATACTCCCTCATATCTCGTTCTCTTTTGTCAAACCCCGTTCTATTTCGTAGTGACTAGATATTTTTTTTTTTGCGATTATCTTCCTTTTATTTTGCGTAAACAGCCGGTAATTTTTTCAAAATAAACCTTTAATAAAGACCCTAATTAAACTGCTGTCAAAAAATCTATACTTAAACGAGAGTGCAAGCAAATTTTAAAAACATAATTTAATAATTACACTAATCAACAAGGCATTTCTGCTATGGCCCAAAATGACTTTTTCTGATAGATTTAACATTTAACATTTTAAATCCGACCCTAACACTTTGTAGCTGCAACTTAGGTTAAGTTAGGTGATAGCGGCTGCCAGGCTCACTGGGAGCCCAGCACACTTAGGCCGTTTCCGGCCCGTTGTAATACCGCAGGGAATCTCCCCCATTCTCGCATCGTAAGACCTAAATGTCAACAGTTAACCCAGCCTGCAGCCTGATTGCCACTTGTTGTCTATTAGTCGCTTATATTGCTCCATTATTATGAGCCTACAAGTGGCCATCGGCATACGAGTAACCTCCTTGTCTTGGAGAAGGGGGATTGTAGTGCCAAGTCTGGCCAGCTCGTCTGCAATACAGGTGCCTTCGATGTCCCGGTGGCCCGGGACCCATATAAAGCTGATAACAAATTGCTGAGCCATCTCATGAAGAGATTTTCGGCAATCTGCAACGGTAGCCGAGTTTGCAGAGATCGCATTAAGCGATTTGATTGCAGCTTGGCTATCACTATAAATAGTGATATAGTTTCCTGAAGGCAGTTTAGTGCTTCCTTGATTGCAATGACCTCCGCTTGGAAGACGCTGCAGTGATCATGGAGCCTAAAGGAGTGCCTAATGTTTAGCTGTTCGGAGTATATTCCTCCTCTTACCCTGTTGTTCAGCTTTGACCCATCTGTGAAGATGTTTATGGCCCCTTCTGGGCATGGGGGTCCCTCACTCCACTCGTCTAATTACATCGAAAGGGCTGTCTGTGTATTTCCTTGGGACACATGTAACATACATGGTCAGAGTCGTTTCGGCCTGCACCCTCTGTCTACTAGTTGGACGGCCTAGCTCAGGGAGATTGGCGTAGATTCAGTGCGGCCTAGACACCTGCGTTACAATATCAAAATCGTAGACAGAGAAATGGGAACTACCAGACAATACGGGAACGGACTGAGATGCGACATACCCCCATTCTGTTGGAGAACCGGTGTGTTCTGGTTTTCCTTCTGTACCCACACTACCTGTAGAACTCAATCGAGCCTACCCAAAACATCGCTGCGGCGCGAAGTACTTGAGGTTCCCTCAATAATAAGAAGTTAGTTCATGTTGATCTATTCATATAATTGAGCGGAAGATATCAATATTCTAGGAGCTAACAAGAGTAGGCAATGCATTGACTAAGTTCGATAATTCATTAAGGTAATAACCAACCTAACTCTAACGGCACCTAGCATTAAATAATCAGTATAATATATAGATAAAGAATATATAGACTTATAAGTTATAATATGGGAAAGCAAAGGTAAAATCAATCCATAATAATCGTATATCAAAGGGGTATTATGATGCTAGTATGAGATAATAGTAATAATGCAATAGTGGTAATAGGGTATATGTGTAGTGGTTATTCCAATGATATGCGATTTTCAAAAATATTCAAACTTAAACTAGCATAAGGCTTGTTTTAACACTGGCCAATGCAAAGCCAAGAAAATCGAGAAAAAAACAGCTTTCAGTGTATATGGTCATTTCGGAATTATCAAACGTTCACGGCAGACCAAGTCATATGGACTCGTTATCGTTTTTTAAGAGAGAACAATTACCGCAAATTCATGTTCACTAAATACCAATGGGTATGTTAAACACTCACGATACAGATATCCTTACGACTCCCACGCAGAAAGATCTTTCGTTGTGTAGATGGCTGGATGATGTGAATAGGTGATTAGATGATGACATGATGAATGCGGGGTAACCATACTCTCAACTGAAATGTGAACATCATTCGAATTCTATAATTCTATTTCAAGAAAAGTCCTATTCGATTATGACCATTGACATGAACTCCTTTTTTTCTTTCTATTCCGTTATACCAAGCACACATGGCTTATACATGTTTTAGCTGTATCAATACAAAAATGTTAATTTATAGACGGATGAAACCAAACGGGGTTTTTGTATCAGGTCTATAATCGTGACTTAAATCAGAGTATACTAATTCCGATGCTTGATGTCCCAGACTGAGTTGCGTGTTCATGCGTGGTTTTCAAGGGCACCGGTTATCACAACAGCTGACGAAGCCAGGGGTCAATGACCGCGGTACACCCACGGTCAAGAAGTTAGGCACCAGCTGGACTCTCTTGTCGCGTCAATACATGTGTGCCTAACCCTTGCCTCAGCACATCAACATGGGCTGCAGATGTCTCGTTTGGTGGATCTCTGCCAGATCACCGCGTTCAGAACTCCGTCCTCGAGATCACTCGGCTCGCTCACGAATGTAAAACCAAGGGGTTTCAGAAGATTCGCGGTGAGGGTATGAACCGCTATCGGAAGATGTGGGATTGGGGACTGGTCCGCTTGGTCCACTTCGGTGACCTCTGTAACCTCAGTCTATACACGCACGTGCACAGTTTTTTTTGGTTTTTGAGATAGCACTAATGGTGCCAATCCTATACATAGAAGGAATCAGTTTATGCTTTTATGATTTGGAGTCAACTCGAGGGATATTTACCCTAGTAGAATTGCACCACTGCAATCAAAAAAAATTGTTTAAATTAGGATTCCTTTCTCCAGCGTATAATTGAAGTGTAGGCCCCAGCCACACAGGTGCTGCCGTGGGCTTCTTGGTTAGGTGCACTTCGCGGTACAGGGAAAATGCTGTGAAAATTTCCGTTTTTAGACCAATCAACCTCGCTGTGTCGAAACCATACTCACGGGGATCTTCAGTTACTAAATCACTAATATTTAAACCAATCACTTGGCGTGATGTCGAGCGGCACACAGGTTAAGGTTAGATAATTTGCCGAACAACAAACTTTATCCCGACTGGACACCTTGACGGCCACGAGGAGAAAGAGATCGACTCTTAGCATCGCCGAGGGAAGTCGACCACTTTTTTTCATTTTCCTCCGTTGCATGGTTTTTCAGGTAAACGCAATTAGCGATAATTATCAGGGCAATACGGAATCCAAAACAATGGGACGGCGTTGCCACCTTTTCCCAAAACAGATGTTCTGTCCGAAAGCTCTCTGAAAGCTTCTACGATCAGAAGCCAGTATTTTCCGAACGAGTATCAGAAAAAAACCGTTGACTTTCAAAACAAATCGCAGCGAGAAAATGCACGACAGGCGTTGAACATTACAATGTACATGTCTGAGGCAACACACAATCCTGACTTCTTGCACACTTACAACACCTCCCGCCAGATTTTATCTTAGGGTGCTGGCCTGAGATAAAATCGACCACAGAAACAAAGAAAGGGTGCACACTTGTGAGCCTCACCAGATATCCTTTGCGTGGAACTTTTCCAACTCCTTGCCATTCATATCTTCTAGAAGACAAATTGACTGACCCAGTTTTTTCTTGATACGGGATTTGATACCAATTGGAGCTAGCTTTGCATTGAATTTATCTGCTGCTTTGTCGATGTCGATGTCCGCACGAATTCGTTGGATCTCATCTGGCCTTAAGAGATTTGCGGTGCCCTCGGTCAGCAATTCGAGTCTTCTCAACAGGTCATAATCTTTCCCATGCGAAATCATTTGCTGGCCAAATACTATAAAATATGGCGAACCACCAACCGACTGATGAGTAGAGCTTCGAAGGGCACTATTAATACTGCTCAAGAAAGTATCCCATTCCCGTTGATCCGAACGAATATAAGCTCTCAAGGCGGCATTTACCGAGCGATTTACTCTCTCTGCAGCGTTCGACTGTGGTGTATATGCACCAGTGCACATATGTTAAACACCATGAATCGAAAGGAAATTTTCAAAGACGCGGCTTTTGAACTGAGCGCCGTTGTCACTCACGATGATCTCTGGTACTCCGACACATGAAAATATATCCTGCCTCAAGTAATCAATCACCACATCGGACGGCCTTTAGAAAGGTGAACTTCGAAAAATGGTCTAGAATGATAAAAATTCCTATATTACCCCTCTTGGTGCGGGGAAATGGGCCAATGAAGTCGAGATACAGACGCTGAAACGGTCTTTCGCTGGTAACTCCAGCACCCATAGGAGGTTTAAGAGATCGAGTGGGATACTTCGTCGTCTTACATATTCCGCACTCTCCAATGTATTTGCGTACATCTACCACCATCCCTGGCCAATACATGTGCCGTCGAATTCGTTCTAGGCACTTTGCGGTTCCACAATGTGAAGAGGATGGTTGATCATGCGCTGATCTGATCACGCTTTTACGCAAAGATTCAGGCACCACTAGCTTCCAATCGTTGTCGACTTGATCAGCGCTCCATTACCAAAATCTACCCTGTGATATAGGTAACCATCAAACACGCGATAGTCGGGTAAATTAGCTGCGTTCATCTTGTCTCTTGTTCATCTTGTCTCTATACTCCTCCGTCTGAAAGGCTTCCGAATGAAGATCTATCTCTGGCAATGCTTCAAAATGTAGACTCGTTATTTCGTCTGACTCAAATGAGCGAGATAGGGCATCTGCCACGACATTTTGACTACCCTTGCGGTGTTTGATATCGAAACCATAACCCTGAACACTAATCGCCCATCTCGCTAATCTACCATTTAGATCGGACTGGTTCATCAACCATCGAAGACTGGCATGATCTGTGACGACAGTGAAAGTGACCCTCAATGTACATACGAAACTTTTTAATTCCCAAAACTACAGCTAAGTATTCCAGCTCAGTGACAGTATAGTTCCGTTGCGCTTTATTTAACTTCTTGGACATATACGCTATTGGTCTTTCACATCCGTTGTCGTCAACCTGAGCTAGGACGGCTCCTACACCATACATCGAGGCATCACATTGCACAATGAACGGCTTGTCATATTGGGGATGAACTAAGAATGGTGCTGAGCTCAGTTTGGCCTTGATCTCTTCAAATGCTACTTGGGCTCGATCATTCCATGCGAATGGCTTCGCTCCGATAAGTTCGTTGAGCGGAATAACAATTGCAGCATATTCCGGAATGGAACGCCGATACCAGCCTGTCATTCCTAAGAGTCTTCTGAGCTGCTTCAGAGTCTTAGGAACTGGAAACTCCGCCACTGCACGAACTTTATCGGGATTTGTTTGAAGTGTACCTTCCCCCACTATGTATCCTAAGTAATCTACCTTCTCAAGACAAAAATTACTTTTTTGGACGTTAATGGTGAGGCCAGCTTTTCTGAGCTGTGTTGAAACTTCCGAAAGATGCAAAAGATGTGATTAGCACTAGCAAGTCGTCTAGATACACTAGAACATGTGACTTCAGCTTATAGGGAATCACCAAATCCATTAGACGACTCATGGTTTGTAAGGCGTTCATCAACCTAAACGGCATCCTTTTGAACTGATACAGGGGTCTATTCGGGACGGTGAATGCTGTCTTTGCACGAGATTCTTGGTCGAGACGAATCTGCCAGAAGGCATCCTTCAGATCAATTTTTAAAACGCAATATACTGGCGGCAGATGATTGGGATAGGATAAGCATCCCTAACCGTGACTGCGTTGAGCTTTCTTGCATCTAAGCAGAATCGCACTTTGCCAGGTTTTATGTGTAAGGTAATGGGTGATGACCATGGTGAGCTGGGAGCTTCTTTAATTACATCCAGCTGCAGCATTCGGTCGATCTCACTGCACAAAAGCTTTTCTTTGGCAGGCGAAAGAGGCTAAAACCTTTGTTTAACAGGCTTGGCAACGCCTGTGTCAATACTATGTTCGATCAACGGGGTTAGCCCGAGTCCATCCCTCTCAAAAGATGGAAAGGAATCAATAATGGCTCTCAATTGACATTTCTGTATCGAAGACAGTTTCATCATATTCGAATCGTCAGATTTCGATTCGTTTTCTAAGACGGTAATTTCTCCCAGAGAGGAAATAGACATGCCAAACTTCTGCCAAAAATCCATACCACATATTAGATCGGTTGTTATCGAGCAAACTATCAAGAACTCAAAGAACTCAAGAACTGAGTTTGGCCATCGGCCGTACGCACAACTCCTTTCATCTTGACAAACTTCACCTCCTCCGAGATGATTCGTTTGGCAAGATTTCCACCAATAACACTTCTGTTGGCTCCACTGTCCAATAAAGCTAAATAGTCTTGACCGAAAACTTCGATGCTGATAAAGGGTCGAATGTCATTGTTCTTGTGGACAATAGAGGTTATAAGGCATCTCTTGAGGGCTTGCTTCCTCTGCCAGAATATGCGCATTCGCAACGCAGCACGAGGTTTGCATGAGACATTTTCGGTAGCGTTAAATATCTCCGCCCTGCGCTTCTCATACTCCTGCACTCGCACATGATAGGGCTTGAAACGCAAGACATGGGATGACGTAATGTAATGTAATGAAGTCGATTCGTCCGGTGAAGGTTCTATCTGGGTAGGTTTACAGTCAGGTGATTCTGTGGCTAGGATCGGACATCCCCCCTTTGCACACGGCGGACATCCTGCGTCGAGTTTTCCGAAACCGCGTTGCACTTGTCACACTTTGGCTTATATGTGTCGAGCTTCCCACATCCGTAACAAAAGATACGACGAGGTTTGAGACAATCCTGGTATCGGTGCCCCTGTTCGTCACAGTTCCAACATTTGAGTTTCTCGCATGATCGATAAACCGCACAGATTTCTGCTGAAGCTTCGTCCTCCCGATGGCCCACTCCTTCATGGGATTGTTCGTGTAAAACAGTGTTTACCAACCCACGGGATACATTCGGACGAGGAACTGGTCTAGAACGGGAACTACGAAAGAACTCTTCGTGTCGATGGCATTCCTTACGCAAACTGGCTAAGTCTGGAGTATCGATATGCAACAACTCCAGTTTCAAGTCCGGCTTAAAGTTGTGACTAACTTCGATCGCCAGGTCGCTATCTAACATGAGTTCCCGCAAAGAATCCGCTTTCGCTAATATCGCATCTAAGTACTCATCAAAGGTTTCATTACTATTTTGTTTGCGTCGGCGCATGGCCTCCTTAATATCACGATCCGTTCGCTGAGCCTGATATCGCTCTTGCAATCGACTACACAATTCACGCCAAGTCATATGTTCAGCTGTTCTATGAACACGCCAATAAAAGGTCAGGGCTGGACCTGAGAACAGAAGATGGGCAAACTGAGCTAAAAGATCAAAATTCCCATTCAGACATTAAGAAGTCAAGCAATTTACTCTATAAACGAAGTCTTCTATCGCAAGGTCATTCGCTAAACCACTGAACTTAATACGCCAATTAGAAATGAGGTTCGAGATCCTTTCCGGATGCTCACTCATCGAATCATTCAAATTTGCCCGACCACTGAAATTTCCAGGCCTCTGGCTATTACTTCGAGCATTACTGGCATTGCTGAGTCGTGGAGGAGCTAGCAGGATATCGCTCTCCCAGTCAAGTTGACCCTCGTTTTGAATGTCACGAATATCATGCACATCATGAGTAGACAACGTTAGGCTACACACTGCAGCACTAACCTGTTCAGTCATGGTGGCAGTCCACTGGCTCGAAATGTATCCAAGGAATTGTTAATCAACTACTGTATACGGACGTCTGTGAGTTCCCTCCAATCAGAAGTTACTCCAGGCCGAGAAACGTTACGTCTCACTTTTGGGTTCTGGTTAATTCGGGTGTTAGTTGGGTTGCTCGTGTTGCGAGAAACTGATCTGGTGTTTATGCGAGGTCTCGGAACAGCTCCGTTCTGAGATTGCGCAGAACTTGCAGCATCTTGGCCAATCGTTGAAGATGGAGGCCTCGAATCGGTCACAGGGCTTTTCCTAATTTGCATCATTACTCGAGAACAAAACTGCCTGCACACAGGACAGGTTTTATTGGTCGCTAACCACTCTAATAGACAGGACTTGTGCAATTTGTGCTTACAGGGTGTCTCCACTGCTTCCCTATCCGCACTGGTATCACTACAAATGGTGCGTGCTACTTGTTCGTCTGAGCCGGATAATCTCAAGTCTCACCGCCATCTCAAAGGAATAATAAGAGTTTGCTATACTCTCTAATGAGGACGAGAAAATTGCAATAAGCTTTGGGTTTTGAAACAACAACGTCAATAATAAACGAAATTCTATTAGGTATCGATATCAAGATTTAACAAGATTTAACGAGATTTAACGAGATTTAACAAGAGGGATTTTCCTCAAGCCCTCGCTCCGCAGCAACATTTAAACAGGAGTATAATACATCTCAAAATCCGTGTACGAAATCTACAAACACACGGTGAATATCTTGTCTGACTGAAAGAGGAACAGACCGAAAATCTCCTATCTGAGCAATCTCAATTCCAGCCAGAAAGATGAAAATTTTCTAAATATCTATTACGCGGCATAGAACCGACTTGAATCAGAACTAAGATTCCTGCACAATAAGACACTAGACCATGGAATTGATTCCACATGTAGTACGTGATTTTTCATGTCGAAAAGAAACTACTAACATGAATCAATAAATTGGAACTACTCTATCTGGCTCCGACTCGAATACCATCAGAATGCCAGCAATTCCGAGTAAGATTGAGAGTACCATCTGAATCTAAAGACAAAACATATGGGTTCTGGGAGGAAGCAAGGGGCATGTATACTGTGAACTGTACGTATCCACTTCTTCGGGCCCCACGTTGGTTTCGGCCACCTTATATCGGGCCACCTTTTCGGGCCCCACGTTGGGCGCCATTTAATATGTAACAGACATGGTCAGAGTCGTTTCGGCCTGCACCCTCTGTCTACTAGTTGGACGGCCTAGCTCAGGGAGATTGGCGTAGATTCAGTGCGGCCTAGACACCTGCGTTACAATATCAAAATCGTAGACAGAGAAATGGGAACTACCAGACAATACGGGAACGGACTGAGATGCGACATACCCCCATTCTGTTGGAGAACCGGTGTGTTCTGGTTTTCCTTCTGTACCCACCCTACCTGTAGAACTCAATCGAGCCTACCCAAAACATCGCTGCGGCGCGAAGTACTTGAGGTTCCCTCAATAATAAGAAGTTAGTTCATGTTGATCTATTCATATAATTGAGCGGAAGATATCAATATTCTAGGAGCTAACAAGAGTAGGCAATGCATTGACTAAGTTCGATAATTCATTAAGGTAATAACCAACCTAACTCTAACGGCACCTAGCATTAAATAATCAGTATAATATATAGATAAAGAATATATAGACTTATAAGTTATAATATGGGAAAGCAAAGGTAAAATCAATCCATAATAGTCGTATATCAAAGGGGTATTATGATGCTAGTATGAGATAATAGTGATAATGTAATAGTGGTAATATAGTAATAGTGGGTATATGTGTAGTGGTTATTTCAATGATATGCGATTTCCAAAAATATTCAAACTTAAACTAGCATAAGGCTTGTTTTAAAGCTGGCCAATACAAAGCCAAGAAAATCGAGAAAAAAAAACAGCTTTCAGTGTATATGGTCATTTTGGGATTATCGCACGTTCACGGCAGACCAAGTCATATGGACTCGTTATCGTTTTTTAAGAGAGAACAATTACCGCAAATTCATGTTCACTAAATACCAATGGGTATGTTAAACACTCACGATACAGATATCCTTACGACTCCCACGCAGAAAGATCTTTCGTTGTGTAGATGGCTGGATGATGTGAATAGGTGATTAGATGATGACATGATGAATGCGGGGTAACCATACTCTCAACTGAAATGTGAACATCATTCGAATTCTATAATTCTATTTCAAGAAAAGTCCTATTCGATTATGACCATTGACATGAACTCCTTTTTTTCTTTCTATTCCGTTATACCAAGCACACATGGCTTATACATGTTTTAGCTGTATCAATACAAAAATGTTAATTTATAGACGGATGAAACCAAACGGGGTTTTTGTATCAGGTCTATAATCGTGACTTAAATCAGAGTATACTAATTCCGATGCTTGATGTCCCAGACTGAGTTGCGTGTTCATGCGTGGTTTTCAAGGGCACCGGTTATCACAACAGCTGACGAAGCCAGGGGTCAATGACCGCGGTACACCCACGGTCAAGAAGTTAGGCACCAGCTGGACTCTCTTGTCGCGTCAATACATGTGTGCCTAACCCTTGCCTCAGCACATCAACATGGGCTGCAGATGTCTCGTTTGGTGGATCTCTGCCAGATCACCGCGTTCAGAACTCCGTCCTCGAGATCACTCGGCTCGCTCACGAATGTAAAACCAAGGGGTTTCAGAAGATTCGCGGTGAGGGTATGAACCGCTATCGGAAGATGTGGGATTGGGGACTGGTCCGCTTGGTCCACTTCGGTGACCTCTGTAACCTCAGTCTATACACGCACGTGCACAGTTTTTTTTGGTTTTTGAGATAGCACTAATGGTGCCAATCCTATACATAGAAGGAATCAGTTTATGCTTTTATGATTTGGAGTCAACTCGAGGGATATTTACCCTAGTAGAATTGCACCACTGCAATCAAAAAAAATTGTTTAAATTAGGATTCCTTTCTCCAGCGTATAATTGAAGTGTAGGCCCCAGCCACACAGGTGCTGCCGTGGGCTTCTTGGTTAGGTGCACTTCGCGGTACAGGGAAAATGCTGTGAAAATTTCCGTTTTTAGACCAATCAACCTCGCTGTGTCGAAACCATACTCACGGGGATCTTCAGTTACTAAATCACTAATATTTAAACCAATCACTTGGCGTGATGTCGAGCGGCACACAGGTTAAGGTTAGATAATTTGCCGAACAACAAACTTTATCCCGACTGGACACCTTGACGGCCACGAGGAGAAAGAGATCGACTCTTAGCATCGCCGAGGGAAGTCGACCACGTTTTTTCATTTTCCTCCGTTGCATGGTTTTTCAGGTAAACGCAATTAGCGATAATTATCAGGGCAATACGGAATCCAAAACAATGGGACGGCGTTGCCACCTTTTCCCAAAACAGATGTTCTGTCCGAAAGCTCTCTGAAAGCTTCTACGATCAGAAGCCAGTATTTTCCGAACGAGTATCAGAAAAAAACCGTTGACTTTCAAAACAAATCGCAGCGAGAAAATGCACGACAGGCGTTGAACATTACAATGTACATGTCTGAGGCAACACACAATCCTGACTTCTTGCACACTTACAACACCTCCCGCCAGATTTTATCTTAGGGTGCTGGCCTGAGATAAAATCGACCACAGAAACAAAGAAAGGGTGCACACTTGTGAGCCTCACCAGATATCCTTTGCGTGGAACTTTTCCAACTCCTTGCCATTCATATCTTCTAGAAGACAAATTGACTGACCCAGTTTTTTCTTGATACGGGATTTGATACCAATTGGAGCTAGCTTTGCATTGAATTTATCTGCTGCTTTGTCGATGTCGATGTCCGCACGAATTCGTTGGATCTCATCTGGCCTTAAGAGATTTGCGGTGCCCTCGGTCAGCAATTCGAGTCTTCTCAACAGGTCATAATCTTTCCCATGCGAAATCATTTGCTGGCCAAATACTATAAAATATGGCGAACCACCAACCGACTGATGAGTAGAGCTTCGAAGGGCACTATTAATACTGCTCAAGAAAGTATCCCATTCCCGTTGATCCGAACGAATATAAGCTCTCAAGGCGGCATTTACCGAGCGATTTACTCTCTCTGCAGCGTTCGACTGTGGTGTATATGCACCAGTGCACATATGTTAAACACCATGAATCGAAAGGAAATTTTCAAAGACGCGGCTTTTGAACTGAGCGCCGTTGTCACTCACGATGATCTCTGGTACTCCGACACATGAAAATATATCCTGCCTCAAGTAATCAATCACCACATCGGACGGCCTTTAGAAAGGTGAACTTCGAAAAATGGTCTAGAATGATAAAAATTCCTATATTACCCCTCTTGGTGCGGGGAAATGGGCCAATGAAGTCGAGATACAGACGCTGAAACGGTCTTTCGCTGGTAACTCCAGCACCCATAGGAGGTTTAAGAGATCGAGTGGGATACTTCGTCGTCTTACATATTCCGCACTCTCCAATGTATTTGCGTACATCTACCACCATCCCTGGCCAATACATGTGCCGTCGAATTCGTTCTAGGCACTTTGCGGTTCCACAATGTGAAGAGGATGGTTGATCATGCGCTGATCTGATCACGCTTTTACGCAAAGATTCAGGCACCACTAGCTTCCAATCGTTGTCGACTTGATCAGCGCTCCCATTACCAAAATCTACCCTGTGATATAGGTAACCATCAAACACGCGATAGTCGGGTAAATTAGCTGCGTTCATCTTGTCTCTTGTTCATCTTGTCTCTATACTCCTCCGTCTGAAAGGCTTCCGAATGAAGATCTATCTCTGGCAATGCTTCAAAATGTAGACTCGTTATTTCGTCTGACTCAAATGAGCGAGATAGGGCATCTGCCACGACATTTTGACTACCCTTGCGGTGTTTGATATCGAAACCATAACCCTGAACACTAATCGCCCATCTCGCTAATCTACCATTTAGATCGGACTGGTTCATCAACCATCGAAGACTGGCATGATCTGTGACGACAGTGAAAGTGACCCTCAATGTACATACGAAACTTTTTAATTCCCAAAACTACAGCTAAGTATTCCAGCTCAGTGACAGTATAGTTCCGTTGCGCTTTATTTAACTTCTTGGACATATACGCTATTGGTCTTTCACATCCGTTGTCGTCAACCTGAGCTAGGACGGCTCCTACACCATACATCGAGGCATCACATTGCACAATGAACGGCTTGTCATATTGGGGATGAACTAAGAATGGTGCTGAGCTCAGTTTGGCCTTGATCTCTTCAAATGCTACTTGGGCTCGATCATTCCATGCGAATGGCTTCGCTCCGATAAGTTCGTTGAGCGGAATAACAATTGCAGCATATTCCGGAATGGAACGCCGATACCAGCCTGTCATTCCTAAGAGTCTTCTGAGCTGCTTCAGAGTCTTAGGAACTGGAAACTCCGCCACTGCACGAACTTTATCGGGATTTGTTTGAAGTGTACCTTCCCCCACTATGTATCCTAAGTAATCTACCTTCTCAAGACAAAAATTACTTTTTTGGACGTTAATGGTGAGGCCAGCTTTTCTGAGCTGTGTTGAAACTTCCGAAAGATGCAAAAGATGTGATTAGCACTAGCAAGTCGTCTAGATACACTAGAACATGTGACTTCAGCTTATAGGGAATCACCAAATCCATTAGACGACTCATGGTTTGTAAGGCGTTCATCAACCTAAACGGCATCCTTTTGAACTGATACAGGGGTCTATTCGGGACGGTGAATGCTGTCTTTGCACGAGATTCTTGGTCGAGACGAATCTGCCAGAAGGCATCCTTCAGATCAATTTTTAAAACGCAATATACTGGCGGCAGATGATTGGGATAGGATAAGCATCCCTAACCGTGACTGCGTTGAGCTTTCTTGCATCTAAGCAGAATCGCACTTTGCCAGGTTTTATGTGTAAGGTAATGGGTGATGACCATGGTGAGCTGGGAGCTTCTTTAATTACATCCAGCTGCAGCATTCGGTCGATCTCACTGCACAAAAGCTTTTCTTTGGCAGGCGAAAGAGGCTAAAACCTTTGTTTAACAGGCTTGGCAACGCCTGTGTCAATACTATGTTCGATCAACGGGGTTAGCCCGAGTCCATCCCTCTCAAAAGATGGAAAGGAATCAATAATGGCTCTCAATTGACATTTCTGTATCGAAGACAGTTTCATCATATTCGAATCGTCAGATTTCGATTCGTTTTCTAAGACGGTAATTTCTCCCAGAGAGGAAATAGACATGCCAAACTTCTGCCAAAAATCCATACCACATATTAGATCGGTTGTTATCGAGCAAACTATCAAGAACTCAAAGAACTCAAGAACTGAGTTTGGCCATCGGCCGTACGCACAACTCCTTTCATCTTGACAAACTTCACCTCCTCCGAGATGATTCGTTTGGCAAGATTTCCACCAATAACACTTCTGTTGGCTCCACTGTCCAATAAAGCTAAATAGTCTTGACCGAAAACTTCGATGCTGATAAAGGGTCGAATGTCATTGTTCTTGTGGACAATAGAGGTTATAAGGCATCTCTTGAGGGCTTGCTTCCTCTGCCAGAATATGCGCATTCGCAACGCAGCACGAGGTTTGCATGAGACATTTTCGGTAGCGTTAAATATCTCCGCCCTGCGCTTCTCATACTCCTGCACTCGCACATGATAGGGCTTGAAACGCAAGACATGGGATGACGTAATGTAATGTAATGAAGTCGATTCGTCCGGTGAAGGTTCTATCTGGGTAGGTTTACAGTCAGGTGATTCTGTGGCTAGGATCGGACATCCCCCCTTTGCACACGGCGGACATCCTGCGTCGAGTTTTCCGAAACCGCGTTGCACTTGTCACACTTTGGCTTATATGTGTCGAGCTTCCCACATCCGTAACAAAAGATACGACGAGGTTTGAGACAATCCTGGTATCGGTGCCCCTGTTCGTCACAGTTCCAACATTTGAGTTTCTCGCATGATCGATAAACCGCACAGATTTCTGCTGAAGCTTCGTCCTCCCGATGGCCCACTCCTTCATGGGATTGTTCGTGTAAAACAGTGTTTACCAACCCACGGGATACATTCGGACGAGGAACTGGTCTAGAACGGGAACTACGAAAGAACTCTTCGTGTCGATGGCATTCCTTACGCAAACTGGCTAAGTCTGGAGTATCGATATGCAACAACTCCAGTTTCAAGTCCGGCTTAAAGTTGTGACTAACTTCGATCGCCAGGTCGCTATCTAACATGAGTTCCCGCAAAGAATCCGCTTTCGCTAATATCGCATCTAAGTACTCATCAAAGGTTTCATTACTATTTTGTTTGCGTCGGCGCATGGCCTCCTTAATATCACGATCCGTTCGCTGAGCCTGATATCGCTCTTGCAATCGACTACACAATTCACGCCAAGTCATATGTTCAGCTGTTCTATGAACACGCCAATAAAAGGTCAGGGCTGGACCTGAGAACAGAAGATGGGCAAACTGAGCTAAAAGATCAAAATTCCCATTCAGACATTAAGAAGTCAAGCAATTTACTCTATAAACGAAGTCTTCTATCGCAAGGTCATTCGCTAAACCACTGAACTTAATACGCCAATTAGAAATGAGGTTCGAGATCCTTTCCGGATGCTCACTCATCGAATCATTCAAATTTGCCCGACCACTGAAATTTCCAGGCCTCTGGCTATTACTTCGAGCATTACTGGCATTGCTGAGTCGTGGAGGAGCTAGCAGGATATCGCTCTCCCAGTCAAGTTGACCCTCGTTTTGAATGTCACGAATATCATGCACATCATGAGTAGACAACGTTAGGCTACACACTGCAGCACTAACCTGTTCAGTCATGGTGGCAGTCCACTGGCTCGAAATGTATCCAAGGAATTGTTAATCAACTACTGTATACGGACGTCTGTGAGTTCCCTCCAATCAGAAGTTACTCCAGGCCGAGAAACGTTACGTCTCACTTTTGGGTTCTGGTTAATTCGGGTGTTAGTTGGGTTGCTCGTGTTGCGAGAAACTGATCTGGTGTTTATGCGAGGTCTCGGAACAGCTCCGTTCTGAGATTGCGCAGAACTTGCAGCATCTTGGCCAATCGTTGAAGATGGAGGCCTCGAATCGGTCACAGGGCTTTTCCTAATTTGCATCATTACTCGAGAACAAAACTGCCTGCACACAGGACAGGTTTTATTGGTCGCTAACCACTCTAATAGACAGGACTTGTGCAATTTGTGCTTACAGGGTGTCTCCACTGCTTCCCTATCCGCACTGGTATCACTACAAATGGTGCGTGCTACTTGTTCGTCTGAGCCGGATAATCTCAAGTCTCACCGCCATCTCAAAGGAATAATAAGAGTTTGCTATACTCTCTAATGAGGACGAGAAAATTGCAATAAGCTTTGGGTTTTGAAACAACAACGTCAATAATAAACGAAATTCTATTAGGTATCGATATCAAGATTTAACAAGATTTAACGAGATTTAACGAGATTTAACAAGAGGGATTTTCCTCAAGCCCTCGCTCCGCAGCAACATTTAAACAGGAGTATAATACATCTCAAAATCCGTGTACGAAATCTACAAACACACGGTGAATATCTTGTCTGACTGAAAGAGGAACAGACCGAAAATCTCCTATCTGAGCAATCTCAATTCCAACCAGAAAGATGAAAATTTTCTAAATATCTATTACGCGGCATAGAACCGACTTGAATCAGAACTAAGATTCCTGCACAATAAGACACTAGACCATGGAATTGATTCCACATGTAGTACGTGATTTTTCATGTCGAAAAGAAACTACTAACATGAATCAATAAATTGGAACTACTCTATCTGGCTCCGACTCGAATACCATCAGAATGCCAGCAATTCCGAGTAAGATTGAGAGTACCATCTGAATCTAAAGACAAAACATATGGGTTCTGGGAGGAAGCAAGGGGCATGTATACTGTGAACTGTACGTATCCACTTCTTCGGGCCCCACGTTGGTTTCGGCCACCTTATATCGGGCCACCTTTTCGGGCCCCACGTTGGGCGCCATTTAATATGTAACAGACATGGTCAGAGTCGTTTCGGCCTGCACCCTCTGTCTACTAGTTGGACGGCCTAGCTCAGGGAGATTGGCGTGGATTCAGTGCGGCCTAGACACCTGCGTTACAATATCAAAATCGTAGACAGAGAAATGGGAACTACCAGACAATACGGGAACGGACTGAGATGCGACATACCCCCATTCTGTTGGAGAACCGGTGTGTTCTGGTTTTCCTTCTGTACCCACCCTACCTGTAGAACTCAATCGAGCCTACCCAAAACATCGCTGCGGCGCGAAGTACTTGAGGTTCCCTCAATAATAAGAAGTTAGTTCATGTTGATCTATTCATATAATTGAGCGGAAGATATCAATATTCTAGGAGCTAACAAGAGTAGGCAATGCATTGACTAAGTTCGATAATTCATTAAGGTAATAACCAACCTAACTCTAACGGCACCTAGCATTAAATAATCAGTATAATATATAGATAAAGAATATATAGACTTATAAGTTATAATATGGGAAAGCAAAGGTAAAATCAATCCATAATAATCGTATATCAAAGGGGTATTATGATGCTAGTATGAGATAATAGTGATAATGTAATAGTGGTAATATAGTAATAGTGGGTATATGTGTAGTGGTTATTTCAATGATATGCGATTTCCAAAAATATTCAAACTTAAACTAGCATAAGGCTTGTTTTAAAGCTGGCCAATACAAAGCCAAGAAAATCGAGAAAAAAAAACAGCTTTCAGTGTATATGGTCATTTTGGGATTATCGCACGTTCACGGCAGACCAAGTCATATGGACTCGTTATCGTTTTTTAAGAGAGAACAATTACCGCAAATTCATGTTCACTAAATACCAATGGGTATGTTAAACACTCACGATACAGATATCCTTACGACTCCCACGCAGAAAGATCTTTCGTTGTGTAGATGGCTGGATGATGTGAATAGGTGATTAGATGATGACATGATGAATGCGGGGTAACCATACTCTCAACTGAAATGTGAACATCATTCGAATTCTATAATTCTATTTCAAGAAAAGTCCTATTCGATTATGACCATTGACATGAACTCCTTTTTTTCTTTCTATTCCGTTATACCAAGCACACATGGCTTATACATGTTTTAGCTGTATCAATACAAAAATGTTAATTTATAGACGGATGAAACCAAACGGGGTTTTTGTATCAGGTCTATAATCGTGACTTAAATCAGAGTATACTAATTCCGCTGCTTGATGTCCCAGACTGAGTTGCGTGTTCATGCGTGGTTTCTCAAGGGCACCGGTTATCACAACAGCTGACGAAGCCAGGGGTCAATGACCGCGGTACACCCACGGTCAAGAAGTTAGGCACCAGCTGGACTCTCTTGTCGCGTCAATACATGTGTGCCTAACCCTTGCCTCAGCACATCAACATGGGCTGCAGATGTCTCGTTTGGTGGATCTCTGCCAGATCACCGCGCTCAGAACTCCGTCCTCGAGATCACTCGGCTCGCTCACGAATGTAATACCAAGGGGTTTCAGAAGATTCGCGGTGAGGGTATGAACCGCTACCGGAAGATGTGGGATTGGGGACTGGTCCGCTTGGTCCACTTCGGTGACCTCTGTAACCTCAGTCTATACACGCACGTGCACAGTTTTTTTTTGGTTTTTGAGATAGTACTAATGGTGCCAATCCTATACATAGAAGGAATCAGTTTATGCTTTTATGATTTGGAGTCAACTCGAGGGATATTTACCCTAGTAGGATTACACCACTGCAATCAAAGAAATTGTTTAAATTAGGATTCCTTTCTCCAGCGTATAATTGAAGTGTAGGCCCCAGCCACACAGGTGCTGCCGTGGGCTTCTTGGTTAGGTGCACTTCGCGGTACAGGGAAAATGCTGTGAAAATTGCCGTTTTTAGACCAATCAACCTCGCTGTGTCGAAACCATACTCACGGGGATCTTCAGTTACTAAGTCACTAATATTTAAAACAATCACTTGGCGTGATGTCGAGCGGCACACAGGTTAAGGTTAGATAACTTGCCGAACAACAAACTTTATCCCGACTGGACACCTTGACGGCCACGAGGAGAAAGAGATCGACTCTTAGCATCGCCGAGGGAAGTTGACCACGTTTTTTCATTTTCCTCCGTTGCCTGGTTTTTCAGGTAAACGCAATTAGCGATAATTATCAGGGCAATACGGAATCCAAAACAATGGGACGGCGTTGCCACCTTTTCCCAAAACAGATGTTCTGTCCGAAAGCTCTCTGAAAGCTTCTACGATCAGAAGCCAGTATTTTCCGAACGAGTATCAGAAAAAAACCGTTGACTTTCAAAACAAATCGCAGCGAAAAAATGCACGACAGGCGTTGAACATTACAATGTACATGTCTGAGGCAACACACAATCCTGACTTCTTGCACCCTTACACACAGTAGTCTGTTTTCATGGGGACGGAACTGCTGTTTAGTATTGAGGAGTGACCTGTGTGCAGAGGTGACCATTGGTCGGAGTCTCTCAGACGTATTGCTGCCATCTCTGCCCTTTTTTGTCCTGCGAGGGCAAGGCTTTGGAGGCATAGAATGGCATCAAGCGCATCATTTTGAGTGGTGCCTCATTCATGCCCCATTTTAAGCCAATAAATTTTTTGCAGGTATAGAGGGCTTTCGTGGCCTTCTTCACTCTGTCTTTGATGTTCAGGTTTCAATTTAGCTTCTTGTCAATTACCAACCCTAAGTTACTGGCACTGTCGCTGAAGGAGAGCCTGCATCCATTTAATATGGGGGGGTTTAGAGACGGAATCTTGTATTTATTTGTGAATAGCACAAGTTCCGTCTTTGAGGGATTAACTCGAAGACCTCGCGATTCTGGCCATCTTGACAGTCTCGCGAGCTTTGCGGTCATTAAGTCGCAGAGTGTTTGAGGGTATTTTCCGAGAAGATAATTGCCACGTCGTCCGCGTATGCCACAACTTTGAGGCCCCCCCTCCCCTCCAGGTCACATAGAAACTTGTTAACTGCTATGTTCCATAGAAGGGGGGATAGGACACCACCTTGCGGTGTGCCTCTACGGACGTACCTCGACTGAGTGGACGATCCCATCGATGATGTCACCGTCCTGCATGTGAGCAATTGATCAATGAGCATCACCAAGTGACGGTCCACCCCCAGGTCAGTCAGCGCTTCCGTAATGGCACCCGGTACAACGTTGTTGAAGGCTCCCTTGATATCTAGAAAAGCTATTAGAGAGTATTCTTTGAGGTATCCCCGAAATTACTTCGTGAAGTGCCGTTTCCGTGGATTTTCCTCTCCAGTAGGCATGCTGTGCACCTGACAACAATTGAGAACTTATAGTTGTTCTCAATTGTAACCCGACGAGTCTCTCAAAAGTTTTGAGAAGGAAGGATGATAGACTGATTGGTCTAAAGTCCTTTGGTGTTGAGTGCGAGGCTTTACCTGCTTTAGGGATGAAGACTATTTTTTCCTTAAGCCAGGCGTGGGGTATTCTCCCCACTACTGGTATCTTCTTAAAGATACATTGCAGCCAGTTGATGGCCGTGTCTCCGGCCTTTTTTAATTGGGCCGAAAGCTGCAACTTAACGACTGAAAGATTTCAAATTTCATAATTTTTTGCGGTATTTTTCCCCGAAATTTTTATTTTGAAAACTTAGGAAAGTAAAAGAAAAATATTTCCGGGCTTTTAGATAAATACATTGATTAGACGTCGTTTAAGGTATCGTTTGTAAGAATCGATAGATAAACAGCTAAGTTACAGCCGCTTGACCAAACCTTCATTTGTTTTGAAATTATTTTTGATTTTATTTATTAATTTTTTTTTATATAAAATGGAATTTTTTGTAAAAAAACCTGTAGTAAGGAGATCACCCCTAATCATTCCCTACTTTTTCTGAGAGAACGTAGTGCACGCAAAATCTCATCTCCCATCTCAAAATGGAAATGGCTTGCATTACAGTTGTGAGGCATGACTGGTGGTTGAGAATGACATGGTCATATCTGTGGTCTGTGCCAAAAAGCCTGCAAAGGGGATATCAGTCGACCACTAAAGCCCTCTGGACAGAAGGACTCTGTAGAACCGACTGGCAAGGAGCCAAGGTTCAAGCGTCAGAGGATCTGCAGGTAGCCATCATCGACCACGATTACCCAGAGGGGAAGATCTCGGACGTTAACTGGCTTGAGGCAGAATCAGAGCGCTATAAAGGATGCCGTTTTCGCGCCGTTTTCGGTGGCACTAGAGGGAGAACAGAAAAGCCTATACCTGGAAGGAGGGTAACAACATCGTTCTAGGTTGTGACGCCAACGCCCATCATTCCCTCTGGGGAAGTACGGACACGAACTCTAGTGGAAAGTCGTTGTTCAAGTACATCCTGTCCACAAATCTTTTTGTGTGCAACCGGGGAGACCACCCCCCTTTCCGCGACAGGAATCGTGCAGATGCCATTGAGGATTGGCATTTGTCCTGTAAATGATCCTTCTCTAAAGGATACTCTACAACATAAAATGGGAAAGAGAGAAGGTCAAGGCCTACGGATATCCCAAGCGGATAGACTGGACCAGCTTGTCTAAAACCGTGGGGAAGACGGTACACGGGACACACGGGACAACTGGAGAAACGTGACAGAAAGCCACCAAGGCTCTACAGAAGGCGTTTCTAGAATCCTGCCCGATCAGCCGATCGTCAGAGTCCAAACGCAACTCGTGGTGGTCGCGGGAGTTGAGCGTAGTCAGATGGGCGTCGAGGAAGCATTTTAACAAAGCCAAAGTGACGAAGACATAGGAAGGCTCGATGCATACCATCGCAGCGTCAACTCCTAAAAGAACGCCTATAGGAAAATAGAATCATGCGCAACTTTCTGCGAATCAATAGACAGCATAACCGAGGATTCAAGGCTTTGAAGAGTGATGTCAAAGGCGCCTGCCACACCTGGCCTACTCCTACTCTTTAGAGCTCCTCATAAAAACCCACTTCCCTGGCTATTTTAATGTTACTGTGGGCGAATCCAAACCGCCAATCGTCGACGCAGTGCAGCTGGTATCTGAAAAGTTCTTGCCCACAATCAGTGAACTGCTGAAAACGGCACAAAGAGTGACCAATAGATGGGCACGCCAAAACGGGGTGAGCCCTCAGAAGACCGAACTGGTGCTGTCCTCATGAAGATATAAGATATAAGGGAACGACACTCAAACTATCGAGCGAAGCCAAGTACCTTGGCGTCATTCTTGACACCAAACTGTCCTGGAAATGGAACGCGGCGGAAAATAAGAAAAAGGCAATGGCAGCCTTCTTAACTTGTATGAACACTTTTGGACGAAGATGTGGCCTACAAGCACGTATCATCTAGTGTTTGTACACAGCGGTGGTGCGATCTATCCTGACATACGAAGGCTTGGTTTGGTGGGAGGCGGTCAGCAATAAATATCACCTAGAAAGCCTCCGTTAAGCCCAACGAGTGGCATGCCTTGGGGTCATCGGATCTCTTAAATCTACCCCCCAGGCAGCTCTGGACACCATGTTAGACCTGACACCGATAGACATTACTACTGGCAGCACGGGTCTTCAAGCCAATTAGACTTCAATAAGAATTTGAATTTATGTATTTCGGTTAGAAAATCGAAAAACAACTAAAAATGCCATAAAGTCATTGAAATTAAACAATTTTTTGAGTTATGATTAAAAAAAAACGTTTTTAAATTGAATTTTACAGTTAAAATATGTTTACACATGCTTCTTAACTTTGACTTGAATATTTAAGCACTATGGATACCTTGCACTCTTGACGAACATTTATTTTAAGCTGAAAAGTTTTCTATTAATTGCTTTTTAAATTTTTGAAATCGTTTCATTAATTTAGAAGTTATGATTTTTTATAAGCTAAATGAGCAAAGGACGCACTGTGCGACGCCGCTGTCGAAGAAAATACCCATTACTTTAGAATTGATTGGAGATTATGATTTTATGATGACGCTTGCCCAAAATACAAAAAATTTAATATTTTGTATATATTTTAAATGCGAATTTTTTTTTATGTACTATAAACGAATATATTGAACGAATGTAAATATGTACAAATGCAAAATGACTTCAATGATTTCAAATTATATTAATTGTCTATAGGATATTCGTGCGTCAATAAGCAACACAGCAAATATATTTTTTTCTCAAGAAATCTTCTCAAAAGTATTTTGTTGGCAACTTCGGCAGCTCATCAACGTACACACACACATACGTACTTTCAGTTCTGTGAGTGCGCACACAAGCAAGCTCATTCTATTTTTAGATCTGCGAGCGAACTCCAGTGCGAGCGAGACAGCGCGTATTTTCTCTCTTTTTAAAAAACGTCAATGCCTACAAAACAGAATTGTATGGAACGGTGGAACTGTAGGGTTGGTGGAACGGTAGGGCTGAGTGACTATTGTGTGCCACCAGAAAAATAAAAGAACACTGTCCTTAGATAGTATGAGCTTTTCATCTTCACTGACGGCTCTAAGACAGACGAGGGGACAGGAGCCGGGATTTTCTGCGAAGATCTGGCTACCACCATATCCCTTCCTGACTGGTGCAGTGTTTTTCAGGCGGAGATATATGCAGTATGGCAAGCGGCAAAGTTGCTACACACCTTGTATTTACCTCCGAGGAATATAGCAATCTATGTTGACAGCCTGGTTACTATTTAAGCCCTGATATCCTGCAAAACCCATAGTAGACTCGTACGTGAATCAGTGTAACGAAATAACGTTAACGTGTCTCGGGTGACACCGACATCGCGGGCAACAAAAGCGCGGATGAGTAAGCTAGAGCAGAATCGGCAAAGTCGATTGCGGATGCGGCTGGTTATAAACGGAGACCACTACGAGACATTATTTCGCAATTGATGGGCCTATTAAGAACAAGAGGCAACAAGCGTTGGAACACATCGCCCAACTGTGTGATCTCACGCTCGTCCTGTCCGCATTACGACCACAAAACGCACTAAGACTCTTCTGAGTTTCAAGAAAGGGCAGGTGGACAGCACCGAATTTTAGATAGAGCCCTCTTCAAGGACCTGGACAGCCTGGCAACCATTCTGCTTGGAAAACTGGCACTTTTCATTGAGGCCTCCGGATGGTTTTCGAAAGACTTCCCCAACTAGAGTACACTATAACATGTCAAGTATGGGCATCACAATGGGCAGATCTTCCACCGAGAGTCCTCGACTATTTTTTTTTTTTGGGATAGTGTCACATTTGGATCTCCCGTTATTGCGTTTACCGAGACCTAGCTAAAGCCAGACATTCCTAGTTCCGATGTTTTGACAGGTCGGTACACAACTGTTAAAAATTACCGTTTTTCTCGTCGTGTAGGAAGGGTTCTGCTTGCAGTGGACTCAAACTTTACGTCGGAACATTTTACAGTCCAAATTCAACAAATTCGAGCTGCACTTGTACTCTTAAGCCGCTTTTCTTCCTCGCTATCAGCTAACATCATATGATAGATCTTGGTGGCTTTAACTTGCCAAGAACTGTTTGGTCTTCAGCGAACGAATCTTATAGCCTAGTGCCCATGTCACGACATGATTCTTGTGACTCGCTTTTCTATCCTTTCACGTCTAAAAAACTCCCTTGGTTCGTCAAAGTTTTCTCGGACCGGAAAAATTAAAATCAGGACTTTAAAAAAGAGTTCAAGAAGTATGCTCTCTTTTTCTCTCTCTTGCTTTCTGTTGAAATGCTATATGAATTACCTATCTAGATGCAAGATACGTTTTTCTTAGGACCTTAAACAGATTTACAGCTTCGTAAACGTAGAACGCCCGCACACCCATCCCGATATCGTTTCTTAATACGTCGGAAAAAATTGATCAGGCGCTTGCTGATCTTTTTGCCCACAGTACGGGTTACTCAGGTCAAACGTCATTTTCAGTCCCTTGATAAATGAAAGTGGTTGCTTCTCCGTGTTTTTTACTAGTGATATTGGCCTTCAGCTGTATATTTTCGTTGTTACGTCTTGCTGTTGTTTTTATGTTTGTTCAAGCTTTGTACTAGCTAGCCCTGCTTTTCGCTCTGTCGAATCTTGCTCTTCGTTATCTACGTTTCTATGCGTTCTTATGTGTGTATACCGAGCGGAACAGTGCTCAGCGATCGAAGCATGTTAATCAAGATTCACTTGCACTGCCATTCTTAATTTTATGTTGCGCCGTGTTCCTATTAAATTTAAATAATTATTCAATTACTGAATTATTTAATGGCCTGAACCACGTCTATTCGCATTTTTTCCCATAATATAGCGGGTATGTGCACCGAGGTTCAGGCTGTCAACTTCGCAACCTCTACGTGCGATTTCGACATTGTCATTTTGGTAGAAATTCAAGCTTTTTCGAGAACGAATACTTCCATCCCTACCTTTTCCAGATGTTTCGTAAGGACAGAAACTGTGCCCAAACAAAGCATTGTAGAGGGTTTGAGTCATTGTGACCGTTAGACGCACCCTACGCTGTGATTCGATATGTCTCCTGGACGATGACTCTACAGATGACCGCAACTATGCGTTGTTGGTGACTTCAATTTGGTTTCATTGGTATGGTCCGCCGAACCGCAGTAGTTGTTATTGCCGAGCAATATGCATTTGTTGCTCATTCTTTTTCTAGACGACTGTTTTGCTATGATCTTAACGAAAGTGACTAATATTTCTAATAGGTTAAATAAGATTCTAGAATAATTTTTTGTTGAAGTGCAGAATGTGAATGTGTTATTCTCAGCAAAATTACATTGTTACTCCTTGGGCGGAACCTTGCTATGAATATTTTTTTACTGATGTAAGTATGAATGCTATACGTGATAATATGTTAAATGTAAACTGGGCTTCTGTTCTCTCGCATCCTAGTTCCTTCATACCATTCGTCATATTGTTGCTTATAATGCTTCCAGAAAAGTGCAGTGTGCAGTGGTATACGAAGGGTCTTGTGAGATGTAAGAATCTAAGTAACAAGTTTTTTAAAGACCGTGATCCTGGCCCCGTATTGACTGAGCGATTTATGTGCACCATAGTCGTGAGTTTGCTTTTTTAAACAAATTTTTATATACCTAATCATTAAATTGTCGACGTTGAAAGGGCACTTAAAATCAATCCCAGGTCGTTCTAGCATTTCAGAAATTCAAAAAGGTTGACGAGCGCTTTTACTTCAGCTATGAATCTTGATAACGTGAACTCAAATACTGATTGTGGCAAAGCAAACATGTTTGCTTCTTTTTATACCGAGTAGTTGAAGAGTATAGAGTTATATTAGATTTGTGGTGATAGTGGATGTGTGTAACACCTAGAAGGAAGCGTTTCCAGATCCATAAAGTAAATATTCATGCTCAGCATCAATAGACGAGTCAATATCGCCATGACTATCTGTCCGTCTTTATAAGCGCCTAGATCTCAGGGACTATAAAAGCTAAAACAACCAAAATTTGTATCCAGCCTCCTGTGATTTGGTTGATAAACTGTTACAAGTGTACTTAAAAAAATCGCCCCACCCCCTTCCGCCCATACAAAGGACGAAAATATATGCCATGCACAAACCCAATTGAACCGAATTGACTGTCCCGAACAATTTCGTTTTTAATCTTTGAGCAGCCGTTTGACTAAACCTTGTGCATTTTGCCGTTACATTCCGTACGGTACCTTCCTAAATATCCTTTTACTGTTACAAATTCATTTTTTTGTATTTTTGTAAGAAAAAAGTTGAAAGAAAATTTCAAATATCCAAGAACAAAAATAAAGTCAAAGAAAACATTTTTTTATGCCTTTTCCTGAGTTTTTAAAATCAAAATTTCCGGATAATTTGAATTTGAAAGCCTAATATCTTCCAGACGGTAAGCTGAAGTAACAAAGTGTTTGGATCCGATTTATAGCTGCATTTATCATCTTTTTAGAAATGCAAAATTTAATAAAATCAGACGCCTGAACAAAATGTTAAAATAAAAATCAGATTTTAAAAATTAAAAAAAATAACTAAACCTTAAAAAAACAATAGTTCCTTCAACGTTTTGAAAGCCCCAAATCTGTCAGAAAAAGTCGGTTTGGTTCACAGCAGAGAAAAAGAAAAGTTCAATTGTGTTGCCTAGTGTTATCGATGGTGGTTTGGTGTTACCATCCCAATAAACCGCACAGACGGTGAAACTTCAATTCACACTGGCTCCATCTACCGTCTATAAGATGATGAGAATAACATAAACTGAGTATTTATTGGATAATAAAAGCTTAGCGATTGTATAACTGTGGTTAAACAGCAATAAATTTTCATGCAGAAACTATTCACGTTGTTGGATGGTGACATTTATTTATTTATTTCCATCTTTTAAAAAACTCGTAAGGTCGCTGTGGAATTTTTTTTTGCTTTTTATTAACTCCTGGATCCTTTTCCCGCTTTTCAACTCTCTCATCCTGCTTCCTATGGTTCTACTTCTGCTTTTCTAGACGTTCATTTGATATGCATGAATGCATCCATAAATGGTCAATATTCATGGAACACGCATTTTTGTACACTCAGTCCGAACAACAACATTTATAATGATGATAAGGCTCATAGCGCTATACAAATATATATTGTATACAATCTAGATTACAGCTGTACAGGTGTGTTCAATATAATAGCAGTGCAGCAAAACACCACCCGCAAAAGCCTAAAAAGATTGGAATGTAAGGATTAAAGTCCTAAAGAAATTCCGTAACTGTTGCATTCCATCGTTTGTTTTTATTACTTTGGACAATTACCCATGAAAACTTTTATGGAAATATCAAAAAACGCAAAAAAACGAAATTCAATTTAAAAGATAAGTTATCTAAATTCTACACATTTTTTTGTTTTAATATTTAGTTCATAATCAATTCTGTTACGACCTGTTACCCAGTTTGGGTATTGATCCATTAAAGTCCTGCCAAAGTTTCAATAGCATTTGACCCGAAACTTCGAATACCACTAGCCAAAAATGAGTTCTGGTTGACGGATTTTCAGTTGCTACAATGCCTTTAACAATTCAACAAGTTTGAGATTTTATGAAATTTTTCGGATGCAGCGCAATTCTTAGCGAGCTTTCGGAAAAGTTTCGAATAATTCCCCTTTGAAAAATTATTCTTAGCAGCAGTGGAATATAAATGTAATGTTTTCTCATGTAGCACTGACATTTACATTTTTGTCAAATACGCCAAAACTCGAGATTGAGATATTATATTCGGTTCCTACAGACGACCATCCACCATCCATTTCAGGGATGGTCCGTAAGGTTTTGCCATTCCGAAATTTCCCAGTTAGTTCCACCATCAATTTTCAGTTAAAGTTGCTATAATTCCTTTGCGAGAAGAATGCGAATAAAGAAAAAGAATCAAATGTAGTTTGAAACATATTTTATTAGTATTTGTTTAAGCAATTTTTTGCAATGTCAGATCTTAATATACATACATACGTGCAGATCAATGCAGATTGCGCTGTTCAGGTTGCTCACTTGAATTAAGCAGCAGAAGCCAATTCTCATTAATGGAGTTGTTGTGTTTTTCCTCCAATATGGCCGACACTTCATTCTGTTGTGCAAGGCTCTAGTTTTGATATATTGTCAAATCACTGCCGTTTTCTGGAAAGTCGATGTTTTAAATTAAAAAAAATTATTGATTCCCGCACTGCTATTTTACTGAACAGTCGATTTCATGGGTAATTGTCCAAAGTAACAATCTATGGAATGCAAATGTTTTGGCATTCCTTCAGACATTAATGCTTACATTCCAGGCTTTTTTAAATTTGTTTAATTTTGAAGACCAGAAATATATCAAAAACGGTTTTGAGGTGCGATTATATTGAACACAGATAGCTGTACATACATTTCAGAGAGCAACGAGTAATCCGTTTTTGGATACACCTGAACATTTACTGCGAGGTTTTATAAATCAAACAATTCTTTAGGCAACATGAAGTGATTGGTTTGCGGCGTTTAACTGGTAATGGATTAACATTTGACCCCTTTTTGCGAAATTATCGTAAACGACATTTTTTAAGATATACTATAAAAGTGAACATTGTTATAAAATCCTTAAGAGTTGTAAAAATTACGCTATAAATTCAGTGTCAAATTGATCGTATGTCAAAGTGAATTTTTCGTTAATTGCGTAATTATCCGATGTGCCCATACAAATGTTAATCTGGTTAATGTTAACAAAATTATGAGGCACAAAATAAAGTGAGAATAAAGGAATGACAAAAGATACACACATTTTTTTACGCATCCTTTGCACCTTCTTCTATACGCTTAAAGTATTACCTAAATTTTTTCTCCTAATAAGCAATGAAAACCCAGCTTTGACCAAGCTTCGGAGATTGCTTTTGGGAAATTGTCTTGTGAGTATAGCTGAACAACATCAAAACTCGGCGGTGATGGCAATTTTTTTTATATTTTTCAAACTTTTTGGGAAGAAACTAAAAATATCTTATTTACTTCCGGGCCATACTGTGATGCTAGTTGTCTGCGTGCATAGCTTTATAACTTCCATAACTGCTAATTAATTTTAAATTAAATTTTTATACCCGGTACTCGAAGAGTATAGGGGTATATTAGATTTGTGGGGATAACGGTTGTGTGTAACGCCCAGAAGGAAGCATTTCCGACCCCATAAAGTATATATATTCTTGATCAGCATCAATATCCGAGTCGATATAGCCATGTCTGTCTGTCCGTCCGTCTGTCCGTCCGTCCGTCTTCATTTGCGCCTATATCTCAGAGACCATTTAAGCTAGAGCAACCAAGTTTTGTATCCAGTCTCCTGTGTTATCACACTACTCCAAATGTAATTCAAAATTTCTCCCCGCCCCTTTCCGCCCCCACAAAGGACGAAAGTCTGTGGCACACACAATTTTGAAGATACAAGAAAACTAAATACGCAGAATCATAGAGAAAGACCATTTCTATCAGAGTGTTGAATCTGGATCAGATCGGATCATTATTATAGCTACAATGAAGAAAACCATTTCGAAAGTCATCATTCCCTCTCGCTCTCTCTCACACGCGACCCCATCCACTTTGCCCATTCGTATTTTGTGTCGCCTAGTTCTCAGAGACTATAAAAGCTAGAGCAACCAAACTTTCTATCCAAGCTCCTGTGATATCAAACCAGCACGAGTTTGTTTCAAAATTTTGCCACGCCTCCTTCCGCCCCCACAAAGGACGAAAATCTGTAGAATCCACAATTTTTAAGGTACGAGAAAACCAAAAACGCAGAATCATGGAAAATTACCATATCTACCAGATTGCCGAATATGGATCAGGTCGGATCAATACTATGGCCAGAAGAAACAAATTAAATTTCAGTGGCTACGCAAAGCCTGCCTAGCGCTGACTCATTCCCTCTCTCTCTGTCCTGAACACTTATACGTCTCAAATATGTAGTTATACATGTCATGTAGAAATTTAGAAGCAGATGTAAAAATCATATGCAAACAAAATCGGAAACATGTATAATATTGCAAAAATGTACTTCATTTTTTGAAATATTTTTTTTTGACCATTTTTTTTAAGAAATTGCATAAATCGCAAGCTCATATATGTATGTATGTACATATGTATATACTGACTGAGTACCGGGTATAAGGTAGAGCCGCGGTCTTTGCCGCGGCTCACAACGTTCCCCCTCGTTTCTAATAAATTCAATTTATAAATTGCGTACTGATTACATTCATTCATAGGCTTGAGAATTTTTACTAAATTAGTATTTCAAATGTTAAATACAAGGATTTAACAATCGTATTTAATAAAAACACCCCCACATATTATTTAGAATAAAGTAACTTTAAATTCTACTCGTAAGCTACGCTTTGGCTTAAACTGACGATAAGAACTAACATACGTTATCATTTACTTGTTTATTTTTGTTGCTTATTATAATCATAAATCTAATTATATTAATATTCATATTTGCCTTACAAAATAATACGAAAGACTCGTTTTGGTTAATCATTTCGGTTAACGCAACATACTTTCTACGTGAAGCGGCTTTTATGAATGATCGTGGGACACAATTTTTAGTATCCAAGCAGTTAAAGCTGTGCGTGGGAAATTATCATATAAAGCGTAAAAGTGAATTTTTTCCCAACAACAAAATAATACGACATTTCCACTGTGGCCCAAGTCGACTTTTTCTGATATTTTTGGGGATTTACCATTTTTTAAGATGTTATGGTTTTTTTCAAGGTTTAGTTTTTTTTAAGAATTTTCTGAAATCTTTTTATGTTTTTTTAGAGTTATTGTTTTTTCACATTACTTAAGTATTTTACATCTGTTTGTATTGAATTTTGCAACTATTAAAACCTGATAAATGCAGCTTTAAATTTGACCCAAGCAATTTGTAGTATCAGCTTCCCATCAGGAAATTATTAAGCTTTCAAATTCAAATTTGCTAATTTTCTGCTGTATATATTCCCGAAATTTTGCTGTATATATTCCCGAAATTTTGACTAATGGCCTTTTTACACTACCGCATCATTGTCGAAGGTGCGGAAAAATGATGGGAGGCGTTTACACTTAGGCCGCATAGTTTCCGCATCATTTTGTCAGCTATTGTTGGCTCCACCGAACAAAAATTACATACGTGTTGCTGACTTTAATTTTCAAGTGTCACTTTTAAAGTTGGAATCAGCGCGTCCCAAAAGACCTTGCAAGTCTTTGTGTTACCATTTTGTTGCTTGCAATCAACCTTATATTAATTGAAATTTTCAAGAATTGTTTGACCGCTCAACTTTAACAATTTTGTCGAATCCTATGGGAAATTTTTATGTATTAGATGTTATCTGTATCGATTTTTGTTTACATATGATTTTTACATCAGCATAAGTAGTTTGAATATGTTGGCGCCGTGGCGGCGAGTGCTAGAAATGTATGTGAGAATTGTATTGAGTTTGTGTTAGTGCGTATTTGGGTATTTCACCAGAATCGCAAGTACATTGCGATATTGCGTCAGCCTGTTTGTGTGTCTGTTTTGTTGTCTGTTTTACTATGTAGTTTAGGAAAGTCCCGTTTTGGCGGGCTACAGCGTTTGTAGCTGTCGCCGAGTGTGGTTCGGTAGAGAGGCACGAGAAAAAGGGAAGACACAAAGTTAGTTGTGTTTAGGATCCCGGTGCGACCGAAACTCGCTGCGCCTAAAACGATGGCAACTAATAAAGAAAATAATGACGCTTCAACATCAGAAGTGGGATCTGGCTCGCTACCTAATACGTCAATTGATCCATGGCGAGTGTTAATGGAAGCACAAAATAAAAATGTTATTGAACTTGTGAAAGCATTGAAATCAACGGCTTCCGAAACAACGAATAATAATGCAGTAGTTTTGCCGAAATTTAACGCGGATCTTGTAGGCGCCGACGCATCGGCGTGGTGCGCTACAGTAAATATAATTTTGGCAAAAAACAACATAAAAGGCAGTGCGTTGGTGATGGCTTTGAGTTCAGCTTTGCGAAATTGATGTGCCCAAAGGAGAGATGATTCACCATGGCGAGACTTTCACGACAACGTTTGACTCTGGAGCGGAATTTTCATTGGTTAAACAAAATATAAGTGCTAAGTTAGTTGGTAAAAGAATTAACAATACAGTAATGTTGAAAGGTATTGGAAATGACAGCATTTGTAGTACATTGCAAATACTTTGCAAGGTACAAATTAACAACCATTGTATTGAAATGTTATTCCATGTTTTGGGTGACGAATATTTGAAAAATGATATTATGATTGGTAGAGAAATACTGTCGCAAGGATTTTATGTCATTATGTCACCTGGAAAATTTGAAATTGTTAGATCAAAATCTGTTAACTTTTGTTCAAATGATGATATATTTTCTAAATTGAATACTGACCTTGTCGGTGAAGATAAAGATAAATTAAACAATTTATTGGAAAATTATTCAAAATCTTTTACAAAGGGAATTCCTTCATCTACAGTCAGTACAGGTGAAATGAAGATTAAATTAGTAGACAATAGAAAAATTGTTCAAAGAAGACTATACAGGCTTAGTCCAAATGAAAGAGAATTGGTACGCGACAAGATTAAAGAGCTTTTGGAATGCAATGTCATAAGGCCAAGCTGCTCTCCCTTTGCAAGCCCTGTGATGTTAGTAAACAAAAAAGACGGTTCTCATCGTTTGTGTGTTGATTACCGTGAATTTAATTCTAACACAGTTTCAGATAGATATCCTTTACCCCTTATAGCACATCAGATAGCCAGACTTCATGATGCTAAATATTTCACTTGTTTGGATATATCAAGCGGATATTACCAAATCCCATTGCATGAAGAATCAATAGAGTGTACGGCTTTTGTCACCCCAGATGGCCAGTACGAGTTTTTGTCAATGCCGTTTGGTCTGAAAAATGCACCTTCAGTTTTTCAGCGTACAGAGATGCATACACTTGGAGAACTGGCAAATACTTTTGTGGTTGTCTATATGGATGACGTGTTAGTGGTTGCTGCAACGAAAAGTGAGGCTTTGGAAAGACTACAGGTTACTCTTGATGTTCTCACGAAAGCTGGTTTTTTGTTCAATATTAAGAAGTGTTCGTTTCTGAAGTCAACTGTTCATTATTTGGGATATGAAGTCAGCGAAGGTCAAATTCGTCCAAATTCTAAAAAAATTTCTGCAATAACTGCCTTACCACCTCCTCAGTCGGTTTCTGCTTTAAGACAATTTATTGGACTTGCGTCTTACTTTCGGCAATTTATACAAGGATTTTCTTGTTTCTTGAAGCCTTTGTATTTGTTGACATCGGAAAAGAACGAGTTTATTTGGAAGCCAGAACATGAAGAAATAAGACAGAAAGTTATATCTGTTCTTACACAGAAGCCAGTTTTGGTTATTTTTGACCTGCAATATTAAATCGAGTTGCATACTGATGCAAGTGCCATCTTGTTGCATAGAATAGATAACAAGCCCCATGTCGTTGAGTTCTTCAGTAAGGCTGCCTCACCTGCTGAGTCAAGATACCATTCTTACGAATTGGAGACTCTCGCGGTTGTCATGGCCATTAAGCATTTTCGTCATTATTTGACTGGTAGAGATTTTGTTGTCTTTACCGATTGCAATTCGCTTAAAGCATCAAGAAATAAACGTGACCTATCGTCCAGAGCACAAAGACGGTGGGCTTATTTACAGTCGTTCTCATTTGAATTACAGTATAGAGAGGGTAAACGAATGGCTTTTCAAGAAATCTCCCATCTGCTGATGCAATTGATGCTCGTAAAGTTTCTGAAAAAAAGAATTAATCTGGCAGAGATATCTAGTGATTGGCTGATGGCTGAACAGCGCAAGGATTCCGATATAATTAATATTGTGAATAAACTAAAAGACAATTCTCTTGCCGAGGACATTGCAAAAACTTACGAACTAAGAGCAGGAATAATTTATCGGAAAATACAGAGAAATGGCAGAACTCGATCTTTGCCAGTTGTTCCAAGAGCATTTAGATGGTCCGTTATTAATCAAGTTCATGAGACAATAATGCATTTGGGTTGGGAAAAAAACATTGAACAAAGCCTACGATTTTTACTGGTTTGAAAATATGTCAGGAAATTTGTTGAAAACTGTATAATACCCTCTGCACACTGAGCCCGTTAAGGGGGAACGTTGGGATTTTTGACAGACGGTGAAACTCCGATTCACACTGGCACCGTCTACCGTCTAACAGCTGATGACATAAACAAAACTGAGTTTCTAAGCGGAAGAATTTTTATTTGTGTTAGAAAAAAAAATGGATTTAAACAAAAAAGTAGCAATTTTTGCAACTGTGGTTCAACAGCAAAATATTTTCTTGCAACAACTAATGATGTTGTTGAACGAAATGAATTTTGATAGCGATAACAGCGGTGAATTTGACGAGGAGGAGCTCCATCTTTGGGTAGCCGCTTTAGAAGAACAGAAGCCAGGAAGGTTGTGGTCGTTTGTGAGTACTTATACTAAATGCTACCAAAGTTTTAAGTACAAGGTCTTATGTTGTGTAGAAGCGCTTCGGGACATTTTGGGAGAAAGATGTGCCTGACAACAACAAGGCGTTTTTCAAGGAGAGCTTCAGAATGGAGAGGACCTGCTTCAACATTTTAGTAAATCGGCTGGAAGTGCTCCGGGAGAAGGATACAAACTGTAGAGCTGCCATTCCATTGCAGAAGCGAATTGCCATTGCCATGTACACCTTGGGCTAGTCCTCTGAGTATCGGACAGTTGGTAGGCTTTTCGGCGTGGCACCAAACACCGTGTGCAACATCCTGCACGAGTTTTGTAGAGCTGTCATCCACGAATTTTTGGATGAGTACATGTCGCCCAACTATCTCACTTCCGAAAAAATTGATGAGTGTGTGAAGGGATTTGAGGCAATTGGATTTCCTCAGTGCCTGGGTGCAATTGGTAAAAAATCAATAACATATGTATTAATATGTATGCATATAAATTGGTTTGAACACTTCCTTTTCAATTTAGATGGCTGCCACATCGAAATTAAACCACCCGAAGCTGAGGCAGTCGACCACCACAATTATAAAGGCTGGTATTCAACCGTATTGTTTGCCCTAGTTGATTATAGGTAGGATACTGCAAAGAAATTATGTTTTTTTTAAGAGGTATTCTTATTTTGTTTCACTTTTTTTACTTTAGGACTTTGATATGCAATGACTGCACCATCAAGTGGCCCAAGCGACACCAGCCGATGGCTGTTACGCGCGGATCCCAGGCAAGAACGCAGCCCACCTCCCGCCCAACCGACCGAGGGGCGCTGCCGCATGACGCGCGACTCGTAAACCGAACCGATCGCGGACATGCAGGAAAGATAGGTGTTAGACTAGTATTCGAGGAAAAGTAGAACTAATCTAACTAAAGAAGAAAAGTAATTACTAATTACGGGAAAGATGTAGGAGTATCAGTAATTTAAGACTAGGAAGGGAGTTAGTGGTAGATATAATATGATAGAGGGAATTATAATCCGAGCATAGGACCCTAAATGGTTCATGCAAGGAGTAATTCGATCTACAAAGCGGAAGAAACAACGGTGTATAGTTCCTAGTGCTTCTAATAGGAATCGTGAAGTTTATGCGGCTCAACAGGTCAGGGCTATCTACGTCACCCTTGATCAAGTTGTGCACAAAAATCACGCCAAGCATTTTCCTACGATTAGCTAAGGTTGGAAGGTTTATTAAGAGCAATCTATTAGAGTAAGACGGCAGTCTCACACTTGCATCCCAGCTGAGGCCGCGAAGAGCAAAAAGTAAAAAGTTTTTCTGAACTGATTCTATACGGTCTTGGTGTACGTTGTACTGAGGGCACCATACACAAGAGCCGTATTCTAAAATCGGACGAACCAGAGAGGTGTAGAGAGTCTTTGTTAAATAGGGGTCGTCAAATTCCTTTGACCACCTCTTTATAAACCCAAGCACGCCCATGGCCTTATTCACCATGGTGGAAATGTGTTCTGAAAACTTTAACTTGGGATCTAATAGAACACCAAGATCATCAACCCGGGTAATTCTCTCAAGAGAACCACCCCAAAGGGTGTAAGGAACCAGAAAGGCGCTGGAGCGATGAAAAGTCATTACTTTACATTTTGAAGCGTTAAGGTTTAATAAATTTGCACAACACCAAGACTGAAATCTATCGAGATAGGATTGCAACCTGGATTGGAAAGAAATGTCCTTATACTGGACACAGAGCTTAACATCATCCGCATACATAAGTACTCGAGAGTATGTTAATACAGAAGGTAGGTCATTTATAAAGAGAGTAAAGAGTAAGGGGCCTAGATGGCTGCCCTGAGGTACACCCGAAGTCACCATAACTGGAGAGGACAGGGAGTTTTTGAAAAGGACTCTTTGAGACCTAGAACACAGGTAGCTAGAGATCCATCTCAGGAGATTGGGCGGGAACCCTAGAAGGTCGAGCTTTTGTGCTAGGAGGGAATGGTTTACAGAATCGAACGCTTTACTAAAATCGGTGTAAACAACATCCGTCTGCAAATTACCTTGAAAGCCTTTTATTATAAAGGAGGTAAACTCCAATAAATTTGTAGTGGTTGATCTCCGCCTTATAAATCCATGTTGAGTTGGAGATATAAGTGATCTGCATAGGTGCTGCAGGTGCGGAGTTAAAATTTTCTCAAACACTTTAGGAATAGCGGATAACTTAGATATACCTCTATAGTTCATTGCGTCAGACTTGCTACCTTTCTTATGGAGAGGAATTATAAACGACTCCTTCCATATCGGGGGAAAGCATGAAGAAGTTATAGATAGGTTGAACAGTTTAAGCAACGGCCCACACAGAGACTCGGCACAATAGCCGGGAACTCCGTCCGGACCCGGTGAGAACACCGGCTTTACTGTTCGTAGATCATGAAGCAACGAGCTTTCATTTAGCAAAGGACAGAAAATGCCGTTCGACCGCGGTAAACTTTATGGATACGGCTGACCAGAGTAAACGTCCTGCGAATAGGTAGTTTGGAAAAAACGGGCAAAAAGATCGGCAATTGCCTGATCATTATCTGCCGACGTATTACGGAAAGATAGCGAGGATGGGTGTGCGGACGTTCTACGCTTACTGTTTACAAAGCTGTAGAACTGTTTGGGGTCCTCAGAAAAACTTATCCTGCATCGAGATAGGTAATTCTGATAGCATTGAGCGTTAAGAACTGAAAAGTTTGACCGAGCTATTACATAATGAGAGAGAGAAGAAGGAGAGCCAACTTCTTGAAATTTTTTATAAAGTCTTGATTTTAAGTTTTTTAGATGAGATAGCTCCTTGGTAAACCAAGGGGGTTTTCTTGATCTAATCGGACAGGAAAGTGGGACACAAGAGACAAAAAGTGAGTCCAGTGCATCATAGAAAATGTTTGTGCCTGTCGTAACATCACTGCACAAATATAAAGCGGACCAATCAAAATCCCTAATGAGGTTATTAAGCTTCGTAAACTCGGCTTTACGGAAGCAGCGGACACATTGGGGTAGTCTACCCGACCGATCCAGTACAGTTCGTCCTAGGTCGAGCGACACTTCGAAAGTAGGATGGTAGGCATCTTCAAGTTTAGTGAGTGGGGGTACTCGAGTTAACAACGCTAAGGTCGCATCCGTTACAAAGCACAGATCAAGAAATCGACCCAAGGAATTTTTAGCATTGTTAACTTGAGACAGAGACAGGTCAATCAAGCCGTCAACAAACTCATGTCGTGACATGGGTACCAGGCTCGTTTACCGAAGACCAAACAGTTCCTGGCAAGTTGAAGTCACCAAGAACTATCATATGATCTTTATCTGATAGCGAGGAAGAAATAGCGAAATAGGCGGACAAGTGCTGCTCGTAAATTGCGATATCCGAAGAAGGTGGAATATACGAGCAAGTTATGAAAACTGAGAAAGCGGGAAAAATCAGTTTTACACACAGGAATTCCTGTTCCTGCTGAATCTGGACTGTGAAAAGTTCCGACGTGAAGTTTGAGTCCACAGCAATCAGAACCACTCCTGCACGTCGAGACGAACGATCCTTTCTAAAAGTTGTGTACCGACCTGCCAAAACTTCGGAACTAAGAATGACCAGCTTTAACCAGGTCTCGGTAAACACAATAATGTGGGATTCGAATCCGACACTATCCTGGAAAAGAATGCTGAGCTTACTACGTAAGCCTCGAACATTCTGATAGGTCACTAAAAGAGAGTTTGTTAGTTTTTTGGACGGGTGGAGGTAGAGCGGGAAGATGACGAAGGAGCACTGGTCTGAATAGTTGGTAGAGTTATTGGGGGCCTAGTCTTCTTCTTTGCCTTAAACTCCGAACTCCGGCCGAACAGATGGTGTTAAAGTGAGTTTGGGAGACACTTATTTTGAATGAAGCTATCTCCCTGGCATAAGATAAGTTAAATTTCTCCACCTTTAAATCAACGGCTTTTATTTTGCTTTTAATATAAGCAGTCATATCCTTAGTTGTGGAATCAGGGGCTAGCCGTGAGACAAAAACTTGTCTCTTTGGTGGGATCCCCACCAATCTTGGCACCACAGGCCTATCACCTGTGATAGTAATACCCGGACAGCTAAGGAGTTTGCGGACATTACGACATTTGGCTGCATGCTCTCCGAGGCGATAAATTCGGCTACCGAATTTTCATCACCAGCAGCTCTTGCCTTTGGAGTAGCGGACGAAATCAACTGCTGCACTTTTGGAGTGGTGGGAGTCAGCTTATCAGCATCGGCTGGATGAGGGGCAGTTGGCACATGCAGCTCTCGCGGAGTGACCTTTTTGCGCCTGGGAGACTCAGTCAGTAGTTTTAAACCACTAAACTGAGACTCCATGGCTAGGAGCCGATCGTATTGCTCTTCGAAGCCCACGGTCAGCTCCCTAAAGCCCTTCCGGGTCTGCCTCATAAACGCTGCCATCTCCCTCTCAACCGGACGGCATGCCTCACAGCTATAATGCAGGCCATTCCGTTTTGAGATGGCATCACCCACGAGACCGGTGATCCCGGCGCATTTAGCGTGCACTACGCTATCACAAAGCCAGCAGGGGATACTCGGCTGGTCATGGGTGATCTGCTTCTTGCTGGTTTTTTTAGCACAGACCACAGAGAATTCCATTTTAAAATGTAAAAATTATTTTATTATTTTTTCTTTAAAAAAAAACTGATATCAGACCAGTGTGCCAGAATAAACGCCAAGAGAGGAATAAGTAAGAATGAGAGCGGTTACCGCAGCTACACTTGAGAGAGAGAGAGCGCTACTTCACAGAAAATATCGAGAGCGAGAGAGAAAGAACAGTTATTTAAGTGTGGGTGATAGGGAGAGAGTGATAAATCAGCAAAACTAATAGGTGAGAGCGGCTAAATATGATACTGCGTGTACTTACGAAAAGCACAAACAAAATCACGCTGTTAGGCGATGCAAAAATAATAATTTAAATTATGTTTTTCACAGCAAACAGGCATGCACTCGCGATCAAGAAATAGATGATATAGGAGGTTGTTAATTTATGAATTTTTTTAGGGGTTATTTTCATAAAACACCGGCTTTTTAAGCAAAATAGGAAGAGAGTAAGCGGAGCGCAAAACAAAAACACGTCTGACTACTACAAAGAGAATCGAACGGTGAACTTTAGATACAGATTTACATATGTAAACATTGGCTCTGCAGGAAGGTGCGATGACTCCATGATCTATCGGAAGTCAAGCCTTGGAAAAAGCATTGAAGCTTCAGAGATGCTTCAGGAAAAATCCAAGGAAATTGAAGGAGTGCAGTTGCCTGTAATGCTAATCGGGGACTCGGCGTTCCGATTTTCTAAAAGGCTGATGAAGCCATATCCATTTTCTACAGCCGCTTCTTTAGAACAGCGTACGTTCAATTACAACTTATCTAAAGCTAGGCGCGTTGTAGAAAATGCTTTTGGTCATTTGAAAGCTAGATTTAGGATAATCGGAAAAGGTCTCGACAGCCACCATAAAAACAATAGCGCAATAATTATGTGCTGTTGTATGCTCCACAATATTTTAAATATGCACAACAGCGCAATTAACGATAGTTGGGAGCTTTTACCAGCAGAGCAGAGAGAGCAGCCCGATACCAGCAACAGTTCTGCTGATTTTAACCAGGCAGCAGAACAGATACGATCTGCTATAGCAAAATATTGCGTAAATAACAATAATAACAAATAAAATACAATTTAGAAACTTATTTATTAATTGTTATTATTATTATTATTGTTATTATTGTTTTGTTTTAAGCAATCCAAAAGATCATTTTGAAATTTAGATTGATTGCTTACTAGTGCATCAATTCGTTTGCCCAGCAGCTCAGCCATTTCGATCTGTTTCTTGTGGAACTCTTTTTGTTCTTCTAATCTTGCTTTGGCTACATCAGAAAGCACCGACAAGCCATCAACCTTGGTGCGCTTCGGCGGGGGACCATTGCTGGCAGAGAATGCACTCGAGCTGCAGGAACCGTCCAGGTCGACCTCGATAAGGGCTCCCTCCGAAAAGAATTGATCTGCATCTGTTAATTAATGCCTATTATTAATATATGGTTAAGAAAATCTATTTTTTAACTTACTTTCGTTGTCCACCGTGTTCTGCTCCATATTGTTTACCCGGAAGGATCCCAAGAAGGAGTTCAACTTCTCATAATGCTTCCATCCAGATGGAGCACCTCCACTTGGCCCTACTTTCTCCTTCTCCATTCTACAAGGTATACAAATAAAGTTAATTTCAATTTCAAATTCAAGAATATTTACTTGTATTTTCTGGTCATGTTCTCCAATTTGCACCTAATGTCAACCCATCCAACATCGATCCCAGCCTCCTTCAATGAATCCGCCATCTCCATATAAACATGAGAGTTCTTGCGAACTCCCCGCAAATCGTCAATACTCTCTTGCCAAATATCTATCAGCATTATTTCCATTTCCGTGGTCCACTGCAGCCTGCCGCCGCCTGCTCTTTTCTTATTATCTGCATTGTTTTCAAATATTAACAAAAAATTATTAAATTCAAAATATATATATGTATAAACTTACCACCAGATGCTCCTTCCATTTTAAATTGTGATTTTTTTTGGGTATTTTTGGCTGTCATTGCGTACATATTCGCAGTGAATTCCATTTTTTCATTGTGAATGCCAATTTTCCAGAGTCGCATTCGATAACCATCGGCTAAATATCGCATAGAAACGTGTGGTTTAGGAACATTTAAAATAGAATGGAACAAACTGGGAAATTTTCGGAACGGCAAAACCTTACGCACCGTCTAGGAAATAGACGGTAAACGGTGCTCAGTGTGAATAGGCTATAACTTGCAAGATGTCAAAGTCGTCCTCAGGTAAAGTTCAGGCTAGACTTTTTCCAATACCAAAGGTCGACACACCTTGGCATACAATACACATAGACATAACAGGCAAGTTAAGTGGCAAGAGTGATCAGTATGTTATTGTTCAAGTGGACGCTTTTACTAAATTTGTTTACTTAACACACACACTCAAGATTGATGCTGACAATTGTATAGGTGCTGTGACATCGGCTGTATCCCTGTTTGGAGTACCAAACCGCATAATTGCAGATCAGGGTAGGTGTTTTGCCAGCTCTAAATTTGGTGAATTCTGTTCTAAACAAAATATAAGTTTGCACTTAATTGCGACAGGTGCAAGTAGAGCTAAGGGACAGGTAGAACGCATTATGAGCACTTTGAAAAACTTATTTACGGCAGTTGAAACTAGCAGCAGATCTTGGCAAGACGCATTGGGCGAGATACAGCTAGCCTTAAATTGTACTGTAAGTCGAGTGACAAAGGCAAGCCCTTTGGAATTGTTCATTGGCAAGGTTGCTCGTCCGTTGGGGTTGCTTCCACCATGTGACGTGGCACAAGAAGTTGATTTGGCAGAATCAAGAGCTCGAGCAGTGCAAAATATATCAGCGGCGGCAGGATATAGCAAAGGAAAATTTGATAAAACTAAGGCTAAGGTTGTTGGGTATGAAGTAGGAGACTTTATGTTGTTGAAGAATGAAGAAAGGCATCAAACAAAGTTAAGTCCAAAGTATAGGTGACCTTTGCAAATTGTTTAAGTACTAGACGGAGATAGATATATCCTCAAATCGTTGACAAATAATAGGAAGTTCAATTACGCTCATGAAGATATAAGGAAATTGCCAGAGGGATATGTTCCAGATGATTTAGAAAGTTGTGATGAGGATTTGAATGATATTGAAAAGGAAGCTGTTGCAAGAGACAGTAATGAAATGATAGAAAAAGAAACTGTTGAAAGAGACAGTAATGAAGTGATTGATAAGGAAGCTGTTGAAAGAGACAGTATTAGAATAATGGAAAGTCATACTGTTGAAAGAGACAGTAGCCTGAAAGGCTGATAATAAAACTTGAATAAATTTGTCATATCTGTAATGCAAGCACAGGTGCAAAACAAATGTTTTGATCATGGCGTGTGGTGCATAAAATAATTTAATGCGAAACCAAGTGGGTTTATGATAATGAAGAGAATTATTAAGAAGGTTTAATTAAGTAAAAGATGAATTTTATATTACTTTAAGAACTAAGAATGAATGTTTAAATTCTGCATGAAGCTATGAAGTTAAAAAAAAAAAAATAAATAAAATAAAATAAATAAGTTGTAATTGAGAAATTTATAAGAAAAAGAAAATGTTAATGTTAAATTTTATTTGATGATTTATAAATAAAATGATTTAGGAAGCTAAGCATTTTTTTAGAATTACACGAGGTCGTGTTATGGTCAGGTTGGCCGTGTGGAAGCATAAGTAGTTTGAATATGTTGGCGCCGTGGCGGCGTGTGCTAGAAATGTATGTGGGAATTGTATTGAGTTTGTGTTAGTGCGTATTTGGGTATTTCACCAGAATCGCAAGTACATTGCGATATTGCGTCAGCCTGTTTGTGTGTCTGTTTTGTTGTCTGTTTTACTATGTAGTTTAGGAAAGTCCCGTTTTGGCGGGCGACAGCGTTAGTAGCTGTCGCCGAGTGTGGTTCGGTAGAGAGGCACGAGAAAAAGGGAAGACCCAATGTTAGTTGTGTTTAGGATCCCTGTGCGACCGAAACTCGCTGCGCCTAAAACGATGGCAACTAATAAAGAAAATAATGACGCTTCAACATTTTCATGTATAACTACATACACGTGACGTGGAAATGTGAGCGATAGAGAGAGGGAATGAGTGAGCGCTTGGCAGGTTCCATCGGTTGCTTCACGCTATAATAAGGATCCGACCTGATCTAGATTCGGTAATCTGATTTTTCAAGATTCTGCGATTTTGGTTTTCTCGTATCTTAAAATTTATGGATTCCACAAATATTCGTTCTTTTTGGATACAAAATTTGGTTGCTGTAGTTTTTATAGTCTCTGAGATCTAGGCGCTAATGAAGACGGACAGACGCACAGACGGACGGACGGACAGACGAACAGACAGACGGACGGACAGATAGACATGGCTATATCGACTTGACTATTGATGCTGATCAAGAATATATATACTTTATGGGATCAGAACCGCTTTCTTCTGGTTGTTACACACATCCACTATCACAACAAATCTATACGCATCGAGTATAAAAATCATAATTCTAATACATTTTTAAATTCCCAAATCTATCAGAAAAAGTCATTTTGGACCCTTAAAGACTGCATCAGTGTTTTGTACACCTGCTCTGGTTTACCTACTGTAGTAAGCCAAAAGTACAATTAATGAATCGTAAAATTTGGGGCTGTCCGTACAGTCTAATCTCAGACTATCGGCATGCCTATCGGAAGGGAAAATCCACCAAAACGCCCTACACACAATCACATCGATCATCGAAACATCTCTTAATTGCTCCCTGGTAGCTATCCTAGACATAGAAATGGTGGTTGCCGCGTACGTGGATTATGTTACCTAGTGTTCTCCGGGAGATTTCCGCAGAGCCTGAGTGAGTGCATGAAAAGTACTATCAAGAATATATAGATATATATAGGGTATAGAGGATTTGATAGCCGAGTTCAACGCATGGCAGAGCTATGTATAACTGGCGGACTTCGAACTACCACCGTGCTGGACCGTGCTCATCCCGAAGATGTCATGGGTAAGAAGAGGGCAGCGCTCTCCGCTCTCAGAATGAGAGAAACCAGGCTGTGGAAAACATCCGCATTGAAATATACATGCTGTAAATGCACTCTTGTTAATAGAAACGTTCGATAAAAAATATTACGCGACAGTAGCGTATACGAGGCCCAAAACATCAAACGTGAAAATTTAAAAAATCACGACATCGAAAGTTTAATAAGTGAAGTGAAAGAAAGAAATAAATATGACATTTAAGAAATACATTTTAAAAAGTTGATTGTGGTTACGGCATCAGCATCTGCAACGGCAGCGGCGAACAGCAGCTTCGTCAACAACAGAAGCGGCTGCAGCATACACAGACAGCAACAAAAAGCAGCAAAATAACCTCAGCTAAATCAAAGAAAATAAAATATTATAAAGCTAACTTAAATAAGTAAAGATGTTGCCGGATGTATTCATTTAAAAAAAAAATACAAATTAATGTAAAAGGTAATGTGAACTATCCATATAAATAAAAAAATGTACTCTAAACTCGTAAAATTACCTGACGGGTTCAACATATTTGTCGAACACCTGAAGACCTATTTACAACAAACTCTGCAGAAGTTAGATCAGATGATAAAATGTAAACTTGAGTTCCTTAAGAAAAAAGTCAGCCAGAAAGTTGAGGAGCTTGAGAAAAATTATTAACTTTTATGAAGAGGCAGGGTTTAGGTTAAGTTAGGTTAACCCGGACGATCCTCCTGGGGTCTCCCATAGGCCAGTATGGCCCTTAGTTATCCGGTTGATTATGGACCTTTACGCGGGTGCTATTGGGGGTTTTATATCACCCAAGATTGAGGTGTTTTTGGCGAAGGCCAGCAGTTCCTTTGGCGACCTCTTGGAGGCATCTTCTTGCGATGTCAGCGTCGGTGCGCCCAGGTACCTTATCCTGGCCAGTGAGAGAGCCAGGCAGCTGCAGATTAGATGTTCTAGGGTTTCGATAGCCCCAGGGTCATCGCATTTCCTGCAGATGTTCCTGTCGGTGATGTTTAGTTTGGCTGCGTGTGATGCGGCCAAGCAGTGACCTGTTAGTATTCCCACCAGCAGTCTGCAATCTTTCCGTGGAAGGTGCAGCAGATAGTGGCTGAGTTTCTCGCTGCGTTCTTTGCACATGATTTTCGAGACTCTGCAGTTGGTCGTGCTCCTCCACCTGCTCTCGTTTTCTAGTCTAGCCAGCTTTTCTACATCGCTCTGTAGCGTTCTGAGTGAGACAGGCACGTTTTCTGCTCTTTCTCTCGCCAGCCCGACGTCTTCCTTAGCCAGAACGTCCGCCGCTTCATTTCCTTCAATGCCCTGATGGCTGGGAACCCATTAGATCCGCACTGACTTGGTCGTGCATAGTGAGTCCAATGCTTCCCTGCTCGCCAGGACACTTCTGGAACTGATCGTGGACGACTGCATGGATTTTATCGCCGCTCTGTCTACGAACAGATTGCCCACGTTATGTGATCGCCCTGTTTGTTGTGCAACCTCCGCTGCTTTCCTGATGGCAAAGACTTCCGCCTGGAATATGCTGCAGTGGTCTGGTAGCTTGTATGACAGCCCTATTTCGGGGTCTGTGCAGTGTATGCCAGCTCCTACTCCTCCTTCCATCTTGGAGCCGTCTGTATATATATTGAGATGTTGAATCTGGCCTTTTTTCCACTCTTCCGGGCCCAGAAATGCGATTGTATTGATGTCGAGGCACGTTTGAGGGGTCATGTAGTCAGTATTACTGATCATGTCCCTGCCGATTGAACTATGGCCGTATGCTTGTGGCTGCATGTTTCCCGACGCAATGAGGCGCTGAGCGGCTTTTCCAGCCGTCAGATGAGCGTGGATGTCCAAGTTGTCAATCCCAAGTATGGTTTCGAGTGCTTTTGTTGGGGTGGATCTCAGTGCCCCCGTGATGCAGAGCAGTGCCTGTCGCTGAGTCTTTTCCATAAGCTTGTGGTACGTCTTCTTCCTGGTAGCTTGCCACCAAAATAAGACTCCATACAGAGTTGGTCGCACCACCGATATGTAGATCACAGGCCCCATGTGCTGCTGAGCATCTTTTCTGATGCATATAGCGCAATGGTAGCCTTCTTCACCCTTTCCACTACATTGGGTCTCCATGCCAGCTTGCTGTCCAGTACCGTGCCATTAGACTTGTGTTTTTTGGGTCAGCCTTGTTTCATCGATTTTTGGGGGGATCCATGACGGCACCTTGTACCTCTTGGTGAAGAGGATGAGGTCCGTCTTGTCCGCGTTGATGCTGAGTCCTACTTCGTTCGCCCACTCGCATATCTCCCTGAGTGTGTTTTCCATTATGGAGCTGAGTGTCGATGGACATACACCCGTAATAAGTATGCTTATGTCATCTGCATAGGCTGTTATTTTTGGGGGTCTCCTTTCGAATCTCTTGATTAGGTCGTCGACCACCAGGTTCCACAGGAGGGGCGACAGTACTCCACCTTGTGGTGTGCCTCTGTGTGCCCCTTTGACTATGGAGGCGGTACCCCATTCCGATTGCATCCGTCTACAACTTAGGAGATTCTTTATCCAGTGGTTGATTGCCGGGTGTGCGTTGGTTGCTTCTAAGCGACCCACTATTGCGCTTGTGGCCAGGTTGTTGAATGCTCCGGATATATCGACAAATACTCCTAGTGCATATTTCTTGGTATTGAGGGCTTTCTCGACATTAGCTACTAGCGAGTGTAGTGCTGTTTCTACCGATTTTCCTTTCGTGTAGGCATGCTGGTTGCTTGACATCAGTCCCCCTACTTCCTTTCTGATGTGTAGCTCCAGCAGCTTTTCTTGCGTTTTTAGTAAAAAGAAGGTGAGGCTTATCGGTCTGTAATCCTTGGGACTAACATGGCTGCACTTTCCTGCCTTCGGCAGGAAGACAACTCTGGAAGTTCTCCAATGTATAGGTATATAGCCTGTCCTCAAGCATGCCGTGTATATAGCGAAAAGCCATGGGGTGATAACCTCTTTGGCCACCTGCAACATGGCTGGAAATATCCCATCCAGTCCAGGTGCTTTAATGCCTGTAAAGGAGTCTATGGCCCATTGGATTTTCTTGTGAGTTATAAGTCCTGCGGGGATGGTTTGTTCCTCTGTCGCTGGGTCATGTTGCGTTGTGGCATCAGTGACCTCGGTGCATCCTGGAAAGTGTGCCTCCATTAGTGCTGTCAGGGCTTCTTCGCTGCTCTCTGACCATTGTCCATTGTTGAGCTTGACCTGACTCTGTATGGTGGGCTGCTTGGAGAGCAGCTTCCTGAGTCTTGCCGTTTCGGGCACCTTCTCGATGTTGGAGCAGAAGTTCCTCCACGAGCTGCGTTGTGCCTTGCGTATCTCTTTCTTGTAGTTTCTGAGTAGGTTCCTGTATTCCTCGTTTATGAACTCCTCATTCGCTTGTTTGGCGAGCTTGAAGAATTCCCGGAGGTTGTTTCTTAGGAGGGAGAGCTCCCTGTTCCACCAGAGTGGCTTGTTCTTCTTTTTCGTACTTGAGGGTGGGCATGCTGCGCGGTAGCCATCCAGTAGCTCCCTGGATAGAGTCTCAAAAGACTTCTCTATGTCGTCCGCCGATTTTACCGACCCCGGATTCGCGAGCTTCGAGGTAACCGTCTTTCTGAACTTTTCCCAGTTTGTCTTCCGGGTGTTCCTATAGAGGTGTGTTTAAATTCGTATTTAAACTGGATATACCTGTGATCTGAGAAAGATGGTCTTTCGAGAACCCTCCACCCAGTCACCGCGGCACTCCTTCCCGTTACGAGAGTTAGATATAGCACGTTTGATGAGGTGGGACCCACGTAGGTGTAGTCCTCCCCACGTTTGCTACTTCTATGTTAGTGGAAAGTATAAATTCTAGAAGAGACTCACCTCGGTCATTGATATCGGCGCTTCCCCATACATTATGGTGGGCATTAGCGTCCGTACCAATGAGTAGTTGGTAGTCCTTGGAGCCGGGTTCCTCGACCAGACTCCTTAGCTCTTCGGGTGGTGCGGGCCTGTCGTGTGCCATATAACAGGAGGCTACCAAGAGGCGCTCCTCCTGGCTTTCTAGCATCACTACTGTTAGGTCGTCTGTACTGTAATTAGACATAAGGTGAGCGTGGATTCCCTTTCGTACAAGTACGATGGTTCTGTTCCTGCTTACCGGTGTTGTGTAGAATGAGTTGTAATTAGAGGACTTTAGTCCGGCCACAGAATTGCCTGATGCAATCCATGGCTCCTGGACTAAAGCTATGTCGACGGGCCCTTGCTCCATGGCTATGAGGAGCTCCGTCGACGCTACCTTGCTTTTATGCAAGTTGAGCTGCAGCACACTCAGTGGCATGGGTGGCTGGCTCAACTCCGCTCGACGGGTTGACTACTACCGTCACATCACCGTCCTCTTCCTCCTCCGACTCGTCCAGCGCAAGCCCCTGGGCGGCCTCCACGATAGTTTCAAGACCTAGGTCCTTTTCTACCTCGCCTGCCTGAAGGGTGTGCGCGTCCTTGTCCCCGGGGTGGCGCTTTTTTAGGCGCAGATAGACGCGCCCATGCCCCACGCCATCTTCCCAAGTCTGGGGTACAGGAGGTCCTCCGCCTCCTTGTTAATTTTTAGGATCGCACACTGGCCCCCCTCATTGGGTAGCGGACTCCCAGTGTACAACACCTTCCAATTCCCCGTCGGAATCTCGGGATTCTGTCTCTGTAGGAGCCTCAGCGCCCTGTCTCCTTGGATCGCGATGGGGAAGACTACCTTCGCCTTCGGTATAGACGGGATTAGCTCCCTCTCTACCACCTCCAGCTTGGCACCATCCCACATCGCGTCCAGTTGTACGACAGTTTGCGTTAGCCACCTACGCGTTGGGTCGTCATTGCACTTGAGGATCTTAACCCCATTCAGCCACCCAGCACCATCAAAGGTGGGCATGGGGGCTGCGGAATCCTCCTCCATCCGTGCAAGCAGTGAGTCAACGAGCCGCGCGTGCACCAACTTCCATTGCGCTGCCGTCATCTTCCCGTTCTCGTCGCTACGGTCTATTAGCGCCACGATCAAGTGTCGTTTGGCCGCATCACTCGCCGTTTTTGACTTCGGGTGTTGAGTCGGTGGGATCGCCACTTTCTGTGGGGGGGCTGCGCCCTTCGGCCCGCGTTGCCGCTTGCTCGCCGGAGTGTCCTTTCTGGCACTCTCAACGGAGCGTTGCCTCTTGCTGGCCAGCATCTCCTCCACCTTGTTGGCGTACTCCCCACGAGATGCCCGCATTTGGGGCATCTGCGAGAAGTGCCTTCTGCCCTCCTCCACCCGCTGCTCGGCCCAGGTCAGCCTGGCTTTCTCCTCCTGAGAGATGTCGGATTTACCCTGGAGCCGGCTCAGGATTTTTAGGGCCGCTTTATACTGCGAGAGAGCCTTCATCCCCTCCCTGTAGCGCTTTGGCCCTTCCCTACGCGGGGAGCTGGTGCCTGGTTCCGTTGAGCGGAGAAGGCTCTCTTCCTCCGTATTGCTGATCGAGATCACGCTCTCCAGATCCGTGTCTGCTTCGACAGCGGCATCCGAGCGGTTCAGCTTGGAGTGCGGGGGTTTTTTGGCAGTCGTTGTACAACTGACGTGGCCTGCTCCCGCCACGTCCGAGGTGTGACAGCTGGCGACACGCAGAGAGGATTTCTCCTCCCCGTGCCCGCCGGTGGTAGCAGTCACGCATTCCACCGACGTTTGGACTGACATCCCAGTCCTTGTTTGATCCTTCTCGACTTCCATGTCTGGCCCGTAGGTCCATAGTGGTTAATATTTTTCGGGGGGACCACCCCCTAGCGTTTTATGCCTGGCCGCCAGGCACCTCTAGCCATGGCCCTAACCCAGCTCTCCCGACTCGAGGTCGAGAAGACGCTAGGTCATTGCCTTAGCTAGACACTGCATTGCCCCGGACGGGGCAAGCGACAATGCATTACCCTCGTCCGGGATAATGCAGTGTCCATTGCCCAGCCGGCACCCTCGTGGAGGGTTCAGCTAGAGGATTTTTGCCAGCCAGAGGCAGGGTTTGGATGAAAGAAATTTTTTAAACGGGCTGTACCAAACGTACGAACTGCCATAAGGACTTTGTAATGGCATGACTGTTTCTATTGGAACGTTCAGGTTTCGATGAGTCCCCCACAGTGGATGCTTTAAGCTGGTTGGTGACATGTAGCGGCATTGGACGTGTTGTTCTATTTTTAAAGCCTCAAAACGATTCCATGAAGCCGTCTTTAAGCCGTTGCTTTGAAGATGGCGATCTGACATTCCCGTCGCAAACGTCGGTTTTCCAAACAAATATATTTAAATTTCCCAATTGGGTCGTGTTTTTATTTTTTTTTTGCAGTAACGAGTACAGATTTCAATGAATCAGCTGTCGATGTCTTCTGTAAAGTTTATCTGTGGTGTTCCATGAATTTGACAACTCATACATTTTGTTGTATTTAAGTCATTTGGTTTTGTGTGTTGTGCGCTCTACGAACACCGGGCATTGCTGAAGATATAGTAGAACAATAATTGGGACGGACGGACAGATAGGCATCGCTATAACGTCTAGGCTATTGAATTTATGGGATCGGAAATGCTTCCTTCTTACACACATCCAATTTCGCCACAACTTTAATATACCCCTATACATTTCGAGTATCGGGTATAAAAGGGGGTATAGGACACGTTATATTTGTAAATTTACTCTAAATAAATAAACAGCTATTACATTTGAACAATTCGCATTATTATATTGGATAAAAATAGGTGCCAAAAAAGCTTGGCATCTCAAACATTGGTGACCCCGACGTGACATTTGTGCAGCATATAAAACGGTTTATGTGCAAATTCAGTTGAGAGTGCGGTCGTCTGAGATTCCGTTAGTTTAATCGTCGAATCTCTCATTCTATGCTCAGCCGCAGACACGGTTCTTGACTTTTCGTGTCTCTTATTCTCGCTCCAGCTTCTGTGCACCGTCGCATAATCTTCAAGTCTCTCATTCTCTGCACAACTGCAGCCATGGTTTCGACTTTTCGTGTCTTCACTCTCTGTTTCTCGATTCTGTACGCCGTCGCTAAACGGTTATCTATTCTCCTTTGTTCCGTTGCATTTCGCACCGTTAAACATGGAAAGCGATCCAAACACAGGCGCGGGCGAAAATATTGTGACGGCTAATAACAGGCTGAGCCTTTATAAACGTAAAGTTCAGTCTTTGTACGATCGAATGAGCGGGCTCGGCGAATCATTCGCTGGCAATAAGATCGATAATTTGAACGCCACGGAACTCGACGTTCGTATCGACGTTCGTATGGCAGAAATTCGAGAGAAATAATAAGGCCCATAATGAACTGGAAGCGCTCAATCAAGACGAGATTGGGAGTGAGATGCGCAACAAATTTGATACGCTGTTCATATCGTTGAAGGCTGAGCTACTGGCTGCTCTCGAACTAGGCCACTCGCGCGCTGCTGCCAATTCGACTACCCTACCAAACCATTCTGGACACAGTACCATCATCATGGGCTCACAAGCAGCGACTTCCTGAGCTAAAAATACCCAAATTTTCCGGTGGATACGTCGAATATTCGGACTTTATGGCTATGTTCAATTCGATCATCGACGCGGATGCGGATCTCAGCGACATCGAGAAGTTCCAGCACCTTCGCTCTAGCTTCGCTGATGTGGCTTTGGATTCGGTTCTTTGGAACTCTCCCGTGCCAATTATCGTGTGGCGCTGGACATACTTAATAAACGTTTTAGTAACAAACGTCTTGTTTTTCAGGCACACATCAAGAAGATTCTTGGGCTCAAGAGAGTGGATTCGCCATCTCCCAAAAGGCTTCGGGAGTTTTCGGATGCAGTCAATTTGCATATGCGTGCTTTGCAAATATTAGGAACGGATTTGGAGATATCCCACTGCATGATAATTAACCTGCTGCTGCAGAAGTTGGACGCTAAGACGCAAATGAAATGGGAAGAACACCTGTCGTCGGATGCCATGCCAAAGGATTTTTATGAATACTTGGAGAAGCGGTGCCAGAAAATGGAGACCTTGGAATACGCTACAGCGGCACCCGCTAGTAGCGCTCAGGTGGGAAAAACCCATAATTCTCATTTTAAGAAAACTTGTGTTGCCTCCAATTCTTCCACCGACTCGTCTGGATGCAGTTTTTGCCATTCAGCGGGACATGGTATATATTCCTGCAAGATGTTAGGGAATTTGTCTCCGTTGCTGCGCCACAAAGAAGTGAAGAAGCTTTCCCTCTGTTTCAATTGCCTGAAATCGGGGCATCGGACTCGTGCATGCAACAGTGGAAAATGTCGAGCATGCGGTGGGAGGCATCATAGTTTGTTGCATTTCGAGAATCTGCAATCTACAACTCAAGGCTCCCCAGATCTTTCTCCTCCAGATCTAACGCTCCAACCAGACGCTATTTCTGCCACTCAGGATTCTGTTAGCAGTTCACTTTCCCCTGCCTCTACCTCTCTTGCTGCCCAAGGTCTTCAATCCGATGTTGTGCTTCTGGCTACCGCTGTTGTTCTCGTAAAGAATCAGTCTGGCGTTTTAGTTCCTTGTCGTGCCATACTAGATTCAGGATCTCAGCTTCATCTCATCACATCCAGGTTCGCCCATCAGCTTCAGCTTAGGAGAACTCAATCGTCTGCACTTGTCTCTGGGCTCGGCGATACCAGCGGGGCTACTGAGGGATCCACCGTGAACATTTGTATGCATTCTCGCACAGCTGACTATACAACTACGCTTACTGCTCTTATAGCTCCTACGATCACCGATTGTCAACCAAGTCTGGCAGTCAATGTAGCCGATTGGAATATTCCGTCAAATTCAGCTTGCTGATCCTGCATTTTTCAACCCTCAGCGAATCTTCTCATTGGTGCCAGCATTTTCTATGATCTCCTCTGCGTAGGGCAAATCAAACTCATCGATGGTCTGCCTCTTCTGCAGAAGACCCGGCTTGGGTGGATCGTATCCGGTGGTGGACAAAGGGTAGCACGCTCGGCGCTCTTGGCAACGCACAATTCTCCAGATTCGGAAGCTTGCATGGATGCAAGGTTGGACAAAACTCTTTGTATGTTTTGGGAGATCGAGACTTGTGCGGACGCCGTTTTGAATACGAAGGAAGAATTAGATTGTGAAGCGCATTTCGTAGACTACTTCTCACGTTTGCCATCAGGGGAGTATTTAGTTCGTCTCCCGTTAAAGGATAATGGCGATCGCTTAGGGGAATCTTACACTCAGGCGCATCGTCGATTCATCAATTTGGAGCGAAAGTTGGATCGTGATACTACACTCAAGGAGCGGTACTCTGCCTTTATGAGGGAGTATATTGAGTTGAAGCATATGTCCCCAGTCAACCCTGATTCTCGTAGTCTCTGCAGATATTTCTTGCCTCATCACTGTGTTTTAAAGGAGGATAGTACGACGACAAAGCTTCGTGTCGTTTTCGATGGTTCGGCAGCTACATCAACTGGATGTTCCCTAAATGATGCGATGATGGCAGGCCCTGTTATTCAGCCTGCATTGTTCAGCATACTAATTCGGTTTCGCACATATCCAGTCGCTCTCACTGGGGACATTTGTAAAATGTACCGCTGCGTACGAGTGTCTTCACCTGACAATTACTTTCAGTGCATTCTATGGCGAGATTCTGTCCAGTCCGAAGTTCAGGTCTACACATTAGACACCGTCACATATGGCACTAGAGCTGCATCGTTTTTAGCAGTTCGCAGCTGGCCATTGACGAGGGTGAGTCCTACCCTCTTGGCTCAGCTGCTCTGCAGCAGGATTTTTACGTGGATGATCTCATCTCGGGCGGCAGCTCTGTCGCTGAGGTCATGGAAAAGATGCATCAAACCTCCGCCATACTATCTTGCGGTAATTTTAAGCTTAGGAAATGGTGCTCTAGCCATCAGGAAGTACTTGATGGAACGCCTGAAGCGGACGGAGAGAAATACTTAAGGTTTCATGATGGAAGTGACATAACGAAAACTCTTGGCTTAGCATGGGACCCTGCATCAGATCAGCTGCTTTTTGCCTTGTCCGCGCTGGACACAAATTCGAAGCCCTCCAAGCGATCGGTTTTGTCTACGATTGCTCGTTTCTACGACCCTCTTGGATTGATAAATCCCGTTATTGTCAGGTGCAAAATCTTCCTTCAGCAGCTTTGGAGAGAAAATTTGGATTGGGATGAAAGCCTACCCTCAGCGTTGCATTCATCTTGGATGGACTTGAGAAACAGTTTGTCAACTATCCCGCGGATATCATTTCCTCGCGTTGTTCATTCTTCTGCTACCTTAATCGAACTTCACGCATTTTGTGACGCCAGCATAGAAGCGTATGGCGCTTGCATATATGTGGTGTCTAGGGAAGGACAGTTGTCGAGCAATATTTTGTGCTCAAAGTCTCGAGTGGCGCCACTAAAAACCTTATCGATTCCCAAGCTTGAATTAAGTGGAGCCCATTTGCTTGCGAAACTAGTGAATAATTTGAAGGATATTGGAAGTTTTACAGGTCGGTTTTATTGCTGGTCAGATTCATCGACAGCATTATCTTGGATACGGGATGAGCCAGCCAAATTTCTAGTCTTCGTGGCAAATCGGGTGGCAGCAATTCAGGAGTTGACGGCAGGCATGGAATGGCGCTATGTCCCCACATCATTAAATCCTGCTGACGTTCTCTCCAGAGGCTCGCTTCCCCACTAACTTATCCAGTAAGAGCTGTGGTTTCACGGTACATCGTTTTTGGCAGGCTCCAAGGAAGAGTGGCCTGTACCTCCTGTTCCTGAAGCAGCAACGGCAGAGCTTCGCTGGCGTGTATTGCTGATCGCGTCTCCACATGCCGATCTCACGTCAGAATGCAAATTTGCAAATTCATTCTTCGGCATGCAGCGCACATTCGCCTACATGCATAAATTTGTACATCGGCTTCGGCATTCTGGACTCACCGTTTCGGATATTCGGCAAGGAACGCATCTTCTGATCCGGCATATTCAACTGGCAGTTTTGTATATGGATATAAGAGAGATTCAACGCAATGGTCAAGTCAGGAAATCCAGTTCCATCAGCTCACTCTCTCCGTTCATCGATCGGTATGGATTACTAGGAGTTGGAGGTCGTCTTGGCAACTCATCTCTGGGATTTGACGCTCAGCACCCGCTTATTCTGCCAAAGGGGCATCCCATAACTTGTGCGCTGATAAGGTATTATTACGAAAGGAACTTTCATGCTGGACCTCGCGCACTACATGCCAAAATTCGACTGGAATATTGGCCCATTGGCGGAATTAAGGCAGTATCAAAGGTAGTCAGCAAGTGTGTGAGATGCTTCAGGACTAGGCCGCGCATGGTTCAGCACATTATGGGAGATCTGCCTAAGGAGCGTTTGGAGGGATCTCGACCCTTTGAAGTCACTGGAGTGGATTACTGCGGGCCCTTTTTCTACAGATCAGAAATCCGCACGAGGCCACCCATCAAGTGCTACATCAGTGTATTCATTTGCTTCACTTCTAAGGTTATGCACATGGAGCTCGTAAAGGACCTGACCACCGCTTCATTTCTAGGCGCCCTGAAGCGTCTCACTTCCACGCGAGGAAGGCCAAGTCAAATTTGGTCCGACAATGCGACAAACTTCGTTGGCGCCAAAAACGAGCTTTTGGAACTCAAGAAACTTGTTATGAGCGACTTGCATATGAAGGAGGTCCATGAATCCTGCTTGGTGGACTCGATCGACTGGCGCTTCATCCCACCACGCTCTCCGCACTTTGGCGGATTGTGGGAAGCGGCCGTGAAGACAGCAAAGCATCACCTGTACCGCTCAGTTGGGCCCTCTGTGCTTGACTTCGACGAGCTGCGCACTCTGATCTGCCAGATCACGGCAATTGTTAATTCTCGCCCTTTGCTCTCGCTTTCAGAAAATCCTGCTGACTTAGATGTCCTGACTCCTGCTCATCTGCTTTTAGGCGGTCCACATGAGGCAATCCTCGAGCCCGATCTGACGAAGCTAAACTACAATCGTCTGGATGGCTGGCAACGGGTCACTCAGCTGCAGCAGATCTTCTGGAGCCGCTGGCGCAAAGAGTATCTAACTCTTTTGCAAGATCGGTCGAAATGGCGGACTCCCACGCAAAATCTTTGCATAAACGATCTCGTTCTGATTAAGGACGAAAATCTTCCTCCAATGCGTTCGCCACTAGCTAGAGTGGTCGAGGTCGTCAAGGGCAAAGATGGGGTGTGCCGCGTAGCTGATTTGAAGACTTCCACTGGAACCATCAGAAGGGCCGTTACCCGGCTATGTGTACTGCCCCTCAAGGAGTCTGTTGAAAGACTAGCTTCCAACGGGGGGGGTATGTTCGGGCCAGCCGCTAAACAACAGGCCTAACTTAGAACTATACATATTAAGAATATTCAGGGCACTGTAAACGCCCACGTTCGGCAGCGCTGCTGCGCTCTCCCTCTGTAAAGGGCGCTCTGCAGCCACCGCCTCGGCTCTAGCTTTGATTAGCCGACGGTGCTAATTTCAGTAATCTGCTAACCTCTCAGCGCATTGGTTGCATTTGGATCTCGATTATATGTACATTTATCTGGTTGTGCTAAGAGCAAGCAATCGGTTTCCGCTAGCAGCCGCTGGTATAAATAAACAGCTATTACCTTTGAACAATTCATATTATTATTCTGGATAAAAATAGGTGCCAAAAAAGCTTGGCATCTCAAACAATTATTATTTGAAAAGCTGCAGGAAATGCGATGACCTTGGGGCAATCGAAACCCTGGAACATCTAATCTGCAGCTGCCCGGCTCTCTCACGGGCCAGGAGAGGGTACCTGGGCGCACCGACGCTGACATCGCTAGAAGATGCCTCCAAGAGGTCGCCAAAGGAACTGCTGGCCTTCGCCAAAAATACCTCAATCTTATGTGATATAAAAACCTCACTAGCACCCGCGTAAAGGTCCATAAACAACCGGATAACTAAGGGCCATACTGGCCTATGGGAGACCCCAGAAGGGTCGTCCGGGTTAACCTAGCCTAACCTTATTTGAAAAAAGTGGTCGGACTCGGTCCTCCAATTAACATAAACCAATCAAATATAACTTGATAAAATTTAACTTACATAGCCTTACATACATATGAATACACTGGCTGAGTATCGGAGTGGAAGCCGCGAATTTTTCGAGTGCCGAATCGCCACAAAGCTGCTCTGCAACTTCGGTTCCAAATTACGGAAAATATCCTCGGAAAACAACTCAAAGCGTATACAAACACTGCCAGCTCAGTCGAGAATGCAAAGTCACACATGGTAAACGGTTCCAGATCCGGACTGCGGACTGCTCCTTGGACACCCAAAGGGCAAGGGGAGGCAAGGAACAAACTTGAGTGCGCACCGACTTTTCCACTCAACGCCGAATGGCTCCCACCGTTTCTTCTTTTTATACTCGAAGGAATACTCGAGCCCAGAAGGAAGCAACCCCATAAAGTATATATATTCTTGATTAGCATCAATAGCCGAGTCGATATAGCCATGTCTGTCTGTCCGTCCGTCTGTCCGTCTGTTCGTCCGTCCGTCTGTCCGTCTTTTTTAGCACCTAGATCTCAGGGACTATAAAAACTAGAGTACTAGTACTATCACAGTACTACAAGTGTATTTCAAAATTTCGCTCCGCCCCCTTCCGCCCACATAAAGAACGAAAATCTGTGGCATACAGAATTTTGAAGATACGAGAAAACTGAAAACGCAGAATCATAGGAGATGACCATGTCTATCAGGGTGTTGAATCTGGATCAGATCGGATCATTAACATAGCCACAATGAAGAAAACCATTTCGAAAGGTATCGTTCCCTCTCGCTCTCTCTCACACGCGACCCTGTTTGCTTTGCCTGTTCCCCCAAATGAGTGCCTAGATCTTAGAGACTATAAGAGCTACCCCAACCAAACTTTCTACCCAAGCTCCTGAGAATCCACAATTTTTAAGATACCAGAAAACTAAAAACGCTGAATCATGGGAAATGACCGTATCTACCAGATTGCCGAATCTGGATCAGGTCGGATCAATATTATATATAACTGGAACCAATGAAATTGCAGTCGCCACGCAACGCCTATCAAGCGCTTACTCATCTTACTCTAACTCTCTCGCACACACTTCCACGTCTGGTATGTGGAGTTATACATGTACATATAGAAATGTAGAAGCTGATGTAAAAATTATATGTAAAAAAAAAAAGTATACAGATAACACTTAATATATAATAATCTTGCATAGAGTTCGACCTAATTTTTTTGAAATTTTCCAATTTGGCCAAAATTTAATTCGTACCTTTTGCGAACTTGTTATAAATTACATAAATCGTAAGCTCATATATACTGACTGAGTACCGGGTATAAAGTAGAGCCGTGGCCTTTGCCGCGGCTCCCAATGTTCCCCCTCGTTTCTAATTTTCTTCGGCAAGGCAGCAGGGCTGGACAGTGCATGCCACGAACTAGCAGATCGACCGAAGTGTTGCAATGAGTTTTCAGGTCCCAGAGCAGTAAGCTTCTGAAATCGATGAGATTCTGAGACCGATCGATCAGTAATTAATTTGAATTAATTCAAAATAAAATTACTTTCCGCAAGCACCTGAAAAGCAAAAGCACCGGCTATCTGGGAGGAAACGGCAATGGCCAAAGAACCGTCCGCCAGCAAACCCCACCGCACCCCGCAACCCCTCAGGTGGTGCTAACGAACGGGGCTCTGGCTACCGAACCGGCGATTGCCGCAGGGAAACCTCTGTCTGCCGAGAGATCCCAGAAGCCGCTGCTTACACTAGTCGACACGACTTTTCCGCTGTCGCCCAAAATGACTTTTTCTGATATATTTGGATGTTTAAAAATTTTTAAAGAATGTTTTTTTTTTCCACGTTTAGTTTTTTTTAAAGAGTTTTTAAAAAATTTGGTATTTTTTGTAATAGGTAGTGCTTCTATTTTTCACATAACTTAAGTTTCCTACATTTGGTTGTATTAAGCTTTGCAGTTTCAAAAAGCTGACAAATGCAACGAAAAATCCGACCCAGACACTTTGTAGCTGCAACTTAACGTCTGGAAGATATTAAGCTTTCAAATATTTTTTTTTTTATATATTTTTCGGTATTTTTTCCCGAAATTTTGACTTTAAAAACTCAGAAAAAGTAAAAAAAAAATATTTTATATCTAACATTTTTAGTTTTAGATAGACACATTAATTGGGGGTCGTTTAAGGTATCGTTTGTAAAAATCGATGAATAAACGGCTAAGTAATAACCATTTGACCAAACTTTCATATGCCAAATTTCGCCGATAAATTCCGTTAGCCGACGTATCTGTGTACCAAAATCTGTTTTTGTAACAGTTTTTAACGGTAAAATGGCATTTGGGATAGTCAAACGGCTGCAGCTTCGCCGAGGTCCCCCTCTGGAGTTGTACACAAAAATGGACGTTGATACGCCCAAAAGAGGCAGAGATCTCATCAGTCTTGCAAGCATAGAGAAAAAGACAAAAATGAAGAAGACGGTCACTAAAAGTCTCCAGGCGCTGGCGACCGAAATTGGCGAAATTGGCCTATATGGATTAGTTTCGGAGAAGTTCGAGAAGAGGCCGGTTACGCATTACGCTTACCAGACGATAAAGGACTCACTCACCAACCAGAAGGAGTTTCACTCGGATATCTACGTAAGGATCCAATAGGAGAAATTTGAAGCCGACAAACCGAAGACGATGGATCAGCAGACATCCTCTATCCCATGCTAGCTGACTTAGCCATCGTTACAAAGCTCAGATTCCCCGCAGGAAAGGGCACCGTTACCCGCAGGTCCAGACGACGACTATCCAATGCGCCTGAAGATCCAGAAAAGAGACCCATAGCGACAACGACCCACTCACCCAGGAGAAAAAGCCATGACGCAATAATAATTGCCACCAAAGGAAACCTCTCCTACTTCGACATCCTGAGAATGGTGATGAGCAGAGACAACGGGAAGCTGAAGGAGGTTGGAAAAAATGTGGACAGAGTCCGGCGTCCTTAAAAGAGGAGATAGGGCAGGTGTTTGGCACGCTCGCAGGGAGTCAGGGCTCTGGTAAGCGAAACCCTCATCGGGATTTGCGTCATCGACGACCTTGTCACAAAAAGGGAGATCACCGCGGCACTGTCTGCCCAGGTGAACCAACAAGTTTAAACAGGATGCATCAAGGCCCTGTGGCAGGGTTACGAAGGCTCCCAGGAGGCTGTTGTCGGACTCGCGGACTGTTTTGGAGTGTCGGACTGGCAAAGCAGCTCAAGAAGCGGGCAAGCTTAAGATAGGGTTGACAAGATGCAGGATCGTGGAGTGATCAAGACAAAGGCGCTGCTACAAATGCCTAGAGCTTTGGCACTGCGGCCCAGAACCTACTCTACCTGCTAGTCAGAGACGAAACAGTGGACATTGCACTCTTCAGTGAACCGTACCGCAGAATCAGCGACCACAGCAGCGATTTGGCCATGTGGACGGTCGAGCCATCAAACAGAGTCTGTACGCAATGAAAAGCACAAGATAGACAAGGAGCCACTCCATGGAGATCACCGATGCTTGCAGCAAATATATCCAAATATTGCTAGGAGGCGCCAAACACATGTGAAAAGAACCCCGATCTTCCATAAGGGTTCCAGGAGTCCCCAAAAACACCATCAGAGAAAGCAAGAGAAAGTGCTTCGTACAAGCCTTTCACTGCGGCTGATCCTGCCAGAATGAAAGCAATCGTCGAATGCCTCTTCCCGTATCGCTACACTGGATGGACCAACATAAAGACAAGAGAGATTCTAGACACGGCAGAAACCCCGAGCAGCAGGCTCCAGGCTCTGATGGAATTCCCATCGGCTTTTGCGGATTTTTTCAACATGTGCCTTCGCAAAGGAGTCTTCCCAGAGCCATAAGAAGCAAAACCCCACAAGCCTATCGAAAAAGCCTCATTTTATAGGCTTTATAGGCCTGATAGTCAACGTGGGCAAAGCACTGGAGCGATGCATTTGCAGGAAGCTTTAAAAAGGTGTCGTAGAGGCAGGCGACTTGTCTCCGATGCAGTTCGGCTTCAGGAAGACGAGATCGACGACGGACGCGATCCAAATAGTCAAGGACTTGGATTACGGAAGCAGTACTGTCTCGTGGTCACACTCGATGTAAAGAACGCCTTAAACTCGGCGAGGTGGGACGTCATCTTCAGGGCCTTAAAACAGTTAGGAATCCTGGATTATTTGGTAGCGAGGACTACTTCAGAGGCCGGATGCTGGTATATAACACCAGGAGCGGTACGGTGCAGTAGCCGGTAACATGCGGCGTTCCCCAATTCCTCTACGACTCTATTCAATTAAGAGACGCCCGTAAAGTAGGATTCGCAGACGACGCTGTGTTGGTGGTGGTAGTAAGGCATCACGGCGACGTGGAGCCCCACTGTAACAAGCGGTGGCCGCATTCCAAGAGGGATTGAACTTTGTGGGCCTTAATCTGGCTGAGCAAAAGAAGAAAGCGGTTCTCATATACAGCCGCAAAACAGCCGAGGTTCATGTTGGCTTAGTCGACACTCTGCTGGACACTCTCTTCTTATTCCTCGAGCCCCTCCAGGTATTCAGCAAAAAGGGATTAGACCTAGAAAGGCCACCCAAAAAAGGCCACAGACTTCTCTAGTCAGTCCATAAATCGGTCATGATGTATGCGCAGAGGCCCTGAGAATAATGTGCTACAGGCGAGGAAATCTTCTCAGAACTCGACACAGCACCCCATAATTGCTCGCCGGCAATAAGGAAACAAATTAAGACGGCAGCGAAGGAAAGTAGCTTTAATATATGGCAGGAAGGATGGTCGAACTCAGCGAATCGCAGATGTTCATCGGTACGTGAGTAAGCCGGAGGCATGGAGAAGTCAACATTTGGCTAAGCCAACTACGAAGTAGACACGGCTGGAGCTATCTCCATTGTTTTGAGCAAAGCAGCGACGCTAATTGCCTGCCGTGTGGCGTCAAAGAGACCGCAGAGCACATCATCTTCAACTGCTCAAGGTTTGCCGAACAGCGACGCAGTGACACGCTCAACGCCGATAACCTAATCAACAGGATGGTATCTGGTCAATGGTATGAGGATTTGAGTCAGAGGTAATCGGAAGTTGAGAGATCTGGAGCGGAGTCACAACTGCATAGAAGAAGGGATCTAAGGCTTATCCCTTCTATAAACACATTAAAGACAAAAATGACTGTGTATCGGTTTGTCTTTCTTTTTCTTTTATTTTACCGATGACGACAGTTTGGTCACAGCACTCTGGACCTAAAAGCCAATAACTCTGGTGTGCTAAAGCCTTCGACTTTGCATGAAAAAGCGAATAATGTTTCTTCTAGAAATATACATTATACCCTTCGCCAAAATTTAGTAATATCAATTTCATATTTCTTTTCATCGCCTATCCCCTTAGATCTAAACTTTTTAATACATTTTACATTTATAGTCATGGTATGATTACAAGCTGCGATGGGAGCCGAAAGAGTATGGAGGAGTGCATATGTTACATGTACCATCTGATCATATTTGGAGACCGGATATCGTTCTCTATAATAAGTAAGTAAATTACATTTATATAATACTTTTTACTTTAGTTTTATAAATTGGACAGTTATTTATACGTTTGTTGTACGTCATAGATTAAAAGTTCAATAAAAGATTACAATAATGTTGAATATAATGTAGTTCAACCGTCGTGAAGTTTGGGCTTTTAAAATGTAATTAAAAACAACAGTTTTTCGACTAGTTTTGATTATATTTAACACATATGAAAAAGTTGGGTGAAAAGTTCGTATTAGAAGCCATTATAGGGAATACAAAAATTATAACAAATATAGGTTCTTTAAAATTAGCTTAATTTAATGTTTAGATAAATCTTATTTAATGTAAGATTGGAAACAGTCTGCCAGCAGTCGTTCACTTTGTGAATGAAGTAAACCCCATTATCCTTTTATCTTTCATCCCATTGACTTCCAAATGGGGTTGAGCACTCCACATTAGAGAATAACTTTTCACCGATTTAAGAATTTTCAGTACCAGTTGCGTTGAAGTGGTGTATGAAAAACAAATATACATATGTACATATTTCCGTCGATTTTTCAAAATCGGAATGGGTAGAGCAACGGTAGCATACAACTCTAATTAAAAGCACATAAAAACTCCTAGATATACAAATTGAGATGCGCTTGAGCAATACACATATCAAAATACTGCTTTACTGCAAAGCGACTATGTAACCACTCAAAGAAATAAATTGTACCACAGCTCACGGTAAATTTGTATATAAATGACTGTTTCACAGAGGATATAATATAACCATATCAAATCAACAGGAATATATGCTATGTTATAATCAATTCATTGAATAATGGAGATAAATACGTTTAAAACTATTCGTAAATTGCGATAAGAAAATAAGTGATGGCTTGACATAAATTAAACAGTTAATAATATAAAAGAAATGGTCACTATTCATGGAACACACATTTTTGTACACTCAGTCCGAACTACAACATTTATAATGATGATAAGGCTCATAGCGCTATACAAATATATATTGTATACAATCTAGATTACAGCTGTACAGGTGTGTTGAATATAATAGCAGTCCAGCAAAACACCACCCGCAAAAGCCTAAAAAGATTGGAATGTAAGGATTAAAGTCCTAAAGAAATTCCGTAACTGTTGCATTCCATCGTTTGTTTTTATTACTTTGGACAATTACCCATGAAAACTTTTATGTAAATATCAAAAATTCTACACATTTTTTTGTTTTAATATTTAGTTCATAATCAATTCTGTTACGATCTGTTACCCAGTTTGGGTATTGATCCATTAAAGTCCTTCCAAAGTTTCAATAGCATTTGACATTAGCCAAAAATGAGTTCTGGTTGACGGATTTTCAGTTGCTACAATGCCTTTAACAATTCAACAAGTTTGAGATTTTATGAAATTTTTCGGATGCAGCGCAATTCTTAGCGAGCTTTCGGAAAAGTTTCGAATAATTCCCCTTTGAAAAATTATTCTTAGCAGCATTTTTCAAGTGGAATATAAATGTAATGTTTTCTCATGTAGCACTGACATTTACATTTTTGTCAAATACGCCAAAACTCGAGATTGAGATATTATATCCGGTTCCTACAGACGACCATCCACCATCCATTTCAGGGATGGTCCGTAAGGTTTTGCCATTCCGAAATTTCCCAGTTAGTTCCACCATCAATATTCAGTTAAAGTTGCTATAATTCCTTTGGGAGAAGAGTGCGAATAAAGAAAAAGAATCAAATGTAGTTTGAAACATATTTTATTAGTATTTGTTTAAGCAATTTTTTGCAATGTCAGATCTTAATATACATACATACGTGCAGATCAATGCAGATTGCGCTGTTCAGGTTGCTCACTTGAATTAAGCAGCAGAAGCCAATTCTCATTAATGGAGTTGTTGTGTTTTTCCTCCAATATGGCCGACACTTCTTTCTGTTGTGCAAGGCTCTAGTTTTGATATATTGTCAAATCACTGCCGTTTTCTGGAAAGTCGATGTTTTAAATTAAAAAAAATTATTGATTCCCGCACTGCTATTTTACTGAACAGTCGATTTCATGGGTAATTGTCCAAAGTAACAATCTATGGAATGCAAATGTTTTGGCATTCCTTCAGACATTAATGCTTACATTCCAGGCTTTTTTAAATTTGTTTAATTTTGAAGACCAGAAATATATCAAAAACGGTTTTGAGGTGCGATTATATTGAACACAGATAGCTGTACATACATTTCAGAGAGCAACGAGTAATCCGTTTTTGGATACACCTGAACATTTACTGCGAGGTTTTATAAATCAAACAATTCTTTAAGCAACATGAAGTGATTGGTTTGCGGCGTTTAACTGGTAATGGATTAACATTTGACCCCTTTTTGCGAAATTATCGTAAACGACATTTTTTAAGATATACTATAAAAGTGAACATTGTTATAAAATCCTTAAGAGTTGTAAAAATTACGCTATAAATTCAGTGTCAAATTGATCGTATGTCAAAGTGAATTTTTCGTTAATTGCGTAATTATCCGATGTGCCCATACAAATGTTAATCTGGTTAATGTTAACAAAATTATGAGGCACAAAATAAAGTGAGAATAAAGGAATGACAAAAGATACACACATTTTTTTACGCATCCTTTGCACCTTCTTCTATACGCTTAAAGTATTACCTAAATTTTTTCTCCTAATAAGCAATGAAAACCCAGCTTTGACCAAGCTTCGGAGATTGCTTTTGGGAAATTGTCTTGTGAGTATAGCTGAACAACATCAAAACTCGGCGGTGATGGCAATTTTTTTTATATTTTTCAAACTTTTTGGGAAGAAACTAAAAATATCTTATTTACTTCCGGGCCATACTGTGATGCTAGTTGTCTGCGTGCATAGCACTATAACTTCCATAACTGCTAATTAATTTTAAATTAAATTTTTTTTAATAAATTCAATTTATAAATTGCGTACTGATTACATTCATTCATAGGCTTGAGAATTTTTACTAAATTAGTATTTCAAATGTTAAATACAAGGATTTAACAATCGTATTTAATAAAAACACCCCCACATATTATTTAGAATAAAGTAACTTTAAATTCTACTCGTAAGCTACGCTTTGGCTTAAACTGACGATAAGAACTAACATACGTTATCATTTACTTGTTTATTTTTGTTGCTTATTATAATCATAAATCGAATTATATTAATATTCATATTTGCCTTACAAAATAATACGAAAGACTCGTTTCCGCATCATTTTGTCAGCTATTGTTGGCTCCACCGAACAAAAATTACGTGTTGCTGACTTTAATTTTCAAGTGTCACTTTTAAAGTTGGAATCAGCGCGTCCCAAAAGACCTTGCAAGTCTTTGTGTTACCATTTTGTTGCTTGCAATCAACCTTATATTAATTGAAATTTTCAAGAATTGCTTGACCGCTCAACTTTAAATTGAATTTATTGTTTAATTCGACAAAAATACCCCGATACCGCGGCAATACCCCGAATAATTTCAGTATTTTGTAAAAATACTTGACAGAATACGGTAACGCTTGAAAATGATGCGCCATGCGGTCGCATTATTGTCTTCTTCTATCCTTAGGGCTCTTATGGACATCATTGTCGCGTGTTCCACCACACAATCGTGTCGATAGCACAAGTATCGATAAGAATCTGTTGATTTCGTTTCTGGATGTGAAGTTTCATAGTAATTTTTAGTTTCCGAGGTGCTGGATACAGTCCTCATAGCCTGTTCCCACAGACGACCATCCATTTTGGGGATGGTCCGTAATAGCCTATTCACACTGAGCAGCGTTTACCGTTTACCGTCTATTTCCTAAACGGTGCATAAGGTTTTTTCCGTCCCGAAATTTCCCAGTTAGTTCCACCATCCATTTTGGATGTTCCTAAACCGCACGTTTCTTTGCGATACTCATCCGATGGTTTTCAAATACAACTCTGAAAATTTGTCATTTACAACGAAAAAATGGAATTCACCGCAAATATGAAAACAATGACTGACGAAAATAACTGATATTCTCTAGCAAATAGCTAGCAGCTAGGGATTATCTATAGCATATGCTCAATTTTTAGTTAGAGATGCTATAATTCCTTCGGCAGAAGAATGCGAATAAATAAAAATAATAAAATGCCATTTTAAGCATTTTTTATTTATTTTTGCTATTGCAGATCTGAATATACATATCTGCATATAAATACAGATCGCGCTGTTCCGGTTGCACACTTAAATTAAAGCAGAACCCAATTAATGGAGCTGTTCCGTTTTTTGCCGACGCTTCGATCTGTTGTGCTAGGTTCGAATTTTGATATATTCTCGGATAGCTGCATCTTCCTGGAGTGCTGATGTTTACATACGCAAATCTATATCTGAAGTAAATTGAAATGGAATAAATTTGGAAGCCTATGACGGAAACAAAAAGTTCCGTGCCGCTTCTAAAACAGATAACACACGGTCTTGTACATAACATTTTACTTTGATTGCGTTTTACTTACAACTATCCACACCCTTCTTGGCATACATTCATGAAAATAATATAGCATTGCAAAAAATTCTTCCTCATCGAATTCATTTTTTACATTTTCCATATTTGTTGTTAAATTTTGACAAAATTAGGAGCACAAATTTTTTGTTTGTTGTTGTCAAATGTGGATGGATGGTGGCCTGTGGGAATCAAGGTTTCCCATTTGTAAAAAAATCCCACCGTTCCCCGTAAATGTGCAGTGTGGGAAAAGGCTATGAAGCGCAAAATTTTGTTTATGTTATTACTGTATCACGCTCATAAAGTCCTTTGTTATGCGAAACAGAATGCATAAAATATAAACCGGGCGCGACAGCTGTTAGCACGAAAACGCAAAGTGTTATTGTCCTGGACAATTATTTTCAAGCAAAATTTAAGATTAGGTAATTTTAAGATTGTATTTATAAAAATGAAAAGCTAAGTAAGCTCAGATAATAGTGTTACATATCGCATCAATGAGTTATGTATTTTTTCTTTTGGAATAAAGACTCGTCTTGTTGTATAAAATGCCGTTTAATTTTCATTTCGGAAAGAAAAATGTTTCCGTTCTGAAAAAAATTTGCTTTTTGCGAACACGAAAGCACCATTTTTTGCGTTTATTTTAAATCATTCGTAAAGTTTTTACAAAGTTCACAACTGGAGCCTGCCTGATAACACTACACAACAAAATTCAAGTTTTTTTCCCGCTGTCGCCCAAAATAAGTTTTCCGATCGATTTTGAGATTTAATTTTTTAAAGGATTATTGTTGTTTTTCCTAGGTTTAGTTTTTTTTTAAAGAATTTTTAAAAATTGTTAATGTTTTTCCAGAAGTAGTGCTCCTAATTTTAAAATAACTTAAGTTTCTTATAACTGGCTGTTACACTTGGTTTTATAACTGTGCAGTTATATTCCGTTAACCGACATATAACCGTTTTTTTCTTACACAAAAATCTGTGTTTGTAACACTTGTTTTTTGTTAAAATAACATTTGGGATGATACTTTTCCTGAGTTTTCAAATTCGAAATTTCGGTGAAAAATACCGCAAAAAATTATGAAATTTGATTTTGAAAGCTTTTTATAATCTAGACGTTAAGCTACAAAGTGTCGAATTTATAGATGCATTTCTGAGCTTTTCAGCTTTACAACCAGTTATAGGAAACTTAAGTTATTTAAAAAAAAAGCACTACCTCTGGAAAAAAATTACAATCCTAAAACAATTCTTCCAAAAAAAACTAAATGTAGAAAAAAAAAAACAATAATTCTTTACAAAATTTAAATCTCTAAATCTATCGGAAAAAGTAATTTTGGGCCACAGCGGAAATGTCGTGTTGAGTAGTGTAATCTTTAAAACATGTACTTTAACCCCACCAAATTAGTAAATATGTAAGAGATTCTTTTCATGTTCATTAAAGGCCTGTATAAAGCACCGCGGAAACTAAAAATTACTGCCAACATTCATATAAAAAAAACTGGGCCAGGAATTTTTCTTTTGTATTTTCCTGGCCTCAGAGTCTAGCAAGCTAAACGAAATCCACAGATTCTTATCAATAGTTGTCCTATCAACACGATTGTGGATTGTGAGAACAGCTGACATTCAGGCCATGAATATGCGCCTATATTACTGAAGTAAAAGTGAAAGATGGAGTTTAAATGCAAATTTTTAACGAGAGGAGAAGATTGCTTTAATAAAAGCAGTTGAGGCAATGATTTTTTCAAAGAGTTTAGGAATGGCAGATAAATTGGAAATACAGCGGTAGTTAGAGACATCAGATTTAGATCGCTTCTTATGAAAGGGTACTATATAGGATTCTTTCCAGACGGTGGGAAAGTCACCAGTCTTGAGAGACAAGTTGAAAAGTTTTAGGAGAGGCACACAAAGAGATTCAGCACAAAGTTTTAGAACAGCACTCGGAACCGAGTCTGGCCCAGTGGAGAACGAAAACTTGCACGATTTTAAATTTGTTAGGAGACCATCATAGTCGATGAAGGGGGGAAAGATACAGTTAGAACTATTTATAGGGATAGGATAAGAGTAACTACTACTAAAGTCGTTCGATGAGGCTAGGATAGAGGGAAAGTTAATGGAAGGGACAGAGTAGCAACGTTGGAAGAAGGAAGCGAACAGATCAGCAATATCACAATCCTTATCAGCATAACTACCATTTACGTGTAGAGAAGAAGGAAATCGGGAAGATTTACGTTTAGAATTAACAAACCTGAAGAATTGTTTAGGGTCACGTTTAAAGTTAAGCTTGCTGTGGGTCAAGTATCTGTTGTAGCACAATGTATTAAATAAGGAAAATTTTGATTTTGCAATTGAGTACTTCGAAAAGTCTGATTGCAAACCGGATTTTTTAAACTTCTTGTACATACGGGATTTTAAATTCTTCAGATTTATTAATCTAGGGGTGAACCAGATAGGACCAGAAAGATTTCTGGAGGGGGTAACTAAAGGAACATGCATGGGAAAGATGGAAAAAATAGAGCTATAGAATGCATTCGTGGCAGACTCGATTTCCTGGAAATCGTCAAGGAATGACCAATCCATCTGAGATAGGGCAGTATTCAAGGAGAGGAAATCAGCCTTCTTCAAGCAATAAATATTTGAAGGCTTAATAAACGACTTTATAGGGCTTGAAGATGGTAACATGAAATCAATTGAAAGTGTGGGATGGTATGGATCTTCAGGGAATGATAGAGGTGATCCTCGACATACCAGAGTGCTCGAAGCATCGGTAGTGAAGACGAGATCAAGGGTCCTACTCATGCTATTGCGTATGCCATTTATCTGGCCTAACGATGTATCGGACAGAGAATCAACAAAGTCATGCTGTATAGATGGGAACATTAAGTTTGGGTCATTGGATGGGGACCAAGTGACATTAGGGAGATTAAAGTCACCGAGGACAATCAGACGATCAGAATCACCAAGCTGAGACAAAACGGACTGGAGCTGGGCAGCGTGAAGCATATAAGTTGTAAATTCAGAGGACGGTGGGATGTAAGAGCATGATATGAATAAATTAAAAGAACACAGACGAATTTTAACAACGATAATTTCAATGGTGTTGAGCTCATCGATGGAAAAGAGTTGGGAAGTTAAGTCGAAACGAACAGCAATTAGGACGCCGCCACCTCGAGATGGTCGATCAGATCTATATATGTTAAAGTTATCTACAAAAATCTCGGAATCCGAGATTGATGAATTGAGCCATGTTTCAGAGAAGGCGATAATGTCGAAATCAAAAGTTGCACTATCAGCATGTAATTTGGTGAGCTTACTGCACAGGCCACGTACATTCTGATAAGTGATCTTTAGAGGTGGGGAAGAATTCAGTTTTTTGAAGTGGATGGAAGATCAGTAGAAGGAGTTGGAAGGATTCCTACCCGAGGAGCGGGTTGCGAAGGCCGTGATCGACTATTGAAAATATGACAGATAGTGTGCTCTGGCCAGAAAGAGGGTTCAAGCACAGTCTTAACAAACTTCTCCGGAACAAGAATTTTAAATGAGGAAATACTACGTTTTTCTTTAAAAGAAAATTTAGTAACTACTATGTCAGAGGAGCTATTAATGTTTAATTTTGAGAAAATATACTCTCGAACCATAGCATCCGTAGCCGATTCCATAAGACGTGAGACGAAAATAGATTTTAGAGGAGCGACAGCGAAAAGAGTAGATCGGTCAAGAGGGGTCACATGGTTTAAGGGTGAGTCAGAGGCGGGAGCAGATGGGATAGCGCTGGCTGAGGAGCCAGTGCGAGCGGGTGAGGAAGGAACTACTTCGACTTCCATGCTGACAGCAGTGTCAACTTCCGTAGGGGGAACAGTGATGCAGACATCAGTATGATCATAACTGCCCGGTTGGACAGCCTGGGCAATCACAGGCACTGGATGAACAATACTATCCGGTTGGACATCCTTGGCAGACACAGGCACAGGTGAACAGCCAACATGTGAAGAGCCAGCCGTCTTTTTTGATGTAGTTGCGTGTACATCGATTACCTTGGCGCCAAAGTCGATCAAGGCTGGCGAACTGATTGGAGGAACGTCAGAGTCTTTAGTTGCAAGAGAATTAGAACTGTGAACGCTGGGCAAACTAGGTGTAACCTTTTTTCTCTTTGGAGACTCATTTAAAATTCTAAGATTTTTGAAATGAGCTTCCATTGAGGTAAACTTATCCTGCAATTTCCGGAATTCCGAGTGGACAGCAGCGAATTCGTTATGAGTCTGTCTCATAAAAGTTCGCATATCGGCTTCTACTGCCTTGCAATCCCAACAAGTCCAGTTGAGACCGCAGCGGGTCTTAATCAGATCAATGACGCGAGCGCCGATATGACCAAAACCCGCGCAGCTAGAGTGAGCCGTGTTGTCACACAACCAGCAGAAAATAAATGTTTGCCGTGTAGCTACCGAACGGTGAGCGTCACAGCGTTTAGCACAACAGGTGGTCATTGTTTGATATTAGAAACAATAAATATGTAAAAAAGAAAAGAAAAAAGATAGGTAAAATATAAGTCGGTGTGGGGCAGAGATAGTGACTTTAGCTTGTGTTACACAATTGCGCGCGCAAGAACGAACAAAACAAACACAATAACGGCAAGTAAGCGGAGAGACACAGAGAGACGATAGAAACACAGAGAGTCAAGCACAGAGCGGCGGCCAACGCAATGCGTGTGTGTTAGAATGAAAACAGATAAGCTGAGGGTAGATAAAACAGAGAGCGGTTCAAAGAGAGCAAGCGCACCGCACTAGAAAAAAGGCAACAACAAAACGGCTGCGATTAAGAAAGTGCAGAGAAGTTAAGAATGCACAATAGGAATTGAAAATTGAAAATAAATACACAGAAGTAAGATTAATGCGTATGCACTAAAAACGAACACGTTGCACGATCGGTTAGGAACACCAGAACAAGGTAAAAAACACAAATTACTTTCCTTTAAGAGAAGATTGGCAATTTTTAATAATTATTCAAGCACGAGCGAAATATAACACGCAACGATATATCGATATCGATCATACAAATTCTCATGTAGCATTTAATTGGGGGCCGATTTCAAACTTCTAATTTATACAGGAACGGGCTGAAGTAGTCCTCGCCAGTAACTAAAAATGCACGAGATTCGGTATCTCTGTCCACTGGAAGATCTACCATTATTTGGTCTAGAGTTCGAGGCTTCCTTTGAAAGCATCTGACGTGGGCTATGGTCTTTCGACCACCGATTGGTGCTTTTCGTGTAGGTACTGTATCAGAGCAGAAATGATCGAATGATTCCTGTGAAGTATTATGGGATTCAAAAGTATTATGGGGCTTCAAAATCCAACGTGGAGTTTTTAAGGCGTCCTCCAAATCGAAGCAAACCGCAATCATCTAAAAATAACAAAAGCAAGGCGATTGGGCTTGAAGCCTTGATTTCCTTTCGGGATTCCAGGGCTCGTATTTCATTAAATAGACAAGATTGCTGGGTAAGGAGTTCGGTTCCAAAGCAAAAATCCTCCACAGTTATTTTAAACCTTCGTCTATGAAAAAAATTGCATACATAAGCAAAAATTCGCTGCATTTTGGCGAAAGAATTCACAAACTTTGATTCTCTCACCAAATATCTTAAAGCGCACTTTTAAATTAGTGTTGTTTTCCGTGCCTTCAAAACCGGCTTCCGAAGATGAGAATTTATGAGCTAAGCGGGGAGTGATCCTCGAGAAAGCATATCGGCAGGGTTGAGATCAGTTGGCACGTGCAGCCAAGACATTTTAGATGTCAGTTCTTGAATAACAGAAAGTTTTAGCAACAAATACATTGAAGTTAGATATCTAATTTTTGATCCAAGCTAATACGACTGTAGGGTCACGCAAACAATAATAAGAGTAATTTAAGTTCATTAAAGAGACTTCATGCATAAGCTGAGCGAGTAGCGCCACACCACATAATTCCAACTTTGGTTTATTGTTTATTGTTGCTTAAAGTTTAATAATGTACAGTTAAACTGTAAGGGGAAAATTACATGTCATCTAATTAATCGAAGGGACCCGGTGGGGCCGATATGGTCCCACCAACAGCCAAATTTAGGTTAGACAAAAGCCGGTAGCCGAACAGTACCCAAATAAAGCTATTTAAATTAAGTAATTCATTAAGATAATTTTGACCTTATTAGAACTAGTATCAAAGAAAAACAAATGGAAAAATAGGTTATAGTTTCGGCAAAGGCTACGGAAATATTCATAATCAGAGTAGTTAGAATGACAGAGTTGGAGATGAAGAGGAAAGTAATGCCTAGTCGGGCGGGAAGAGACAATAAAAAGGCTGATGAGGGCAGTCGATTCGACCTCACCAGAGAGATGCATGTGGAGGAAGAGAACTCCATGGCAGATTCAACGATATTTGAGAGAGTGGAGGTTAATTAGACGCAACCTACTTTCATAAGAGGGGAGATGGATCGTAGCGTCTCAATTGATTTTCGTACTGATTTGAGCATATCTCACTCCTCCTACAGTGAGGAGCCCAGACACAAGAACCATATTCCAAGATATGCCGGACCAGAGAAAAGAGTTTCGTGGTATAAGGGTCAGAAAATTCCTTAGACCATCTTTTGTCAAATTCTAAGACTCCTTTGGCTTTGTTCGAGATAGTAGAAATATGGGAGTTAAAACATTAACATAAAAGTTAAGTCGTTAACTTTGAACAGGCGTTGTAAGATAATGTTTTTGATTGAATATGTTATGAAATGTTATGACATTGCGTTTTGAAATGTTAAGAGGAAGAAAATTAATTAAGCACCAACTGTGCGTCAAGATCCGATTGCAGAGATAGTGGGGACAAGGGGTCACTAGAGGAAAAACATAGCTTCACATCATCAGCATACATTAGGACACGGGAATGAGATAACAATTGGGGAAGATCGTTAATAAACAGGTCAAATATCAAGGGAACCAGATGGCTACCTTGAGGAACCCCCGATGGGACTATAACAGGTTTAGAGAGAGAGGAGTTAAAGCTGACACGCTGAAAACGATTACAAACGTAAGAATTAGTCTAGTAAAGAAGCTTTGTTGAAAACCTTAGGAGAGATAATTTATGGATAAGAAGATTGTGATTAACGAAGTCGAAGGCTTTACTAAAATCAGTATAAACTACATCAGTTTGACACTGTTTAGCAAATCCAGCAGTTAGAAATGTGGAAAATTCAAGAAGGTTGGTAGACACTGAGCGACGTTTAATGAATCCATGCTGGGATTCAGAGAATACGGAACTACAAAAATATTAGAGCTGAGAAGTAATATTTTTTTCAAAGAGTTTAGAAATGGCAGATAGATTAGAAATGCAGCAATAATTAGAGACATCAGATTTAGATCCCTTCTTATGAAAGGGAACTATATAGAACTCTTTCCAAACGGTGGGAAAATAGCCAGTCTCCTGAGACAAGTTGACAACTTTTAGGAGGGGCACACAAAGAGATTCTGCACAAAGCTTAAGAAAAGCACTCAGAACCGAGTCCGGCCCAGTGGAGAACGAAAACTTACACAATTTTAAATTGGTTAAGAGGCCATCATAATCGAGAAAGGGGGACACATGCAACTAGAACTTTTTAAAGGGATAGGATATTAGCTACCAAGGAGAAGCGACAGGAAGCGACAGGACAGCAATATCACAATCGTAATCAGCATAACTACCATTTACTTGGAGAGATGAAGGAAATTGAGAAGATTTACGATTAGAGTTAACAAAGCTGAAGAATTGTTTATACAGACGAATTTTAACTATAATTATTTCATCGATAGAAAAGAATTGGGAAGCTAAGTCGGAACGGAGAGCCGCCATTGTCTACAAAAATCTTGGAATCCGAAATTGAGGAATTGAGCCAGGTTTCAGAAAAGGCGATAATATCGGAATCAAAAGTAGCACTATCAGTATGTAATTTGGTGAGCTTACTGTACAGGCCACGTACATTCTAATAAGTGATCTTTAGAGGTAGACGAGAATTCAGTTTTTAGACATAGAAGGTAAATCGGTAGATGGTGTTGGAAGGATTCCTACACGAGGCGCGGATTGCAAAGATCGCGATTGGTATCGTAATAGATAGCTTCGCGAAACAGCATAGATAGCACAATTTCCTGATCTTGAAATTCCCTTTAGCTAAGAGTCCTGACACCTGGCATATTATTTCAAGAACTTGTCTCTCCCCGTTAGCAAAATATCCACGTACAAATTCTGCAATACAATTTTAGATCCAATTGGATATGCAGCACGCTCGTCGGCTGCTACTTGGTGCATGGAACGGATGGCTAGAAAGTATGCTGGTTTCGTTCCATAGGTGACGGTATCCAGTTTGACTCTATGGTTGATTCTATGGTGGGACCGTCTCAATGTTCCACTTCCCAGAACCTTTGCACTAGCTTATTCAGACCAATGGTATGAGTTTGATTCAATTCAGTCGGACTAGAGACAGCTAGGAGTTCAGATCCATGGGAATAATGACCTCCGAATGTGACAACCGAGGCGCGTTTTCTGTATTATAGAAAAGCCTTTCTGTTACTTGATCTGGCTTGATCTATCCAACGCATAAGATCTCATAAAACAAACTGGCTTCTATAGGCACATCGATGCGCTGAGATTTGTTGAAGTGTGAGACAGCAAGTCTGATAATGAATAGCATTTTCCATTTGGATATATCAAAGGAAGCAGCAGGCTGGTTTCCTGGGATGCGCTAAGCAACCAGAGCTATAAGACTCGTGCAGTAATTTGAAATCCTGGATCGAATGACCAAATTGACTGAAACTTCCGAATGAAATACGGATTTAGTACCAATAGCGGATACTGACACCGAACTTTTGGCTCGTTTCAGCTGAAGCATCTGAGCAAAACGAGAGGTTATTAAATTAACCTGCGAGCCGGAATACAGAAGAGCCTGGCATGGAAGAAAATCACAGAATTGCCTCTTAATCGTGATGACTGTCGTGGCTAGAAGCACTGTCTTGAACAAATAAAGAAATTTTCATAAAATAAACTGCATTTGAAATATAAATCTTTTAAAATGTAGTATGCACAATTACATGGTGCTTTAAAGTCTAAAAGCTTTACAGCACATTGTCAAAGTTAAACTTTGTTCCGATGAATATTTGCCTATAAAAACTAAATTTTAAAAAAATTTACAAAAACATTTTTTTATTTCACTGTCAATTTTTTTTTATAATTATGTAAATAAATATTAATTTCTAAAAAACTTAATTTTACTAAGGAACATTTATTTACGAATTTATTTTGGTATCTCCCACGTCTAATATATGAAATATATGGATGTAATGGTATATTGATGTAATTTTTGGGCTGTTTTTCAACGTTGACTTGACCTTTAAAAAAAAACTTCATCAAATTTTCCCGAGATTTTTTTTGTAAATGTTTATATTTATATTAATATTTCTTTACCTATGTTAAGAATCCCTACTCTCGAAAATAATACGTTTGGCTTATGGATCGATTTAACTGACGTTACCTCGCGCGAAATCTGAAAAACAGCCCGAAAATTATATGGTTTTGAACATGCTTTATAGCTGCCTATGCAACAGAACTGGTTTTTATTGAGTATTGATAACAATGAATAAACCTAAAAGGACATACTAAAAATAATTTCATCAGACGGTAACTTAGCTTACTTTTAATTCATTCTGACAGATGTGTAAGTGAAAAAAAGTTGAATACACGTTTTCACACTAAAATAATTTGCAACTTTGAATGCTCATATCTCTTAAATTAAAAGTCTCACTAGTCGAGACGACATTTCCGCTCTGCCTAAAATAACTTTTTCTAAAAGATTTGGAGATTTAAAAATGTTTAAAGAGTTATAGTTTTTTCTAGGTTAAGTTTTTCCAGAGGTAGTGCTTCTCAAACATTTTTTGGTTTCAGCTTACCGTATGGAAGACGGTATTCAAATTTCGTCATTATTTATTTGCGTTATTTTTCCCCGTAATTTTAACTGTAAAAACTCAGGAAAAGTATAAAAAAAAATTAAAATAGAAAAAAAAAAAAATAAAATAAATAAATTAAAAAATTAGAAAGAAAAAGTAATTTTGGGCCACAGCGGGAAAAAAGTTCAAGTTTGTCGAGTAGTGTTTTCTGAAAATGTTATTATTGAAAGCTTTTGGCTATTCTTTTCTAGATGAGTGTATTAATTTTATCCAAAACGCTTCGAAGGTTCCCTGGTAACTGAAGTCTGCTGAGGACTGTTAATATGCAATAGGGAATGAAGCTTTTCACCGCATGTGCGATTGGAACCTGAATTGCAGGAGGTGTTACGATGTCTTCAAGCAGTTAAAGCAAGCTTCCTTGCCTCTTTAAGGCGCAAAGAAGGCGAAAGGTTTCCAGACCGAGTGCAGCTGTAAATGTTGTTTCCTTTATTATTATACCCGGTGCACGAATAGTATATGTAGGGGTATATTAGATCTATGGTGATAACAAATTTGTGTAACGCCCAGATGGAAACATTTCCGACACCATAAAGTATATATATTCTTGATCAGCATCAATAGCCGAGTGGATATAGCCATGTCTCTATCCGTCCGTCCGTCTTCATTAGCGCCTATAACTCAGAGACTATTAAATCTAGAGCAACCAAATTTTGCATCCAGTCTCCTGTGTTATAACACTACTCCAAGTGTATTTAAAAAATTTCGCCCCACCCCCTTCCGACCCCACAAAGGACGAAAGTCTGTTGCACACATAATTTTGAAGATACGAGAATCATAGAGGATGACTATTTCTATCAGAGTGTTGAATCTGAATCAGATCGGATTATTAATAAAGCCACAATGAAGAAAACCATTTCGAAAGTCATCGTTCCCTCTCGCTCTATCGCACATGCGACCCTGTCTGGTTTGCCTATTCGTCCAAATGAGCGCCTAGATCTCAGAGACTATAAGAGCTAGAGCAACCAAACTTTCTGTGATATCACTTCAATACAAGTTTATTTCCAAATTTTGACACGCCCCCTTCCGCCCCCACAGAGGACGATAATATGTGAAATCCACAATTTTTAAGATAAGAAAAAATCAAGACGCATAATCATGGAAAATAGCCGTATCTACCAGATTGCCAAATCTGGATCAGGTCGAACTACTTTTATAGCCAGAAGGAACAAATTAAATTTCAGTCGCTACGCAACGCCTGCCAAGCGCTTCTCATTCCCTCTCTCTCTCTCGCACACACTTACACGTCTCGTCTAAGTAGTTTTACATATGTACATGTAGAAATGTAAAAGCTGATGTAAAAATTATATGTAAAAAAAAATGGAAACAGAAAACTTTTAATATATAAAAATCTAGAATAGGGTTCGACCTAATATTTTGAAATTCTCCATTTGGGCCAAAATTTAATTCGTCCCTTTTGCGAACATATAATAAATTACATAAATCATAAGATCACATATATTCTGACTGAGTACCGGGTATAGGGTAGAGCCGCGGCCTTTGCCGCGGCTCACAACGTTCCCTCTCGTTTTATGTGAGTTTATAATTCTTTTATGTTTTCAAAGCTCACTGCTATGGGGATCAATCAACATAGCTTGATCCTTGGTCTCCATGGCTCGACATCTCCCTTCCAAAAAAACCCCAAATATGGTCCTATATTGGTATAACATTGGGGGCACCAGTTCTTCCCATTAGTTCTTCCTTTCAGTGTCAAGATACTTGTACACGGCGTGAACGATGGTGGTCTCTGCTATTTCCTATATGCTACCTATCGACCTTAGCGCTCTAATGTGCGAATGCACCTTATCCGATAATGTAAGTAGCTTTCTAGTTGACCCATCTTCCATTTTCTCCTGCTTCAGCATCTCAGCAATGTGTGCCTAAAGATTAAACGTTTATTATTGAAACGATTGTTTAAAATGTCCAAAGCAATATTATAACTGCTCTTCGACACTTCCAAAGAGCGAACAGCTTCCAGGGCAGGTCCATGTAAACATGAGCGCAGGTATTTCCACTTCTCAATCTTTGGTAAAACAGCCTTCTGATCTATAACTGTAGTAAACACCGAAATCGAAGCCGTTAATGTACGTATGTATGTAGATATATTGGTTTTTCTGAGCAACCAAGCGCCGAGACGAAAGCTAAGTGCTTCGCGAAAGAAAGGTTACTTTTTGCTTGCACTTTTAAACAGATTTTAATTGTTTTTAGAAAAATTGTTAATAACTATCACGTCGGGGTCACCATATTTTGAGGCAACGAGCTTTTTCTTTGACTATAATAGTTTCAGAAGTTCACAAAAGATTGATTTGCAATACGTTATAAACTTTATTATATGTAATCTATATGTGGAGGGAGGGTGCCTAAAGATGTCAGAGTCTTTAATACTATTAGTTGAGCGAGTTATAAACTTCGTGGAGCATATCTCGAGCCAATGTAATAGTTTGGGGACAAAAAGGGTCTGTGCTCCAACTATATCAAGCGGTAGCTGATTTAGTAAACGCAGCTGCTGTCGGCTTAGCACCGCCGTCTTAAAGCATAAATAAGAAGTACAATTTTAGATAAATGAGAGATAACAAAAGAAAGCATGATTCTGAGAGAGAAAAATGGAAGATCAGTTTACATGTATACATACATGTTTAGAAGTGCAATGACCTAAATGGTGCAAAATGAATTAATATATATAATTAGAGAATTACACTAGAGCCTCGCCCGCACAAAGTGTACTTTTAATTTAAAATTTGTCAACTTTCTAGTGGTTGTCGTCTTAAAATTTTTTTTTAATTAAATATTTATAATTCGCGACTGCATCACTATAATAAAAGCCAAAAAGGAAAAATAGAAACTGCAAACTGATTTTTCAATATGAATGAGAATCTTGGAATAGTTATAAGTGTTAAATACTATAGACAGATTGATAACGGAAAGAATTTATAATAATGTTTTCTCTGTTTCCAGAGAAAAAAATCAAACACAAAAATAAACTTTACATACCAAAATCATAAAAACCTAATAATTCAAATTTCGATATATGTATATATATATGTGTGTACATAAATATACATAGTTCAATTTTATTCTAGACGTTTGGTGGTTTAATTATTTTCAGGAATAAATAATTAATTTTACCGTTGACTGGGTTTTTTATTTGCATAGAAGAATATAAACAGACAGTTTGACGAATTTCATCTCTTGTCGCTCTCAAGAATCTACATACTTTTCTTTCTTGCTCCCAACTGCTCCAATCGCTCCCACACAACGCGGCACATGGATGCTCGACTTCATAAGCACAAGCTAATGTTGCAAAAGAAAGTGCCCGAGAACACAAAAAGCGAACAAAAACAATACAATGGTACTCAGCTTAAGTTTCGCAGATATTGGTTTTTTTGGTGTTTACCTGATCCGAAATGTAAAATTCTAGCCACCATTGCTTTATGGCATCGAATACCCTTTCTGATCTGCAATTTAAACTAATTATCCTCTGCTAATGTTTAAAAATGGCCTAAGCATAGAAACAAATCTAGTTATTTGCGTTTTAATTGGCCCAGCCAGTTTGTAATAATATTTCAAAAGTACGGAAATCAATAATAAGGAAAAAACAAAACATTAAGAATATTAATAGAATTAGAAATAAAGTTTAAAATTAGTCACCGTTGCTTTATTGCATCTATTACCCTTTCTTCTTTGCAATTTAAACAAATGGTTAATATTATTTTATCCTCTGGTAATACTTAAAAATACACTAAGCCTGGTAACATATTTCGTTTTTTTTTGCTTTAATTGGCCGAGTCAGTTTGCAATAATATTTAAAAACTACGAAAAGCAATAATACGGAAAAATTAAAATATTAATGCAAAAATATAAATATTTACCCAAAATATATATATTTCGCAAAACAGCTCCGAATAGCTGGCTTTACCTAATTGTTTGTAAAATCAGTTCTTTTTAATTTGAAGAATTTTCAGGCATTTTAGAGTTTTTTATTCACTTAAGGTCAGCTCAGTTCTTCTTCAGGTCCGTAAAAAATATGTTTGATAATATTAATATAGTTTAATAATTATATATTCGCTGTCTAAAACTAACATTAAAAAATATATACACATATATGCATGGGTTTCAGACCTGTGCTGTCAAAATTTGATAGATATATTGATTAGAGCAATAAAACGTCTCTACCTAACAAGATTCTGACATAATAGTCAATTAATCTATCATACTGCATTATTATCATTATTTTTGTTTTTGTCATAAATTGCATTAGACACTATAATATGATCGCTCAAAATATACATTCATACATCTGTATGTATGTGTAAAATAAAGACGATGGAATATATTTTAATATAAACATTTACAGAAAGAATAATACCCTAATATCAAGAAATAGGTTAAATTAAATTCTAAATACACTCGATTAACCTAATATACCTTATAATTACATAATAAAAATAATCATAATTTATACGGATATCGAAAAAATATCATGTAGTGCTGATGGTAACTTCGAAGTGACTCTTGCAACAAAAGCCACAATTTACTCTGAAGGATTAGTCGAATGGAAGCCGCCAGCTATATACAAGTCATCCTGTGAGATAGATGTAGAATATTTCCCGTTTGATGAACAGACATGTGTTCTAAAGTTTGGCAGTTGGACTTATGACGGGTTTAAGGTAGGTCTGTCAAAATCTGCCTTTAATTTAATTATTATTAATATACAATTATATTGTTTTTATTTTTAATGTATGTGTATTTTTTTATTATTAAAAAATTGAATATTTAAAAGAAAGAAGAATTTGCCCTACTTTCCAAATACACAATATTCTGAAATTGCATTTACGTAAAATTTTAGTTTAAAGTTCAACGCATTTTAATATTTTTTATTTATTAAGTAATTAAAAATATTTAAGACGTACACAGGTTAACTTGCTGACCAATAAAATATTTAATGCACTAAAGACAGTTCGTGAAATCATTCACCTTCATTTAAGTTCCTAGTTACCATTTTTGTACTAATTTTTACAGATAATTCTTATTTTCCTATGGAAAATACATCATTTTGTACATAAAATAAATAACAATTTCTTACATTTGTATTATGATTCATGTTTTTAAAAATTATAATTATATAGAAAATATTTATATTTAATTTCATAAAGTAAATACCCATATATTATAACTTGATTTTTAATACATAAGCTACATATGTTTATTAATATATAATATATTAATGTTACATTAAGGCATTTTCTTCAGAATGATTTTTCACAAATTCAGGCAGGCTCCGGTCTTCACTTTTGCAAAAACTTTCCGATGTACTTCTATTAACTAAAAAATTGGTAAAATTGGCATAATTTTATAAAACAAAACTAATCTTAATTGCAAAAGAAAAAAAATAAATTTTTAATGTATTTAGCCTTGTACTCAGTTCCGAGCGTAGCGGAATCAAGGTTGATTTTCGTATTGGAGCTAAAAAGGCCGCCAGCAGTAGGGACGATGACATAATTAAATTAATGAAGACTGTAGATAGAATAGAATTGTTATGAAATTGAGGGGTTAAATAGGGAAGAAAAAATAGTTGCTTGCATTTCTGATCCGCAAAAACAGATTTTTCCAATATTACGATGGTTTATCCGTGTATTGTCATTGTCCAGCGCCACAGCGCACACAAACAGTATATTCCTGCTTGCTTTTATACAAAATACAAATTAGGGCCCGCACCACTGGTTACACTCGGCTGCTAGTATTATTATAGAGCACTTTCTGCTAGCGGAACTTTTAAAAAACTGACTACTAGGCTTTAATAACACTAGTCGACACGACTTTTCCGCTGTCGCCCAAAATGACTTTTTCTGATATATTTGGATGTTTAAAACTTTTTAAAGAATGTTTTTTTTCCAGGTTTAGTTTTTTTAAAGAATTTTTGAAAAATGTGGTTTTTTTTGCAGAGTTAGTGCTTCTATTTTTCACAAAACTTAAGTATCCTACAACTGGTTGTATTGGACTTTGCAGTTTTGAAAAGCTGACAAATGCAACTACAAATCCGACCCAGACACTTTGAAGCTGCAACTTAACGTCTGGAAGATATTAGCTTTCAAATTCAAATTTCATAATTTGTTTGGGTATTTTTTCCCGAAATTTTGACTTTAAAAACTCAGGAAAAGTCGAAAAAAAAAAATAATTTATTGCTAACATTTTATAGTTTTAGATAGACACATTAATTAGGCGTCGTTAAAGGTATCGCTTGATAAACGGCTAAGTTTGACCAAAACTTCATATGCCGTTTGGCACCATCCTAAATGCCATTTTACCGTTAAAAACTGTTACAAACACAGATTTTTGGTATTTTTGAAGTAAAAAAAAAAGTTTCATCCATCGATTTTTATAAGCGATACATAAACAACGCCTAATTAATGTGTCTATCTAAAACTAAAAATGTTTGCAATAAAATATTTTATTTTCGACTTTTTTCTGAGTTTTTAAAGTCAAAATTTCGGGAAAAAAAAACGAAACAAATTATGAAATTTGAATTTCAAAACTGCAAAGTTCAATACAAACAGTTGTAGGAAACTTAAGTTATGTGAAAAATAGAAGCACTACCTATGAAAAAAATACCAAATTTGTAAAAAATTCTTAAAAAAAAAAACTAAACCTGAAAAAAAATCATAATTCTTTAAAAAAATTAAAATCTTCAAATCTATCAGAAAAAGTCATTTTGGGCGACAGCGGAAAAAAAGTTGAATTTTGTCGAGTAGTGTAATTAATTGATTCCAACCAGGTCAAATTAGCTGGTGCCTTTTTTATATATATATTTTTGTACTTTCCGTTTTCGTTCTATCCGTTTTTCAACAGTGGTACATTGGGCCATTTCAGATTTCTAAATCATTCTCGGTTTTGTGTTATTTTTCAACTTTAACTTGAATTTAAAAGAATATAAATATGTATTCCTGAATATCCCTAAGATTTTTTTATACGTTGTTTGACTATATCTTTTACAAATGTTAAAAGAGCACTCTGCGGTATAAAGAGGTTTGGCTTCTAGAGCGATTTAAGTAGATCCACCTCGCCCAAAACGAACAAAGTACGCACTACCTAAGGGATTTTATTTCCGCGACAGCCCATTTTTTTACCGTTTTTTGTGCGAGGATGTGTCACTTAAATGTATTTGGAAGACAAGCTACGCGTAACAGCAGGATGAGTTTTGACTTTTACTACCTCTTTTTGGACTGATGTCCCACTGTGTGAGGCAGCCCGAAAATAGCACATATCAAGAAGATCTGATCAAAAACTTTAAAGTATCTGAAACCTGGAACCACTTTAATTCAAACAGTGATAGGAAACTAATAGTTATTAGGAAAGGTAACCACCGAAAAATATAAACAATGTCACCATGCCCAATTTCTTCAATGTATCAAAGGTCAACGTTAAGAATTACCAAGTATAATGTAATATTTACAATTAAGGATGTTTATTTGTTAAGTACAGTTTACATAAGAAATATGTACATATATACATATGTAATTAAATTTGTACTCGATTAGTAATTGCAAATGTACTTACCTGGATCTCAAGTATACTCTCTTAAAAATTATTAAACAAGAAAGAATTTATTTAATTTCAGGGTTCAGCCTATTAGCCGCTTAAAGTTATTATTATTATTAAAGTTATAATAGATTAGATTGTAAAAAATATTTCTAAAAATAAAATATTTTTTTTTTTAAATCAGTTCAGCTATTATAATACCAAGCTTTTATGTCAGAAAATATGAAAAATAACGGGACATACTACATGCATACTTGAAATAAGGTTAAAAGACTATATTTATTTTTTGTCAATACGAGTATATAAAAAATCAAGTCTGTAAGAAACCCGAGTGATGTTTGATCATTTAAATATATATATTTTTAAATTACGGTAATAAAAATGTTAATCACAAAATCATTCATTGCTTCAGTGATTTAATCTTTAAGCCGCTCAACTTCGCTATGAAAGTTTGTTCGAATTTTTCCGAACACAGCAAATGTTCTCATGGTCTTAAAATGCTAATTTTGGTATAATAAAATATTATTTATAGGCCGATATGAAAATGTACAGATGGGCAGACTTCAGCTCAAAGTTGAATATAAACTATAACTATTTGGCTATGACAGCTAAATTACGTACAATGTACATATTTTTTAAACATATGGGTGAAATTAAAAAAAAATTTAATTTTGTTTCAAAAAGTTATCGTTAAAAATGTATACAACTTTTTTGTATTTTTAATATTTTATACCTGGTACTAAGTCCGTATATTCCGATGTGAACTTATGATTTAAGTAATTTGTTGGCTGGTTTTAGCGCACATAATTGGAATTGTCTTATAATTATAAACGGAAGCATTTACGGATATTTTAATGCGAAAAAAAGCTTGAATCGAGCCATAATTTTTTGCATTGTGTTTGGGTTTCTCGGAAGCACCAGTAGGCGGTGTCAATTTTTGACACTTTTTAAATTGGAATACCAATTAAATTGTATGTATAAAGAAATAAAATCAACCAAAGTGAACAACCATTAACAATAAATAATAATTTATACGTGGAAGCTTAGTGGAATTAAAAAGAAGGGTACATACTTATTGCGGTTTCACTGTATCGCTAATCAAAAGCACCGGACATTGCCGCTGTTTGCAATTCTCTGTTGTGTTGTAATGCATAATTTGGCGGCGTTTGGTTGTGTTCATTGGCAGCATTTATTTGTCTTTGTTTCGTTGCATTTTTCGTTGCTGCCGTTGCATTAACACACTGAAGCCGATACAGAGTTTTTTTATTTTAATTCCGCTTTTGTTCGTTTTGAAAATCAAATGCGTTGATTACGCTTTATAGCAGCATACTTTATCTCGTATACCCTAGAGTATTTCGGTTAACCATTGTCTATAACCAGTGCGTTACTTTTTGTCAGAATGAGTGAATGAATGAGAAAAAGGGAAATCGCTACCAGGGAAGAAGGTTCGAAAAAAGACGGATGTTCAAAATTCATCTAAAAGCTATTGAGAGCAATGCAAAAATACGATAAGGTGATGGGAGAGAGGGATAGTGGTGACCAGCATCATTCATTACATTTGCAGAAATGAATCACCTACGTTTAGTGGAAAACATAAAGAATTTGAAAACTTTAGTTTTCTTTAGTTGTTTGACACTCCCATTGGTCTCTCGTTAGCCATCTGTTCTTCTCCGCAGTCGTTAGGAAGTGAGAAATATATTAATAGGTCTCGGCTCGAAAAGCAACTGGATTACGATAAATTACGGACCGTCTTGGTCCGAGTGCTCAGCCAAGTTGAATCGGAGCTATCAGCTTCTAGCTGCTGAAGAGTTAAGATGGAATAAGGGAAAAAATAAAGAAATAAACAAGAGAAAAGTAAAGGAAACATTAAATCTTCCTTTTCATGTGCAAAAAAAATCGGCGAGCTGATTCGAATTGTAGCTATTGTCAAGGGAAATCATATTACATCATATATATTTTCAATCTTTTAGTGCTTTTTCTGTTCATCGACGGTTGGATGTCAAAATTGTGCAATTCGCTTGTGTAAAAATTGTTTACACAATTGTTTACAGCAAAATGTCGAGTATTTTTTATACAAAAAATAAAAAAATCTGTGTTTGGAATGATAAAATGTCATTTGGATTAGAATTTTAATCGAGAAAATTCGGCAAATTCACTGGCCAGATTGGGAACGAGATCACTTGGAGATTCACTTTCCTCATGAGCCATGTATGACGCCATCAGTCTTAGATTTTTCCTCTGCATTTCTAGTCTTGCCTCCGTTTTGTCGCCGTTGCTGAAGTTATCGAGCAGAAAGGTGCTTTCTTGCAAGAATTCAAGCACGGATTTTACCTTTTCTTTGGGTTATAAAGAGCTTGTACTCATTCGTCGGCCGGCTCCAGCTCGTTGTCGGGTGCTTCGATCTCCGAGACAATATCCTGCTCGACAGGACGAGCCTAGGCCACTGTGTCCAACTTGTACATTTATATGGTGAACGAGCTGGAGCCGAAGCTTAACTCGTCTTTAGCTGCTTCTATCTGGGCCAGTGATTCTTTATTATGCATCGCCTCAACCTTCGTTACCTTCCAGTCTGTGGTCGGTAGACTTGGGTTGCACCTCTGCAACATTTTGAGGATGCGCTCAGGCTTCTTGAAGGTAGCTGGCACCCATATTCTTGCCCTCGGTCTGCTGGGCACCACTTCTACTGGCTTCTAGGTATTTTGCCTCTGCGCTGCCTTTTGTCGAGGACGCCAATTAGCGTCCTTTCCTCGGAAATCTGCGCGAAGGAAGAACTCGGGACCTCTTTGCAGCCGGCCCGAGTGTTTCCTGCGAGCGCTTTCTCTTTGTTTGGGAGGTCATTGTGAAGTTAGTGAGCACCACCGAAGTCCACTCCACCTTCTTCAGCCAATCGGCTGATGGGCTGGCTTCTGTGCAAGCATTCTGCCAACGGAGTATGTGCTCTGCTCTTCTCTTTTCAGCGTACGTAAATTTCTTGGCTTGGCCACTGGTCAATGGCAAATCATCCCCCTCCACTTTACTACAGCCGGGCAGCCGGAGTGTTGCTTAGCTTCCTCTCCAAGGTTTCAGTGTTGGGAGGTGCTTTGCCCCCCACCCCGGATTCAGGCGGGTTCAAACCAGCAAATTCCACCTAGCAGGTCTTTCCTGCTGTAGAGCCGGTTAAGCCAGGCTTTTGGGCCGCTTTCCTAGCTTGGGATTGCTCGCAGTTGTTGACCGGGCCCCCAGCCAGGCTGATTTTCAGCGCGGGTCGAATGACACCTTAGTCCGACCTTTTGTGAGGTGAGTGTGGGAGTTGGGATTTTGGTAGGTTATGTATAGGGGTGGAAGAGTGGAGCCACTTATATGAGGTGGCACCACCAGCACATCGTTAGTGTTGTTGCTTCGTGCACACCGGCTGGCTGTATTGCAACCCTCTTCCCGCCCAACCGAACGAAGGCCAGATGTTACATTTTCGAATTATAGTCCGAGCTTTAGACCCTAAACGGTTCATGCAATGAATAATTCGATCTACACAATAGAAGGAACAATGATATATAGTTTCTAGTGTTTCTAATAGGTATCGTCTGTTTTATCTACGCCACTCTTAACAAGTTGTGCATATAAATCAAACCTAGCCTTTTTCTACGAATACCTAAAGGTACAGAACAAAGGTAGGTTAAAATCGATCTTGGCAGATGTGCCGAAAACCCAAAAAGGAAGGATTTTGCAGTGTCGAATACATTACTAAAAACGATGTAAATAACAGCTGCGGCATTCAAATTTTGTTAAGCGTTTCAGGTATATCGGGTGACAGCTCTAAGCTCTATAGTCCTTTGAATCAGACTAGCTACCTCCGTAGTACCTGAGTACAAAGTCGGACCTGGTGAAAACATCGGCATACCTATCCGATGATTGTAAAGATTTCATTTAACATGGGGCTGAAAATGCTGTTCGACTTTGGTAAACCGTATGGGTTGTATGGAAAAATTGGGCAAAAAGATCGGCAATTGTCTGATCACTTTTACATAGCGTGAGAACGAAAAATGAACCAACTTCTTGAATTGCACGCTTTTTAACTTTTTAACGTTAACTTTAAGCTTGTTAGACTCGATAACTCTATGGCCAACCAAGGGGGCTTCCCAAATCTAATCGGACAAGAAAACTAGACACAAGATTCAATCAAATGTATTAAGAACATTTTTGCGATTTTCATAACGTCATTGCATAAATACTGAGCGTACCAAAATCCGTAATGAGCAACACTGCGAAAGTAAGATGGTGGGCGTCTACAGTGGCGTCTATAGTGAGCGGAGGGGATCGGGTTGACAACACTATGGTCGGATCCGATACAAAGCACAGATCGAGCAATCGACCCAAGGATTTTGTCGCATGGTTGACTGGAGATAGGAGTAGGTCCAGGAAGTCATTAGCAAAGTTATGTTTTGACATTGGTACTAGGTTATTCTCGTTTTCCGATGACCAAACAGTTCCTGGCAAGTTGAAGTCATTAAGAATTATCATATGCTCTTTACGATATGATCGTATCTGATATCGAGGAAGACACAGCTTTTAAAGCAGGAAAGTGCTGCACGCAAATTGAGATATCCGAAGACGGTTAAATATACAAGCCGGTTGTGAATATAGCAAAAGCGGGAAGAATCAGTTTTACACACAGAAATTCCTGTTCTTGTTGAACCCGGATTGCAGATATCTTGACCAAAAATCTCCCTAATAGAAAGAATGTCGAATTCCCTAAATTGTTAAGTTTGAATTGAAGCTAATGAATTTGTAAACATGCTAGCATTGAGGTAAGGAGTTGAAAATTACCATCTCTATCAATGCACGTATGTATTCACATACAACTTGACAAATAAACCTTGTATATGAATGTACGCAATGGCTATATCTTTTCGGCTCAAACATTACTTCCCGTGCGTTGGTCAAAAAATTCAGTCCAACACTACGTGTCTCTTCTATGTATAACTCAAATCCCCACACTTTTCAATTTTATTTTTTAGTTTTTTTTTATTACATCCCTATACCACAATAGCAGGAAACGATTTAAGGTGGCCAATACCGCAGCAAATACATACGTCGAAAGCACGACGAGTCTAATGTTTGTTTAGCTCGATTCAAGACGGGGTCAGAATAAAGATGAGTGGGTTCGGTTCAAGAAAGTGACGGTTAAAGAGCTATTCGATATTCAATAGGAAATGACGAGGTGTGAGACGTGAGTGCTAGGTCAAGACTGTTTAAGGGCCGAATTTCCTGAGTGTGAGATCGAGAGAGCGATAGAGGAGACTAAAGCAGAGAACAGCTGCATAAGGTGCTACCGTGCGGACAGCTGACAGATAACAATGTAGTACAGTAGGCAGTGCAAGGTTAGGTTAGGTTACCCCGGACGGCCCTCAACGGGGCCTCTCATAGGCCAGAATGGCCCTTAGTTATCCGGCTTTCGTATGGACCTTACGAGGGTGTTTCTGAGGTTTTGAAGTCCCCCAAGCAGTTTCCCTGGCGACCTCTTGGAGGCATCGTCCAGTGATTCCAGCATCGGTGCGCCCAGGTATCATCCCCTTGCCCTTGAGAGAGCCGGACAGCTGCAGATGAGATGTTCCAGGGTTTCGACAGCCCCTGGTTCATCGCATTTCCTGCAGATATCGCTGTTGGTGATATTTAGCCTGGTTGCATGCGATGCAGCCAGGCAGTGTCCTGTTAGTATACCCACTTGCAGTCTGCAATCCTTCCGTGGAAGGTGCAGCAGAAAGTGGCCGTTTCGTTTCCTTCGATTTCCTGGTGGCTGGGAACCCAATAGAGCCGCACTGACTTGGTCGTGCTTAGTGAGTCTAGTGCCTTCCTGCTTGCCAGGACACTTCTGGAACTAACCGCGGACGACTGCATGGATTTTATCGCCGCTTGGCTGTCAACGAATATGTTACCCGAATTGTGTGGTCGCTCTGCGAGCTGAGCGACCTCTGCTGCCTTCTTGATGGCGAAAATTTCCGACTGGAATATGCTGCATCGGTCGGGTAGCTTATAAGATACCCTTATTTCAGGGTTCGTGCAGTATAGGCCCGCTACTCCTCCATTCATCTTGGAGCCGTCAGTATATACATATATTAAGGTGTTGAGTCTGGTCCCGTCCCGCTCTCCAGTCTTCGGGTCCCATAAAGAAGTTGGCTTTTACTTCAAGGCACGCTTGGGGGATCATGTAGTCAGTGACAGTTGTGTGCCCGTATCTTTGAGGAAACATGGTCCCCGACGCGATCAGGCGCTGTGTTGCCTTGCCTGCAGTCAGCCTAGCGTAGAGCGGGTCGATTTCGAGTATGGTTTCGAGTGCTTTAGTTGGCGTTGACCTCAGCGCTCCTATGATACAGACAAGAGCCTGTCGCTAGGTTCGTTCCAAGAGCTTGTGGTACGTCTTCTTTTCAGTAGCTTGCCACCAAACTGGGTCTCCATGCACGTTTGCTATCCAGTACTAGGCCGAGGTATTTGACCTGTGCTTTAGGGGTTACCCTTGTCTGGTTGACTTTCGGGGGGTTCCATGCTGGTACCTTGTACATCTTGGTGAAGAGAATGAGGTCTGTCTTATCCGCGTTGATACTGAGTCCTACTCCATCTGCCCACTCACATATCTTCCTGAGTGTTCGTTCCATTATGGAGCTGAGAGTCAATGGACATACACCCGTAATAAGTACGCTTATGTCGTCCGCATAAGCTGTTATTTTTGGGGCCTTCCTCTCAAATCTCTTGATGAGGTTGTCGACCACCAGGTTCCCCAGGAGGGGCGACAGGACTCAATCCTGGGGTACGCCGCTGTGTGCTCCTTTGACCATGGAAGCGGTGCCCCACTCTGATTGCACCCGTCTACAACTTAGAAGGCTTTGTTATCCAGAGGTTGATTGCTGGGTGGGTGTTGGTTGCCCCTAGGCAGTCCATTATGGCTTCTGTAGCAACGTTATTAAATGCTCCGGATATATCTACGAATACTCCTAGTGCATATTTTTAAGTCCGGTACTCGAAGAGTATAGGGGTACATTAGATTTGTGGTGATAGTGGATGTGTGTGACGCCCAGTAGGAAGCATTTCCGACCCCATAAAGTATATATATTCTTGATCAGCATCAATAGCCGCGTCGATATAGCCATGTCTGTCTGTCCGTCCGTCTGTCTGTCCGTCTGTCCGTCTTCATTAGCGCCTATATCTCAGAGACTATTAAAGCTAGAGCAACCAAATTTTGTATCCAGTCTTCTGTGTGTTCTTCTGTGTTATCACACTACTCCAAGTGTATTTCAAAATTTCGCCTCGACCCCCTCCGCCCACGCAAAAGACGAAAATCTGTGTCTTACACAAGCGTCTTCTTAAAGTGTCAACTATTAAAGTTATAAGTTATAAGAGTACAGAAACTGAAAATTAAATAGTCCACAATTGTCAGCAATCCTAAAACGTATACATGCAGAATGTGATAATACGAGGATACGCATATATTAAAATAAGATAGACACACAAGATAAACGGTCACAAAAACGAAACACAAATGTCAGTTCTAGCGGCCAGAAATTTTATAAACACACGAGCGCGCACTTACGCGAAAGAGAGAGGGAATGAGTAAGCGCTTGGAAGGCGTTGCACAGCCACTGGAATTTAATTTGTTGCTTCTGGCTATAATAATGATAGGCAATCTGATAGATACGGTCATTCTCCATGATTTTGCGCTTTTAGTTTTCTCGTATCTTCAAAATTGTGCATGTGAACAGATGGACGGACGGACAGACAGATACAGCTATATCGACTCGGCTATTGATGCTGATCAAAAATATGTATACTTTATACGGTCGGAAACGCTTCCCTCTGGGTGTAATACACATCCACTATGACCACAAATCTAATATACCCCTATACTCTACGAGTACAGGGTATAAAAATTGACTATTCAGTTGTTTCTATAGACATGGTCGGAAATCAATTCCAAAGTCGAGATATTATTCCCAATCAATTGAGTTATTTTCCTGACTAATGCCTGCTATTAGACGATCAAACCTTAGACGACGTACATGTCATGCAAGAAGTCGTCAGAATGCCTGTTATAATCAAACGCAATATGAACGTGCATGAATTTACGTGGAGTGGAGACTTGCTCATATTGCACATGCTATCGCTACACAATTACCGCCTCGAATTCGACAAAATTGTATTTCAATAGGAATTCCTCGGCATATGCTGCGCTGGTGGCAAGGTGAAATTACTTGTTTGGACTCATCAGCCAGAGCCATTGTAATCGTTTCTTTATGAAAATATAATGCAATAAAAAAACTTCCTGTCGAATACACAAAAATATAACGGATGCTTTCAAATAAAGTCAACGAGTGCATCCACTTGCGTGACGCCATCGCTATTGAGGAAAACGCCATCAACATCGGTTGTTTCACCATATATTAATAATGCGAGACAAAGTCCGCCGGGTATTGATATAAAATTTGGGCCGGATTCTCAAATTTAGGTTACGGTGGCGGGTTCACTATGCAACACCACATATCCGCTGTGAACAAACCCAAATTTTTCTGATAGATTAGAGGCTTTTAACATTTTTAATGCACTTTTTTTATGATTAACTTTTTTATTGGTAAATGTTATAAAACGGTATTTTATTTTGATGTTTTTTTCAAAGTTCAATGCAACCAGATTTAAGATACTTAAGTTACATACATATGTGGTAAAACTAGCATTACCTCTGAAAAAAAAAAATGAAAAAAAGTTATATTTTGTAGCCTAGTATACCGCTTTGCGGTAGGAAATATTTCTTAACTAAAAGACGATTGAATTAAACTTAAACTCTGGTGTAGCAAGCTCAGAAATGTTTATAATTGTCTGTGTCCTCCAAATATGATTAATTTTTATTATTAACGCCCTTGGCGACTGTTTCGGGTATCGTCCTTCACCAGCGGCACAAACAATCCGTCAATCTAAAAATTAATGCAGGCCACGTGTTTTTAAAAAAGTTAAAACCTATCGATGTTGTTTACTATGTAACTAAACATATGTTAAGGTATAGGTTTTAAACATGAATTTCCAATTTTATACCACAAATTTTCAAAATTTTTGTTATATACCATATTGTTTTGTATACCCAAAAATTTAGAAAACAAGTAAGGAAGCTTGCTTTGGTATGACAAAGTTTATATAGACATATTTTCCTCACGAAACATAACCAACTAACTATTCTTTCGTATATGTTGAATTTATATGATCCGAACCGATCTATTCCTATAAATGATGGAATGATCAACAACTTTTCTTTAAATAAAACGACTCTATTCAAAATTTAAGGTTAAGAAAGCTTTCTTTTGTGTGTTAAAAACCTACCCTACTCTTTGAGTACTTTGAGTATATAAACTTGAAGTCTAACTGTTATGGCTCATCAGCTTAAATATGTGATATGTGATAACGATAAAATTGAGCAGTATTATGTTTTACCCTTTCAATTCGCGAGACATTTTCTTTTAATAGACTATAAAAAATAAGCTATGATCCATATACATACCCTCTATGAATGAGATGTACGCACCCTAATTAAAGCGTAAGTTTCCTAAATTTATTGACGAATTATTGACACTAAAAACAAAAAGTGATTTAAACACAATATTTAGATCACTTCCTCATACTTAGAATTGCAATATACCCGCAATATATACATTGCTCACTTTTATAATTTTTACTCGGCATCTGCAGCGCGTTTATCCTCAGATGATTTGGAAAGAATATTATACGACCTTTTCTGGGAATTGTGATTGTATTGATAAAATGGATATACGTAAAAATATAAGAAGCTAAGGATTTAGTTGTTTACAAAACATTGGTCATATTGGGTCACAATATCATACCAACTTATACCAACTTTATCGATACGAATAAAAAATCCCGCAAAAGGTCATACAATTTCCTTTGCAAATCATTAATTGTTGTTGATATCAGTGCTGCAAATGCGAATTAAAAATTATATAAGTGCGCAGTCATCAAATCGCGGTTTTTTAATTTGTTTAAAACCGATTTTGAGGGTATATTACAAGTTCCAAACATGACGAAGTGACATGACTTTCGTGCCAAGTACAAAGTAAATGTTGCACTGTATGATTATTAAAAAAATTCTAATATCGATTTATTTTATGCGTATTCATTCTTATTTATGTATATTAGAGTTGCGCTTCTTTGTATGCGCGAAAAAAATGTATCAGAATCAAAGGTCTTAAAATTTGTCTTTTGGTATAAAACAATAAAATATAAAGTTATAATCCGATTTTAGCTCAATGTTTAAAATACGATATTTGGCCGATGGTTCCTATGGCAGCTCTACTATATATCCCTCTGATAGGATTGTTTTTCATTTTCTGATTTAGAATATTAAAATATATTCCTGACCTTAATATTTCATCTCAACTGGTCAGTATTTAAACCAACAATGAGTAATTTAAACTCCACTTTTATCTTAAATATAGGTAGTTTTATTATTATATTTTTATTTTTATAGCTGGAATATTCATTCGCGACGTTCAGCGTATTCTGAAACTCATCTTCCTTTTTGCCAGTATTTGATTATAGTCTTTTGTAAGTTCATCAGCTCGCTCATCTGTATCATTACCATATTTTAAATTGTTAGATGATTTTAAAACATTTTGATTTTTTGAGCTTGATTAATATGCTATTCTGAAGGATCTTTAGTTAAAAAGCTTTTAAAAATATTAAAGCAAGAGAATAATTTTAGCAGATTTGTCTTACCAAAATTTCTTAATGAATCAAAAAAGAGTGCATGTTCGATATTTTCTTCAGATAAATACCAGAAATGGCTACAAGTATTTTTTAGAACGACGTTCGCAATTTTCGGATCTCATTTTTAATAATTGTACATTATTTATACAATACAGTTTAAATTGAAATTTTAGATTTGGGTCTTCAACAGCTAATGTTGACAGACACCATTAATTTATGTAAAATCAAATATTTGTCTTTTCGATTTTTCCATTAGATATAAATCGGCTTAGATATCCAGCATGCATAGTGCATTGGTCCAGAGATTCGGAAATGATGATCTTTCGGAACCGATCCCAAAAATATACGAGTTAATTCTAACAGTTCAACGTTATCAGTACGCGCATGATGGGTTTTCAATTCAAATGAATCAAATTTTGCATTTCTTCTGTCATTTATAAGCGATGAAACGTACTTATTGGTGACACCGAACTTAGACTTGGTTCCTGGAATCTTTAATCCAGGCAAACAGCGGAACGTTTGTACCGCAAATTTCAATGATGTGATGTCTGCACGTCTTCTAGAGCCTAGAGAAATGAGACGGAGTTCGATATTTTAACTAACTGCACGTGAAAGTGCACATTAGTTTGAAAAGTTAACAATTTATTGTTGTATATTTATATATATAGTTTATTTTTTAATTATATATTATATTTTAATATTCTAAATCAGAACAAAAATGCAATCCTATCAAAGCGATATATAGTATACCTGCCATAGGAACCATTGGCCAAATGCCGTATTTTTCAACTTTAAGCTCAAGTCGGTACCTCTAAACGTTGTCGAATCGGGTTATAACTTTATACTGAAAGATTTTATATCAATAGAAATGTTTGTAGACCCTGAGGCTTTTGAATATAACACTTTTATAAATAAAGGCAGCACTAATATATATATCAAATATATAACATTATATCAAATTTCAAATATATTTATATATATATGTACATTAGGGCGGGTCAAAGAAAACCCAGTAAGGGTCCAGAATCGAAATCTACGAAGAATTCTAAGAATTTTTTACAAAGAATTTATTTTTTTTAAAGCATTCCTAGTTCGCGCTGAGAATCATGAAGATTTCAGGTTGAGGTATTTTAGGAAAATTAAGGTATTCAACAAAAAAAAAAAAAAGAATAATACCTTATTCATCTTTCTAAAAAAAATTGTACACATATTTTTCTGTTGTAATTAACCAAATCAAATCACCAAATCAAATCACCAAATCAAATGAGCCAAACAATCCATGTACTTAGGCTCATTTAAGAATGTGGGAGCCAAAGGTTTGTAACTTTTTAACGTAATGACGTATCGGTATGAAATTTGAAATATATAAACGTAAAGGCCCAAAGAAAATTTGAACAATCAAATAAATAAAAAGTTGAAAGGCGAATAAAAGTTGAAAAAATTTGTGTACACTGAGATAATTTTCAACTTTGAGTGCTTATAGCCAACAGTCCGATTATCTTGAATTCGATTTTTTAAAGCTCTTGAAAATTCTCTATTATATGCGTGTATTCATATTATTTAAAGCGCCCAAATATTCCTTGAGTTTTGGATTTTTTTTTTGCTGAGGCCTCACTATGCGTGCTCTTAAATTGTGGCGCCCGGTTCGAATGCACCCTTCGCACACCCCTTGGCATGGCCCTACATAGTTGAGACACCAAGCTTTTTCGTTGAGTGTAAAAAATGGTTAAATAATTTAACAAGTTATTGATTTGCAAATCGCTATAAAATTTATTTTATGTATTTTTTACATATAATGAAAAATATGTATGTAACATGTACATATACACTTGGTTGAGGCATATCTTGCCGAAAAAATAGATTGGTGCCAAAACACTCTGTACTCCACCAATAATAAGTAGTAACTAACACAGCAGGCGTAGCTGCTGTCGGCTTAGAAACGCCGTATGAAAGCAAAGATAACAAGAGAAAATATGGATAAATAAGAGAAAATGAAATGAGAACATTATGCTAAGCGATTAAAGGCATAGATAGGGAGACGAGCATAAATCCCTAATGGAATTTATCCCATTCTCGAAAATAGTTATCTACTCCATTGAACACTCTGTGATGATCGACTAGCAGTAAATTAAGTTCAGTTAAGTTAAGTTACGCTCTTCCTTATGCAGAGCATACTTTTATTTGATTGTTAAAATTTTCTTTGGGGCTTTACGTATATAACTATTTAAAATTTCATACCAATTCCTCATTACGTTAAAAAGTTAGAGACTTTTGGCTCCCACTTTCTTAAACGAGCATCAGTACATGGATTGCTCGGCTCATTTCGTCAAATTGAAAAAAATTGATTGATTTTGGTGATATTTTTTAAAAGGATGAATCAGAATGAATTGCAATTTTTTTTATTTTTATGAGTTCCTTAAATTTCTTAAAATAGCTCAACCTGAAATTTTCATCTTTTTAGCGCCAGTTTGGAATGCATTTTGAACACATGGTTTCTTGGTGAAACATTCTTACAATTCTTCGCATATTCTGATTGTAGTGGACGCTTTTATACTTTTGAACTAATTAAATAAAAAAATTTGTTTATACATATATGCATATTTTTATACATATGTACATATATATGTATGTATGTCTGAATGTAAGGAATATAATGGTTATATTTGTATATTAGTTTGCAAATAAAATTATTAGCTTTTTTTTTACATGGTAACAGGAGTTGTGCTAAAAATATATATTTTTCAGTGCTGATGGTCATTATGAAGTTACACTTATGACAAAAGCAATAGTCTATAGTAATGGACTGGTTATTTGGCAACCACCTGCCGTATATAAATCGTCTTGTTCAATCGATGTTGAATATTTTCCGTATGACGTACAAACGTGCATCTTAAAATTAGGAAGTTGGACTTATGATGGCTTTAAGGTGCTAATCTATCTTTATTTAATTTTAGACCCTTAAAAACATTTTTTTTTTTTTAAAAACTAACAAATAACTATCACTTCTTTAAATTAAAATATACCTATATATATGCAAATGGGAATGATATAATAAGGACACTTGTTTCGTTAATAAGTCCAATTAATTTTTTGCATAGTTATGAATTGAACTTGCTTGAACTGTATCCAAAACTTGAGTATATGCATACATGGAAAATTTATAAACACATACATATGTTAATACTTATGCATTTATCTACGTACCCTTACATGGATGTGTGATGATACTTTTTGCTAAAGTAAAGCGTTTCGCATGCATAGTTTCATATGTTAAGAGTACGCAGAGCACGTTATCAATTTATTAATTTTAAATTAATAAGCTCTGAAATTATACCTTTCTCTTTGGTACATGTAAAAATACATACTCATATAAATGGCCATGCATGAACTTACAATAAATTGTTCTTTTTTATGATTATGATCCACATAAATATAGCTGGTAGAGTTTTAGTTCCAAAGTGTTATTGTATAGTCAGTCTCTTGCCTCTCGGCAATTGGTGGATGTGATCTCGCAATAAATGTATGCTTGCATTTTAAAACATATGTACATATCTCAACTAAACGATACTAAGTAAACATATAAGTAAGATATACAAAATATTATAACAAATTTGGTAAAAATTAGGGAATGGCCTTCTACGAATTTCTGTTGCTTCTATAAATTAGTGGCGAATTTTACACAATTACCAGAGAATATCGAGAGTACAGCAGGAAAAAAAGAATATTTTAAATATAAATAAATATAATATTAGGTCCTTTTGACGTTTCGAAATTTAGAAAGTAATTTCAAATTATAACTCTTTTACACAATGTAGAAGATCTAATAGAGACCCCAGCTCCACTAGACCAGATTGTTTAAATGCATTTAAAATACTGTACGAAAACGTATACGCGAATATATCAAATTCGATACGAATTACATGAACTTACAGCTCCCATATTATACGTCTTGGAAACAAAAAAATTAAGTGATTTTTCAACTGAACAGTAAATTGCCAGTGAATGACATTTTTATGAATAATAAAAATATATATATATGTACTTTTTTGTCAATATTTCTATTAAATTAGCTACTTTTTGATGTATTTCCTATCTATCTATATTTCTTTACTTACCTTGTTAATTGCCATATTATTTTGCCTGTACTCCGTTAATGAATAGTTTTAAATCTATCAATCACGTTTTTAGAATGCTTGCTATTGTTATTTAACAACATTGTGTTTGTGAAATGTAACATATTCCTGAACTCCTAGCTACTAAACCCCTGCATCAAGTATCTTGCCCTAAGCCAATTTTTATATTGCATTACTATAATGTTATAAAAAGGTTAGCAAAGACGAAGATTTCATAGAATGACGTTTTGGAATAGTGTGTTATTGAATAAGAAGTGTTATAATTTTATAGCACTATGGACTCAAAAGGAGCACTGAACTCTTTCTTAAAAGAAAGTCTCATACAATGACGTAAATGTCAAGATAATGCAATCCATAAGCAATCGGAATTAAAGTCTTCATCTTCGCTCTTCTAGATGACAACCATCTCCAGCATAGCTCGGTTATTTCTTTCTTTTCGTTTGATCTCTTTTTCAATACCAATTCTGGGGTGACGCCCAAGCAGAAAAAAAAAAGTTTTTAGTTTACTAAATAACTGCTGCTCCAAACATTCTATTTTGTACACCGTCGGAAAATAGATCTAGCGTTGAACGACTTATATTTATAATTATTTATTTAAAAATTTAATTTATAAATTTAATCGTATGTAGAGTGCGGTGGGGTGAAATATTTATTTTTTTTGTTTGGAGGCTCACAGCAGCAATTTTCGATTTCAACATCAAAATATGGGGATTCTTCCAAAATGTTCGTTTTTTGATTTTTGAAAAATGGTGGGTTAAAGCATTTCACCAAACGAACTTTTCCTTTTCATGTATACACATCAACATACGTAAATCGGTTTAATGGCCTCGGCGGCTCCTAAGTCAGCAAGAAATAAAAAAAAATTTTATTTATTCATTTAAAAGTAATAGAATAAAATACAATTTTGAGAGCTGGACAATATCAGAACAAGGGCTCTACCGTCACTTTCTTGTCTGTACAACTTCGGCAAAAGCTATTGTGTGGGTCTCACAATGTTCGATAACAAGAATAAGTTCTTTTATCTCGCGACACATCGCCTCAAAATTAAGCATAAGCCCTGTATCAGCCTTCTTGGGCCGGCTTGTCGCCCTGCCTCCAGTTCGGTGACCGAACTGAAGCCGAAGTTCAGCTAGCCTTTAGCTGCCTCTATCGTGGCCAGCGACTATTTATTAAGGACGAGCACAGCCTGATTTGTTGGTCTCTGTGTCACCTCAACTTTCACTAGGTTTGCGGTAGTCTCGGGTTGCACCTCTGCAACATTTTTAAGATGCGTTCCACAGTCCAGCCTTAGGGATCTACAGACCACCTCGCTCCAGTCTTTACACTGTCTTGCACTTTTTTTTCGACGTATGGATATTTTTGGTTAGGGCAACAGTCATTGGCAAATCGTCTCCCCCATTCCAGATTCGGGATGGGACCCCCATTGGTTCGTACCAGCGCCTATGGTACAGTTGCAGTTCTTTCCTGCTGTTGAGCTGGTTTGCAATGTAAGGGGTTGCTCCCAATTGGCGTTTGGGGAGTGCCGGTCTCATTTGTTTTTTTTGTGTTGATTTTTTAGTTTTTAGTTTTTAGACCGGTCCCTCAGTCAGGCTGGGTCCGGTGGCTTAGTCCGGCTTAGTCCCGCCTGGTCTGAGGTTAGTGTGGGGGTTGGGATATCGGTAGGTTATGTATAGGAATGGGCGAGTGTGAGGTGGCACCAAAAACGCATCGTCAGTGTTGCTACTTGCTGAACATCCGGGACTCTTTAGTTTCGGTACTGTCCATAGGGATGACTCCTTTTCACCACTGACTTACCTGTCGAGGTAAGCCGTTCGCTTTCAGCAACCTGCGACCAGTCCGGTGGCTTCAGTTATCATTTGAGCCAACTCACCAGCAACTAATATGGAAATATAATGAAAAATTGTTGAAACGACTGAAAATATACTATTCATCGATAATTTCGGTGCCCTACTCCTCCACACATTTCAAGTGAAATGTCCTTTGATAATTTTGAAAAGACGGCTGCCATGACTCAACCACTCGATAGATATTTCGCAAACACCTACATATGTACATAGATATATATTTAAAGAACGACATTAAAAACATAACAGATATATTTACCTTGAATTAGTGTTAAGTAGTTGGCATGAAACGCGATAAATTCACTGTACAAAAAAACAAATTTGTACCTCTGTTTCGAAAGAGCTGCACAATGTACGTTTGAACGCTTTTCTGTATCATAACTGGTGACACTTGGTATATGTAAGCGCGTTGTCAAAAGTTCACAGGTGTAACGTTTCACTCCGCCGCACTCTACATATGCGTATATTATATGATCTTGATTTTGGATTTAGATTCACTATCAATAACACTGTTCCACACGTCAAATGATTCAATGATCGGACAATGATCGGATCATTGCTGAACACGAATCTGACCTCCAAAAATGCCTTAAAGTCTTAAAAACCCAGTTTTTGCTTTTTCGCTTTAATGCTTAGGTGCTAGAAGTTTTTAATTAAGTTTAAATTAAATCTTGAACTATTAACCAAATGAATCAAATCGAAAAAGTCTTGAAGTCAGTTAAGTATACATATATTTGCCACAATAACTAATTTTAGGCATTGTGTCCGTCCGTATACATATACATGATACATTTTCCCTTAGTGTACGAATTTTTAATTGTCGACATTGCCATATTGGTGTAGTTTTTAATCCTCTAAGAGTGTTATAATTTTGGTAAGATATATATGTGTAGCGAACCTACATACAAAGATAAAGTAACAGTAGTATTTTTGTTCTCGGTCAGAATCATCAGCCGATTCCAGGTATTTGGCAGCGTCCATCTGTTCGTTTACTTTCCTTTCAGATGGTTTAATAACCTCTTATTTAAAGTAGTTAATTGTACCGATCATTCGAAAAACAATTTTTTTTAGTTTCGGAAAACTTTTCTATGATAATAACATTTTATGATATGACTTAACTTTTAATCTTAGGCACCATTTGGATTGAGAATGGACATTTTTCTCGTAGATTCTGGCTAGACAAACCGAGGCCAGACAATAGTAGAGGAAAAGATTAAATGCATATACATACATATGATAGCTATTGAGGACTAAGTAACGTATTCTATGATTATGCTAAGAATTACTGTAACTGACGAGAGAAACAGACAAAAACATGCGTTGAATTATTTGAGTTTCCAGAACGTGGCGGGTTTTTTGTTAGCAGATAAATTCGGTGCCTCGCCGAGTCGAATGTATTGAATACCATGTGTATTCAAACTAAAAAGATGAAATTGTTTAAAAGATAATAGAGTGAGACGTTTTTGTAAAAACAAATGTGTTGTGTTTGTTCACAAGATACATATGTATGTAGATCTGACGAAAAATCGAAAAAGAACATCGGGTTATTTTTTTGTTGTGTTCTCCACACATCCTTACAGCATTAAATTGGCTAAAACTTTTCCATCGATGGATTTTCTAGAAAGTTTTGGTGAGAGAAATTTGTATGAATCCTTATCATTTTAAGCAAAAAGTAGTTCAAAACAATTTTAATTGCCTATACAATGTGCTGCGCCTATTTATAAAAATTTCAAATGTCTACAAATGTTCCGTTTGGTATAATAAAATAAAATAAAATAGTTTTAGCCTGATTCGACAACATTTTGAGGTTAAGTTAGCCGCCTTGAGGTAAAATTGGAAAAATACAATATGTGGCCGATGGTTCCTATTGCAGCTATAATAAATATCGTTCTGATCGGATTGCATTTCTTTTATAATTTATAAGTTAAAAATACAATAAGCACAACTCTACTACTATACTAATACTTACTTATATATAATAATATAAAATTAATTCCTGCAAAATTTTGTGAATGTCTCTTAGCTTCTGAACATTACTTAGTATACGTCTCCGTACCGGAGACGGAACTACTAAGCCCAATGCATAACACGAGACGGTCAAGTCAAGATGGTGAGAATTCGACAACGCACAGTGCATTGTGCACTGCAGTGGCCAATTTTGGATGATTTAACGAAACGAAATGAATTAAATACTTTCAAATGAGGTTTTCTTCAAGATTATAATTTGTTTATATAAAAAAACGCAATCTTATCTCTGAAAAAAATGTATATAAACTCATTATTTAAAATCGTAGCCATGAAAAAAAATATAATTCATCAAAATTGTTTGAATAGTTAAGTCTAAGTGTGTCAATGCAAAGGTTTTTTGGTGTATAGCTAGTTTTGTTTATTAATTAAAAAAAAATTTATGATTATATATGTAATATAGATAAAGCAATTTATGAAGTACTCAGTACTGCAGTCTGAATCTAACATTTCAGACCCTTTTCAGATAATCTGATTTGCTGAAAAGTCACGTTGGTGATGTTTTATGGTACCATTGAAATAAAATAAAAAGAGCCGATATATCTGCATCAATTTCAACAGTTGCATTCAAATAACTTTTAAAAAATCAAAACGTTATGGGTTTATACTTATGGCTTATCGATTACATAAAATGTACCGACTTAGAAGTCACCGACTTGCTTATAGAGGTTGTAGCTATCAGCGGGAAACAACTGTTGATAGATTTTAATGGTTGTCCACTGTGCAACGCCGGGGATGGGATATCCTCCCATTCCCATGGCGGGAATTTGACAACAGAAACGAGAGCCGATCTTCTGATGGTAACGGGAATTCTGCAAATGAGCCACATTTATATTTACCACATACTCAATTAATTAGTTTCTTTTATACTATTAACATAATTTTATTTTATTACTAGCTGTTCCGGCAAACAACACTTTTTTCATCACGGTCAACGTTTTTTTTCTCTTTCTGACAGAGCAAAAAAAAACCATGCATACTCGGTATACTCTCACTGAGCAGAACACTTTTTGTCTGTTCGCTTGTGTTATCTGGTTTTTGGTTTGTGTTTTTTTGGTTGGGCCAATCCAATCACAATAACAACTGAAAGAGACACATTTGATTATGCGCTCACACATGTCTTCATGTTATCTGCATATTTTGCTTTACCTTGTTACATTGTATAGATTTGCAAATTTTCTGATTTTTATAACTTATTTTAAGCACCAATAGTCACCAGTTAACAAAATTTTCATTTTTTCCCGCCGTGAACCAAACCGAATTTTTCTGATAGAATTAGGGATTTACAATTTTTTAAGGAATTTTGGTTTTTTGTTGGTATTATTGAAATCTGGTATTTTTCATGTTTTTTCAGGTGTAGTGCTTCTTTTTCACATAACTTAAGTATCTCACATCTGGAAAATATATATGTATATATATATACCGTCTGGAAAATATTAAGCTTTCAAATTCGAAGTTTATAATTTTCTGCGGTAGTTTTTTTTTTAAATGTTGACTTTGAATAGCTAAAAAAATTAATTTTTTGAAATTATTTCGGTTTTGAGGTAATCACATTAATAAAGCGTTACATTAATGTTACATAGTCGTCCATCCATCGATTTCTAGAAAAGATACCTAAAACTACGCCAACCTCTAAAAAATAACATGAAGGAAAATCTTTGCTCACTAGATATAATGGCACGTATAATAGTCCGAGTGAAACACATGGTGTTTTCAAATCTAAGACCCAAACTGATATCTTGTGTCATTACCATTGGGAATGCAAATCTAAAGCATTGGGAAAAGCAACTCGTTTGAGTGCACTTGGTGTTTCAATTGAGTGCATGGTCGCCAAATATTATCTCCTTGCCATTCCAAATGATGATAATGTTTCGATAATGTTTTTCCTCAATTATTACTTAAGTCACCAATCTCTTGTCATTACATAGCCGTGGTGGGTTTACTATTTCTGTTACTCCGAACACTTTCATTCTAGCAAATGGGTGCTATGCTATTTCCATGAGATAGAGGGATGCATTTAATGGACTTCAGGAACAGGTTTGAATCATGATCCGTGCCATTGAGCACTTTCTCTATTTCCTAAAGAAAAACCATCAAACCAACATATGACATATGTCCATAGCTCCAATCAACACTTTTAGTTGAGCGGAATATTCAATGTCTGGGTCATACATGACTACGAGACAAAGGAATAAAGCGAATATAATGGGATATGTTTATAAAAATACTAAAATCTCGATTACAATATGGGGCATTGCAGTAAATAGGTAAAAAATACCTATTTACCTATTCTCGTACCTGCTTTTAATAACCAATTTCATAAAAATCGGTCGAGCTGATTCGGAGTAGTTGTTACACAAACACCGTGGCAGATTTATAATCATTTAATTAAACTTAACCATATTTGTCATCACCTGTACATAAGAGTATGTGCAAGGTCGAACGCATTTTACACCCCCTATTGTATATATACTTCGTTATCTTAAAGTAACTTGTATGTTCCGGTGAATTTCCCGGCTGTTTTTAGTACTACGCAAAGGATATATTGGTGAAATTAGAGTGGGTCAATTTTTTCGTAATCTACAATGAATTTTAGAAAGGTTTAGTGTAAATTTTGACAACTGCTTGATGCATTTTTTGTATTCCATACAAATTGACCCACTCTAATGTAAATGTTTCTAAATGTCAAAGTTTGCTTGGAACAAAACTCGAATTCTCTCTAAAATAAAGTCTTTAATAAATATAGAATTATAATTAGAAAACTAAAACAATACATTTTAAATTTAAAATAGGAAAAATTAAATTTTATGCGTGAGTATTTGTATTTTTGGACATAGTGCAGAGGATGGAATACATTACACTACTCAACAAAATTCAACTTTTGTTTTCCGCTGTCGCCCAAAATGACTTTTTCTGATAGATTTGGATGTTTAAAAAGTTTTAAAGAATCTTTTTTTTCCAGGTTTAGTTTTTTTTTTTAAATTTTTTAAAAATTAGGTATTTTTTTAGAGGTAGTGCTTCTATTTTTCACATAACTTAAGTTTCCTACAACTGGTTGAATTGAAGTTTTGAAAAGCTGACAAATGCAACTAAAAATCCGACCTAGACACTTTGTAGCTGCAACTTAACGTCTGGAAGATATTAAGCTTTTAAATTCAAATTTAATAATATTTTTCGATATTTTTCCCCGAAATTTTGACTTTGAAAACTCAGGAAAAGTAGAAAAAAAAATATTTTGTGGCTAACATTATTAGTTTTAGATAGACACATTAATTAGGCGTCGAGACTAAGTAATAATTAATTTTTTTTCGACTTCTTCTGAGTTTTTAAGGTCAACATTTTAGGAAAATATACCGCAAAAGATTACAAAATTTCAATTTGAAACCCAAATATTTTCCAAACGATAAGCTGACTTTGTAAAGTGATTGGTTTTGATTTATAGCAGCATTCATCAGCTTATTAGGATTGCAAAGCTCAATACAACCAGATGTAAGATACTTACATAAGTTATGTGAAAAAAGCTTCTCTAAAAAAACTTGCAAAAAATACCGGATTAAACAAATTTAAAAAAAAAACTACACCTTAAAAAATATACAAAAATTTCTTATAAATTTGTAAATGCGTAAATCAATAAGAAACAGTCGGCTAGGGCCACAGTGGAAATGTCGTGACTAGTAATAGATTCACGATTCTAAGTGACCTAAAAGAAGATGATGATAAGGCTCAAACACAAAAGGCCAAACAAATAAAGCCACCACCTATTTATGTGCGTCAGATAAATTGTGCTGAGTTGGTTAAAAAACTAACTGATAAAATTGGGAAAAACTAATGCTATGTCACGTCCGTAAAAAGGGGTAACATAATTAATACAAAATTACTATACGTAACGACTTCAAAGTTGTAAAGGATTATAAGTGGTTATCAAAGAAAACCTGGCGAAAACACCATCTTAACTAGCTGAAGATCATAAGGCAGCGAGTTTTTATTTAACATGGGGCTGAAAATGCTGTTCAGCCTAGGTAGACCGTATGGGTACCACTGAACAGAGTAACGTTCCTGAGAATAGGTCGTTTGGAAAAATTGGGCAAAAAAATCGGCAATTGTGTGATCATTATTTGCCAACGTATTAAGAAATGATAACGGCAATAGGTGTGCGGGCATTCTACGCTTACTGGTAATGAAAATGTCAAACTATTAAGTTAATCTATTAATCTATTAATCTATTTTTCTTGCATCGAGATACATAGGTAATACCTATAGCCTTGAGCGTTAAGAGCTGAGAAGTTTGGCAAAGTAATTACATAGAAAGAGAGAAGAAGGGAAGCCAATTTCTTGATTTTTTTTGTTTAAAGTCCTATTTTTTTTTGGACCGGATAAATCTTTGGTGAATTTTCTTGGTGAATAACAATGGAAAAATGTGTCCAGTACATTGTTGACAATTTTTGTGCCTTTCATAATATCAGTGCACAAGTACAAAGCGAACCAATCAAAATCCATAATAAGATTATTAAGCTTCTCAAACTCGGCATTACGAAAGTAGCGGATCAACTTCAGATAGCGTAATCGACCGATCTAATACAGTTAATCCTATATTCAGCGACACCTCGAAAGTTGGCGTCATCAGGTATAGTGAGCGGAAGGGTTAACAACACTATGTTCGGATCCAATTCAAAGCACGGAATAAGAAATTGAAGGTATTTTGCACTTGGATGACTTCAGACAGGTCAAGCAAGCCATCAACAAAAGTCATGTCGTGTCATGGGCACTAGGTTATTAGTTTACCGTTTACCGACCAGAGAGTACATGGCAACTTTAAGTCACCAAGAACTATCATATGATCTTTATCTGTTATCGAGAAAGAAACAGTTTTTAAATCGGACTTTTCGCTCGTAAATTTAGATATCCGAAGAAGGTGGAATATACTAGGAAGTAATGAATATACCAAAAGCGGCAAGAACCAGTTTTACACACTGATTCTTTTTCTTGTTCGACCTGGACAGTGAAATGTTCTGGCGTGAAGTCTGAGTCCAGAGCAATCAGAACCCCTCCACTACGTCGAGATGAATGGTCATTTCTAGAAGTTATGTACCGTCCAGTCACAACTTCGGAGTACGATAATGTGGGATGAATATGCGACACTATCCCAGAAAAGAGTGCTGAGCTTACTGCGTAAGCCTTTGGCATTCTGATAAGTTAATCGAGAGAAAATCTAGTGACGGGTGAATGTAGAACGGGAAGATTTGGCTGAATTTTATTAAGGTAAGTTATGGGGGAGGGCTTAGTCTTCTTCTTAGCCTTATAATCTTTCGCAACCAAATACTCATATACAATATTTGGCAGAAAAAATGCTATCGAATTGAGTTGGGTAGACGCTGATTTCAAAAGGAGCTAGTTGCTTGGCATACGAAAAGTTAAACTTTTCCACCTCAAAACCGAAGCAAAGCAAAATTCGAGTAAAAAAATAGAACTGAAAGAACGCTGACAGACTATTCCGTCATGGAGTGACACCTTAGTCCTAGTGTAGGTAGTCCAATTCAATTTTAGTTCAATAGGCAACTTTTCCCTTGGAGACTTAACCCCCCGTTCCCTAATTATCTTTTGGAAAAAGACCTGCAATCAAATTTTTAACTTAGCTGTGTAGGTCAGTGAATCTCATTGAGAAAGGTAAATATAAGTATAATATAGAAACTACCAATTTGGGGAAAACGATTGATGAATTTCACACAATAAGTGGCGAGATGCTAAAACTGAATTATTTATTTTTTTATAAATAATTTTAAGAATTCTTTTCTGATTTTTAGGGAGTGACTTATAAACTTAAGTACTATATAATATTTTTTTAAATAGTATTGAGGATACTGCTTCTGTACTTGTTTGCCTACACGGCTTAATAATTATTTTTAAAATTGAATAAAATAATAATAATAAAAATAGTCATTATTTATGGTATTTATATTAGCATGCTTTACTTGGCAATCAAAAATAAAGTAATTCATTTGAAAAACTACCCGTTCCACACACTAAATAGAATATAACTTTTGATGTTAGTACCAATTGTATACACCAAAAGTAAAATGTAAAAAATTGTTAAATGACTATATATAATGCTTGCTTTTACTTCTATGTACTAATTGTTGAAATGAATCAATTTTAAGTATATTGAATAGACAACGGTGTTAGGATTTTTACAGCGCCCTTTAAGTTTTATTTTTTTACAATTTTCCTTTTCCTTTTATATATATTAAATAAATGCTACAGCTTTCAAAAAATTTATAAATCAAAAGAGGCATATTCAACATACATATTGTCAACGTAATATTTAGTTAAAGTAGTGTGACGTATCTGTATTTCGTTGGGAAGATAAAGATTGCTACTTTATAGTTGTTAATTATTTTAATTGACCCGCTTATAAATATGCTATAAATGCTTGGCGTATTACAATTTCTAAACTTGCACATGAACACATACCTGCAGAACGGTGGGAATTATAAGAATACGTTTTCTAACTGCTATTGTTGTCACGTGTTGAGACCTTCACTTAATATTTTTCAATATTTGGCTTCATAAAAAAATAAAAACCAAACTCCCTTTGGAATTGTCTGATTTTTCTGCATTTTTGCGCTTATTTACTCTGTTTATTTGCCGTTTTTGAAATCCGTTCTATTGCTTCTCGCGACCCATTTCACAATAAACTACTGCTACTTACTTCAAACTAAAAAAAGGAAAAATAATGACATTGCTTACTCATCATGTGTAGACCACAAACTAATATCATTGCCATCATTTTTTAATAATCTCCCATAAATACGTGTCCTAAAATCCGCAAGGTTTACTGCATGCACATCACAAAATGGTTCAAGCTTATAGTTGTACTACACAGTTTATTTACAAACAAGATTTGCTGTATTAAACCCGTGCAGTAACTATTTTACGTACTTTTCTGGAAGCACACACAAAGTTAAGTTATGTGAAAAAAGCATTACCTCTGAAAAATATTAAATTAAAACACCAGACCCTAAAAATTAATAAAGTCGGTTTGGTTCATATAGGAAAAAAAATGGTATCTAAAACACGAGTTTGGGTTCATTAAACTATACTGGAGTTGCATTCTTAACCATTACATTCGATTGACATGATGTGAGTGCTTTGCATTCTTCTGCAGATTTGCTTCATACTAATCAATCGTTTTCATTGGACGGTTAGAGCTGTTTTCCCATTGCTTAAGTTCATAACGAAAAGTTCCTAGTTGGTGTTTCTGGGATTGTGAGTAATTAGCATGTGCTCTGCATAATATCTTATATCGAATATACTGTGCTGATAATCCGATCTTGCGATTTCTGCTGAGATATGACACTTGGATATGACAGACAACATATTCTGACAAAAGACAGTTAGCATTTATATATATAAAATATTTTTTTTATTGCTAACTAGCGGACCCATGTCACATTTTGCTGTGTCGCACATTGTTGTTGCACAGATATGAAATGAGGAACAAGGCAAACAAGGCTGACTGCCAGCAGAGTCTTTTCCCGGGCTCTATCCATACAAGTGAAAAATTTCTTGTTCTTCAGTGAATCATAATCTTCTGATGCCTAACTGAGGTACGACTTTGTCGGGAAAGACTAGTTCTTCTGGGTAGCGTAATTTTCAAGAATACATTTTCGCACAGAAGCACAAGCACATATAAACACGTCTCTTTGATATAGTAGTATCTACTAATTATTTAATTATTTAATTAATTATTTAATTATTTTATTTATTTGATTGGTTAACATACATTTGAAAGCCTTAGAGGGACTATTTTTCAAAATATTAAAAGGATGTGATGTGACGTGATTTGCAAGATTGCAATGGTGTCAAGATATCAGCTCCATCAGTGCAAAACTTTTCAAATTTTTAGCGAAATTAGTTAACGAACGTCTGAACTTTTAATAATGTCTGTACTTCCTCAGACCGGGTGGTGGGCCTTGGCGTCATGGTCCACAGGGGATTTGTTCTTTTTTTCTTGGTGGAAACTTAGTCGGAATATCTTCGGTAGGCCGTTGACCAAAGGTCCATCTGGTCTCAGGTCAGTTCAAAACTGCGATATAGGTACAACGTTAAGTTGCTTATTTACCAGCATTGCCGTACATGAGCATTTATGCTTTCTGAATAGATTTGCTTACCTAAGCCTAAGGTGCCTGCCCGAAAAAGAAGTTTATCTTACTTTGTTGTAATATTTACGTAGACGAGGGTGTATATTGTAACAAGATTTTGCTACCGGCGGGGTGAGCGGATTTCCATTCAGGTTGGGGAATCGGAACGAAGTGGTAAGGCAGCAGCTAAGGGGAAGAAGCATAGCGATTTCCGCTAACAGTTGTTCTAATGCTTCCTTTCTCGATCGCAATGGTTGCTTAAGCGGCCGCCTTTCGATGGAGTCTGTGGATTGGGGGGCTTTGTTGCGCCGCGTCTCATCTTCGTTTTTTTCAAACGTCTTCCGATCACGATGGGGCAGTTTCTCGAGCGGCGTCCGTGCTCCGAGCTCGACGTAATTCAGTAGAGAATTCCAAGCATTGTGGACATCCCTTGAATCCGTCCGCTTGTGCACTTCGTCTAGCGCTTCCAGCTCGTCCAGGCCACATTAAGGACGGAGCGGCCGGAGTTTCGCACCCCCAGGGTCTGGAGTTTGATGGCCATATCCCGTTCTTCGGAGAGAGTCGAGGGCTTACTGGCCAGCATGGCATATTGCAACACGGTTTCGCGCATGCCGTCAACAAACTGCTGGAAATATGGAATTATAGGTGTCCTCTCCTTGGGTCGATGGGGGTTGCGCAACTGTTGGTAGCCTGCCTGGCAGTCTATGGCAAACTGTGTTCGCATTGATGACATAAATTGGTGATAATTGCGAGTTATGCTAGTTGGTAGAGTGTTGAAGAACCTTTGTGCTTGACCCTGTACATTTGGTGCTATTCCCAGGCACCGCTCAGCGTTGCTCCACTGCTGATTCTCCGCCACCATTTCCAGAATGCGTTCGAAATCAGATCATGATATTCAGCCGTCGTACGAAGGCAGCGTCCCAGGTTGAAAGCCAGAGACTCGGTCGATTGATGGTCGCAGGGTGGAAGTGGCCTGCGCACTCTCGGAGTACACAGTCGCTCCGTTTTCCCTAGCATATGCTGCATTCGTCCATGGTGCGGGGGTCTTGCAAGTGTTTCTGGGTGATGAGTCCCTTTCCGTCTGATTGCAGGGGGAGCTTCCAATACGCGTAGCATCTTTCGCTGGAACGAGTCAAACATCTTTCCAGAATCTGATCGTTGACCTCACACCTCACTCCAATATAAGAAGATTTTGCTACCGGCGAGGTGAGCGGACTTCCTTTTAGGTTAGGGAATCGGAACGAAGTGGTAAGGCAGCAGCTAAAGGGAGGCAGACTTTGCCGCTCAAAGTCCAGCCGATCGGGGTGGCACCCAACTATCGATAGGGCTCTAAGGGCGCCAAACTTCGAACTTTCCTTACAATATATTGTAAATATATGTACATATGTATGTACATATGTATGTATGTATGTATGTATGTATGTATGTAGTATCTTAGTGAACAGAATTTATTAAATTATTAATTCATTATTTGTATTTGTTTTTTTTTTTCAAAATTATTAATAGCACAGCTCCACAAAAGATAAATGTATCTGTCTTGAGAAGATGGAAGTCAAGTATTGCTGACAACATAATTTAAAAATTTGTTCGTTTTGTTTTCTAACCACCTGGTACTTGGTGCATTTTTGGACGACAATTTTTTACCGGCATTTGAATTAAAATAAAATATTAAAACTCAAAATATGTTTTTTTGGTGTCTGAAATTGATTTATCATCATCTGAAATTATCGTGTCAAAAATAGTATCTTTTCATTACAACCCAAAATCGGCTTGTTTGAAATTTTTACAGTATGCATAAATCTATGTAAATATAATTTCAATTTGCTGTTGAACTATGTATATATTAATGGTTATACTGAAACATCCGACGTTCACGCATGACTCGTTTGCTGGCAATCATTTTTTTATTTTATTTAGTAAGTTAATTTTTTTAAATTGTTTAGTTTTAGTAATAACAAAAACGTATTATATGTAATATTCATGTTATATTAGATATTTTCAAAACTAAGCAAACAGCCTAATTCTGAAGAAATTAAAAAATGTAAAGAAATGAAGTATAGCAGTAATAGCAATTATAATTTGTATACAGGTATATTTATTTGTCAAACAAAGTAGAAATCACAGTTTCGTATGTAATTAAAACTCAGCCAAAATGAAACAAATTGGCATATCATACCTAATAGGCTTTGCAAGACGTACTTTCTTGCTTGTATAGACAAAAATACTGCTGCATATACAGATACATAGCTGTCTAAAATAATCCAAATCGAATGACTGAATATAATAATAAATATTATATATAATATAATATTATAGAAATGTATAACGGTCGATCGGTAAGGGCATTAAATGCTTCAGCTCAGGAAGCTAAGCCTACTGTTGCATTTTGTACTTGTTTGTTATCAGTTTTCGTAGTTATCTAATAAACAGTAACTAAATATTTGAATGAGGTTTAAATAGTTTGCATGTGATTCTGATTTATTATCTATATACGTTTAATTGGCAAACTACATAAGTTTCATAAATATACCATTATTTGGTTTTAATTGTTTTATTTATCGCCAAGATCACTATTAAAATCACAAATCACAAAGAATCAATATCGATCAACCTAACAATGAGTCGTAAATTTTTCCATTTCCACGTATTGCATTTCTAAGGTTGACTTGAGGCATATGGATGAGCAATTGGGAAGCAACGTTGTTGATGTTGGTGTGGATTTATCAGAGTTTTATATGTCTGTTGAATGGGATATACTCGAGGTGCCAGCTGTAAGGTAAGAAAGTGAAATTCATGTATTAACCTAAGCAGTATCTTATCTTATCAAATAAATATAACGAGGAAGGAAACTTCTGCGTCCCTAAGTTTATATAACCTTAAAATTTCATGACCAATGAATACATATATACATATAGATATACATATAATAACCAGTCGAAACTGTTGGAATGGAGGCATATAGTGGCCTAAATAGTGTTTATTAAATCATTCATTGTATGGTCATTCCTTGCAATACAACGTTTCTGGTTTTCTTTAAAATGTAAATATAATTTACATTTATGAGAATTTCGCGACATTGCTATACAAACTCATTTATTAATTCTGATTGATGAAATGCCTCCTTGAGGTGGTAGCATATGTATAATATATCACGACATTACTATAACAAGTTGAAAAAAAATTTAAGTATTAGCCTGTTTAAACTACGGTGTTTAAACTACGGTTTATTTTTCATGGGGAAACATATTGGCACTAGTGGTGGCAAAAAGTTGAATTATGGCTGCGTTTGAGTTTGTCCGATTTTCGAAATATTTGAACCCTGTTCGCTTATCGTGAGAACTATACAAACAAGCTTCAATAATTTTTACGCGTCAAAATTTAAATTTTGGCGCGTAAAAATTATGGCTGAGGAAAAAGGTAGAAATATACATACAATCGTTAAAACCAAAACATTAAACCAATTTTAGCATTAAATCTAAAATTCTAAAATTCGGTGAGAAAAAACCCAGGACCAAAACCACTTTCGGTGTTGTACCGCGGTGCATCGTAGTGCCAGAGCATTTTTTCGCCTAAATCCGTAGGGGAGTGTAAGGTATAGTGGCGGACACTTTGATTTTTGCATCTCCCTCTCTCAACAATCAATATTTTTCAAAATTTCAAAAGCAGGTAGCTGCTGACATCTATTGAGCATATTTCTGTTAAAAGCGGTTGCTTAAATTGAAATGGAATGCAATTTTGCAGCTCTTCGCGCAAACCATTAATTTTTTGCATTTTTGAAAATTGTAAGGTATGGTGGCGGGTGAACTAAAACATTATGTAGATCTGAAAATCATTTATTTAAACTATTGGAAATAATGAAAAATAACAGAACAAGAAAGAACTTATATTGAAAATCTCGAGCAGCATCTTCTTCTTCTTTTTCGAGCTTCACTCTTTTGCCTGTGGATTGCTCCGATGTTGTTCTTCTTTTAGACGCTCTTTTTTCCTTTCTTGTCTAAAGACAAAAACCCGGTGCCCAAAATGCAAATTTCCGCCACTGAGTGTTAACTTATACACATCTGTACACAAAAAGGCAAAGAAATTTGAAACTCGTGCTAAAAAATGATCCGCCACTATACCTAACAAAAAGTCCGCCATCATACCTTACAAAGTATTGGTGGAAATATGACGTTGTCACTGTCATACTTCGCAATTAAAAAAAATGTAAAATATCAAAAACTGTTGGCAAAGGCCTAAATATACGTTCCGAATACTTCCCTGACTCAAGTTTCAAAAAACCTTCACTGTCAAAACACAAACCTACTTTTCACTACTTTTTTATTAAAAATAACTTAGAGTTCAAAGCACACGTCCCTTCATTAATACTACTGCATATAAAATGTCAGCACAATAATAGACATCGACCACAGTGATCAAAAGTTTTAGATGTGACGTTACATGCCAGATATGACAAGTCCGCCACCATACCTTACACGCCACGATACCTTATACTCCCCTAGGATATTCGTTCGTTCTCTTTCGTTGTGACCTGTCATGATTTTGTTTTGCGCTCCAATTTTTTTATTTTTATTTTGCATAAGCCGTCAGGATTTAGATAGATATACCTTCATTAAACTTCTTATTAATTAGTTAATTGGTCAGTTCTGTGTTATTATTACCGCTTACATCTTGTAGCTTTTTTTTTGCTTCTATCACTCTCTTCATATCTCACTCATGAAACTTCTTGGGCAGTAGCGCTCTCTTTTATTTGCTGTTGCTATTGGAGCTCTCCTCTCAGTTTTACTAACTGAGTTATTATTATCAGATAGTTATTTGTATTTTACTATTTTTCTTTTTGTCCTTTTTTATGTATTTTTTGTAACTTTCATTTTTAAATTTGCTGTTGTCTGAGTAGGTAGGTGATGCCATTTCCCAAAGTAAGGGATTGCGTTATAGTTGAGAGAAATGGCGCATTGTTGAAAATTACATGCTATCGTGCGGAGTGGTTTCAAAGAGCTTGTCGTGTTCTTTAAGCAAAACTGTGATTGATTAGCGCATAACTAAAGCAAATCAAAAAAATATGGCTTATTAACAAACACTAAGATCTACTTAAACTCCATTATAACGGTGATACTGATCATATGTCGAAACAATATCGCAGCGGCACAGGCTCACAACTCCAATAACCTGACCAATTCGTAGGACTAGCAGTGGAATTAACCCTTATCGGCACATGGGGTCTTCTCCTCTCCTTAGTTCAGCAAAGTCCAGTTGCACGTAGGGGATTTGTTGGTGGTTGGGTATGGTTTATGGATGGTCATCTCAAGTTGATACTTGCCTTAGTGGCCTATGACTGACTTTAGGCCAGGGGAATATGTTGGCCACGATTTGTCTCTGGTCCCGGCAGAGTAGTAGTGATCTCAAAAAGTAACGGCATTACGGCAACACGTCTGAAGAACTCTGTGGTAGAGAACGTTAAGACTCAACATGACACATCTCACATTTGAGCGATTTTTTGGGATAATCGGGATTATTGGGTTGAACGATACCTGGAATAAATTTTCGGCACATGCAATTATGCAAGGAACACGAGGCGTAAGTAGAGTTCTATTTGGTTATGATAATTATAGCACATCTGCACTTAACTACAGTCGAAACTGGAAAAAATACATGGGTAATTCAAAGTGCAGCTTAGACGTGAATAAATCTTTCCAAAGCACACTGGAAACTGCTCAGTCGTTAATTTTAAAAACTGTTTTCAAGAGAAACGCACCCTTACAATAGACTTTTGGCCATGGAAAATCAGTTCAGCAGCTGATTCGGTATCCGAATTTATCACTTCGGAGGGCATATACCCAGCAATGTATGTAGCGTTGGTGTCCGTTGAGTCTGCTAACTCAATAGGTATTACGATTACACCAATAAATAGATTTCCCGGACCACTGGATATTGGCATCACCGGTACCAGGACTGTGGGGTCAAAACACAAGTGGGGATCCCATCAAAACGACAAGTTTTTGTCTCACGGCTGACCTCTGACTCCACTATTAATGATGTTAATGCTTTTATGAAAAACAAAATAAAAGCACCACTTGATTGTGATAGTGTTTAAGACTAATAAGAAAAATAGCACAATTTGCCATCCTTATCATCCCGTTCTACTTCTAACATTTCACAAAATTAACTTATTTTCTTTAAGTATCTTATCAGATTGTTGAATGCTTGCGCCGTTAAATGCTTAGCACAGCAAATTTGTTCATGATGGTGTTGCACTTGCATCCCACTTTATTGGGCTTACCGACATTAAATTATTCCGACATTATTATTCTCCAAATGGTTAAGCCGACATTTCACCGTGTCCTGATGGAGTTCCCGGTGGTGTACTTAGGTACTGCGCCGAGTCTCTGTGTGGACCGTTGCTTTAACTATTCACCCTGTCCATTAATTCGTCATGGTTTTCTCCTATATGGAAAGAATCGTTTATGTTTCCTTTCTATAAGAAAGGTAGCAAGTCTGACGCAAAGAACTGTAGAGATATATCTAGGTTATCCGCTTTTCCTAAATTGTGCAAATTTGTTTAACCTTTACGCTTCAAAATGTAAAGTAATGACTGTTCATCGCTCCAGCGCCTTTCTGGCTCCTTACACCCTTTGTTGTGGTTGTCTTGAGAGAATTGCCTGGGTTGATAATCTTGGTGACTATTAGATACCAAGTTAAAGTTTTCTGAACACATTTCTACCATGCCGTGGTAAATAAGGCCGTGAGCGTGCTTGGGTATGTAAAGAGGTGAACAAAGGAATTTGACGAATTTGGGTATAATATACATATATTCTCTATATCTCGCTGATTCGTCTGATTTTAGAATACGGATCTAGTGGATGGTGCCCTCAGTACAAAGTAAGCCAAACGCCCGAGGAGAGTGGTTTGAGAACGAGCAAATAAATTCAGCGAGTAAAACAAGGGTACCAAAGTTGAGTGATTTTAACTTAAGAGTGAAAACATACGCGAAAGTCAGCTTGAGTGCTTGAGCCGATTGGGTTGATTATTCGGCTATTGTTCGTGTATGAGATGACCATCTTACTCTAGTAAACTGCTCATAACAAACATTCCATTCTTTGTTAATGGTAGCAAAATGGTTGTTATGATTTTTGTGCACAACTTGATCAAGGGTGACGTGGATAGCCCTGACTTATTGAGTCGCATAGGATTCACGGTTATATTAGTAGCTCTAGATAGTACACACATCTTCGTTTCTTCCATTGTGTAGATCGAATTATTCCTTGCATGAACTGTTTAAGGTGTTATACTTGGATTATAAATCCCTCTACCATATTATATTTCACTACTACTATTTATACTACTAATTCCCTTCTCTTAGTCAGTTTAGTTATAACCCGTACGGCCCTCAGCGGTGTTGGTGAGGTTTGGAAATCCTCGAGAATCGAGGTGTGTTTGGCAAATGCAAGTAGTTCCCTTGGCGTACTCTTGGAGGCATCTTCCAGTGATGCCGGCTCCAGTGCGCCTAGCTATATTTTCCTTGCCCGTGAGAGAGCTGGACATTTGTAGATGAGATGTTCCAGGGTTTTAATAGCCCCGGGTTCAGCGTATTTCCTATAGCTGTCGCTGTTTGTGATGCATGTCACCTGTTAGTATAGCCACTAGTAGTCTGTAGTCTTTCCGTAGAAAGTGCAGTAGATAGTGAGTTATTTTTTTATTACGGTCTTTGCACATTATTCTCGACGCTCTGCAGGTGGCGGTATTTCTGCATCTGTTTTCGATTTTTAGACCGGCCTGCTTCTCTAAGGCGCTTTGTAGCGTTCTAAGGGAGACAGGCACGTTTTCGGTTCTTTCGATCGCCAGCCCGTCGCCTTCCCTGGCCAGAACGTCCGCTGCTTCATTCCCTTCGATGCCCTGGTGGCTGGGAGCCCAATAAATCCGTACTGACTTAGTCGTGCTTAGTGTGTCTACTTAGTGTGCCTCCCTGCTGGCCAGGAAACATCTAGAACTAACCGCGGATGACTGCATGGATTTTATCGCCGCTTGGCTATCAACGAACATGTTAGCCGCTTTGTGTGATCGTTTTGGAGCTGAGCGACCCCTGCTGCCTTCTTGATGGCGAAAACTTCTGCCTGGAATATGCTGCATCGGTCGAGTAGCTTATATGACGCCCTTATGTAAGAGTTCGTGTAGTATAAGCCCGCTCCCACTCCTCTTTCCATCTTGGAGCCGTCAGTTTATATGTTGAGGTGCTGAGCCTGGTGCCGTCCTGGTTTCCAGGCTTCGGGTCCTAAAAAGTATTTGTTTTTACTTCCAGGTACGTTTGGGGGGTCATGTAGTCAGTAAAACTGGTCATGTCCCTGCCAATTGAACTGTGCCCGTGTCTTTAATGCGTGTCTTTACTGTGCTGCATTTGTATTTGACCTGTGCTTTTAGAAGGTAGCCTTGTCTGGTTGATTTTCGGGGGATACCATGGATCCTGGTACCTTGCTGGTACCTACTCCACTTGCGCTCCTTCGTGTGTTGGTTGCTCCTAGGCGAGCATTTGTAGCAACGTTATGAAATGCTCCATATATATAAAGATATTCGTGGTGCATATTTTTTTGTGTTGACCTCTACTAACGAGTGTAGTGCCGTCTCCACCAATTTCACTTTGGTATAAGCATGTTGGTTGATTGACATCAGTTCCCCTACTTTCCTGATGTGTACATTCAACAGTTTTTGCAACATGGCTGCACTTTCTTGCCTTTCGGAGAAGGACAACTCTAGAAGTTCTCTATTGGATAGGGATATAGCCTGTGCTTAAGCGTGTGTATATTACGGGAAGCCATATGGTGATCACATCTTTTATCACCTGCAACATGGCTGGGAATATTCTGTCCAGTACAGGAGCTTTTATGCCCGTAAGGGGAGCCCATTGGATTTTCTTGGTGGTTATTTGGTCAATTGGGAGGTTTTGTTCCTCCTTTGCTAGGTCCTGTTGCGTTTTGGCATCAGTGACCTCGGAATCCTTGGAAGTGAGCATCTATTAGTGCTGTCAGGGCTTCTTTACTGCTCTGATTATTGTCCGTCGTTTAGCTTGAGCTGACTCTGTTTGGTACGTTTCTTTGAAAGCAGCTTCCTGAGTCTTGCCCTTTCGGGCACATTCTCGATGTTGGAGAAATAGTTCCTTCACGAGCTGCGTTGTGTTCTTGTAGTTCCTGAGTAGAGTCTTGTATTCCTCGTTTATGATTCCTTCGTTCGCTTGTTTGGCGAGCTTGAAGAATTCCCTTAGGTTGTTTTTTAAGAGGGAGAGGTCTCGGTTCCACCAGAGTGGCTTGGTCCTCTTTTTTGTTCTTGAGGGTGGGCATGATGCGCAGCAGCCATCTAGTAGCTCCTTGGATAGAGACTCAAGAGACTTCTCTATGCCTTCCGCCGATTGCACGGACCCCGGATTCGCGAGCTTCGAGGTAACCGTCTCTCTGAACTTTTCCCAGTTTGTGTTTCGGGTGTTCCTATAGACTGTTACCTTCGAAGTGTGTTTAAATTTGTACTTGAACTGAATATTCCAGTGATCTGACAAGGATGGTTGTTCGAGGACTCTCCAGTCAGATACCGCGGTACTCTTTCCCGTTACGAGAGTTAGATCTAGCACGTTTGACGAGGTAGGACCCACGTAGGTGTGTTCCTCTCCCACGTTTGCTACATCTATGTTAGTTGATAGTATAAAGTCTAAGAGTGACTCACCTCGGTCGTTAATGTCGGGGCTTCCCCACACACTGTGTTGGGCATTTGCGTCCGTACAAATGAGTAATTGGTAGTCCTTGGAGTCGGATTCCTCGACTAGACTCCTTAGCTCTTCAGGTGGTGCGGGCCTGTCGTGTGCCATATAGCAGGAGGCTACCAAGAGGCGCCTTTCCTCGCTTTCCAGCATCACCAACGATAAAAGAAAACAATTTGTCGAAAGATCCGGGACAAGTTCTAAATGGACGAAGCGAAGCAAACAAACACCGCGATATACATTTTGAGAGGCGGCCGACCTCAAATTCGAAGCGAGACGTTGACAGGGCCACAAAAGTCAACCCCACAGATCAGGAACGGACGACCTTCTCTAAACCTGTCTGCCCGCAGATTTCCCATGATCTGAAGCATCAACTTCGGCTTGTAACGAAAACAGTAAATGCATCTCCTAACTATCCGAGTGCATTCCCGACGTGCATTTATGAGCCAAATCTACTGTCTAAGCAGACTAACTAAATGTCTTTGCATTGGCATGACAATTCTTCAAGTGCAAATTCCTCAAGTACAGTACAGGGGCAGTAGAATCGGGAACTTGGCCTCAATTGACACTGGATCATGCAACAACCTGCCTCCCACCCTGATAAGCGAAAATATCCTCCTTTTTTCTGTCATCCTCTGGATGAACGGGGCCATCATCTGTAGGCTGAGCTGCAATGGCTGTCCCTTTTTAAGATTTTTAAACTCTTCCTGGAAGACACTTCGTTAAACCAGCTCCATCAACTTGAGGGACGATTGGACGATTGCTGCAACTCCTTTGCAGTTAACTGCCTGGAGTGTTCTTTGTCCTTATCCATATTTAAAAATCGGGACACATATGCCACCACTCGAACTAATTTGGTGTACGACGAAAATCGAGAAAAGATGTCATGAGTCCTCAACACCAATTAGAACCTGGGCGGATTTTTTGGTGTCGGAATCCCGTACCTCGACTGGGATGTTAAAATGCGAGTCCAAGTCCGCTTGATTTGCTGCCAGCAACCGACTATAGACTTGACCCTTTTCGATTGCGCGAATATACAGGCAGTATCCGTACTAGAAGCGTCCGCGAATCCGTGGACCTGAATCGCTGAGTTCCCACTGTCGAAAGTATACCTTGGAATGGCAACCGCGTGAAGATTTCGCAAATTATTCTTCAAGCTTTCCCAACCTGACATCGGAATCGATTCATCCCATTCTACTTGGAGTTGCCACAGCTTTTGTAGGAGAATTTTGGACGTTATACCAATCGGTATATACCACTAACCGACAGAATTGTGTGTTTACGTGTCACATCCGTAAAATCCTTCACCTAGTTGTGGATGGTTTGAAAACCACTCAGTCAGCTGGAAACCGCCGTAGTTCAGGTTTTCGGACACTTGATTACACATCACATTCAACGTGTCACCAATCTCATTTGTGTCCGTATGACGAACTCCAAGCTCCTGCAAGAAACGGATGGCAGGAAATGGAGCTGACGTCGATTCCGTAGGTGACGGTAATTAACCGGAATATTTGCAACTCATTAGACGGATTTTGTCGCCATACTATGAGTTGAAAGTTACTATCGTCTCCAGCAATGCTCATTTGCCTGTACATCTTCGATACATCTGCTGTGAAGGCGAAGCGATTCAAACGAAATCTAATGAGAGATAGCACCAATTCCCTCTGAATAGTGGGCTCCACCATTAAAATGTCATTTAATGATTGCGACGTATGAAATAGTGCGGTCCTGGTGGAATATTATTGGCTGTTGGAGACATATAACAGAGCTAGAGATACTCCTTCATAAGAGCAACGTACATTTTGCGAAGCGAACTGTCTTTTATCGGCGCTTGGCCACATCGAACGAAGATCCCAGCATAAGGGGATCCGATTTAAAGTGCAGACGAACTTCAAAACGCCCCGACTTCGAATTGGTCACATTTTTTACAAAGTGGTGCTCATAAGCAATTTGTTCGGGTAAATATTTAATCGATTCTTTGTCTGACCGGTGCACAACAACTCGAAGAAGGAATCTGCTCCCAGCAACATATCTGCCTTTTGAGGTCGATGGATCTGTTAGCTCCACATTAGCCAAAATTGTCCACTGCCCAATGGCATTCATATCATGCTGCTGGCTCGTAATGCTGCTGAGAATAAAAAAATCAGCGACGAAATTATGGTTGTTTAATTGAGAGTAAACTGTAGTCGACACTTCACTCCTGGGGACTGAGCTTGACTTTCCTGCCGAGGTTACTGTCAAGCACCGATTTAGCCTTGACAACCTTAGCGACTGCGCCAACCTGAGTCTAAGAGAGCGCTTGCTAACTGCACATGGCAAAATCTATAACGAGCTCGCACCACGGTTTTGGCGTAGTCATAGAGCTTGTATGGGATCGAAGGTTAGCGTGACGGGGCTTCGCTGTGGTTTTCGAGGGTCCCCTCGGGGGGAATCCACGGGGCCATGCGTTGTCGCGATGGCTCGTAGGACTACGGGATTTTAAGTGGGGAGGTTTGGGTATAACTGGTAATGCGTATAAGGTAACACTCCCCACCAGCTGCAGGGTATCGGCAGAATTTCAAAATCCCGTTGGCCTGCACTCGAGTGGCTAGCGGAATCATATTTCGCTATTGCATAAACATCCGCTGATGAGCTGATGGTCTGCGGTCTGGTCTGGTCTGATGGAGGCGCTGACTGTGCAGAACGTCGGCCCGCTGCTCGAGCAGCGCTGCCGCAAGGGTGGGCAGATTTAAGAGTATCATTTTATATTTCATTTTGTATCTTTAGATTTAATCTCGCTTTTAACCGAGCCAGTTGTGCCGGCAAAAAATATTTAACCTAAACACCCGTGTCTTTTCTTGTATTGTATTGTATTGTATTCACGGTATTGATAATCGGGAACAACAACTATTTAATTTATATGTGTATGAATAAAGAAAAGACTTTACAATATTTGTATTTTTGTTCAGAATTTATTAAACAAAAACCCTCACTGGTTTCCCTAGCTGCACCACGAAAAAAACCTCAACTTACTTGGAGGAATCGACGCTGTTGGGGAAATTTTGAATCTGCTGGTTACCGTATAGCCATAGATAGTGGGCGGAGCGATAGATTCAATCCTTATATAAGACACTCCAGAGATTCCAGATACGTTTCTACGTTTCGTGCGCGTTTGTACGTGCTTTGCCTTCGAGTGTCGTTCTTCGCATCGCGTGGGTGCTTTCCCACCCCCGCTTTCGATCTTTTTCTCCCAATCGATAGTGATCAAAGTGACCTCTCCCGTCTTTTATCTATCGATATTCTCATTTTTGCGTTTAAGTGCCTTCGTTGGCGGGTGTATTTGAAATATAACTTATTACTACCTTAAGGTGCCGTTTACACTGAGGCTGCGTCTTGATTCTTTGCGTCTTCCCAGAAACGCAGTTTTTTATACCCGGTACTCAAAGAGTTTAAGGGTATATTAGATTTGTGGGGATAACGGTTGTGTGTAACGCCCAGAAGGAAGCGTTTCCGACCCCATAAAGTATATATATTCTTGATCAGCATCAATAGCCGAGTCGATATAGCCATGTCTGTCTGTCCGTCTGTCCGTCCGTCCGTCTGTCCGTCTGTCCGTCTGTCCGTCTTCATTTGCGCCTATATCTCAGAGACCATTTAAGCTAGAGCAACCAAGTTTTGTATCCAGTCTTCTCTGTGATCACACTACTCCAAATGTATTTCAAAATTTCGCCCCGCCCCCTTCCGCCCCCACAAAGGACGAAAGTCTGTGGCATGCACAATTTTAAAGATACAAGAAAACTAAATACGCAGAATCATAGAGAATGACCATTTCTATCAGAGTGTTGAATCTGGATCAGATCGGATTATTATTATAGCTACAATGAAGAAAACCATTTCGAAAGTCATCATTCCCTCTCGCTCTCTCTCACACGCGACCCCATCTGCTTTGCTTATTCGTTTAAATGAGCGCCTAGATCTCAGAGACTATAAGAGCTAGAGCAACCAAACTTTCTATCCAAGCTCCTGTGATATCGAACCAGCACAAGTGTATTTCAAAATTTTGCCACGCCCCTTTCCGCCCCCACAATAGACGAAAATCTGTGGAATCCACAATTTTTAAGATAAATGAAAATCAAAAACGCAGAATCATGGAAAATTACCATATCTACCAGATTGCCGAATATGGATCAGGTCGAATCAATATCATGGCCAGAAGAAACAAATTAAATTTCAGTGGCTACGCAACGCCTGCCAAGCGCTGACTCATTCCCTCTCTCTCTGTCGCAAACACTTGTACGTCTCAAATATGTAGTTATACATGTCATGTAGAAATTTAGAAGCAGATCAATAGCATTTAGAAGCATATGCAAACAAAATTGAAAACATGTATAATATTCCAAAAATGATTTGACTTCATTTTTTGAAATATTATTTTTTGCCCAAAATTTAATTTGTCCCTTTTGCGAACATATAATAAATTGCATAAATCGCAAGCTCATATACATATGTATGTACATATGTGTATACGACTGAGTACCGGGTATAAAGTAGAGCCGCGGCCTTTGCCGCGGCTCACAACGTTCCCCCTCGTTTTACATATGTTTAGCATAGGGCCCTAGTGATGGCAAAAAGTTGCGTCGTTTTCCAACGCAACTGCATTTTGGTATTTCTGTAGTATTTCTGTGCGCATAACAGCAATTTTCGTACTTTTCTGCCTAATCAGCGGAACTATCAACACTAATAACAACAAAAAACAGCAGATTCAAATTTAAATTTTGCCGCGTAAAATTTTTAACTGAGTAAAAAGGGGCAAAAATTCATGTAATGGTTAGAACAAATTGTTTAAACTAATTTTATTATTAAAAAAAAGCATTTCAACAATATAGTTGATTTCAAATTTTTTGCTGCAAATCCCATGTCTTTGAATCGTTTCACTGTTTCCGTGATCTTCTCAGGGTAAGAAAGTCTGCTTGCAGATACTTGTCAGCGAGTTGAGCAACTACCTCGCGACAAAACTGCAGTAATATAAGGCAGACAAAAGCCCTTGACACACCAAATAGACTCCCGTGCGATATTCCGCAGGCGATCCTAGGCAATAAAGGGCTATGGCTATTCTCTTCTCCAGAGGGATTGTCAGTCGAAAATGAGTTTTTTTCGTTTTGAGATTGGGCAACAGTCCAACGAGAATGTTGAAGTACTCCTTTCCATGCAGAAATTTTCCTTAAAAAAGGCATCGGAGTTCTCCACAACATATTCCTCCCAAAATGAACCACATCGTGGCTATTGAAATGAAGAATACATTATTTAATTGAAAAGAGAGCACATTGTCTGCTCTTTACCTACAAGAGTCAAAACGCAAGGAGGACGTTGCAGTTCGTGCACTTCGATGCACTTCAATAGATTCGCTTCATTTTGCGCCACCGCAGATAAAAGAATTAGCTCTTTTTTTGGCATATTTTGTTGATTTTCAGACATTATTTCTTTTGTTTACAAATTTTTCTTCCTCTTCCCAAGACGCAAAGTCGCAAAGACGCTGTAGTGTAAACGGCAAACCTGCTTCTCTGCGTCTTCTCCGATATCGATAGGTAACGCACCAAGTGTAAAAAGCCTATAAAACTACATGGATACTAAAGAAATGAGATAGGGGCCTTCAGTGGCGTATAGTATTGCGGAAATTAATAATAATAGTATAATATAACAAGGGGGAACGTTGTGAGGAATTATTACATTTTTGCCCAACAAAAATTTCAAAAAATTAAGTTGAACCATGTTGAGCTACTGAGCTTTTTCAGCAGCGTATTTTGCAAAATTTAATTAAACACAAATGGGTTTGGTTTCAATGTATGTATGTATATTGTGTATATGGGTATGCTTGATTTTGTGTTCTAAGCGAGAGACAATACAACACGAAAGTTGGCGATACGACGTTTGCTCACGAAGACGATCAAATTTTAAGTAAGTTCTGCTCTGCTGATGAGCCTCCCCCACAGCTCTTGTCGGACGACGAATTTAGGGAAAGGGCGATGTAGCGATTGAGAGCGTAGGGCGTAGGGCAGCAGCAGCAGCAACAGCGATGCATTGAGAGCAATGTAAAGAGAGTAAGTTATGCCTATCTCTGTGCTGCCATGGGTAGGCGCTTAGCCGAACATACTCCCCCCGTTGAAGAGCACGGGCCTTCAACATCCTTCTTGGCAGCACTTCCTTTCTTGCTCCGGGGAACGTCTTTAGCGCAGATACTCCGGACACTATGTCTGTCACGATGATAGGTTCTATCACTCGAACTAGGGGCCACGTCAGATGAGTTACCTGTGAATAGAGAAGCAGAAACTCGGGACTGGGACATCTCTCCAGCAACTATCCATCCTAGCTTAGTTTCCTGAAGATGTGGTAGACCGGCTCCCAACTTGATTTGGCCAATGCAGAGAAGCTCAAAAAACAGAGCCGCTCCAATAAGAATATCAACAGGTTGGGACTGGTTGAACATCTTATCAGTTAAAAATATGTTGGAGGGCATGTTCCATCGGGTTGTGTCAACAGTACCGTTGGGTTGGTTGCTCGTAATGGTGGGAGCAACCAATGCCGAAATGGTCGTGGCATAGCTCGACGCGTGTGATCTCAGTTGTATATCCACGCAGCATCCTTCTGACATGGCACACGAATCGCCCAGACCAGATACTGAAACTTCCGATTCTTCCTTCTTCAGCCGCAACTGTTGAGGTAGACTTGAAGTAATGATATGCACCTGCGATCCAGAATCGAGCAGGGCACGGCAAGGAGTGAATGTACCAGAGCTATTCCTAACACTGATTACGGCAGTGGCCAGCAACACGGAGTCCTGTCTGTGACTCTGGGCGAAAAGTGACGTGGCTGATGACATTGCAGTACATTTACTGCGAGATGGTATCGCATGCAATCGTGGAGCCGATGTTGAAGTCGAGAGTTGAGGCACAATGGAATTGGAAGCATTGGACGGAGATTCGAAATGAAGCAAAGTATGATGTCTGGAACCACATATTCGACAGGATCGAGAACGACATGCACGTTGACAATGGCCTGCTCGGAGGCAATTGATGCACAGCGACAGCTTCTTAGCTTCCTGAAAGCGAAGGCGAGGAGAAAGATTGCAGAACTGCAAACACCCATACGTGGAATGTTCTGGATCTCCGCAGAATGCACAAAGATTCGGCTTGGAGCTAGTTGCGATTAGGCAGTGTTTCCGATGACTATTGGTGTACATATTCTTAGCATGCTCTTGGGTCTCCAATCTCTGGCATCTCTCTTCCAGGAAGGTAGTAAATTGCTCGGCTGTAGAGAGGCTATCCAAAGACGACGTTTCCTCCCACTTGGCTCGTGTGGCACTGTCCGCCCTCTGCAGCAGGCTTTGTATCACAATGCAGTCAGCGACCTGCTCCTTTGTCCCTAGATTCTTTAAAGCCCGCAGATTAGCAATTGCGGTATCTGCCAAGACCCGGAGTTGAGACACAGATGCTTCTTCAATTCGCTGCACACTTAGAATGTCGGCGACATGTTTCTGAAATATTAAACGCCTGTTATTGAATCGTTTATTGAGCAAATCTAGTGCGATAGGATAGCTGGCCTGGCTAAATTCAAGTGACGAGATCGTGTCTAAAGCTGGTCCTTTCAGGCAGGATCGTAGGTGCTGTAATTTCTCCACATTCGTTAGGTCAGGATCCTTGTCAATTATGGAAGAAAACATGCTCCAAAATGCAGAGTACTGTGAGTTCTGGAAGCTTTAACTCCGGTAGGCGAGGCCGATGCTGCACTACAATCGTAGCTGGGGCCTCTGCAATATGGTCCGTCGGCATTGTTGAGCAAGGGAGCATTGTGGTCTGCCGATTGTTCAATTCATGCCTAATGCAAGTCTCCAGCATTACCACGCACTCGTCAAACTCGTCCCTCAAGGGACTACCGATCTCATCAAGATCAATCCTCTCCAGGGCATTATGATGCTCATTGAAAGAAGCAACCAGATCCAATAAAGAGTTTAAACGCACGTTCAACTCCTCTTCTCTGAGCCCACCAATCTTCTCCTTGCCGACGGCATTTCCAATTCTCCGCGCTGCACTTAGCATGGCTTGAACCTTGCGCTTGTAGTACGCAATGTCCACATTGAGAGACAAGGGGGAATCGACAGCGATAGGGGAGGGGGTTCCATCAGAAGACATTGTGTGTGTTTGATAAAGCAAACGCCGAGGTTAAGAGCCAGTGAATAGCTTCGAACAGTTTGAAAGGCACTTCTCAATCGATCGCAGCGCTCGAACACACGGGCACAGACCAGCAGCGAGAGTTCGAATTTTGCCAACAACAACAATGGCATTCACACCGAGAGCACCGAAACCGTAACGAAACAACAGCAAGTAGAAGGTAAAGCAGATTACGCGAAAACCGTTACTGTTGCTTGTGCACAACTGAGGAACCGAACAACCGTGGTTTTATGCGACGACAAAATTTGGATAAATGCAATTGTTTATGTTTTTTATGATTTTATTGTTTTTTAATCACGTCTGGGTCACCAAAATGTTGAGCTACTGAGCTTCTTCAGCAGCGTATTTTGCAAAATTTAATTAAACACAAATGGGTTTGGTTTCAATGTATGTATGTATATTGTGTATATGGGTATGCTTGATTTTGTGTTCTAAGCGAGAGACAATACGACACGAAAGTTGGCGATACGACGTTTGCTCACGAAGACGATCAAATTTTAAGTAAGTTCTGCTCTGCTGATGAGCCTCCCCCACAGCTCTTGTCGGACGACGAATTTAGGGAAAGGGCGATGTAGCGATTGAGAGCGTAGGGCGTAGGGCAGCAGCAGCAGCAACAGCGATGCATTGAGAGCAATGTAAAGAGAGTAAGCTATGCCTATCTCTGTGCTGCCATGGGTAGGCGCTTAGCCGAACAAACCATTCTGCAAATTATTATATATTAAATGTTATCTGTTTCCATTTTAGTTTACATATGTTATTTACATCTGTCTTCTGCATTTCTACATTTGACATCACCATATTCGTCTTTACATATGTACGGGTCGTGTTTATGCAAAAGTGTATGCGAGAAAGAGAGAGGGGTTAAGTAAGCGCTTGAAAGGCGTTGCGTAGCCACTGAAATTTAATTTGTTCCTTCTTGTCATATTAATGATCCGACCTGATCCAGATTCGGCAATCTGTTAGACAAGGTAATTTTCCATGATTCTTCGATTTTGGTTTTCTCGTACCTTAAAAATTGTGGATTCCACAGATTTTCGTCCTTTGTGAAGGCGGAAGAGTGCCTGGAAAAATATCACTGATATCACAGGAGCTTTGATAGAAAGTTTGGTTGCTCTAGCTCCTATAGTCTCTGAGAACTAGGCGTCAAAAAACACGAATGGTCAAAGCAGACGGGGTCGCGTGTGAGAGAGAGCGAGAGGGAACGATGACTTTCGAACTTTGAAGTACGATGAACTTTGCGTACGATGAACTTGCTGACGAGAAGACCTACGTTCTAACAGCGTTCAACCCGAAGACGAAGCGGCGAACGATGTTTTAATTAACTCCCCAAATATAAGAGTTCGCAAAAGAACGAACCGCGATTGCAAGCTCAGCGACGTCGACAATAAACGATAACCTAACGTTTCAATTATCTCCACAAGTATAAGAGACCTTAAAGATCACCTTTTGACATGAAAGAAAGGCAAAATCCAAGCTGAGCGACGCCAGCTAAAGAGGCCGAGATTACAAACGAAGCTTCGAACGCCAGCAACGAACGAAACGAAACGTCAGGTTATAAGCAGCGTAGAGAAAGATTGCGAAAATGAATAGAACTGTCCGCTATGTGCATCAAAGAGACAAACTTTATACAGGCATTTGCTAACCGCTGCAAAGGTCAATGTTTTTCTCGAAGCGAACGACGTGAAAGACGATATATTGCAACCGACGCTTCCAAATAAGCGGTAAACTATGGCGTTGACGCCTTGTGATACTCTACCTCTTTAAGAGCCAACACACGAATACTGAACCGTTTGGGCAGATGTATAGATGTAGATATAGATTTCAGAAGTATATTTTATGACGATTGTACCATTTATTTCGGCACGCACAGCGACGCATAATGTTGCTTCTAAGCGGTAGGTAGGTTAGGCGGTAACTTAGGCGGTAATGACTTCATTAAACTACATAACTCCAGTTTTGACTTCATGCAATTATTTTATTTTATTTGCCGCTCTACCGACAGTCAGGTTGGCGAATGTAACATTTTATTTATATCTTACATTCGTCAACCTAACTATAGATCGCTCACGATCATTCTTTCGAAGTTGGACAATCACGAAATCAAGACTAATAATACAACGAGCCGTTAAAAGCATACAGTAAAGGCCTGTATCCAGCACTGCGAAAAATTACCGACAGGAATCTGCTATTTATTTCGTTTGTGTGGAACATAACTAAAATAGTGTTATCAATAACCTAAAACGTGCTTGTTCTTGCCTCAACTGCTTTTATTAAAGCAATCTTCTCCTCACGTTGAAAATTTTGCATATCTCTGGTTTGATTTTCACTCTGATTTTTCCTCCATCTTTTACTTGTACCCTAGTAATAATAGACACATATATATTCCTGGCCTAAATGTCAGCTGTTCTCTCAGTCCAGAATAAGAATCTGTGGATTTCGTTTAGCTTGCTGGATACTGAGGCCAGGAAAACACAAACGAAAAATTCCTGGCCTAGTTATACCCGGTACACGAAGAGAATAGGGGTATATTAGATTTTTGGTGATAGAAGGAAGCGTTTCCGACCCCATAAAGTACATATATTCTTGATCAGCATCAATAGCCGAGTCGATATAGCCATGTCTGTCTGTCCGTTCGTCCGTCCGTCCGACCGTCTGTCCGTCTTCATTTGCGCCTATATCTCAGAGACTATTAAAGCTAGAGCAACCAGTCTCCTGTGTGATCACACTACTCCAAATGTGTTTCAAAATTTAGCCCCGCCCCTTTCCGCGTGCACAAAGGACGAAAGTCTGTGGCGTACACAATTTTGAAGATACGATAAAACTAAAAAAGCAGAATCATAGAGAATGACCATTTTTATCAGAGTGTTGAATCTTGATCAGATCGGATCATTATTAAAGCTACAATGATCTCTCGCTCTCTCTCACACGTGACCCCGTCTGCTTTGCCCATTCGTTTTTTTTGACGCCTAGTTCTCACAGACTATAAAAGCTAGAGAAACAAAACTTTCTATCCAAACTCCTGTGATATCAAACCAGCACGAGTTTATTTCAAAATTTTGCCACGCCCCCTTCCGCCCCCACAAAGGACGAAAAAAGGACGCAGAATCATGGAAAATGACCGTGTCTAACAGATTGCCGAATCTGGATTAATATTAATATAGACAAAAGGAACAAATAAAATTTCAGTGGCTACGAAATGCCTGCCAAGCGCTTACTCATTCCCTCTCTCTCTCGCAAACACTTGTACGACTCGAATATGTAGTTATACATGTACATGTAGAAATGTAGAAGCAGATGTAAAAAAGATTAAAGATTAAATATTATTTTTTGCACAAAATTTAATTTGTCCCTTTTGCGAACATATAATAAATTTCATAAATCGTAAGCTCGTAAATGTATGTATGTATATACTGACAGAGTACCGGGTATAAGGTAGAGCCGCTGCCTTTGCCGCGGCTCACAACGTTCCCCCTCGTTTTTTTATATGAAGATTAACAGTAATGTGTACCGGGTATAAACGTTTCACAGCGTTTCCAATCGTTTAATTTACATTTGTTTTTTTTTTTTGCTCAGCCGTTTTATCTTGCTATTCTATTCTCTATATCAATAACCATTGCCAGCAAACTACCTTAAAAACAACTGTTATAACCATTTGAAATGAAAAACAAAACTACAATTTTCACAAACCTTGTTTGGGTTTGGCAATAAGTTTGAGTGTTGAGATTTTTAAAAAAAATTTTAAAATCTGGTATTGAATGTTTTTTCAGAGGTAGTATTTCTATTTTTCATATAACTTACGATTCTTATATCTGCATTAAATTTATCAGTTCTGAAAAGCTGACAAATGCCGCTATAAATCCGACCTAGACATTTTGTAGTTCCAGCTTACTTTCTGGAAGAAATTAGGCTTTCAAATTAAAATTTGATAATTTTTTTGCGGTATATTTTCCAGAAATGTTGACTTTAAAAAATCAGAAAAAAACAAAATATTTCTGGGAATGCATTTGTTGGTTTTAGATAGATACATTAATTAGGCGTCGTTTAAGGTATCGTTTGTAGGAAAGGATGAATAAACGGCTAAGTTGCAGCGCTTTGATCAAACCTTCATATGCCGAATTTCGCCGATAAATTCCGTTAGCCGATGTATAACCGTTTTTTTCCTACAAAAATACCAAAAATCTGTATTTGTAACAGTTTTTAACGGTAAAATGGCATTTGGGAAGGTAACAAACGGCATATGAAGGTTTGGCAAAAACGCTGCAACTTAGCCTACTTTAAGGAAGGGCACCTTGAGTAGAACACCATCACTAATTAAATAGCTTTTACATTTAAATTCACTAGGGACATTTCAATATATAATTAAAAATACTTTAGTCTATTTTTAGTCAATATTTTTTAAGGAGGATACACAAGTATAAATTTAATAATAACTTTTATTCATTATTATTAATTAATTATTTCTTATTTAGAAATGAAAAGTTTTATACTTGCTGCGATGAACCTTACCTGGACATAACATTCAATATAACAATGAGAAGAAAAACTCTATTTTACACAGTTAACATAATTATACCTTGTATGGGGATCTCATTTTTGACTGTACTAACCTTCTACTTGCCATCTGATAGCGGAGAAAAGGTTTGTAATACATGAAAATATATCAAAATCATTATAAAATTATTCATTGGAATTTATATTTTTAGGTTACATTATCAATATCCATTTTGATTAGCCTTCATGTGTTTTTTCTTTTGGTTGTCGAAATCATACCTCCGACATCGCTGGTTGTACCTCTGCTGGGAAAATACCTAATATTTGCTATGATACTCGTTTCAATAAGGTAATTCTGTGTTTATAAAATATTTATAAATATTTATAATAAATGCATGCATTTAATTCTGTTTTATCTAATTAAAGTATCTGCGTTACCGTCGTCGTTCTTAACGTTCATTTCCGTTCTCCGCAAACTCATAGAATGGCTCCATGGGTAAAACGCGTTTTTATTGATTTTCTGCCAAAGTTCCTGTTTATAAAGCGACCAACTTATAATTTTGAAACAAGGTAAGAATTATAGTTGTTAATATACATAGAACGTTTTGTTAATAGCGTTCTCTTGATTTTGAATTAAGGTGCCGTTGATTATACTAGTCAACACGACATTTCCGCTGTCACCTAAAATGACTGTTTCTGATAGATTTGGAGATTTCAAAATTTTTAAAGAATCTCTTTTTTTATTTATTTTATTTTATTTATTTTTTTTTTTTTTAATTTGGTATTTTTTTCAGTGGTGGGGCTTCTATTTTTAACATAACTTAAGTTGTATTGAACTTTTCAGTTTTGAAAAGCTGAAAAATGCAGCTATAAACCCGACCTAGACATTTTGTAGCTGCAGCTTAACGTCTGGAAGATATTAAGCTTTCAAATTCAAATTTTTTAAATTTTTTCGGTATTTTCCCCCGAAATGTTGACTTTGAAAACTCGGGAGAAGTAGAAAAAAAAATATTTTTTATCTAACATTTTTAGTTTTAGATAGACACATTAATTGGGCGTCGTATAAGGTATCGTTTTTAAAAATCGATGGATGGAGGGCAAAGTTGCAGCCGTTTGACCGAAACTTCATATGCCGTTTGGCACTATCCCAAATGCCATTTTACCGTTAAAAACTGTTACAAACACAGATTTTTGGTATTTTTGTAGGAAAAAACGGTTATAAATCATATATGAAGTATATGAAGGTTTGATCAAAGCGCTGCAACTTAGCCGACGCCTAATTAATTTGTCTATCTAAAACTAAAAATGTTAGCCACAAAATATTTTTTTTTCGACTTTCTGTTTTCGGAAAAATACCGAAAAATATTATGAAATTTGAATTTGAAAGCTTAATATCTTCCAGATGTTAAGATGTAGCTACAAACTGTCTGGGTCGGATTTATAGCTGCATTTGTCAGCTTATTAAAACTGAAAAGTTCAATACAACTAGTTATAGGAAACTTAAGTTATGTTAAAAATAGAAGCCCTACCTCTGAAAAAAAAATACCTAATTTAAAAAAAAAACTAAACCTAGAAAAAAAAAGATTCTTTAAAAATTTTGAAATCTCCAAATTTTAAAAAAAAAAGTCATTTTGGGCGACAGCGGAAAAAAAAGTTGAGTTTTGTTGAGTAGTGTTATAGTTCCGAAAAAGTTAACGACCGGATAAACTTGTAAAAAAAACAATTTGGCATTTTCGATACACGTAATTTGTCGGAACGAAAAAGAATAACACAAATGTGCTGTTTAGCGTACAAATGTTAATGTACAACGCAGAACGCAGAGTTGCTTTTATAGCACTAGTCAATAAGAAATTTCCGCTGTGCCCCAAGATTACCTTGTCTGATAGAATTGGGGATATATATATTTTTTAATTATGGTTTTTTAAAGTTTTTTGTAAAATCTGGTATTTTTTCATGTTTTTTTCAGAAGTAGTGCTTCTTTTTTTCACAAACTTTAAGTATCTTGTATCTGGTTGTATTCAACTTTACAATTCTGATAATCTGACAAATGAAGCTATAAATAAATCCCAAAAACTATGTAGCTTCAGCTTACTGTCTGGAAATTCGGGTGTTCGATTTTTATAATGATCTCCACCTCTATTGTGTGTGTGTCTTTCCGTTAGTCTATCTTTTCTACAGCGTATTTTTTCCTGGCTGACCAACCCTTAAGTTTGACTATCTATTAAATGAAATATTTCTTTGTGTCCGTATGTGCGTGTTGTGCTTTGTTGCATTGTGCGGGTGCGTACGTGTCCGTTAGTTAATTTTTTTTTCTGTCTTTGTGTCGGACTGCCTTTGGTTTGTCTTTGCGTGAGCTTCCTATGGAACGATTTTAACATCCGTAGGGTTTTTTTTTTTTTTGTACAGGGGGGAAAAGCATTAAAAGCCGATCAGTGTAGGTATTACTTCGCGAGAGGGAGATGGCATGAACGCCGTCACTAGATCCTGTCAAGGATTGGATGATCTGTGCTGCGTAGGTCCTCACGGCATCCCAATTGTTTTGCGAGCTTAGTAGATTATCCATTAAGTCATCGACTATAAATGGCCTCCCAATGCCTAGGCTCAGCTCTTCTCGCTCTGCAGTTAATTTTGGACAGACAAAACGTTTCTATGGTCCGTGCACAGTGTGTGCAAAACGGATCGGTCTCGCGTTTGAACCTATGTAGATAGGCTTTAAAGCACCCATGTCCTGATAAGAGCTGCGTGAGCTCCGGGGCATCAGGTCAATACGTCTTTTCCAGATGCCATTGTCTGTGGCACACCAACGCTCTTGCCATCTGCGGTGTGTTTCCTCTTCTCGCCGGTCCTGGTCTTCGACGTTGGTTGCAGCGGCGAGCAGGTCTACCGGTACCGTTCCAGCAAGTACGAGGGCTGCATCCTCGGAGACGCTGCGATACGCACAGAGGACTCGTAGCGCGCATCTTCGGTAGGCCGTCCTGCAGGTGCGGCTGTACGTTGGGAGCTCCATTGCTGGTGCCCAGATTGGAGCTGCGTACATGATGATGGCTCTGACGACGGAGCAAATGAGCTGTCTGCTCCGCTGACGTGGTCCTCCAATGTTGACCATTACCGTTTCGGTTTTATGTGCTGCCAGGCTGTGTTCCTGTAGCCAGGTCATTACTCGCCTGATTGTTTCATTTGTGTTCTGCTCCACATCTTCCAGGGTTTAGCTTACTGATACAATTGCAAGATCGTCAGCAAATCTAATGATGCTGAAGCCGGTCGGTGTTTCCAATCGCAGTATGCCATCGTACATTACGATCCATAGTAGCGGTCGGAGTACAGAGCCCTGTGGGACGCCACCTGTTATGTGCTTCGTTTTTTTTCCCGCCGAAGTGTCGTATATTAGCACTCTGTTTGTAAAAAAACACGCCAGCAGGCTCACCAGGTACTCGTGTATATCTAGTTTAGTTCAGCCTTCGTCTCTACGATTTTTGTCAGAAGTTCCGGGCGGGTGGGCATTGCCTTGCGCGATAGCGCACCCATCACCAGTTTGTATGCTAGGCCGACAGGCTGTACGTCCGCTTCGTCGCACAGATCCCTTCAGAATTTTGACTTGCTGCTTTTGATCTCCTTGTTGAGTTTGGTCCGCTGTTGGTCGTAGTTGGCGATGGCCTCAGCGGCTTCCTGTGCTGCTCCGGAGTCTTGGGGTCTTCGCTTTGCCTTTTTTGCAGCACTCTGGTACCGTCGCTTTGCTGCGAGGCTTCCACTTCTCAGAGCAATATTTTGCGACCACCAATTCTCTGGTTTCCTCCGCATTCCTCCTATACTCATCTTCGTCATGGCAGCGTCGCAGGCCGTTTCGGTTGCTTTCGCTAGCATATTGTCCCGTCGTTCCGCATCTCTATAGATTTGGTCGCTATTCAGCCCAAACATTAGTAGCAGGCACTGTGTGTTCTTTTCTTCAGTGTTCCAGGCTGTGCGCCTCGGGACTTGTATCCGTCTGGTGGTGGCTTCATCTATGTGGCACGTAATTGCCTGGTGGTCACTGTGCGTGTATGCATTTGACACCTGGGCTGTTCCAATGTTCAGGAGCACCACGCTCAGTGTAGCGAATGGAGTACTGGAGTACGGCTGTAGCAACTGTAGAAGTGTCTGCCAGCGATCTTGGCCCTGTTGTATCCCACTAACGTGTGGTAGCAGTTAAGGCCTAGGGGCGTACTTCCACAGCTCCAAGTCACTGCTCCATAGTTCGAGTTTTCATTTTGGACCCATGACTCGCTAAGTATGGCTCGCTTATGATGGCTACGTCGACATCCTCTTCTCTTACTGTCTGCGTGAGCAGGTCCTGTGCTGCTCTGCAGTGGTTCAGATTTAGCTGCAGGAACTTAATTTTGCATCTCATGCTGTTCTTTTTGATAGAGCGCTTCTAAACAACCACGTGCTTCCAATCAGCGTTCTTCCCCTTGCAGACCATGCACTGTGGCTCCCGATTGCAGTCCTTTGGCTGGTGTTCCTCCTTCCCGCATCTCTGGCACAGCTTGGATCGAGCCGTGTCGCTCTTGCAGTGTCTGGCCACGAGCCGACCGTTCCCTGAGTCTGCAGCTCACCCAGCCGACCTGTAGGGTTCCTTTTTTGAGAGACCTGCGTGCGTCCTCTATTGGCAGTCGGATAGAGGCAATCTGGGTCTGCTCGTATCCTCTACTGACCATTATATCGTCCAGTGCCACATTTGGCAGCTGGACGTCGGACTTGAGGGCATCCCTTATCTCCTCCCTGGTGGTTTCTTCGTCCAGATCGCGATATTCCACGATGATTCCTTCCTGCCACGTGAACATCCGCCACCTCTCCCAGTGACTCAGCAACTAACTTCTCAAAAGAAGAAGTTCCCTCCCCGTACTTACCCAGCTGCAACAGCAGCTCCCCCTTTTGTTTGCGGCGGATCCTTGCCACCGCCTCACCTAGCCTTTGGAGCTTCTCGTCCTGCTTAACTTTACGCTGGATTTCAGCGCAGCTACCCGCATCTTTCGCCGCTATGACGATGGCATCCGGGCGTTCACCTCCGTTCTCACACGCGTCGTATTCGGCTTCCGTGGTCTCTCCTTTCCCACCACCTTTTTTATCATTCTCCGTTTGAACTTCCACTCCGACAGAGCAAGTTGCGATCTGGGTGTCCATCTGGGTATCCGTCCCTTAGCTCCTCTTATTTTTTGGCGTTTTAGCATTCGTCTGCTTCCTCTTTGGCTCTACCACTGTCCGAAACAACGGTGAGGTTTGGGAAGACTGGTGATTGCAGATCACCGCCTTCGCCCTGTTGTCGTGGAGCTGGGTGGCCACCAGCTCATAGAGCGCCCGTATACTCTCTATGGAGTCCCTCATCGGATTGTTGATGGTGCGCCTCTTGCCATCCAACATGTCTACCAACTTTACAATCTCTTGCCTGAGATTGCGTAGCGCCGTGCTGCTCTGCTCCTTCCGAGACTGGGTCTGCTCCTCCTGGATCTTTTTGAACTTTCCCGTTCTGCTCCTTCTCATTTACATCCTGCTCATCTTGAGTCCGCTTCTGGACTGCTACTCTTCGCAAATGCGTTTTGCCTCTCGTTTGTATTTGGTGTTGTTGTATCAATGCTATTTGGTCCCAACACCCGGTTCGTTATTCCTGCTTGTTTGTACAGTCGCGTTTATAATCCCATGGTTATCTATGCAAGCAGTGAGGCCATGCTAGGGTTGACTCTCGCCTTCATAGGAGTATAGAGCCGGATCCGCGCTAGTCGCGAGTCTTACTCAACCGAGCCTGTACCACCAACTTAATGGTGACAAGACATGAAGCGTATCTAGGAGAACTGCTAGTTTTAAGCGGGAAGGAGGCGGCCTTAGCATTAACCTAGAATCCATTTCGGCAGGATATCACTCCGCTTAATGAAATGTCATTCCTTATTGTATTTCCTGGTCTCGACCTTGATGCCGTTTTTGTCGCCACCTACGACTAGCAGCGGCTCGCTGTGGTATATGCTATTGGTAGGCTCCACTACCTTTAGAACCTTTTTACTCCTATTTATTTTACTCCTCATCAACGGAAGTTTGTCCCAAAACCTAGTTTTGGCACTGTGTATTGCTGGCTCCATCTGGTGGCGGAAACCTCTGTAGATCTAGATGTAGATCGGGCCCATCTACGCCCTCTGCCGTTGGCTCAATTGTTCCACTGCAGTGCAATGGCCGTCAGCTGCCATGACGAGTGGCTTGACGAGTTGCAATTGCAGCTTAGAACAAGAACAAGACGGCATGACAATTCACAATTAAAACAAAAAAAACAAGTGCTACGGGAGTAGATTTGAGAGATAACTGGTTTTTGTACGGCAAGTTTTGTGTCGCGAGCACCAGAGTCAGATCTAAAAGTAGTTTAGTTATCCTATCACCAATCGGATTTGCCAAATATTTAGTTTTTGCTGAAAAAGATGGAACGCCTAATGGATCTACACATAAGATCCAGGCCCAACTAACGAGTCTTCAGCGGAGCTTAACATGTCTACCCAAAAGGTAGATCATTGGAGTTCGCAAAGCACGATGTAGATGGGCAAGTTGAAAAGACTCTTGCCATAAGGAATACGCTTTGGCAGCCTTCCTCGATATATAGGAGTAGTGGACGAACTAGTGATACTGTTAACGGGAGAACTCCTGCCCACAATCAGTGAACTGTTGGTATCCGCACTAGGAGCGACCGAAAAATGCGCACATCAAAACGGCCTAGCGGTGAACCCGCAGAAAATCGAACTGGTGCTTTTCTTACTGACCCCTAAACACCTTGGATATACGTTCGAGAAATATAGCAAAATGCGTTGACAGCCAGGCTGCTATCAAAGCATTGGTATCCAGCAAAACTACTAGTTGACTCGTACGTAAGACAGTGGAAGCACTGAACTAAATCAGGTCACACTCGCTCACGCTCACGTGGGTCCCGGGTCACACTGACATCGTGGGCAACGAGAGCGCTGATGAGTAAGCCAGAGCAGAATTGGCCAAGCCGATTTCGGACGCGGTTACTGATATGCGAAGACCTTTACGAAAAATTATCTCGCAGTTGATGGGCCTAGCTATAACGAGAGCTGTCCGGAACCTTCTCTGTTGCTGTCCTGCACTTATGGGAAGTCGCCACCGTACTCTCGGAATACTGAAATACTGGAAAACTGTTCGTCTTTATTGATGCCTCGGGATGGTTTAAAAAATCTCCCTAGTTAAAAAACACCATTACATGACAAGTATAGGCATTTAAATGGGCAGATGTGACACCGAGTAAACTAGACGGTCAAGCAGCCCTATAAAACCTAACCTAAATAACAAATAACTGATGTGATAAGAGGCGCGATTGTCGTCAGCTACCGTCAAAGGAAATCCGCGCACTATGGACCCTACGTTACAAAAAATGCGCCTTTAATTTTAACTGCATGGTGGATTCACAGATACAATATACTTTTACACATCTGCTTTTAAAAATATTAGCGAATCAATCCGAAGTGGGCTAGCTAGTATTATCGATACGTGCAATTTTAACGACTCCCGTAAGTTTCCAGACCACTGAAGCGAACACAAGACGTACGTGCATAATGAATGAGTACGCATTCAACCCCGTATATGGGTCCTAGAACTGGGATCCCTATGCAAAGTATCTCCATCTATTTTAAGAGCAGACATTGAAGCCATTAAAAGCAGCTATTGAATAAGAGACATACTTGCTAAAAGAAACAAAGCTAAAAAAGCTAAAAAGCAAGTTAAATCTAAACCAACGAGCAAATCCATCCAGGTGGCACTGAAGCAGAATGCTGAGAAGCTTGAATGCTAAGACATATGTCATTTTGAATATTGCCAACAGTAGAGGGCTCAGTGTACTTACCTGTGGAAGGCCGGAAGTAGCAAATTACACTACTCGACAAAACTGGTTGTATTCAACTTTGCAGTTTTGAAAAGCTGACAAATGCAACTGTAACTTTGTAGCTGCAACTTAACGTCTAGAAGATATTAAGCTTTCAAATTCAAATTTCATAATTTTGTTCGGTATTTTTTCTTGAAATTTTTACTTTGAAAACTCAGGAAAAGTCGAAAACAAAAATATTTTATGGCCAACATTTTTAGTTTTAGATAGACACATTAATTTGGCGTCGTTTAAGGTATCGTTTGCAAGAATTTATAGCTTCATTTATTAATACTAAATGCTCTCGCATCTCACGATATAAAATGAACCAACTGAGCAGGCAGGAATGAATATTCAACCGATGCAGCTTACTTACTCTACTAAGGCACAGTGGGAGATATTGTCAGTGTACACAACGTCAACTTGAGAGTGCACTTCAAAGGCATGTGCGCAATAATTTCCGAAGGCGATCAGACTAGTGGTCGTTTAACGTTTAATCAACGGATCTACCCGACATAACACCATACTGATTTCGACTAAAGAACTAATTCATGAAGAAATTTACGTTTTTCGCAATGATTCGCTCAAGATCAAAATCATGGGGAGTTTTAATTTACCATCTTAATCTACATCTTTCGCATATTGATTGAGACTTATTTAGTATTTACCGAACATCGCAACAGCTAACCCGTTTTAACTCGATCTTGAAATCACTCTGTCTGCATTGTTCAAACCTCTATCAAACTGCCCTCAAATAATTTTTCCTACGAAAAACAAAATATGTAATAAGTACCAAAATACTGGCTATAAATATATTTTTCGGTTCGTTCCCAGTTCCTTATCGTTACGTTGTCATCACAAACCTACGATGTATACAATGCCAACTAAATTGGTATTAGACTGCCTGCATCTCTTTTTGACGGCTTGCTCGACCTGTCTCTGTCTCAAGTTAACCATGTTAAAAATTCCTTGGGTCGATTTCTTGATCTGTGCTTTGTAATGGATCCGTCCATTGCATTGATAGCTCGAGTTCCTCCGCTCACTATACCTGAAAATGAGTACCCCCTTACTTGGACTCACTTTTTGATTCTTGTGTCTCACTTTTCTATCCTAATAGATCGGCAAAAGTCCATCGTTTACCAAGGACTTATCCAGAAAAAAAAAGTTGGCTCTCCTTCTTCTCTCTCTTGCTCTGTTGCTTTGTTATCGCCTGGTCAAATTTCACAGTTCTTAACGCTCAATGCTATAAGAACTACCTATCTTGATGCATGATACTTTTTTCCCAGGACCCTTAACAGTTTTACAGCTTCGTAAACAGTAAGCGTAGAGCGTCTGCACACCCATCCTTGCTATCATTCCTTAATACGTCGGCAGGTCAGAGGCGAAGGATGGCCTAAAAGATAATAGAAGTACCAGTAGCCCGAGCGCCCGTACCATGATACCAATATAATCGTATTGTATTGCTGAGACGGCAAATAATGATTAGGTAATTATCGATATTTTTGCCCATTTTATCCAAACTACTTATTCGCAGGAAAGTTACTCTGGTCAGCCGTATCCATACGGTTTGAAAGCCCGTTGCTTCATGATCTACGAATAGTTAAGCCGGTATTTTCACCGCGTCCTGACGGAGTTCCCGGCTGTGTACTCAGGTACTGTGCCGTGTCTCTGTGTTGGCCGTTGATTAAACTATTAACCCTGTCCATAAATTCTTCATGCTTGCCCCAGATATGGAAGGAGTCGTTTATAATATAGAGGTATATCTAAGTCGACCGCTATTTATAAGTGTTTAAAAACATTTTAACTTCGCACCTGCAACACCTCTGCAGATCACTTATATCTCCAGCTCAAATGAATATAAGACGGAGATCAATTACTAAAAATTACTACAGTACTCATGTGTGCGGATGATGTTAAGTTCTGTATCCAGTATAAGGACAGTACATTTCAATCCAAGTTGCAATCCGATCTCGATTGGTTTCAGTCATGGTGTTGTGCAAATTTATTAAACCTTAACGCTTCGAATTTCATTGCTTTTCATTGCCCTCATATCTTTCACGCTATTATAAATTGCTTAGTTCTTTTAATCTGATTTGTTCAAATTTTTCTCGAATATTATTTTAACATCTATCTATCTTTCCTGCATGTCCGCGATCGGTTCGGTTATCGAGTCGCGTGTCATGCGGCAGCGCCCCTCGGTCGGTTGGGCAGGAGAAGGGCTGCGTTCTTGCCTGGGATCCGCACGTTACATACATATCGGTATAAACATCGATGCCCCGCAAGACTATTAAAATAAAATACGTTCGGCCAATTATATGGATGGAATGGCTTGCATGCACAACAAAAATTCCAGCCGACTAGAAAAATACATTACAAATTTAATCTCATTATACGACGTTTCCTTTGCGAATTTCAATTAGATCTTATTGAAGCAGATCATATTGAAGTTCACTGTTAACTCAGCGCACACTTGGATTCTCCAGTTGGAGGAACGCATTAGCTTAGGAAATCAAAATAGAAGAAGAAGAAAAATTGAAGGAGGGACTAATAAACGGCATACCAAACGAAAATCTACGCAACCAGGCTCGCTTGAAGTGTTTCGACTTCAGGTAGTATTGGGCAGAGATTTCATGAGTTCGTACGATCTTAACATTAATTTAGTGGCTCTGAAAATGGTCACAGTCGTCGAGATGGTTGAAAGTCAAGAGAAGGACTCTGCATCAAATATTTACATCGATGATTTAGCATGCAACATAGAGAAGGAAATGTAGGAGAAGGGATGTCAAAACTTAGCAAAAATAATAGGCAGATTTAGAAGATAATTTGTTAGAGAAAACCGAGAATCAGTAGAAACTGGTGCTTTAGGGACTAGTAAAGATACAATATTAGAAGACAATTTTGAAAAGAGAATGATGGGAATAAATGTTTTAGATGAGGAGAAATGCGAACAGAATACAACATCACACTATATTTGATCAGCGGAAAAAGTTTATATAATTGGTAGATTGATCATATATATGTACTTGTATGTTTATCGAAGTCCGAATATCAAATGCGAAATGAATATTGTCGGGTCAAGCAGCAAAAACCATCCTAAGTTATAGCAAGTGGTGCGGTCTAAAGTAAATGCACATCTCGATGTCCATTATTGCAATGCCCACTGTAAAATCGTTTGTTACCGCATATGCCTACGCACGGCAGCGGCTTTCTTTCCCATACTTATGTATAAGCATTGTTTGTACTTGGCTTAACCGCAGCCCGAACTGCTCTAGCTCTCTAATAATCGCACTCTCTCCCGCTCGTAAAGCGTTGCCTCACAGGGCACGGCAATTACGCCGTCAGCTCTTGCATTTTAGTCTTGAGCGAATACTCGAAACCATAGGATCATCGTTCGTCTTACACTCATACCTATGTCCATCTAGCTTAAAAAATCTGGCATTAAACCACATATATACATATATATATAAACATTTGTAACCGTTTTTAAATCTCAACAGCTAGTGAAAAAGCTCACTAGCTTAACAAGTATCACGGTGGAGAAAGCAAAACCATTTAGCTGCTTGCAGATACGATTGTCATACACAGAGAAAAAGAAATTACAGGTGATGTTAAATGAGTATCTTAAAGACGGCATCATTAAACCCAGTAGTTCTGAATATGCGTATTAGTCAAACAACAATCTGGATACTTAAGATTATGTGTTGATTTTAGAAAGCAAACAAGGACAGGCAAATTACACTAGTAAACATGACATTTCCGCTGTGGCCCAAAACTACTTTTTCTGATAGATCTATAGACTTAAAACATTTTAAACAATCATGGTTTTTTGTCTAGGATTAGCATTTTTTTTACGTTTTTTTTAAATCTGGTATCTTTTGAATGTATTTTTCAGAGGTAGTTTTTATATTTTACACATAACTTAAGATTCTTATATCTGGTTGTATTGAATTTGGCAGTTCTGAAAAGCTGACAAATGCGGCTAGAAGTCCAACCCAGATATTTTATAGTTCAAACTTACTGTCTAGAAGACATTAGGCTTATAAATTCAAATTTGAGTATATTTTCCAGAAATGTTGACTTTAAAAAATCAGAAAAAAAAAATATTTCTTGGCATGCATTTTTGGTTTTAGATAGACTCATTAATGAGGCGTCGTTTAAGGTATCGTTTGTAAGAATCTATGAATATTTTAACTTTATGGTTCTGCGATATGCGCTGGGTTTTCCGGTCTCGTGGATGATGCCATCTCCAAAATGAATGACTTGCATTATAGTTGTGAAACATGCCGTCTGGTTGAGAAGCAAATGTTAGTATTTATGAGGCAGACCCGAAAAGGCTTTAAGTTTTGAAGTTTTCCATTTTTGCTTACATATGTTTTTAGATCTGTCTTCTACATTTCTACATCTACATATACGCTTGGCAGGCGTAGCGTAGCCACTGAAATTTAATTTCTTCTTTCTGGCTATAATAGTAATCTGACCTGATCTAGATTCGGAAATCTGGTAGATACGGTATCATCCATCATTCTGCGTTTTTGGTTTTCTCGTAACTTAAGAATTAGGATTCCACAGATTTTCGTCATTTGTGGGGGCGGAAGGGGGCGTGGTAAAATTTTGAAATACATACACTGTGTTGAAGTGATATCTCAGGGGCTTGGATATAAAGTTTAGTTGCTCCAGCTATTGTAGTCTCTGAGATCCAGGCGCTCATCTAGACGAACGCGCAAAGCGGACGGGGTGGCGGCGTGTGAGAGAGAACGAGAAGGAAAGATGAACTTTCGAACTGGTTTTCTTCATTATAGCTATATTAATAATGCGATTTAATCAAAATTCAACACACTGATAGATATATTCATTCTCTATGATTCTACGTTTTATGATTTAGTTTTCTAGCATCTTAAAAATTGTGCATGCCAAAACAAATTTTCGTTATTTGTGTAGGAGGAAGGGCGTGAGCTGAGTTTTAAAATACACTTGTAGCAGTGTGATATCACGGGAGTCTGGATCAAAAATTTGGTTACTCCAGCTCTCATAGTCTCTGAGATCTAGACGCTTATGAAGATGGACGGACGGACAGACAGACATGGCTATATCGACTCGGCTATTGATGCTGATCAAGACTTTATGGTTTGGGAAACGCTTCCTTCTGAGTGTTACACACATCCACCATCACCACAATAAAAACATTAAATAATTAAATATAAAATCATTTTGATCAGGAAGCCTTTTATAATCCGTTTTCTTTTCCAAAATATGAAACTAAATTAGATTGGACCGAAATCAACAAATCAACAAAACTTCGCTAGGGTGCAAATAAATACAACTCCTGATGGGTAGGCTCAAAATTTATGCAAAAATGCTGACACAAAATCGCAAAATCATATAAGAGACTCACTCAAAATAGACCAATCCAAGCAAACACTATTGACAAAGAAGAAAGAAGATGTACCAATTGTTGACACCGGAGAAAAACCAATGAGCCCCCGGCCAAAATGCCAGAACGTAGGTTATATTCACGTAGTCTCAGAGGACGATCACAAAATGAGCCCTCATACTAATGACTCCTCAGTAGACTCAACTTCTACCTTAGTTTACACTCAATTTAACAAACCCACCACTAAAAGTCCCATCCAACACACAAATACCAATATCACAGACTCTTCAGCTGCCGCTTGGACATACATGTAGGAATTTGCCTCCACTATCCCTGAATTAAATGGAAAGAAAATTCACCTACACAGATTCATAGCGGCACTAAAGTTGGTCAATCTCACGAAAGGACCTCAAAACTCAAAAGATAGCTGCAATTATACAAAAAGAAATATGCAAGCCTTTTCAGTACCAAGAAGCAATAGCAGCAATTACTGAAAACAGTGAACCCTACAGGGTTAGACATATAATGGAATCTGGCTTATTCAGCACTCTGAATGAAGCTACAACCCAATATCTCCATTATCGTACAAAACCATCTGTAATGGAAATCCTATATTATTTACAAGACAGAGCCAACACTACCGAGATTATAACTTCAGAAGTTTTGGTCAAACGGCTCCAACTTGGCCATTTATCCATCGATTCTTACAAAAAATACCTTTAACGACGCCTTATTAATGTGTCTATCTAAAACTAAAAATGTTAAGCATAATATATTTTTTTTTTCGACTTCTTTTGAGTTTTTAAAGAAAATTTCGGAAAAAAATACCAAAAAAAAATATGAAATTTGAATTTGAAAGCTTAATATCTTCGAGACGTTAAGCTGCAGCTAAAACGTGTCTGGGTCAAATTTATATCTGCTTTTCAAAACTGCAAAGTTCAATACAACTCGTTGTAGGAAACTTAAGTTATGTGAAAAATAGAAGCATTACTTCTGAAAAAAATTACCAAATTTTTAAAAAATTCTTTAAAAAAACTAAACCAGAAAAAAAAAGATTCTTTAAAAATTTTTAAATCTCCAAATCTATCAGAAAAAGTCATTTTAGGCGACAGCGGAAATGTTGTGTTGACTAGTGTAATCAATGGCCAGATCATATGAAGATATATGTAGATCCATAGATGTTGTGATTACTCAAACAAACTCGTTATCCGTTCCAATCGTTTGTTCGTTTATTTAAAATAAATCTCTTAGTAATTTTAAATTCGTTCAAAAATTAGTTTTCTGCTCGTCCGTCTTTTCTAAATCTTCGCTTACTCATGCCAGCATTATTATCGAAATACAAAATATCGCTAATAACTATCATATATGTACAGTGGCTCAAAGCTGAAACTGTGCAGTGTCAAATAAAAAGTTTAAGGTGGTACAGATTTTAAACTAGAGGTAAAACAAAAAATGTTTAAACGCCAATTTGTTGTATGTTTTATCACATTTAAAAAAATAACTTTATTTGCTGATTAAATATTGCTCAGTTTTAAAAATAAAATAAAAACTTAAAATATATCTCAAATACAGGTCAAAGCTAGAATGATCCATCCACAAAAAAATTAAATATTAGTCGAATAAAAGGTTAAACAGGTATTTTAATACTTAGTATGTAATCCCCTAACCTTTATTACGGCTTTTAACCTACTATTCATGGAAGAGACCAGCTTCCGAGTGCTTTCCGGGCTTATTTTGCTCCATTCCTCCAGCAGAGCTTTTTTAAGGTCGTTTTTGCTAGAAATCCTGTGTTTCTGGATGTTTTTCTCCAGCGCAGCCCACAAATTTTGAATAACATTTAAGTTTGGAGACTGGGCTGGGGGAATCATCAAGTGGGGGCAGTTCCAGATAAGCCAGGACTGCACTATTTTTGACTTATGCTTCGGATCATTATCCTGGTAGAACCGGAAATCAAGTCGGATTCCTAGTTTCTGGAAGCTCTGGTGCAAGTTATCGGCCCCAAAACTTACCCAACAGGTAAAGGACAAAATGGGAAGGAGTGCAGAGTGGAAACTGTGCGCCGGGTTCTGCGCAACCATGACTTCAATGCCCGAGTACACCGAAAGAAGCCCTTCATAAGCCTGAAGAACAAAGGGACAAGGTTGGCGATCGCAAAAACCGACTTTTACAAGGATTTGGTGTTCTGGAATACCGTAATTTGTGCACACGAGACCAAATTCAACCTTTTTGGGTCCGACGGAAGGAATTTTGTGTGGCGAAAGCCCAATACTGAGCTGGATCCCAAACACGTAAAAGCGACAGTCAAGCACGGCGGAGGAAGTGTCATGGTATGGGCATGCATGTCGGCAGCCAGCGTCGGAAACTTGGTGTTTATCGAGTCTACGATGGATACACACATGTACCTCAATATTCTCAAGGAAAACTTGCACCAAAGCTCCGAGAAATTTTGATTCCGACATGATTTCCGGTTCTACCAGGATAATGACCCGAAACATTCGTCCGGAATAGGACAGTCCTGGCTTATCTGGAACTGCCCCCACTTGATGATTCCCCCAGCCCAGTCTCCAAACTTAAATGTTATTCAAAATTTGTGGGCTGCGCTGGAGAAAAACATCCAGAAACACAGGAAAGCACTCGGAAGCTGGTCTCTTCCATGAATAGTAGGTTAAAAGCCGTAATAAAGGTTAGGGGATTACATACTAAGTATTAAAATACCTGTTTAACCTTTTATTCGACTAATATTTAATTTTTTTGTGGATGGATCATTCTAGCTTTGACCTGTATTTGAGATATATTTTAAGTTTTTATTTTATTTTTAAAACTGAGCAATATTTAATCAGCGAATAAAGTTATTTTTTTAAATGTGATAAAACATACAACAAATTGGCGTTTAAACATTTTTTGTTTTTCCTCTAGTTTAAAATCTGTACCACCTTAAACTTTTTATTTGACACTGCACAGTTTCAGCTTTGAGCCACTGTATATAATATATCAACTAAAAATATCGTTTTCACGTGTTACGTCAGGGCTGATCTGGACTCAGGGCAGCAGAACCAACGCATTCAAAAACAGGCAGCTAGGTTTAAATAATGAGTATCTATAACATTCTACCCACCGTAAAACGACTACGGAGTTTTACCCAATACATCGAGAATAGCTAACTTTGATAAAGGTCGTTTCGAAATGCCTTTTGACGTTTCGATCTCTGCAACTTTGACTTGTCCATCCTTTGCTTTTATGGGTCGTACAACTATTCCCCTTTTCCAGTTACCTCTTGGCTCGTTCTCATCGCAGATCAATACCATGTCTACAGCTTTGATTGGCTTTACAGGTGCAAACCATTTCGTTCGCCTAGTTAGTACTGGCAAGTATTCCCTAATCCAGCGGCGCCAAAAAATGTCCTTTAATTGTTGTGATATCCGGTATTGCTTATGATGACAAAAGTTTCCACCATCATTAGAACGTTGTGTTGAGTTCATGGTGCCCAATAAGAAATGATTGGGTGTAAGTGGTTCTGGCTCCTCCATAGTGACAGGAATGTGGGTTAAAGGTCTACTGTTTATAATGTTTTCTGCTTCTATAATTAGGCTTCTCAGTGTTTCGACTCTGGGAGCCTGTTCTTTTAATGTTACTGCCAGAACTCGTTTCACCGATTCTTAGTTGATTGTCCACGCCAACAAAATTTGTGCCCATGTCAGATCTTATAGAATACGGTATGCCTCTTCGGTTAACAAAATTTTTTATAACCATTATGAACGCATCGGTTGACAGATCCTCCGCAAGCTCCAGATGAATAGCTCTGATTGTCAAACTGGTAAACAATGCCACCCACCGTTTCTCATGGCGTCTCCCAATCGTGACACTTACGGGCCCAAAATAGTACAATCCTGTAAAAGTGAATGGTCGATTATAAGGTGTAACTCGATCTGAGGGCAACTGTCCCATTGGCGTCGGGATTGGTCTCCCATTTTGATTCTTTCAATATTGACATGAGGACTTAACGCGTTTGACGTCATTTCGCAGGCCGGTTATCCAGAATTTTCGGCGTATTTCGTTCACTATGAGGTCGTCATTTTGATGATGATATATTTTGTGGTAATGATGTACTATCAGATTGGTTAATAGGTGCCCTCTTGGGAGAATGATTGGCTGACGTGCCGTTTGAGGCAATATTATAGCGTAGTCAAGCCTGCCGTGCACAACTAAAACTCCATCTTTACTTATTTCAGGGGACAATGAATATATAGGGCTACTCCAGCTTTATCCAGCCTATTGTTCTAACAAGGCGTACATAATTCGAAAATCGTTCAACATCTATAAATTGTTTCTGTACTGTTGTCGTATATACCTTTCTTTTCTCGTTGCTTTCATCACTTGGTGGTTTTAATATTTTCTGACATGGCCATAACTTATCTTCTTTTTTTTAAAAATGTAGTTTCCTTTGTCCAGACTGTTTGTGGTTTGTATTCAATGTTTTAATACGTTTTCGTAGCCTTGTCCGCTGAGTTTAAGTGCGTCGGCACCCAGCGCCAGTCAATTTCATTTGTCGTTTCCAGGATCTCACTTATCCGATGTGCTACAAACTGTTTGTATTGTCTATGGTCAGAGCGAATCCACGCAATAACGGTACGTGAATCGGACCATAGAAAGGTTCTGGATACAGTTACTTCATGGCTCTTCAGTATCGAGTTTCTTAGTCGAACGCCGAGCACAGCGGCTTGTAGCTCCAATCTTGGCACCGATAGTAGTTTCAATGGAGCGCATCTAGCCTTGCCAGCTACAAAGGTTACTTCGACATCATTTTCAAAACTAATGCGCCAGTAGGCCACTGCGGCGAATGCCTGTTCGCTAGCATCAACAAAAACGTAAAGCTCTAAGTTCGCATTTGGAGACAAACATTTTGAAGAATAACAACGCGATATTTTAAAGTTTTTTACCTTATTTAGTTGCTGTATCCACAGTATAAAGCGTTCGAATATGTTTGTAGGGATTAAGTCGTTCCAATTTACGCCAGAGCGCCATACATCCTGTACCAAATTTTTTCCGTATATCATAAGATCAGACAGCATTCCGAGCGGGTCATAGACAGACATGATCAGTCTTAATAGCTGTCGTTTTGTGGGGCGCTTTTCCCCCTTTACTACATTGGGATCCACTCGATTCATTTTCAGGTCAAATATGAAAACATCTTCTTGATTCTCCCAGTACATCCCACATTGGGATCCACTCGATTCATTTTCAGGTCAAATATGAAAACATCTTCTTGATTCTCCCAGTACATCCCCAAAATCTTGTCGACTGCCATGTTATTCATTTTGAGAGGTTCGCCAGTATTCTTACTGCGTTCTCCACTGTTTAGTTTACGTTGGACTTCTGCTGAATTAGAAATGAAACCTCTCAAGTCAAAGTTGGCAATCTTATGCACTATCTTTACTTCCTTGCTTACTTAATAAGCCTCGTCTTCAGTGGTAAAACTTGCCACATAATCATTAACATAGTGCTTCGTCGTAATTGCCTTTATCACATCCTCTTTTTTCCTTGTAGCATTCAGCGCATTCAGATTTTTAACGTATTGAGCACAACATGGGGAACATGTAGCTCCGAAGATCATTACATGCATCTTTTACACATCTACTTCTGCGTTTGAATAGTCTCGCCTCCATAGAAATCGTAACGAATCCTGATCACGTTCCCTGATCCGCACCTACAAAAACATTTCCTTGATGTCCGCGCATACTGCCACCTCACCCTGTCGAAACTGAAACAAAATCTGAATTAGCGGTGGGTTTTCGTCTGGACCTTTAAGTAATTTAGAATTCAGCGAAATTCCATCCAACATTGCGGGGGCGTCGAAAACGAGTCTCATCTTTTTTGGCTTATTTATATTATAAACACCAAAATGCGGCGAATACCAGGTTCGCGAGGTAGTGTTAACCGATTCTGACCGCGACAATTTTACAGCATATCCCTTTATGACGAAACTTTCTTTAGCGTTTGCGTATTTGTCCTGCAGACCGGTGCTACGTATCTTATTTTCTATTGCTCGGAGTCTTTTTAGGGCATTTTGATAGCTGTCAGGTAATTTTACTTCATCATTCGACCACAGAAGTGCTGTTTCATAAGCACCGTCGACCTTCTTAGTTTCTTCAGCTAGTATTTTACGGGCTCTGATTATATCTTTTGATTCTAACGGTTTCTCGGCGATCTTAACACCAAAGTTTTCTATTGTGAAGTACTCCTCAATAAGTTTATTCATTTCATCATCTTGGTTTGTAGGCTGTGCGTTATGGAGATCATAGGGGGTGCCTTTTTCTGGAACGTGTGGGTCGATCCGTAAACCAGCCAACCCAGTGGGGACTTAGCTGCAACGAGGTTACAATCTAGGAATACCCTTTTAATTATTTTCGATAAATGGTAATTATCTATTCCAATAAGAATCGACGGCTTAACACTGCTATAGTCCCTGATCGGAAGATTTTTTAATTGCTTACAATTAGCCCTTATTATTTCAGCGTTCAATGACTGGTATGAATGGTAACTCCAAGCTAGGCACTGTGTTGCCAATATTTTTTATTATCCACATTCCGTAGTCCAATTTAATGATAACTTTTCTTTATCCTCATCTACACCCAAGCTCTTTGCTAACTTCTCATCAATTAGTGTCGCTGATGATCCTTCATCGAGAAATGCAAATACTTGGACTATTAATCCGTTCGGGCCATGTACTTCAATTGGAAGAATTTTGAAGAGCAATCTTTACGTGTTGTCGGTCACTGTATTTATATTTGCCATGTTAGTGGATTCACCATCTTCCGAATACATGGTTATCGTACGTATCTGGGCCATCGACTGTAATAGAATTAACAGAACTAGGTTTTCTATCTTGGTGCAACATGCGATTATGATACGATTTGCAGTCACCTATTTTACATTCTAGTTTGCCTCCGCACTTATTTAGACCATGACCAGGGCGCAGACATCCGAAACACAACCTGAACCTTTTTACTAAAGACTATCTCTCATTAACACTGGCCTTCGAAAATATATCGCATTTTTCGAACAAGTGATCGCCTTTACATTCATAGCATTCGATTTTAGATTTTTCTTCGCGTTCATCAGTTGTTGTTTGCATTAGAATCTTCTCATTGCCATAATTTTTTATATTTTGTTGACTCGGTGCGGCAGCGAGAAGAGCCTGTGTAATATTTTTCGCTGTTTCTTCTATCCAGACTCCAAAATGGCTTAAATCGGGATATGGGTGTATGTTTGACGCATATGTTGTCCAATCTATACGGGTCCTCATAGGAAGTTTGCTTACGAGATCGCTTAACAGTACCGGATTCTGTAAATGCTGTAACGCATTCGCTGTTCTGAGAAATATGATCAAATTAGCAACTTTCGACGCGAATGGTACAATTTTCTCCAAGTTCCTTTCTGTTATAACCTGAATCTCGGCCACTTTATCCAGTTGGCTCCTAATAAGAAGTCCTGATTGTCCGTATCTAAATTGTAAACGTTTCATTATGTATTCGATATTGGCGGGGTTGATCCAGAGATCTCTTCCCTAGCTTGTCCCTTTAAACCCTTTTGAAGCCTCAATAAATGCTCCAGATTGGAATACCCAAATGCAGCTGAAGGATAAAAATAAAAGATAAATAGGGGCCAGTCTTCTGGTTTACCGTCAAACGTGGGCAGGTCGATTATCTTATCTCCTCTAAACCGAGCTTGCCTACTACCCTGTAACGTACCACCTTGAACATCACCAAAGTACGCTCTGTTTCCAGACAATATAGCGTTGAATCCACCAGCTATACCCTGTGTGTTGCCGGAGCCATAGATACTGCCTTGAACGGCACGAAGAGTCGGTGCGCCACAAGCCGATGTAGCGCCAAATCCATCAGCAACACCCTGTACGTTATGGGAACGAACATTCGCTGCACCACCAGACGATGCATCTCCAACTCCATCGGGGATACCCTGTGCGTTGCCGAAGCCATAGCTGCTTCCTTTAACGGCACGAAAAGTCGCAGCGCCACAAGCCGATGTAGCGCCAAATCCATCAGCAACACCCTGTACGTTATGGGAGCGAACATTCGCTGCACCACCAGACGATGCAACTCCAAATCCATCGGCGACACCCTGTGCGTTGCCGAATCTATAACTGCTTCCTTGAACGGCACGAAAAGTCGCAGCGCCACAAGCCGATGTTCCGCCAAGTCCATCAGCAACATTCCATTTGTTGCTGGAGCCATAGCCGTGATGATCAGGAACATTCGCTGCGCTACAAGACGATGCAGCGCCAAAACCATCAGCAACACCCTGTGTGTTACTGGTACGAACAGTCGCCGCACCACCAGACGATGCAACTCCAAATCCATCACCGACACCCTGTGCGTTGCCGGAGCCATAATTGCTTCCTTGAACAGCACGAAAAGTCGCAGCGCCACAAGCCGATGTTGCGCCAAGTCCATCAGCAACATTCCATTTTTTGCTGGAGCCATAGCCGTGATGATCAGGAACATTCGCTGCGCTACAAGACGATGCAGCGCCAAAACCATCAGCAACACCCTGTGTGTTACTGGTACGAACATTCGCCGCACCACCAGACGATGCAACTCCAAATCCATCACCGACACCCTGTGCGTTGCCGGAGCCATAATTGCTTCCTTGAACAGCACGAAAAGTCACAGCGCCACAAGCCGATGTTGCGCCAAGTCCAGAAACAACATTTCATTTGTTGCTGGAGCCATAGCAACAGCCATAAACATCAGCAACACCCTGTGTGTTACTGGTACGAACATTCGCTGCACTACCAGACGATGCATCAGCGACACCCTGTGTGTCGCCCGCACAAAAATTCGCTGGTCGTTTTCTCTCCGCCAATTCCTCTCTGATGCTGGCTATTTGTTGTTGCTGTTGTTGGAGTAGTTGCATAATGTTTTCCACTCTGCATATCTACTTGGCTTTCTTTTTTCTCCACCATGGTTTCGTTTAAAGTTTCGTCAGTCATTGTATCTTCAGTCGATTCGGAAGGCTCTGGCGTTGATGTCTTGTTTTCCATTTTTTCCAGAAGTTTCGTCTTGCTTCTTGTCTCCATTTTGTACGCCTATGTATGCTGACGCCAAGAACACACACTCACATTCGCCTGCACCGTCTCAACTCTTTTACTTGGCCATCGAGCAGTTTTCTTAAAATTTTTGAAACTGTTATGATTACTCAAACAAACTCGTTATCCGTTCCAATCGTTTGTTCGTTTATTTAAAATAAATCTCTTAGTAATTTAAAATTCGTTCAAAAATTAGTTTTCTGCTCGTCCGTCTTTTCTAGATCTTCGCTTACTAATGCCAGCATTATTATCGAAATACAAAATATCGCTTATAGCTATCATATATGTATATAATATATCAACTAAAAATATCGTTTTCACGTGTTACGTCAGGGCTGATCTGGACTCAGGGCAGCAGAGCCAACGCATTCAAAAACAGGCAGCTAGGTTTAAATAATGAGTATCTATAACAATAGATATAATAGAGGCAGAAATAAAGAAGGTATACATATATTTGGCAGGTATATATGCTTAACACGCTGTGTACTCTGAGATCGCATACAAATTGGACACCAGTTTTTGCATTATGTGCAAGTTCATGTGAAGACGTAGGACTTCGTCGGACAACAATTTTAGATCTATAAAAGGCATTCCAAGCAGAGCCGCACAATATAGATTTTGATGAGATCGCGGTGAATTACGATTCCATCAAATGGCGCTTCAATCCTCCGGGTGCACCCCACATAGGAGATGCCTGGGAGCGGCTTATTAGGACAGCGAAAGTCATTAGCCCAAACTATTAATTCAACGAAGAAACTCTGCGAAACTTATCATCAATATTAATATTAATAATATTTGAGAGCCTAATCGACTGATTATGTGGCTTTCACTCCAAATCACTTACTATTAGGCTCAGTTAATATAAGGACTTGCGAACAAAATTTAGCTCCTCGGTGACAATTTCTGGAAGCGTTGCATTAAGATGGAAAGTCAGGCGTGCGACCATACAAACTCATCGAAGTATCATGCACAGAAGCAGAAAAGTGGGTAAATAAATCCCAGATGGTCTCATTTGCGAAGGGGGAATGTTGTCGTTTATAATCACTTATAAATATTTTTAAGCATTTTTGAAATATCTTTAAAATACCTTTAAATACGGTCAGAATAATATTTTTCCTGTTCGTAATCAATGGCTATGAATCAATCGGCAAAACGAAGAGACAGAGGACCTCAAGGAATTTTGTAAACGTCGCTACTGTCCTCACGACCAAAAGAGCGTTGGATTCCATCGTCTTGGAAATTTGGCATGCTCAACACATCGGAAAGGTTTTCTCAACTTGCCGGTACAGGAATGTTTGTTACGACATGAACTGCAGTGGCAAGTGAAGCAAGAATAATAACAACCAAGTCTTACAGTATGAACTCAAGGACGTGATTAAATCAGGAAGGCCGTGTCGGTTATGTATAAGAATGAAAAGAAATATATAGCATTAAGAAAGAAGAATAATAAAGGAGGACAGGAGCAACGCGTTAGAGTTATATTTTATTCCATCAATTTGCATTTATGCTGAGAGCGAGAGAGAGGGTCGTCTTAGCTAGGATGATGCAATGCTGTGTCGAGTATTGCGTGAGTGAAGAGAGGTTTGTACGAAAGAGAGTATTTCAGTTGGCTTATCAATTCCGAAGAAGAAGCGGGGTAGAAGAGCCCCTTGTCTTTTCGCCCTCATTTTTTTTGTTAAAAAATAAATAAATAAGTAACAAGTAAACTATATATATTTTTGATCAGCATCAAAAGCCGAGTCGATGAAGCCATTTCTGTCGGTCCGTCCATCCGTCTTTCTGCCTGTCCTATAGATACTATAAAAGCTAGAGCAATCAAAGGACGAAAATCTGGATCAGATCTATAAACATAGCCATGCTATAAAAATAGCCACAATTAATAAAACCGGCCTTTGCCGCAACTTACATCCTTCTAACTTGTGTTTTTTCACTAAACCATATTAGAAATAAATATACCTAAAAACAGACTAAAACAAAAATCATACCCGCGTATGAAGGTTAGGTTAGGTGAGGTTATAGCGGCTGCCAGGCTCATTAGAAGCTCAGCACACTTAGGCCGGTTTCAGCCCGTTGTAGTGCCGCATGGAATCTCCCCTTTTTCCGCGTCTTGAGACCTAATTTCAACAGTTATCCCAGCCTGCAACTCGTAAAAAGTTTGCTATTTTTATGGGACAAATTGTGGACATTTCCGAAATGTCTGCTATGAAGGTCGAGACCAAGTGTTTTACCCTTCTTCTGCAGAGAGCTGGACAGGAGAAGAACAGGTGTTCTACCGTCTTCTCCTCCTTTTCCTCGTTTCTACAGCTTCGGCAAAAATAATTATGTGGGCGCACCCAGTCTGTTTGCAGGGGTATCTAATAGCCAATGACCCGTGAGCGAACGTATGACTGCGCTGCACCTTCGTCTGCCGTGCTTGCATAGCTCAAAGGTGCGCTTTGGTTGGCCATGTTTGCCGAGTTATTCGACAACGTGGTACTGATTGCCACCTGTTGTCTATTGCTCTTTTATTGTGAGCCTATATGTATGTGGCCACTGGAATACGAGTATCCTCCTTATCTTGTAGAAGGATTGTTGTGTCAGATCTAGCCAGCACGTCTGCCATACAGTTGCCTTCGATGTCCCCGTGGCCTGGGACCCATATAATGCTGATAACAAATTGCTGAGCCATCGCGTGAAGAGATTTAAGGCAATCTGCAACGGCAATGACCGAGTTTACGGAGATCGCATTAAGCAATTCGATTGCAGTTTGGCTGTCACTATATATATTTACGCGAGTTACCACGGCGGTAGCTTCTTGAAGGCATTTCAGTGCTTCCTTGATTGCAATGACCTCCGCTTGGAAGATGCCACAGTGATTAGGGAGCCTGAAGGAGTGCCTTATGTTTAGCTGTTCGGAGTAGACTACTGCTCCGACCCTGTTGTCCAGCTTTGATCCATCTGAAAATATGTTTATGGCCCCTTCTGGGCCTGGGGGTCCCTCTATCCATTCGTCTCTGTGAGAGATGATTACATTGCAAGGGGTGTCTGTGTAGTCCGTTTTCATGGCGACGGTACTGCTGTTTAATATTGAATTATTGGTCTAACTATTGCTAGACATATCCATTAGACTATGCTTGGGTTCATGACTCATTTAAATCCAAAAGCTTTTTTGCATGTGTAGAGGGCTATTTTTCTTTAGGACGTTGATATGCAATGACTGCAACATCAAGTGGCCCAAGCGACACCAGCCTATGGCTGTTACGCGCGGATCCCAGGCAAGAACGCAGCCCACCTCCCGCCCAACCGACCGAGGGGCGCTGCCGCATAACGCGCGACTCGTTAACCGAACCGATCGCGGACATGCAGGAAAGATAGGTGTTAGACTAGTGTTCAAGGAAAAGTAGAACTAATCTAACTAAAGAAGCAAAGTAATTACTAATTACGGGAAAGATGTAAGAGTATCAGTAATTTAAGACTAGGAAGGTATTTAGTGGTAGATATAATATGGTAGAGGGAATTATAATCCGAGCATAGGACCCTAAATGGTTCATGCAAGGAGTAATTCGATCTACAAAGCGGGAGAAACAACGGTGTATAATTCCTAGTGCTTCTAATAGGAATCGTGAAGTTTATGCAGATCAACAGGTCAGGGCTATCCACGTCACCCTTGATCAAGTTGTGCACAATAATCCGCAAAAACACCAAGCATTTTCTTACGATTAGCTAGGGTTGGAAGGTTTATTAAAAGCAATCTATTAGGGTAAGACTGCAATCTCACACCTGCATCCCAGTTGAGGCCTCGCAGAGCAAAAAGTAAAAAGTTTTTCTGAACTGATTCTATACGGTCCTGTTGTACGTTGTACTGAGGGCACCATACACAAGAGCCGTATTCTAAAATCGGACGAGCTAGAGAGACGTAGAGAGTCTTTTTTATATAGGGGTCGCCTTATTTACCATGGTAGATGTGTTCTGAAAACTTAAACCTGCGATCTAATAGAACACCAAGATTATCAACCCAGGTAATTCTCTCAAGAGAACCACCACAAAGGGTGTAAGGAACCAGAAAGGCGCTGGAGCGATGAGCATTAAGGTTTAATAAATTTGCACAACACCAAGACTGAAATCTATCGAGATCGGATTGCAACCTGGATTGGAAAGAAATGTCCTTATACTGGACACAGAGCTTAACATCATCCGCATACATAAGTACTCGAGAGTATGTTAATACAGAAGGCAGGTCATTTATAAAGAGTGTAAAAAGTAAGGGGCCTAGATGGCTGCCCTGTGGTACACCCGAAAACACCATAACTGGTGAGGACAGGGAGTTTTTGAAAAGGACTCTTTGAGACCTCGAACAAAGGTAGCTAGCGATCCATCTCAGGAGATTGGGCGGGAACCCTAGAAGGTCGAGCTTTTGTGCTAGGAGGGAGTGGTTTACAGAGTCGAACGCTTTACTAAAATCGGTGTAAACAACATCCGTCTGCGAATGACCTTGAAAGCCTTTTATTATAAAGGAGGTAAACTCCAATAAATTAGTAGTTGTTGATCTCCCATGTTGAGCTGGAGATATAAGTGATCTGCATAGGTGCTGCAGGTGCGGAGTTAAAATTTTCTCAAACACTTTAGGAATAGCGGATAACTTAGATACACCTCTATAGTTCATTGCATCAGGCTTGCTACCTTTCTTATGGAGAGGAATTATAAAGGACTCCTTCCATATCGGGGTAAAGCATGAAGAATTTATGGATAGGTTGAATAGTTTAAGCAACGGCCCACACAGAGACTCGGCACAGTACCTGAGTACACAGCCGGGAACTCCGTTCGGGCCCGGTCAGAACACCGGCTTTACTGTTCGTAGATCATGAAGCAACGAGCTTTCATTTAACAAAGGACTGAAAATGCCGTTTGACCTCGGTAAACCGTATGGATATGGCTGACCAGAGTAAACGTCCTGCGAATAGGTAGTTTGGAAAAAACGGGAAAAAAGATCGGCAATTGCCTGATCATTATCTGCTGACGTATTACGGAAAGATAGCGAGGATGGGTGTGCGGACGTTCTACGCTTACTGTTTACGAAGCTGTAGAACTGTTTAGGGTCCTTAGAAAAACGTATCCTGCATCGCGATAGGTAATTCTGATAGCATTGAGCGTTAAGAACTGAAAAGTTTGACCGAGCTATTACATATTGAGAGAGAGAAGAAGGAAAGCCAACTTCTTGAAATTTTTTATAAAGTCTTGATTTTAAGTTTTTTAGATGGGATAGCTCCTTGGTAAACCAAGGGGGTTTTCTTGATCTAATCGAACAGGAAAGTGGGACACAAAAGACAAAAAGTGAGTCCAGTGCATCATAGAAAATGTTTGTGCCTGTCGGACATCACTGCACAAATATAAAGCGGACCAATCAAAATCCCTAATGAGGTTATTAAGCTTCGTAAACTCGGCTTTACGGAAGCAGCGGACACATTGGGGTAGTCTACCCGACCGATCCAGTACTGTTCGTCCTAGGTCGAGCGACACTTCGAAATTAGGATAGTAGGCATCTTCAGGTATAGTGAGCGGGGGGACTCGAGTTAACAACGCTAAGGTCGGATCCGTTACAAAGCACAGATCAAGAAATCGACCCAAGGAATTTTTAACATGGTTAACTTGAGACAGAGACAGGTCAATCAAGCCGTCAACAAAGTCATGACGTGACATGGGTACCAGGCTATTAGACTCGTTTACCGAAGACCAAACAATTCCTGGCAAGTTGAAGTCACCAAGAACTATCATGTGATCTTTGTCAGATAGCGAGGAAGAAATAGCGGTTAAGGCGGACAAATGCTGTTCGTAAATTGCGATATCCGAAGAAGGTGGAATATACGAACAAGTTATGAAAACTGAGAAAGCGGGAAGAATCAGTCTTACACACAGAAATTCCAGTTCCTGCTGGATCTGGACTGTGAAAAGTTCCGACGTGAAGTTTGAGTCCACAGCAATCTGCACGTCGAGACGAACGATCCTTTCTATAAGTTGTGTACCGACCTGTCAAAACTTCGGAACTAAGAATGTCCGGCTTTAACCAGGTCTCGGTAAACACAATAACGTGGGATGCAAATGCGACACTATCCTGGAAAGAAGAATCCTGAGCTTACTACGTAAGCCTCGAACATTCTGATAGGTCACTAAGATAGAATTTACTAGTTTTACTAGGACGGGTAGAGGTAGAGCGGGAAGACGAAGGTGGCGCATTGGTCTGATTTGTCGGCAGAGTTATTGGGGGCCTAGTCTTCTTCTTTGCCTTAAACTCGTTCACCACCAAATGCTCCGCAAAAATTTGGCAGAACAGATGGTGTTAAAGTGAGTTTGGGAGACACTTATTTTAAAAGAAGCTATCTCCCTGGCATAAGAGAAGTTAAACTTTTCCACATCTTTGTGGAGTCAGGGGCTAGCCGTGAGACAAAAACTTGTCTCTTTGGTGGGATCCCCACCAATCTTGGCACCGCAGGCCTATCACCTGTGATGGTAATACTCGGTGGTCCGGGACGTATATTCACTGGTGGGGTCGGAATTGAGGGGACCGCTAATGAGTTTGCGGACATTACGGACACGGACGCTACAGACGATTTTGGCTGCATGCTCTCCGACGCGATAAATTCGGCTACCAAATTTTCAGCGCCAGCAGCTGTCGTTGCCTTCGGAGTAGCGAACGAAATCAACTGCTGCACTATTGGAGTGGTCGGAGTCAGCTTGTCAGCATCGGCCGGCCGAGGGGCAGTTGGCACATGCAGATCCCGCGAAGTGACCTTTTTGCGCCTAGGAGACTCAGTCAGTAGTTTGACTCCATGGCTAGGAGCCGATCGTATTGCTCTTTGAAGCCCACGGTCAGCTCCCTAAAGTCCTTCCGGGTCTGCCTCATAAACGCTCCCATCTCCCTCTCAACCAGACGGCATGCCTCACAGCTGTAATGCAGGCCATTCCTTTTGGAGATTGCATCACCCACGAGACCGGAGAACCCGGCGCATTTAGCGTGCACTACGCTATCCTCGAGCCAGCAGGGGATACTCGGCTGTTCATGGGTGATCTGCTTTTTGCAGGTTTTTTTAGCACAGACCACAGAGAATTCCATTTAAAAAATTATTTTATTTTTTTTTCCTTAAAAAAAAACTGATATCAGACCAGTGTGCCAGATAAACGCCAAGAGAGGAATAAGTAAGAATGAGAGCGATTACAGCAGCTACAATTGAGAGAGAGAGAGCGCTACTGCACAGAAAATATCGAGAGCCAGAGAGGAAGAACAGTTATTTAAGTGTGGGTAATAGGGAGAGAGTGATAAATCAGCAAAACTAATAGGTGAGAGCGGCTAAATATGATACTGTGTTAAATTACGAAAAGCACAAGCAAAAACACACAGTTAGGCGATGCAAAAATAATAATTTAAATTATGTTTTTCACAGTAAACAGGCATGCACTCGCGATCAAGAAATAGATGATATGGTAGGTTGTTAATTTATGAATTTTTTTTAGGGGTTATTTTCATAAAACACCGGCTGTTTAAGCAAAATAGGTAGAAAGTAAGCGGAGCGCAAAACAAAAACACGTCTGATTGCTACAAAGTAAATCGAACGATTCACTCTGTCTTTGATATTTAGGTTCCAGTTTAGCTTTTTGTCAATTACCAACCCTAAGTTACTGGCACTGTCGCTGAAGAAGAGCCTGCAACGTCGTCTGCGTATGTCACGACTTTGCAGATAACAAGAAAGGCTATTAAAGAGTTTGCTCTGAGGTGTAGTGATTTCTCTATCCCTGAAATTACTTCATGAAGTGCCGTTTCCGTGGATTTTACTTTTCGGTAGGCATGTTGTGCGACTGACAGCATTTGGGAAGTTATAGTTGTTCTCAGTTGTAGCCTGACAAGCCTCTCAAAAGTTTTGAGAATAAAGGATGATAAACTGATTGGTTAAAAACCCTTTGGAATTTAGTGCGAGGCTTTGGAGATGAAAACTATTTTTGCCTTAATCCAAACGTTTTGTATTTTCCCACTTACTAGTATCTTCCTGCAGATATATTGCAGCCAGTTAATGGCCGTGTCTCCGGCCTTTTGGAGTTGGGTCGGAATGACCTGGTCCACACCATGGGATTTAAACGGATCGAAAATGTTTATTGCCCAGCTAATGTTCCGTTTTGTAAAGATATGCGCCATCGAGGTTGCCGACCCCTTACTAGCCTGCTCGCTGATTGAGCACCCTGGGAAATCAGTGTCGAGTAGAATGTGTAGGAACTCCTCACTGGAGTTAATCCACCTACCATCACTTCTCTTAACGTACCCCACCGAGGGGGCCGTTTTGGAGAAGATCTTGCGTAGCCTTGCAGCCTCCGACGTTTTCTCGATTTCAGGGCAAAATTTGTGTCAAGAGGCCTTTTTTGCCTGTCTAATTTCTTTTTTTATATAGGGCCAGCCTGGTCTTTTAGTCTGCTCAGTGTTCCTCCTCAAGCTTTTCCGTAGGATATCTATTTGTTTTGACCACCAGGGGGGGGTTTCTTTTTCTCCCTGTGTCTATTTGAGGGACATGCTACTTTGAAGGCCGTGTTGCGTGCTTTAGTGAACCTGTCCACTAGACGATTTAGGGCGTCTTTTGTGTTCAGGCATATTGGTACTTCGGAGGGAAGTAGTTCCTCCATTACTGTACTATATTTTCCCAGTTGGCTCTCTTAGGGTTAACAAAGTCAGTGGGTTTCGGGCTCTCGAGAGATAATATAGTCTCGATTTACCTGTGGTCAGAGAAGGAATGGTACCCTAGGACTTTCCAGCTCTTGACTATGTTTGACAGTTTTTGAGACACTAAGATGAATTCAATTACCTCTAGCCGATTTTTGATTATAAACGTAGGATCATTTCCCCGATTGCAGATTAGTACATTAGAGTTTAGGATGAAGTTGAAAAGTGACTCACCCCTTATTTTTGTGTCCGAGCTCCTCATTGGGTGTGGTGGGCGTTGGCGTCGCAGCCTATTACACTAGTCAACGCGTAATTTCCGCTGTTTCCGCCCAAAATAAATTTTTCTGATAGATTTGGAGATTTAAAAAATGTTTCAAGAATCTTTTTTTTTCTAGGTTTAGTTTTTTTTTTAAATTTTTTAAAAATTTGGTATTTTTTTCAGAGGTAGTGCTTCTATTTTTCACATAACTTAAGTTTCCTACAACTGGTTGGATTGAAGTTTTGAAAAGCTGACAAATGCAACTTAAAATCCGACCTAGACACTTTGTAGCTGCAACTTAACGTCTGGAAGATATTAAGCTTTCAAATTCAAATTTAATAATATTTTTCGGTATTTTTTCCCGCAATTTTGACTTTGAAAACTCAGGAAAAGTAGAAAAAAAAATATTTTGTGTCTAACATTTTTAGTTTTAGATAGACACCAAACTTTCATATGCCGAATTAATATACTTTTCAAAACTGCAAAGTTCAATAAAACTAGTTATAGGAAACTTAAGTTATGTGAAAAATAGAAGCACTACCTGTGAAAAAAAATACATTTTTAAAAAATTCTTTAAAAAAACTAAACCTAGAAAAAAAAGTTTCTTTAAAAGTTTTAAAATCTCCAAATCTATCAGAAAAATTTATTTTGGGCGACAGCGGAAAAAAAATTTGAATTTTGTTGAGTAGTGTTATTAGGCCTGTATTCGACCTTTCGCTATCGCTGGTAAGCTTGCGAACTAGGTCATCTGGAGGATCGCTTTCCTCATGAGCCATATAGGACGACATCACCCTTATGTGTGTTCCTTTGAGCTCTAGACTTACCGCCGTGTTGTCGCCATTGCTAAAGGTGTGGAACAGAAAGATATTTATGTGCTTTCTTGCAAGAATGCAGGTTCGGGGTTTATCTTCTTTTTGAGCTTCAATAAGCTTGTACTCCTTCGTCGCTAATCCACAGATTGGCTGCTGGACTGGGTTGTCGACAGGACGTGCCTCGGCCGCTGCATCTGACTTATAGACTTTAATGCTAACTGCACTAAAGCCTAAGTTCAGCTCCCCTTTTATAGCCTCTATTGGGGCTAACGACTCTATGTTGAGTACGAGCACCGCCTGGTTCATCGGACCTTGTGTCGCCTCAACTTTGACTACCTTCCAATCGGAGGTTGATAGCCCTGGGCTGCATCGCTGCAACATTTTTAGGATGCGATCCGGCTCCTTCATAGGGGCCGGCACCGAGATTCTCGACCTTGGTCTACTGGGCACATCGCTCCAGTCGACTGCGACGAGCTTCGCCCTGGGTAGACCTCCCCGACTTGCGCTAATGCTGCTGCTTTATAAAGCTGGACGGAGCGCTCGTCTTCGCTCTGATACCACCAAATGTCTTTGCAAACTGGAGGGGGCTGGGCTGTTTCTCCAGCAGCTCGAAGCAGCGGTCGGCCAGTGCCGCTTCCACCCACTTCCACTGGTTTCTGGGAATTTTGAAATCCGCGCTGTTGCTGAGACATTTGACATTCGGAGCACTTTAGAGCCAGTCCAAGTGTCTCCTGCGAGTGCTGCCTCTTTGGTTGCGGGGCTGTCGTCTTCGGCGGGGCAACCTTTTTCGGTGCCTCTTTGCCGAAGTTGGGCAGCACCTTTGTTGCCCACTCGACCTTTTTCAACCACTGGTTGGTCGGGCTGGACATTTGGCTTGCGTATTGCCGGCGGATTATGTTGCCAGCACTCCGTCTTTCGACATACGTATAAGCCTTGGCTTAGGCCAGCAGGAAGAGCAGCCGCGGAATTGCATAACTACTCTGCCAAGGTATAAGCTTTGGGAGGCGATTTGCCACCTACCCCAAGACTAGGGTGGGACCCCTTCATGTTCGCACTAGCGTCTTCTGCCGCCCAGGTTTTACCTGCTGTGTAGCGGGTCAGGCCAGGCCTTTGGGCCGTTGCCTTTCCCTATGCGGGATTGATCCCTGTTGGAAATTGGGGAGTGCCAGACTCGTTTTTGTTGCTACTACGACTTAAACTTAAAACAGGCAGTATGTGCATATTTGAGTAAATTTAATAAATTGCTACTTACTGAAAAAATTTCCAACTTTTATTGCTTATTTTTTTATATTTTTATTCGAAAGTTAAAGTTAACAGTCAAATATAAAAATTAACTGACTGGTAATATCCTCATGTACATGTTCAGTCAAATGTGCCTTTCAGTGTCATACAATCATAATCCTACTCGTTCCTAATCCATTCCCTAATCATGTAAACCACAGCCACTATGTTAAGTATGCTATCATGTTAATTGAACATAAAAGCGCTAACATTTTGTTAATAAAGGGCAGTAGAATGCTTGTTTCAAACCGCTCATGCGTGCTGAATTTCGTTGCTCAACCTTCGGGAGTATTTTTATAATCAGAGATGGCTCCGCCCAACGTGAGGCAGTGCATAAATCTGTGTTAAATAACTCCGACAAGTTATATTTAGCCCTGCAAATCATTTTCGCGGAACCCAAATAACCGAGAGCCCAGCATACACTAAATTCCCAAAAAAGCAACGGAACACTTTCGCTGTCACCATTCTCGTCACATTCGTCGCGTAAATGCCACTGCCCTTCTGGTCTCAACCGTTGGCAGTCGCTGCCAGCTTAGTTTGTGCTCTACGTTTCTATAGCTCTTCCTCGCATCATTCTCGCTCTCTTCACCACTTCCATTGACGCTGCGTACATAGCTAAGCCAGAACATTAGCCACTGCAGCTGCCTAACGCTGCGCCTTTAGCCACAGAACTACAGTTATGTCGTAACAATTCACGCATTAAAACGATGTTCGACGGACAAACAGAGGCACCAATTAAAAAATCGGCAGCTGATCTTCAATGTCAATTGGGCATTCTGGAGTCCTTCTTTAAGCAGGTATTAACTGTGCACTTAAGCATCGAAGCCTTGGATATAGATGATCAAATCCAGTCAGCCCATCAAATCCTCAGCAATTACGCATGTTATTTGATAACGCGGCCTTGTTTAGCTCTCTTTTGTCCCTAGGGTCTGCAACGCAAATCTCAGAAGCAATGCTAATCTGCCTGGTCATGAAAAAATGTGCCCAACATACTCAAACCAAGTGGAATGAAGCGCTGGAATACCTTCTCAACCTTCTCGAGCGCCATTGCCAATTCCTTGTGTCCAATGGAGCTACTCGAACCCAATCTATGACTATGATCCTGTCAAAGCACGTCGCAGCGCTACCAATGCCCAACCCTCGTCATTTTCACTGACGAGCGCGTCATGCGGACTCTGCGTAGTTCTTGGACTCAGACTGAGTGAGTGCAAGGTGGCAGCACGGCGAGATGTAGTAAACGGGTAGAGGCGCTGACTCAACTGCCTGTCTAAAGGTCATCACAACAACAGCTGCAGGGCACACCTTCACAACCGTCAGATTCCACAACTCAACAGATCGAAGTAACTGCGCATGCACACGCTCAATCGGACTCCTGCAAGGAAACACAGGTTATCCTGGCAAAAACTATGGTCTAGGTCAGCATCATGTCCCGTACCACAACTCCTATCAAATCTCGCATTTCGCCGTTTGAAATATCGTTGAGATGCTGAGAATGATATTTGTACTTGGAATCTCCCACCCAACACTCCACTAGCAGATGAAAGATTCTACTGGGCTCGAAACGTCGACATGTTGCTAGGCACTAAAGCACTCTTCGACATTAGGCAGTGGGCTAAGTCAAACTGGGTCCCAACTTACCTACATTACAAAAAACTCTCTTTGGGTGGGTAGCTGCCGGCAGCCATCGTCCACAACACACCGCAGATACCTTCGATACCAATCTGAAGCGAATATGTGAAATCGGCAGTCGGCAGCCCAGTGAAAAAGCTCAAACCTGAGCACAGTGTTTGTGAGGAACACTATCTACAATTAACTCAACTCGATGTGGAGGGGCTCATTGTCATAAAATTGCCAATCAAAGACAATCCACCTCAGCTTTGTAGCGCTTTTGAGATCGATCGTCGCAGGTTCATATGTGTGAAACGCCGACTCTCGCGCTCTTCGGACATTCGCACACAATACACCGAGTTCAATAACGAATACGAAAGCTTGGGTTACATGTCACTAGTCACTAGACCGGACTTATCTGCGCCTCACTATTACATACCACATCATTGCGTGATGAAGCCGAGCAGTAAATCCACCAAGCTAAGCTTCCAAACAAATATCGCTAAATGATATCCTGCTTGTTGGGCTGACTCTCCAAGATAACCTATACATGTTGCATTGGAGGATATGGCATACCGGAATAGGCTAAATCGCAACTTTGGGCTATTCCGATAGGCCATAACCGCCGATGTCACCAAAATGTAAAGGTAAGTAAACTATGATACAAATGTTCGCAATTACCATTACTGTAAAGATCCAGTAGTAGTAGTGCAATTGGTATTGATTCTTTTAAGGGACTTCGACACGTCTGGTCGAAGTCAAGTATATTTCTCGATTTAATTGTTCTTCTTGTTCTTTTTATGAGTAAATTTAGCCTAGGCTGCGAATCGCTACGCTGGCGAAGCCAGCAGCGGAGCAGCGGCATATATAAGTTTATGTATATGTGTTTATGTGTTAAGCAACGGAAACGTTGCTGAAGAGCAGAGAGTTATATGCACATAGTATCTTTTGTATATACGGTCAGAACCTCGCAGTTATGCTGACTAGAGTCTGGCCGTTGCCCGCTACATTCAAGTGCGATCATATTACGTTGCACTGGGAATGTGTTGGGTACTTCGGTTTTGTTTATCTCAGCGACAAAGTGTCGTTGCTGGGTTTATGTTTATGCAATTATGTATGTATTGGTGTTGATTTATTACTGGGTACAGTGTACCCTCGATATATGTACATACTACATTAAATTCTCTGGCTAGAACTCTAGCACTCGTTATTGTCGCAAAAATTGTGGCTCTCAAGACTACAAAGGGATGAATCCGTCCGCATGCATACGGCCTAGAGCGCTTGCTTGGACTGTTTCAGGGCTAATTCCATGTTGTCGGTACCTCGGTATTGTCTCCAAGAAAGCTGGCAATCGATCCAGATCCACGGATTCTGTGACGCCTCAATTCGAGCGTATGACTGGTGCTTCCACCTTCGAACAGAATGTACAGATAGCCTCATTTCTGTCAGCCTGCTAACGGCCAAGTCAAGAGTGGCACCAATCAGAAAAAAAATTGTTGCATAAATTGGAATTGTGTGGAGCACACTTGCTTGCCCATCTACATACATATATGCAAATGTCAAACTCTAGGTCGAGGTCTGCTCATTTGTGGTTGACTCACAAATATTTCTACCTTCGGTAACCTTATTTGCGTTTGTTTGGAATAGAGCTTCCGAAATCCAGGACTTAACCTCGTCAGCCGATTGAACATTTGTATCTACCGATTCGAATCCTGCCGACATCGTCTCACGAGGAGCCACAACGTACGAGCTTAAAACATCAATGTTGTTCGCTAGTCCACCTTTCCTGATGCATTCACCCGCAAATTGGCCGCCATAAACACAGTTCATAGATCTAGATACAGAAGTGATCAACACTGAACAATGGAAAAGGACTTACAGCGTTATCATAAGGTCCAACTATCTACTCGAGAAGTTACCTACACTCTCCTACACTCCTACACAGCTCCTACACTCGTTGCCTATATAGTGTCGCCTAAATATTTCGCTTCTACCACTCAAAAAGGAAAACAGGCAAACTTCAAACGTCAATGTTGTCTTCAGAACAGCTACGCCATGGAGTTGGATGCCAACTGCATAATTTGGGATCTGCAACAGCAAGCCATCACTGACGACTATCAGCGGATTAATAAATCGCTTATACTAACAAGTCATTTAACATTTCCAAATCTATTTCGGGTGGGTGGCAGATCGGAGAACGCTACCATTTCAAAGTCCGAGAAGCAACCATTGCTCCTGCCTAGCAAATAAAATTTTATCTGGATTTACGTTAGTCATCTGCACCTTCGTAATTGTCATGCTGGCCCTTAGTCCTATAATGTAATAACTGGCAGGAAAGGGAATCGGGGTTAGTGCACTATACTGCACTCTGGGCTCAGCTAGCCAGAGGGTCTTTTTTATCCCTATCACCATATTATAAAATGATAAGTTCACTAAATTAATTAATTAAGTAAATTTAATCAATTAACAAGCGAAGGTTAGGTTAGGTTTAGGCGGCTGTCTAGCTCCACAGGAGCCAGTCACACTTGGGCCGGTTTCGGCCCGTTGTAATACCGCGGGAGGTGTTCCCCTTAGCCATCTCATGAGACCCGAACATATCAGCAGTTATCCCATCCTGACGCTCTTACGAAGTTTGCAATCTTTCTGGGACAGATTTTGGACATTTCTGAAATGTCTGAGACATAGGGCATGCCCAGGTATTGTAGCCTTCTCCTGCTGAGAGCCGGACAGGTGTAACCATCTAGGGAGAATATTGGGACGAGTCGTGTAGCTAGCGCATTTGCGCTCAGGCTTCCATCCATATTCCTATACTGAGTCGAAGGTATCCGAGCGGGGCGGGACCCTATGTTTCCCTTAGCTCTTTCGGGGTGGGGTGGGTTTTGCTAGGACCTGGACTCTCGCCTACATAATCTTAATTAAGGATCCCTGCTGAAACTACAATGGGAGCTAAACTCCCAAAACAAAACAATTAAATTCGGTGAAGCAAGTTCAACCAAAACGGCGGATATTTAAGGATGCATTTTCCCAAACAGTTGCGAGGTATTGGCGTGGTCTAAAGGTGTAAGTCGACCAACGCGTTCTTTACCCTCCCTACCTGGATATTCAATATACGATTTTCCGAATATCCCCTAATACAATGGCTATCTCCTAGTTCATCAGGTCACCGTTAAAAAAAAAGATTGTCTAGTTACTCATTCCGAATTAAATAGATGGCAAGTTCATATAAATTCACTGTATTTCTTCGTAAACATTTTGGTTTCCTAAGCTAAAGTAAAAATATTCAAGGAAAAAAAATTACATGGCTACAAAATTGATGCTTAAAAAAATACAAAAAGAAAAAGGTAATATCAAAAATTAAGGAAAGTTATGAAGGCAAAAATGTGGGAAAATACTGGTTGATTTAGGTTAATGTTCGGTTCAAATCATTTCCCGGATCATTTTTATAAGATCGGTCGAAATGTCTGGTGACTAATTTTTTCTTTAGTTAGGACAAATGTAATGCAATATTAATTCGAGCAACTCACATACCAAAACTCTCCAACGGTGAAAGGCCTTCCAACGGTGTTGATGTTGTGGCTAAGCTTTGGGAAAATAAAATGATTATAGAGGGGTACAACGATTGATTTAACCATTTCAGCACTTTCCTTTTCCGACAAATTTTCCTCAAACTATAATTTATGTAAATCTTAAAACTTGCACGCAGGCAAAAGATTGAATTAGAACCAACAGATTACTGGAAAATTAAAGAAATTTTAACTAATCACAAAAATCAAATCAAAACAATGAAGCCATTAAGGGAAAATCCGTTTCGGTGATCGAGCACCACTGGGCGATCGGTCAGCGAAGCAATTGGCCGTTTTGTTTGTGGAGCGCCACTGCACAATCGTTTAGTGCGGTAACTTCCCGTTTTGTTTGTGGAGCGCCACGGTGCTGGCTGTAGTACAGGTGCTCTAGAGTGCTCTGGCTTTAAATTTTGCCTTCTGTTCCAGACCCGTGCAGAATGATGGACTAGCGGCTTGCAGGTTGCCACTAAATCAAAGGGTTGAGGTGCTTAGCGATTTGTGGGTGCTAGTGCGTGGGTTGGTGTGAATTGGTGGGCTCCGCTTGCGATGTATGCGTGTGGGTGCTGCACTGGCCACCCAAAGACACAAATAAGAAGCGCAGACGAAAAATCAGCCCACCCCCGAGAATCCGTAGTTGCCGCTTGGCAAGATGCGTGCAGCAGTGGCAATGCTCAGATCGCGGGGCGTGGGCGATAGCCAAGAAAGTCGATGAGCACTCTGCCGAAAAGAAAATGCCGTTGAATGGACGAAAACTACCGAAATATGTGGTGGCACACATACCTTTTCTAGTGTCGAATCCAGTGAAAGAATAGTTTGATCACTCGGATCGGTTTAAATGCTGGATGCCTCAAGATGAAATCTTGGTCTTTTCCTTCACACACGTGATTAACTTCTTTTTTTTCGCACTAGTACACACGGTCTAAAATTGCAGACGCACCAAGAACAGAAATTTTTGAGAAAGAGAGCGAGGGTACAGCTGCAACGATCTTTTATAGACCGGCATTCCAGAGCTTTCTCTCTGCAACCCTTCTGAGAGAGGGAGAGAGTGACAGATGACGTTCGGTGAGTGCATAAGCCCTGGAAGAGCTTTTCTAAGCTGCACTCTTAACTACAGCTGGTGGAACTAGATCATCTAGCGCCCTCTACATCTCATAAAACCGATATGCATTTCCATCGCAGCGACTATAAAATATCGCAGCTGAATTGCGAGGGAAATTTAAATTTATTCTTGCTGATCTCAACGGACCGAAGGGCGCCCGTTACACAGGTGCAGAACAGGTGTTCCACCGTTTCCTCCTCCTCCTCGTCTCTACAGCTACGGCAGAAATCATTGTATGGGGCTCCCAGCCTGTTGGCATGGGAGCCTATCAGCCAGTGCCCCGTGAGGGAGCGGATGACAACGCTGCACCTTTTCCTGCCGAGCTTACAAAGCTCTAGTGTGCGTTTCCTGTCAATGGTAGGCCATGTTTGCCTGGATATGCGACATAGTGGTGCTGACCGCCACGCATTGTCTGCTCGTCGCTTATATAGCTCTTTTATAATAAGCCTACAGGTGGCCATTGGCATGCAAATATCCTCCTTCTCTTGGAGAAGGGGTATTGTGGTACCAGATCTGGCCAGCTCGTCTGCTTTGCAGTTGCCCTCAATGTCCCGGTGACCCGGGACCCAAATAAGGCTGATGGCAAATTGTTGGGCCATCTCGTGAAGAGATTTGCGGCAATTTGCCAATGTGGCCGAGTTCGAGGAAATCGCATGAAGCGATTTGATCGCAGCTTGGCTGTCGCTGTAAATGTTTACAGTTGTTGTTGATGTTGAGCCTGTTTGCAGGAGCTTCAGTGCTTCCATGATCGCAATGACTTCCGCTTGAAACACACTGCAGTGATCTGGGAGCCTAAAGGAGTGCCTGATTTCGAGTTGTTCGGAGTAAATCCCTCCTCCAACTTTGTTATCCAGCTTCGAGCCATCTGTAAAGATGCTTATGGCCGTGTCCTGGCCTGGTGGTCCCTCAAGCCACTCGTCTCTGCTAGGGATGATTACATTGAAGGGGGTACCAGTGTGTTCCCTTGGAACGCAGTAGTCCGTCTTCGTAGGGACGGTACTGCTGATAAGTATAGATGAGTGACCCCTGAGATGTGACGTCCATTGTCCGGAGTCTCTCAGACGTATCGCTGCAATTTCTGCCCTCTCTTTTCCCGCAAGCTCGAGGCTCTGGAGATTTAGGATGGCGTTTAGTGCATCGTTCGGGGTGGTGCGTAATGCTCCACTAATGCATAAAGCTGCGGTTCGCTGAACCTTGCCAAGTTGTTTGGTTGTCGATCCTTTTGATAAGGCCGGCCACCAAACTGTAACTCCATAGAGTAGGATTGGTCTTACTATTGCTTGGTATATCCATTGGACTACGCTCGGGTTCATGCCCCACTTCAAGCCAATAGCTTTTTTGCAGGAGTATAGGGCTATCGTAGCCTTCTTTACTCTGTCCTTTACGTTCAGGTTCCAGTTCAGCTTCTTATCAATTACCAACCCTAGGTAACTAGCACTGTCGCTGAAAGAGAGCCTGCATCCATTTAGTATAGGAGGGTTGAGGGGCGGAACCTTGTACTTGCGTGAGAATAGCACGAGTTCCGTTTTTGTGGGATTTACTCCCAATCCTCGCGATTTTGTCCATTCTGACAGTCTCGCGAGCTTAGTGCTCATAAGGTCACAGAGTGTTTGAGGGTATTTTCCCGAGAAACTGATTGCAACGTCATCCGCGTATGCCACTATTTTACAGCCCCCCCTCCAGATCACATAGAATCTTATTGACTGCCATGTTCCATAGAAGGGGAGACAGGACACCACCTTGCGGAGTGCCTCTGTTGACATACCTAGATTGCGTGGACGATCCCATCGATGATGTCACCGTCCTGCATGTGAGCAATTGATCGATGAGCAGCACCAAGTGACCGTCCACACCCAGGTCAGTCAGTGCTTCCGTAATGGCACTTGGGACGACGTTGTTAAAGGCTCCTTCGATATCGAGGAAGGCTATAAGAGAGTATTCCTTGAGGTGTAGGGATTTCTCTACAATTGAGACTACTTCGTGGAGCGCCGTTTCCATGGATCTTCCTTTCCGGTAGGCATGTTGTGCTCCTGACAGCATTTGAGGACTAATAATTGTCCTCAGATGTAGTCCGACAAGTCTCTCGAAAGTTTTGAGAAGAAAGGACGATAGGCTGATTGGTCTAAAGTCCTTTGGAGTTGAGTGCGAGGCCTTACCCGCTTTGGGGATAAAGACTATTTTCGCCTTGAGCCATTCTTGTGGTATGGTCCCCACAGCCAGTATCTTCCTGAAGATACATTGTAGCCAGTTAATGGCTGAGTCTCCGGCCTTTTGCAATTGGGCCGGAATGACCTGGTCCGGACCTGGCGATTTGAACGGGTCAAAGCTGTTTACCGCCCAGCTTATGTTCCGTTTGGTAAAAATATGGTCCATCGTGGCTGTTTGGCCTCCCCTTTGGGTTAGCGCCGGCCTGATGGTTGTGCACCCAGGAAGTGGGTTTCAAGCAGTACGTGGAGCGACTCCCCACTGGAGTTGGTCCACGTACCGTCGTTCCTTTTAAGGTACCCTACCGAGGGGGTGGTTTTTGAGAGGAGCTTGCGCAGCCTTGCGGCTTCTGAGGTCTCCTCTATTTCTGAGCAGAATTTTTGCCAAGAGGCCCTTTTTGCTCTTCGTGTTTCTTTTTTGTATTGGGCGAGACTGACTTTGTAGTCTGCCCAATGTTCCTCCTCGTTAGCGCTTTTAGCTCTGTTGAAGAGAGTCCTACAGCTCTTACGTAGGATGTCGATTTGTTTCGACCACCAGGGGGGTTTCTTTTTACCCCTTGTCTTGTGTGGCAGGCGAGCCGCCGTGAAAGCCTTATTGCATGCGTCCGTGAACCTGTACACTATACGATCTAAATCGTCTTGAGTGTCTGGGCTCATTGGTGCTTTGTTGGGGAGTAGTTCCTCTAAAACCGAGCTATATTTAACCCAGTTGGTTTTCCTGGGGTTAGTGTAGTCGGTGGGTTTAGGGCTCTCGAGGGATAAAATCGTTTCGATGTACCTGTGGTCGGAGAAGGAGTGGTCCTCTAGGACTCTCCATCTTTTCACTTTATCTGACAGATTGTGAGACACTAGAGTGAGGTCAATAACCTCCTGTCGGTTTTTTATAATAAATGTGGGTCGTTACCCCGGTTACATATGGTTAAATTCGAGTTCAGGATAAAGCTAAAGAGTGACTCACCCCGTACATTTGTATCCGTGCTCCCCCATTGAGTGTGGTGAGCATTGGCATCGCAGCCTATAAGTAGGCTTGTGTTGGACCCCTCGCTGTCGCTGGCGAGCTTGCAGACGAGGTCGTTGAGAGGATCGCTTTCCTCATGGGCCATATAGGACGACATCAGCCTCAGATGTGTCCGCTTTAGCTCTAGGCTTACTGTTGTATTATCGCCATTGCTGAAGTTATGGAGCAGAAAGATATTTAGGTGCTTTCTTGCAAGAATGCAGGTACGAGTTTTACCTTCGGTTTGGGGTACAATGAGCTTGTACTCCCTCGTCGCTAACCCACAGACCTTGGCTCCGACTATCCAAGGCTCCTGGATTAGGACCACGTCGGCTCCGCTTGCATCCAAGCGGAGTATAAGTGCAGCAGATGCTGCTTTACAGTGGTGGAGATTTATTTGAAGGAGTCTCAGAGACATCTTCATGGATCTCCACCACTGTAGTGTCGGCGTCCGAGTCGTCAGATATATCATCTCGACACATCGCCTCAAAGTCGCGCATCAGTTCTGCGTCAGAGGAGTAGTCTTCTTTCGGCTCCAGCTCGTTGTCGGGTGCCTCGATCTCCGAGGCAACATCCTGCACGACTGGGTTGTCGACAGGACGAGCCTCGGCCGAGGCAGCGTCCGACTTGTACACCTTTATGGTGACCGAGCTGAAGCCAAAATTCAGCTCTCCCTTAGCTGCCTCTATGGGGGCCAGCGACTCTTTGTTGAGGATAATGACGGCCTGGTTCGTCGGCCCCTTTGTTTCCTCAACCTTGACCACCTTCCAGTCTTGAGTTGGAAGTGTCGGGTTGCACCTCTGCAACATTTTGAGGATGCGCTCAGGCTCCTTGAAAGTAGCCGGCACCCATAATCTGGCCCTCGGTCTGCTGGGCACCTCGCTCCAGTCTACCGCGACGAGCTTCGCCCCAGCGTAGACCTCTCCGATCTGCGCCACCGCTGCTTTGTACAGCTTTACGGAGCGCTCGTCTTCGCAGGCTACTACTTTTATGTTGCCCTGGAACCACCCCATGTCTTTGCAGACTGGAGGTGGCCCTGGGTCTTTGTCGAGCAACTCGAAGCAGCGGTCGGCCAGTGCCGCCTCCACCCACTTCCATTGGCTCCTCGGGATCTTGCCCTCCGCACTGCCTTTGTCGAGGACGCCAATTAGCGTCCTCTCCTTGGCAATCTGCGCGAAGGAGATATTGGCCACCACCCTCGACCTTTTCGCGGCCGGACCGGGTGTCTCTTGCGACCGTTGTCTCTTTGGTTGAGAGACCATTGCGAAGTTTGGGAGCACCGATGTGGCCCACTCCACCTTCTTGAGCCAGTCCGCTGATGGACTGACTTCAGTGCTAGCATTTTGCCGACGGAGTATGTGCCCGGCACTCCTCCTTTCGGCATAAGTATGCTTTTTGGCCTGGGCGCTGGTCGAAGGCAGATCATCACCCTCCACCTTACCAGAAGGTCGGGCAGCCGCAATATTGCTTAGCTGCCTCTCCAAGGTGTCGGTGTTGGGAGCTGGTCCGCCCCCCACCCCAGATTCGGGATGGGACCCACTCGGGTTCACCCCAGCGCTTTCCGCCTTACAGGTCTGCCCTGCTGTTGAGCTGGTTGGGCCGGGCCTTTGGGCCGATGCCTTCCCATGCGGGGGATTGCTCCCATTTGACATTTGGGGAGTGTCAGACTCTGTTTGGTTTTTTTTGTTGTTTTTTGTTTTTAGTTAGATTTTTATACATTATACATCCCACGAGATGCAGAGAAAGGGAACGGTCAGCTCGGGCAGAGATCCACGTTGCCCGGGTAAGGCATCATTAGAACAGGGGGCTGCCAAGTCCCTGAGCTCTCCGTTCGAGACTGGGCTAGTTTTTAAACCGGGCCCCCAGCCAGGCTGACTCTCGGCACGGGTCGAATGACACCATAGCCCAGCCCGGTGTGAGGTGAGTGTGGGGGATGGGATGTGGGTAGGTAGTGTGTGGGGGGAAGGGGAGTGTGTGAGCTACTTATACGAGGCGGCACCACAAGCGCATCGTCAGTGTTGCTGCTTCGCGAACACCCGCTGGCTGTCCGGGACTGCTTATTTTCGGTGGTCTCTCTAAAGAGAACCGATTATTCACAGCTGACCTACCTTTTTTAGGGGTAGGCCTTTCGCTATCCGCAACCTGCGACCCGTCCGGTGGCCTCAGCTGGGCCCCCTCTGAGCCACCTCACGCGCTCATCAGACCAGATTAACAAGCGAAACAAATGTAAAAAGGAGGAGTCAAAAGAGGAGTCATATCTGTAGGATATCACATGGTCCCATGTTCACATACCCACACTACCTTTGGCAAAACATGGAACAAAGTTGACAGGGCTCTATCGTAACTAACACCTCATTATTACAATCAATATAGAATTGGCATAAGTAGATACACAGAATTGTTTTTATTTATTCGAAATTCATGTTAATTCAAAAGAAAAATGTTAACAGTTCTAGTAATAAAGATTTCAATACAAAGGTTTTCTTAACATAAAAATATAAAATCAAATAGAATATAGAATTCATATCAAAACAAAGCCTTTTACTCGCGAAAACATTTCAATTCAATACTCCAATAACGTATCATTACCCATATTCACACTTTTTTTGACGAGCTCGTTGGACCCAGGGAACGCATCGGTAGGTGTGGAACAATATTAATAATGTGCATGTTTGAGATGCCAAGATCTTTTGGCACCTATTTTTTCAAAAATAATACGAGTTGTTTTAAATTTAAATGTTTATTTTTACCAGCGGCTAGCGGAAGCCGATTGCGTGCTCTTTGCCCGGCCTGATAAATGTACAAAAACGTGATCATATACAACCAATGCGCAGAGTGATTAGCATAATACTAAATTAGCACCGTCGGCTAAGCAAAGCTAGAGACGAAACGGCGGCTGCAGAGCGCCCTTTTCAGAGGGAGAGTGCAGCAGCGCTGCCGAACGTTTGCAGTGCATTGAATATTCTACATATGGTTTTAAGTTAGGCCTATTATTTAGCGGCTGCCCCGAACAATAAAAATAATAATGAAGACAAAATAATAAGAATAATCCTTTGGCTGACTTTGCTAGAGGTACACCAGGCTGAACATTAATTGATTATGAGGAACTTAACGTAAGAAGATAAGAAATTAAGTAATAATAATAAAGTTATTGTTTGTAATTTTTCCAAATTTTCTGCGTACGCAGTTATATATATAAGGGTTAATCTTTAGGTTCAATGTAAAGTGCAAATGCAAAAGAAGAAAAAAAACGAGGCGGAATGTTGTGAGCCGTGGCAAAGGCCGCGGCCGCGGCTCTACTTTATTCCCGGTACTCAGTCAGTATATAAGAGCTTACGATTTATTAAATTTATTAAATGTTCGCAAAAGGGACGAATTAAATTATGGCCAAAAAATACAAATTAACATAATTAAATCGAACCCTATGATTTTATGTATTAGATGTTATCTGTTTCCATTCTTAATTACATATACTTTTTACATCAGCTTTTACATTTCTACATGTACATGTACATATGTATAACTACACATACTAGACGTGGAATCAGACCTGATCATTATCATGATCATTTTCCATGACTCTGCGTTTTTAGTTTTATCGTATCTTCAAAATTGTGTTCGCTACAGATTTTAGTCCTTTATGTGGGCGGAAGGGGGCGGTACGAAATTTTGAAATACACTTGTAGTAGTGTGATAACACAGGAGACTGGATACAAATTTGGTTGATCTAGTTTTCATAGTCTCTGAGATCTAGGCGCTAACGAAGACGGACAGACGAACCTATTGACCTAACCTATTGATGCTGATCAAGAATATATATACTTTATGGGGTCGGAAACGCTTCCTTCTGGGCGTTACAAACATCCACTATCACCACAAATCTAATATACTCCTATACTCTTCGAGTACCGGGTATAAGAAGAAGAAGTAAAGTTAAAAGCAAAACGAATATGCACGGTCCAATTTATGCATGTACATGTACCGATCCGAAGTCTATTCGGGCGACAGCTCCCTCTTTGCGTGCATGTTATCGCTCTGTTTTGCATACTCACAACTCGATAGTCACACGGCAGTCCACGACACGTGTCACCTCAACTTCTCCATTCCTTCTCTTAGACTTACATCTTTGTCAAAACTTTATCACGGCTACAATTTCTCTTCAACTCGCAGGTTTCGTCAACTCAGCGTTTCCGATGTGCAGTGGCACCTCTGCTCGAGAAGATTAAATGGTATTCAGTGGTCGATGTAGGCCATTAGTACAAATTTCAACTGCTGGTATTTCACAGTGGCCAAAACGTAAGGCACTGGAGGTTGAGGGGTGGTTTAAAGCAGCGCAGGGCAGACCTCCAGTGACCAAGAGATTCTGAAACGAATTCTGGAGTCAGCGTATGCACAGAAATTAATTACTAAATCATTACCTACTATACGTAGCACTATGGACTCATCACAGAAACACCGTTGCGCTGCTGATCAATCAGCGATATAAATCATATTCTCTGCAGATGTGCATAATTATGCAATTTGGTTAGGTATTATTTAATACTAGAAAGTTTTCACAATGAGCACAGAACACAACTGAAGCGTATAGGAAGAATATTGGATTTGATCGGCGTGACCATTGTCACCAACAATGATGAGTTTTAACGGAACCCTATTAATGAAGTTCGGTCTAGAGAGAAGAAAAGGGAACATTCGAGAGCGAGCAACTAAAGCTTCATATGTCTTTAAAGCATTGTTATTCGAACTAATCTAGTTGGGCACTAGTTTTGAATATGGGAAAATTATAAGGTAGTTTAATCTTGTGTTGTGAACGCCAGGGACCTAGCACGTCGTATCGTGCGATCCTGATGTCCTGCGTCTGATACAGGCCTAAGCTTCAACAGCAGTTCCAACGATGTGGAATTCACTTCCGATAAACACTTATCCCCGCATAAGAGGAAGAGGTCCCATCAAATTGTATCTGACGATCTTCATCTGTCTGGCCTCAAAGGCTGTTTACATTGAGGTGGTATCAGAACTATCTGCCAAGGCTTTCTTTGCTGCACTAAAACGGATTGTTGCTCATCGCACATTGCCCACAGAATTTTACTGTGATAATGGCTCAAACTTCGCTCGAGCAGATAACCATCTTAATGACCTCAAGAAATTCTGTTCGATCATGCCACGTGAGAAGATATTTCAGCATATTGTTGAACTGACTTTATGTCATGTCATTCATGCAGGTCATCCCTCCCAGGGCTCCATACATTAGAGGGCATTATCTGGGAAGCCGCTATTATGAGCGGAAAGGATCTCATGCATAGGAGCTTCATCAAGGAAAGGCTCACATTCGAAGAACTTGGCACTGCTGCATCTGAAGTCGAGTCAATATTCAATTTTTAATCTTTTTCACCAATGTCAACCGATCCAAATGATCTCGGTGCCATTACTCCTGGCCATTTCCAGGTTAGGAAATCTCTTCGCGCACTACCCAGGTGGACAATCCACATACTCAACCTCACCAATCTGGAACGATTCGACGTGGTGACAGCCATCAAACAACATCTTTGGCGTCGCTCGTCATCAGAGTATGTCAACGAGCTCCGCGCATGAAGCAATGGACAGCGTCATCAGCGTCGGTACTATAGTCATTATCCACGATAACAATCTTGCTTCGCAACACTGGAGGCTGGGACGCAATGAATCCGTCGTACATGTAAAGGATTGTCACGTTCGAGTGGCCCAACTTCTAACCTTCATCGGTCACTGCTGCCCTCTGGTCCCTCTGACCCCTCTGGTTCTACTACTGCTTGAACATTGAAAGCAGATCCTTTCAAGGGACCGAGATGTTCGGTCAAATATGCCCTTCAGTGTCATACAATCATAATCCTACTCGTTCCTAATCCATTCCCTAATCATATAAACCACAGCCACTATGATAAGTTAGTCATCATGTTAATTGAACATAAAAGCGCTAACATTCTGTTAATAAAGGGCAGTAGAATGCTTGTTACAAACCGTTCAGACGTGCTTAATTTCGTTGCTCAACCTTCAGGAGTATTTTTATAATCAGAGATGGCACCGCCCAGACGTGTACCTCCACAAAAGCGCTTTTGGAATCAACAGTACATATCAGTCTAAACTAAAATCAATAAAATATTGTTACGTTTAAGCAGTTCGTATTTTCCGAATTAAGAGTATATAAACAGAAAGTAGTATAAGTACGACTCTCAACTAAGACCGACAATTTTTAGTTAATGGCATTAAAACTCAAATAACTCATATAAACACTCAACGCGAAAATAAAAACGTTGTGATATATGAACATATTAGCTTGGCTATTTCGATTTGAAGTGAAATTAAGAATTCTATCGCCTAAGCATTATTCTTTGCATGGGATCGACAAAGGACAAAAACTGAAATTTCTGAGGCTTTGAATCCTTTTTTCTCAAAATGTAAGTGAGATTTGTGATAAGCGATACAAATCTTATATGAATATCCAGGCTCGATCTTCAAATCAGAAAAGTTTTGTTTGGTAGCCCAGTGTAATTACACTGATTATAATCAAAGCAAGCATACTTTTTGCGCAGTACGCTGTATCCTGTTATTATTCTTCATTCCTGTTACTAGGCAACAAAATTGAAATTTTGTTCCGCTGATTTGGCTGAACCAACCCAATTTTTTGTGATATATAGATTGGAAAAATATTTTCTTACCATGAATGCGTTAATTACGCTTTAATAAAATCCATTAAGAATTTCAAAACTATTCATACTAAAATTTGTTGTCTAAATTGTTGTGCCTTTTTCAGTAAACTGCTCCTAAAGGAAACACATGCATGCTTTTACCCATACTACTCGTCTACCAACATAGATCATCTTGTATCTTCACGATACAGCCACACACAATCTAAGGAGGATTTGTCCCAAAGGAAAGTATTAAATTCATCACTAATATTTAACACATATTTTTAAGGTTTTATTTGATCCTTGCACAAATATTATATGACATAGATAGAAGAGACTTTTCTACCAGTATAAATCCTATAAATAGAGAGCCCTACGCTATTTCATCTTGACCTTTACAGTTTCAATTTTGTATAATAAACTTGTATAATGTATGTAACAGACAGAAGGAAGCGTTTCCGACCCACAAACATATATTCTTGATCAGCATCAATCGCCGAGTCCATACAGTCATATTTGTCCGTCCATATATCTTAAAGGGCGCCTAGATCTGAGAGGCTATAAGAACTTAAGCAACGCTATATTCTGTGCAGAACACTATGATATAACACTTTATGAGGTTTGTATCATATTTTTGGCTTCCCACTAAAATCGCGAAATTATATGTGATCATTGGGTGCTTTTTAAGAAATTTATATACCACGATTTTGTAACTTTGAAAATTTCACTCGTCGTTTAAAAAACAAAAAAAAAATTTTTTCCGTCGTTCTATAAGCGTTAGGGCTTAGTGGCATTAGTTCTCAACAAAATAAGCAATTAAGAATTTCAATTGTCTAAAGAATTTCAAATGCACAAAAAATTTAGTAAATTAGCCCCAGTACACTAAGAAAAACGAGGGGGAACATTGTGAGGCGCGGCAAAGGCCGCGGCTCTACTTTATACCTTTTACTCAGTCAGAATATATGTCATCTTATGATTTAAATTGGCAAAAAGGAAATAATACATTTTTGCCTAACAAAATTTCAAAAAGTTAGGTTTAACCATTCAGCAAATCTGTTTCCATTTTGGTTTACATATTTTATTTACATCTGTCTTCTACATTTCTACATTTGACATCTACATATTCGTCTTTACATATGTACGGTTCGTGTTTACGCGAAAAGTGTATGCGAAAAAGAGAGAGGGAATGACTAAGCACTTGGCATTTAATTTAATTTAATTTAATCTGTTCCTTCTGGCTTTAATAGTAGTTCGACCTGATCCAGATTGGGTAATCTGATAGATACGTTTTTTTTCCATTATTCTGCGTTTTTGTTTTTCTTTTATCTTTAAAATGATGGATTCCACAGATTTTCGTCCTTTGTGAGGGCGGAAGGGGGTGGGTCGAAATTTTGAAATACACTTGTAGTAGTGTGATAACACGGAAGACTGGATACTCAATTTGGTTGCTCTAGCTTGTCGATCTCCTGTGAAAATGAGTCTCTTTGAACAGCTTCTACTGCTGTTAGAAATGCTGCGCCGAGCTCGTCTGATGACGGGCAAGTCCTTCAAGTTACGGCTTTTCTTTTATTGATGAACCATTTTCCGCGAGGAGCGCAGTGGATACCTTATTTTTCTCCAATAACGCATTCACTTCTTTCAACTGTAAATTAGGATATTGACGCCAATGAACCATGAATTTTAAGTCTGGTACCGATGATCTTTGAGATACTAGGTCTGGCTGTCGAAGTGATGTACTTTATCTCTGCAGCTCGATTCGATAAGTCAATGTAGAACTACTTCCAAATCTGACCACAATACGATTTTTTCTATGGGACAATCTATCATGGACCGAAATTCCTACCACAACTTTACCAAAAGATGAGCGTCACATAACTCTTTTCTTGGGATTATTTTGGTCTTTAAGGGTGCCACCCTAGATTTTGTCGTTAGTAACTTAACGGAAACTCAATTATACACTCAATATACAACAAATATACAACGCTCGACTGGACGCATCTGCAAACCCATGTATTTGACATCGAGTGTTTGCGCTGGCTCCTATAAATCGTGGAACGGTGACGTCATGCAATCGTTGCATATCTAATGCCATCGATTCCTATTTTTTATGTACGTGCGAGGGAATGGGATCATCCCAACAAAGGCTTAATATTCAAATTTCCTGCAAGAATATCTTTGCATTTGTAATTACTGGACATAGCAGGCCAAAAGGATCGGAAAGACTAGCTATGACAGAAAATATTGCTCTCTTGGCTGTGGTTTCTGACAAGATTACAGGTTTCAGACAATATTTGAAAATGTCTGCTTGAGGGTTCCAAATCAGACCAAGAGTTTTACAATCTTGCTGATCTCCATTCGAAATGACCATATTTTCTTACTGACTATCGACTAGTTGACAGTTAGCAGCCCATTTAGTCGGCACAAATCCTGATGACTCTAGGATTTCAACCAATTGTTGACGCAATATACTTAGCTCGGATTTCGTGTCTGCTCCTGGAAGGAGATCATCCACATAAAAATCAGACGCAAGAGACTTTGCGCCAATTGGATGCGAATTTGATGTGTCGCTCAGATACTTTAAACATTGTACAGCCAGAAACGGTGCGCTGGCAGTGCCATAAGTCACCGTATTGAGTCGGAAAACTTGCAACGGGTCCGAACTTGGTCGTCTCGAAATAATTAATTGGAATTGGCACTGCGCCTCTTCATCTTGGACTTGACGGTACATTTTTGTAATGTCTGCTGTAAGAGCGTATTTGCGGCAGCGAACTCTCAGCAACGTGGTATATAGGCACGGCTGGATGGTTGCTCCAACCATGAGCAAATCATTGTGCGCGACTTGGCTCGTAGTTTTGCACGACGTATCGAAGACCACTCTGAGCTTAGTGGTTGTACTTTGAGGTCGTTCCACGCATTGATACGGTATAAACCAATGCGGCTCTACCGAAATTGAGTTTTCGATTGCAGTCATATGGCCTAGCGACACGTATTCCTGCATGAATTCCATAAACATGGATTTTATGGCAGGTTTTTGGCATAATCTCCCTTCTAAAGGAGAAAAAATCGTCTTCTGGCTGTCTCAAATGACGAACCGAGAGATGTCGGGCTTGAATTGAATGGCAAAGAAACTTGCAATCGACCGGAGGGTAATCGTGTGATAGAGTCAATGAACGATTTTTCACACATAGTTTCTTCGGGGGTATACAGTCTTTCTATAGACGCATTTTTAACATTTTCCAACTCCCAGAAACGTTTGACGAGGTTATCTAGAGAGAAAAACTCCTGCAATGTGCTCACCATAGAGCTTCATTGCTTCGGGGTCCGTTGGATCTGCAGCTACCAGACACCACCCACCCATAGACCGTATTTTGCAACATCAGCGTGTTCTGTTGTTTGAATTGGCCATCTTTCAATATCTCAAAGAATGCAACAGCTCCAATCAGCAGATCCACCCTTTGGGGTTTATGGAAACCTGGACCGGCCAGTGGGAAATCTTTTTGAATTGTCAGCAAGTCTGACGGAACGGCTTTCTCAGGATGGTACGACGAAATCGATTTTAAAATGACGAAGTCAGTGGCTATTTCAAATTGTTGAACACGAGAGCAGACTGTTGTTTGCACCACTTGGTGTGCAGATATGCCAGCCTTTACGATTTCCAATAAGTTGATATCTTTGCGAATTCGTTTTAATTGTAAACTTTGAGCGAGCTCCTCAGTAGTAAAGTTTATTAGCCAGCCAGAATCCAGCAGTACCCTGGCTGGCCACAATTGCTGTGGCTAGAACTACCTGATCAGTATAAGCTGCCATGGCATGATTTGACGACAACTGATTTGCTTGCTTGAGATACAGCCAACGTTGTTTTCCCAGATTGCTTATTTTTTGTCTCTTGCGAGCCTTTACGACCCCTTAGCCCTTCAGCCGACAAATGCTGATAGCGCTTGTTTAATGCGGCTACAAAATCGGACCACGACGGAACCCTTTGGTAATCCAAATTTTTCTTCCATCTTGAATGAGTTTTTGTGTGAACTTTCGACAGAAAGGGCGTGAGTAATAACCTTGTCATCCCCAACTTACAGTAACGATTCTTATATGGCAGATGCCGTGTCAATAAGTGACCGTAATGCGCTTGCCGACGGAGCCTGCATCGCTTGTAACTCAAACAGTTTAGCTACGTCATCAAGGAACATGAGGCACTCGTTATTATAAACCTGCTTTAGCGCTTCGAGAGCCTTGCAATAGTTTTGATCTGTCACCGGGAAAGCCTTAACAGTGCCTAATGCTTCGTTCTCTAAACAATTCAAGAGACGGTTGAACTTTTCGACGTTACGTTAGACATGTCACTATCAATAATGCTTGAAAACAAACCAATTAAATTTTTGAATTCAGAATAATTCCCACCAAACTTGGGCAATTTCATCTTGGGCAGGTTCCTTGTATGTGACATGGTGGTATTTTAAACTGATTCGTTCAAAAAGGTAGGCGGATTTGGTCCTTTTGGAAATCCAAATTTTTCTTCTATCTATGGTGAGTTTTCGCTTTAACTTTCGACAAAACCTTGTCATCCCACACTGACAGTAACGACTCGTATATGGCAGATGCTGGGCCAATACCTGCTTTATCGCTTCGAGAGCCATGGAATAGTCTTGATCTATCTTATGGAAAGCCTTGAATTCTAAACAACTCAATAGATGATTGAAGCTTTCCACGTTGCTTGTCACTATCAATTACGCTGAAAATAATCATATACAATTTTTACTTCCCACCAATCTTGGTTAATTTCATCTTGGCCAGGTTGTGTTTGTATGTTATATGGTGGTATTTACGGCTGATTCTTTCAAAACGGTAGGCTGATTTGGTCAATTCTTCGCGGTTGGAACACGATGCTAATTCTTGGACAATATCGTTGATTTGCAATTGCAAAGAGAATTCTTGATCTACCAATGCATCTGATATACTTAAGCGACATTTCAGCTCGAATTGATTAGACGAGATCGTGTTACTTTGTACTTCTTTCGCTGTTATGTCCATATCCCATTTTACTGTGTTTAATTTCCTCAGAAGATCACCTGAATCGTCTTCTTCTACAAAAGAAGTATAGCTACTTGAGCCACCACGAGGTTTTCCAGGCATTATGAAGCTACTAAAGAATTATTTTTTATTAAAAACTAGATATCACTCAGAAAATAACTCCGATTTTATTAAGCTCTGTTAAATTATACGATGAGAACAGATGATGCGTGATTACTCAAGTACGTAATCGGTTATGTTAGCTCCAACGAGGAGACCAGTTTATGGAATGAGTGCGAAGAGTTAAACGCAGCTGTACGCAGCGCTTTCAAATTGTAGACTTGGCTCTGATGCTATGTTTGGCTATGCTGTGGTTTATCGACGAGAGATAGAGAGATCAAAACAAAATTGCTGCCACAAGCATTAAACTTGGGCATGAACATCTGGCACGGCTGGCCAATCTTAGGTTCATCACAGCCTCGGCAGAGAAGGGATTCGGGGCTAGTGCACTATACTGCGCTCTGGGCTCGGTTTGTCAGATGAGTTTCGGGGTCTTTCCTTTTCCTATACTTCCTTGTGCTTGCCATATAATAAGAAGTTAAGCGCACTTGGACAGACTCTACTTTAATCAACAAACAAACATCAATAAATATAATAAGTTCCCGGGCGGTATAGACGGCCAGAAGGAGTCCAGTAGTTGCGTCTTTAAGTTCGTGATCGTAGGTGATCATAGATCACCCTACATTTGGCAGTGCATGAACCGAATTTTTCATGCCTCTAACGTAACTACCACCTAATCATTACAATCAATTTATCATTGCCGTTATGTACTTGGACATTATTGGGCTTATTTATTCGAAGTTCATGTTAATTCAAAAAATTGACTTTTAATAGTTACAGTAAGAAAAATTTCAATATGCTCATTATACAAAGGTTTTCTTAACATAAAAATCTACAATCATATAGAATATAGAATTCATATCAAAACAAAGCCTTTTACTCCCGAAGGTCAACATTTCAATTCAATACTCAAATAACGGATCAATACCCATATTCACACTTCCCTTGACGAGCTCGTTGGACACAATGAACGCATCGGTAGCTGTGGAACAATATTAATAATATGAAAATATGTAATAATGACAAATAATAAGAATAATATTTCTGCATACCTTGTTAGAGCTAATCAAGGCTGAACATTAATTGATTATTCGGAACTTATCGTAATAAGATAAGAAATTAAGTAATAACAATATATTTCTTGTAGGTAATTTTTCTAATTTTTCTGTCTACTCAGTTTTTACAAAGTGGTCCTCACAAGCAATTTGTTCGAGTAAATATTTGATCGATTCTTTATTGTCTGGAATAGTATCCAACTCGCAAAGCCTTTCGACAAGGTTACCCTATCCTCCTTGGACTGAGCTTGACTTTCCTACCGAGTTTACTGTCAAGCAACGATTTAGCTTTGACAACCTTAGCGACTGCGCCATTCTGAGTCTAAGTCCAAATCTATCACGGGCTCGCACCACGGCTGTGGCAAGGATAACGCCTGAGTTCAGTGGGCACATGGTGGATCTGCGCAAGATGTGACGAAGCCTGGCTCGTATGGGATCGAAGGTTAGCGGGACGGGGCTTCGCTGTGGTCTTCGAGGGTCCCCTCGGGGGGAATCCACGGGGCCATGCGTTGTCGCGACGGATCGTAGGACTATAGAATTTCTAATGAGTAGGTTTGGGTAAAACGCGTAATGTATATATGTATATGAATAAAGAAAAGACTTTACAATATTTGTATTTCTATTCAGAACTTTATTAATCATGAACCCTCACTAGTTTCCCTGACTGCACCACGAGAAAATCTTGACTTACTTGGATAGATCGACGCTGTTGGGGAAATTTGGGGTCTGCTGGCTACCGACAGTGGTGACCGTAAAGTCATAGATATTGAATGGCGCAATAGATTTAACCCGTATATGAGGCGCTCGGATAACTCGTAGATCATTGTAGACGATGGCGCGTTGTATGAATTAAGCAGAGTCTAGTCGGAGCAGTTTTGGAAGCCGTAGATTTGAGTCACTTGCGTGCGCGTTTGTTCGTGGTCTGCGTTCGAGTCTCTACCCTCGCGTGGCGTGGATGCTTTCTAGCCCCCGCTTTAGATCTTTTTCTTCCAATCGAAAGTGATCAGTGACAAATAGTAGAGCGGAAAGAAATAATAATAATGTAACATAATAATAATACGTGGGTCTGCCTCCAGTGGCGGTGTTTATATATTGAATACTAAGTGATGTAGATCTCGTCGATGATCGTTGGGCGCTTGTAAAGCCCCGTTGGGTCTTTAAAAGAGGAAGAAAGACTTCTACTGGTGCCTTATTTTCTTCGTCCTCTTCATCATCGCTATTTTGGCCAGCTTTTTTCCCGCTCTTAGTGAAAGAATTGCTCTTGAGGGAAAGTATTTGCAGGAACGCATTTGTTGCTAGTTCCGGACAACGGAATGCCTAGACAACAATATACGGCTTCCTGAGCAGATACCTCAGTGCCAGAAATAAATTTGTGACCAATGTGCTAAAGCTTTTGCCTAATCGTGTAATTGCCCCCCTTGCACTTCTCTTACCGCCTTTCGCATAAACTTTGATATACCTCTTTGGGATGTATTTATATAACTTATTATATAGCTACAGCATGCATAAGGGTTCAAAATTAATTGGATATCCATATTGGCCCTTTTTATAGAAAGAATGTGTTTATTATAAGCACTAACGCTAGTCTCAGCAAACGATTTCTTTAGAAAAATTTGTGGTTTCTTCAAACCAGAACATATTGCATTTGTGTAGTCCTCGTAATTGAGGCTCACTTGATCGTGTGAATGAAAATAAATAAATCAAATACGCTTAAATTAAATATTAAAGGATTTATCAGAATTGTGAAAATCAAGGTTTGGAGTTTCCTCCGGCAGTGGACTCAATATCTCCGTTTCGGGCATTGGAGATTATGGAATACCGAATCTACAATCTTTTTTTCATTTCTATTGACTTTTTTAAGACATGTCATGTTTGTATGTCTATGCTTTAGGTATTCAACATACGGAGCTAATTCTGAGTCTGTAACATCTACTGTAATGTGTGTATTAATGAAGGCTGCAATTGTTGAAATTGACTCAGTACTGGTTAAATCCATTGCTGGGGCATCTTTCAGCCAAAACATACCGTGAATATGGGGGAACCTCTTTGTTAAAATTCAACGCGTCAATAAAATTAGATGACGAAGTTTTCTCTGAAAATGCCCTCCCGACTCCTCATAATTTTTCTATGATACCTAGACCAAATTTCCTGTCACAAGTAACTGGATCTGCCTTGATGAGATGCTCCTTTTCGTTATAGTCTAGATTCATTGCCGCTTCATCGCTAATAGTCTATCTACATTGTTTTTGAGCAAAATAAGAAACTCGGGCTACCGCGTTTCAGCAGCAGACAGAGTGATGAAAAATGTCGGCAGGCCCAACTGACGAATCGTAGCCATAACCTTCTTCTTTTCTTCCTCCCAATAAGCCGAAGACGAGCGAACATCTTCAATAACTCTATACCTCTCATCGTGGTAAATAAGTCCCCCTATGAAATTCTCATTAAGATCATTAGCCGTAACTGCACTGTAAGTGCTCCGCTTACGTAAGCAGATAGAAATATTATTTCGAATATAATAAAATCAAGATAAGTTGTGAAATGGAATGGCGATAATGTTGGTTAACCAGCTCGTGGTTAACATTTAGAAATTTTATAACGTGTATTGCGATGCAGGCTTCTCCTCCCGAACACTGTCTTAGCGTTGTGAGCGAGCAGGCTGGACAGGAAAGTGCTTGTGCCGGCTGTCCAAATCAGAGGATATGCAGCGATCCGAACATGAAACTCGTGGATCCGGGCAAGGCTCTGGTGGATGCTGCTCTGAAGGATGTCAAACATAAGCTGCTGATCCTCTCCGGCAAAAGGGGCGTGGGCAAGAGCACAGTCACCACCCTGCTGACAAGGTACCTGGCCAGGAGTTTTCCAGACAACAATTTCGGTGTGCTGGACATTACCATCTGCGGTCCATGGCAGCCGCGTCTATTCGTTTGCTTGTGCTGGCGATAGATAGCCACCGCCTGCTCAATGTTCAGCTGCTTGAGCCCGGAAATGAGCAGGGCCACGACACCGGCCACATGGGGGGCGGCCATGCTGGTGCCATTCATCAGCTGCGATTTGCTTATGGTGAACTGTGGCACGGAGGCAATGGCCCCACCTGGGGCACAGACCGTAAAGCCCTGGCCGCCATCGATCCAGGGATCGCGCGACGTCCATGTGTACACATTGCCGGGCAGCTAAAAGTAACTTTATAACTAAAAAAAAAAAAAAAAGAATCTTAATGAGTTCTAACTTTTTGTAATTAAAGAATAGTTTATCAGTTCTACAACCTCTCCTATCTACATTTCGAAGCTCTGATTGTAAAATGCTAAAACATATAAACAGCGCATCGCGCATCCCCTTTGTTTGATGAGAGAAGGGGTCTTGGTGAAAAGGTGGAAGGGGAAACAGAGAGAGAAAGAGAGTGCACGTGCTTGCCAGTTTTGTTTTGATTTCGCAGTTTTTTTGTATGGAAAGTTATCTTTCTATTCATAGAGTGAACACATGCAATCGCAGGTACCCCTCCCCTACCTATAACGGTTCATTCAATTAACATATGGGCATTTCTCTGATGTCGCACGGGACGTTCGTACGCATTTCAAGTTGTAAAAATGTCAAAAAAAAAATGATTTTCAAAATTGTTTTACCGTTATGATTCGCCACTTGACTAGCTCTATAGCTGGTGCTAAGGACGATTTTGGGCTACTGTTCGTTTTAGAGATATTTGCAAAAAAGCATGGTATTCGCACGGGACAAATATAGAAGTGGTTTTCGCGGCGACCAATTCAAACTCAGATTTCAGCGAAAGTTGAGGCGATATATTTATGCGAATTTCTGATTAATGTTCTGCATTGATGACTCTTTAAAATGCTTATAATTTAAAGCATGTATGGTTTGTAGTTTTTTTTTAATTCAATATAAGCCCCTGTCGCACGGGACATGTCGCACGGGACATTTTTTTCCATGTGATATTTATGTTTTTTTTTGGCACTGTTTTTCAAAAATATATATATAAAACAGCTTGAAAAACTTGTATAAAATAAGGAATTCAATTTAATGCGTTTATTTGTAAATAATAATAATTAACAAAAATTTTAACAAACTTATCGATATGAATATGAATTTATATGTACATATATAACAAAATTAATGTTGAGGTGTTCAATTTAGGATTTTTTTTTCGGAATATGCAGTCCGAGCCACTGTTAAATGTCGTCCTTGGCAAGAAAAAAAATGTAATTTTGATATTCCTTTAATACTTTTTACATTTTTCCATTTTTCATTTAAATCATACAACAAGGAACTAAATACAATTTCTTCAGATGACATAAATAAAATCTGTACCCCACTTATATTTTTCTGTGCCAATTCATAAAATGAAAGGGCATCAGCTATCACAACGTTTTGCGATTTAGTCATCTGCCAGATTTTCCTTTTTATTACTGCTCCGACTCCATCGACAGCTCCCTTGCCATGTGAAGTTGCAAAAAAATTCCATTCAATGGACAAAAGTCCAAGATCACGTAAAATATTATCAAAGCTTGACAATATAAATTTGTTTTTAAATTGAGCGACGCATCCATCAGAAAATATTAACAATCGTGAAAAACTTCCAAAATCCTTTTTGACTTCATACAGTAGTTTCATCAAAAAAACATACACATCGTGTTTGTTGTGAGTAAGCTTATCACTTACAATAGCAAACGATTTTGTAGATTCTTGCATCCAAGCTACACATGTAAATATTGAAACCTGCTTATAATTAAAGTGAGCACTTTGAATTTCATTTTGATTGGTAAGCCTATAGTTCTCAGCAAAATCTATTTGAATGGCCACATCGTTAGGACCCAAGCAATTTTTTGCTTCCTCAAAATACTCTTTCTGAGCTCTTTGTACAAAAAAATGGTTTTTGAAAGAAGGTAATTTTGCTTCCAAATCAATCAGCAGTTCCGAAAATGTAGCAACTGTTTCGGATAGAGCTATGTGGTTATCATTTTTGCGCCAATGCTGCCAGCTTATCTGATCTTCCATATTTGGTAAATATGCAAGGGGAATCAGCTGATACTTAATATCGGTGAAGCACTTTTTGCAATTGCTTGTCATGCAATTTTCATTGTAAATATTGCAGCAAACACTTTTTAAAAAGGGTTCAAATTCCCTAGGAAACGTCGGAATTATTTTTGCGCAACTTTCCAATATAAAAGAAAAATTGGCATGGTACATGCAAACACACATATTGTGCGGCATTTTATTAATGAGCTTGACGTGTCGTGGGCGCAACTTATAAAAAGTAGACTGGCCTACTTCTATGTCTGGAAAATCTTTTTTAAACAGCTCAAAAGCTTCCGAGACTGTCATGATCATAAAACGCTTTGCAATGTATTTTCCTTGTACAATTAGTGTGTCCTTTTTCCCGGCCGATTGTACACTAACGTTGTCGCTTGCATAAAAATTCTCAACTGATTGAATTACATTTTCTTGCAGTGTACGGCCTATATTTGTTTTGGTTTGATTGTCTTGTCCGGGCTGATTATATTTTTTATATAAAACTTCTATCACTTTTAATTTTCTATTGAGATCTTTGGGCAACACAGCCTCCACTTTTTTTAAAGCTTTAGCCAATGTGTGCTTGCATGTGTATGGCTCGATTTCTTTTCTTTTTTCAGCTGCAATTTCTGCCTGTTTCTTTCTCCATTCACTTTTCCTAATGCGTTCTTTCAGTCTTTTCTCTATTAGCTCATTTCTATCAGCCAACGCTTTCGAATTTTGTCTAGCAGTGCACATTCGTTCCCTGTTTTTGACTCTGTAATTTTGTAGTGCTGTTTTATTCTCTTTCTGCTTTTCTCTCCATCGTTTGCAGTTCTCGCTGTTTTTCTTTCCCCTGGCTTCGCTCATCTAGATTTAAATCATTTATAAATAAAAATTTGCAATAAAAAAAATTTTTTTTTTTTGTATTTTACACTTACGATGTCGCACGGGACTAACTTTGTATGGGTATAAAACTCACAATTATAATTTTATCCAAAACTTTTTTACGTTACTTTATTATAATTGAAATGTCTATTTGAACACCAAATTTCATGTGATTTCTGCATGTACTTTCGTCGCACTGAGAACAATTATGGTTTTTGACTGTCGCACGGGACAATGAAATTTTGCGATAAGACAATACCAAAATTAACTGTTGTTTGCAATCGCATAGTCTCTAATGCATTTTTATTTGCTTATTCGTACCCTATTGAAGACTTAACGGGGCAACACTCAATCCATAAGGTCTCTCTTTGAGAATTATAATCAAAACAAATCATGCAATGAAATTAACAAAACGAAGACAGATATTCTTGCGCGACTTTGCGTAACAATATATCGAGTTCGGGTATGTATAGGTGTGAAAACTCTTTTGATAAGATAAATTTCATCAATTCTCTATAAAAATAGGATATACTTAAGTGCCTGCAACGACTTCTAATTTTTGGGTCTGGGTGGACCTCGTCAGAGAAATGCCCATATGAATGTATGCCCATTGGTTTTAAAATATATATGTGCATGCACACATATGTAAATCATTGCCTGGGCTGGCGCTTATTGTTTTGGACATGTGATATTGTAAGGCATCTTCTCTCTCTCTCTCTTTCTTTATAGGAAAGGGACAGATTGATTTGTTAATGTGGGAGGGCAGTGATGTTGGCAAGATATGGACAGCGCATCGCGCCTGTTAGATGGAGAGTTTAAGATGGTTTAAAGTCAAAGGGAGAAAAAACAAAGGGAGAACACCTGCCAGCAGCAGCATAGGGTTCCCGCTAGGGTTGCCGGTGATCGCTATTACTCATTGCATGCCAGGGAAGACGACGAAGAGTGTAAGAAAGAGAGAGAGGAAACGCATATCTACGTAGCCACTCTAAATGATTTTCTTTATTGTGGCTATAAAAATGATCCGATATGATCCAGATTTGGCAATCTGGTAGACATGGTAATTTTCCATGCATTTGCGTTTTTGGTTTTCTCGTATCTTACAAATTGTGGATTCCACAGATTTTCGTCCTTTGTGGGGGCGGAAAGAGGTGTGTCAAAATTTTGCAATACTCTTGTATTACCGTCATAACACAGGAGCTTGAATAGAAAGTTTGGTTGAGAGATCTAGGCGCTCATCTGGACGAATGTGCAAAGCAGGTCGCGTGTGATAGAGAGCGAGAGGGAACGATGCTTTTCGAAATGGTTTTCTTCATTTTGGCTATATTATGTGGCTATGATCCCATCTGATCCAGATTCAACACTCTGATAGATATGTTCATTCTCTGTGATTCTGCGTTTTTAGTTTTCTTGTATCTTCAAAAGTTTTGCATGCCACAGATTTTTGCCCTTTGTTTGGGCGAACGGGGGCGGGCCGAAATTTTGAAATACTCTTGTACATCATTGGAGTCTGGGTACAAAACTTGGTTGCTTTTGCTTTTATAGTCTTTAAGATCTAGGCGATCATAAAGACGGACGAACGGATGGACGGACGGACGGACGTACAGACAGACATGGCTATATCGACTTGGCTATTGATGCTGATCAAGATCTGGGTGTTACACCATCAGTACACACTAGAGTCTTGCACGAATCCATTTGAAACAGTACACGAGATATGAGCAAGTACAACCAAGCAAGTATAATTTTTCTACATGCAATTACAAGTAGCTTGCACAGGGTTAAGATTACGGTGCATACGAAAACGTCCGAAAGAAGTACCACGTACAACTTGGTACTTGCGATACCGAGTACCATTCCAATGGTCTTGTTCACTGTTCATTACACTCATTTTTCAATTGCTTATAGCTCAAAAGCGAAATGATAAAATAACGGTATTTTTGCACGTTCTCTTTGTGCAACTATTTTCCTCTCTCAGCAACAAACTGCAAGCTCTGAGAAAGATCCTTTATTTTTTTTTTCTTTCTTTATGTTGAAATTTGCTTGAATTTGAATCAATATTTTTGTGTCACTTGAATAGAACATGTGCTCACGCAGTTTTCGCTGATCGAACTTTTTTGTGATTTTCGACGTTTAAATTTCAAATCAAATTAAAATGGGTTGAGAAAAAGCTTAAAGTGGAGGTTTAAAGTTAAAGTTAAAGGAATATAAGGCTCTGGTCTATCAATTGCAGAAATAGCAAAAAAAATCAACAGGAGCCGGCATGTCATATCGGAATTGTTAAGTTATGAGTCTGAATATGGAAATAATAAGAGAGGCCGTCCGCAAAGTGTGCTCACCGATTGGGAAAGACGCCTCATATTAAGAAAAGCATCAAATTCTCACAACTCTGTGTCAAAAATTCGTGAAAAATGTGATGTTTAGGCTAGTCTATCCACTGTCCATCGCATTATACTGAAGGCCCAACACCTAAAGAGGTTGAAAATAAAGAAGCCTACACGTCGAGTGTACCCGAACTCATCAAAGCAATCGAATTAGCTTGGTACTCGATTCCATTAAATTACTTGGCCAGTTTGTATCAATCCCTTTATAAGCGGATGACTGAAGTTTCGAAACAGCAAGGTGGCTCTACGAAATATTAAAAACCATTTTTTATACCCGGTACTCGAAGAGTATAGGGGTATATTAGATTTGTGGTGATAACGGATGTGTGTAACGCCCAAAAGAAAGCGTTTCCGACCCCATCAAGTATATATATTCTTGATCAGCATCAATAGCCGAGTCGATATAGCCATGTCTGTCTGTCCGTCCGTCCGTCTTCATTAGCGCCTATATCTCAGAGACTATTGAAGCTAGAGCAACCAAGTTTTGTATCCAGTCTCCTGTGTTATCACACTACTCCAAATTTATTTCAAAATTTCGCCCCGCCCCCTTCCGCTCGCACAAATGACGAAAGTCTGTGGCATACACAATTTTGAAGATACGATAAAACTAAAAACCTAGAATCATAGAACATAACCATTTCTATCAGAGTGTTGAATTTTGATCAGATCGAATCATTAATATAGCTACAATGAAGAAACCCATTTCGAAAGTCATCGTACCCTCTCGCTCTCTCTCACACGCGACCCCGTCTGCTGTGCCCATTCGTCTTTTTTGACGCCTAGTTCTCGAAGACTATAAGAGCTAGAGCAACCAAACTTTCTATCCAAACTCCTGTGATATCAGACCAGCACAAATGAGTTTCAAAATTTTGCCACGCCCCCTTCCCCCCCACAAAGAACGAAAATCTGTAGAATCCACAATTTTTAAGATAAAAGAAAACCAAAAACGCAGAATTATGAAAAATTACCCTATCTACCAGACTACCAGAAGGAACAAATTTAATTTCAGTGGCTACGCCTGCCAAGCGCTTATTCATTCCCTCTCTCTCTATGTAGTTATACATGTATATGAAAAAATTTAGAAACAGATGTAAAAAGTATATGCAAACAAAAATGGAAACATGTATAAAAATTTCAAAAATGGTTTGACTTCATTTTTTGAAATATTATTTTTTGCCCAAAATTTAATTTGACCCTTTTGCGAACATATAATAAATTGCATAAATCGTAAGCTCATTTATGTATGTATGTATATACTGACTGAGTACCGGGTATAAAGTACGTTCCTCCTTGTTTCTTTAAATTATATTTATATTAAAGAGAATCTGAGTTTTTTAAAATGTTATTTTTGTTTAAGTGTCCCATTCAAGTGACGCAATATATTAGTCCCGTAATTTGAAGGATTTTGGTTAAGTATTTTTTGTGATTCCCGACGAATTCCAGGAGTGTACACAAACATACACATACACAAACATATGTATATATACACACACTGAGGAGGCAGTCTTTGGTAAACGAAACGCCCTTACCAGATCCCCACCACCGTCTGCACCAGCGAAAGCTCACGGCGTGAGCATAGTCTAGCCTGGACCTGACGGCAAGAAAACGGAGCGGCTGCCAACGAACCCACTGGAGCTTTTAAAAATCCTGGGTACTCGGGCTGAAGAGCTCGTACAAAGGATGAACGAGCAGCGGCACGTGGACATCCCGATGAAGGACCTAGCTCTGAGGGTGGTATCCCTGCAGGAGCTCGTCCTCGGCAGCCTCGACAAACTGCAAACCAGGACAATCGGGACCGCCACTACTGGCACCCAAACCATCACGAAGCCGCCTCAAGCCGGCGCAAAGAGGCTACGGGAGTCCCCGCAATTGGCTACTGAGCCGACAAAGAGGCAGAAAGGCATAAGGGCTAAGTTAGCGATGACCCAGCTCGAGCTGCCTGCGCTGAGCCAGGGGGACCTAACCCCCTCTGGCACAGTAGACCATGGTGCCACCCCGGCCGCTAAAAAGCAACTCAGGTGGCAGCAGGTGGGTCCCAAGGCACGCAAAAAAAGGAAGGAGCCCCGGGAGCGTGAGCCTAGACCGGATGCGATCATCATCCAGCCCCAAGGAGATCTCAACTACAGTGATATCCTGCGATTGGTCACCAGGCGACAGGACGGAAAGCTCCAGGAAGTTGGCGAAAGCGTCAACAAAATCAGGAAGACGGCAAAGAGCGATCTGCTGCTGGAGCTCAACGGTGCGGGCAAAAGCAACACTAGGAAGCTCAAAGAGGACATTAGCGCGTCGCTGGGACTGCATTCGGTCATCAGAGCGGTAACAGAGGAGTTATGCGTGGAAGTCAAGGACTTGGACAGCCTGGTCACGAAGGAGGATGTCGCAGCGGCGATAGCGACAACGCTAGATTTAGACCCATTAAGAGCCTGAGGCCGTCCTTTGCTGGAACACAAATGGCGGTCGTGTGCCTGCCCCCGGTGCTCGCTAGAGCCCTCCTGGATATTGGCAAACTTAAAGTCGGCTGGACGATTTTAAGGTTCCGGGAGCGGACTGGAGTTCGGGCACTTAGCAATCAGGTGCAAGAGCACGGTGGATCGCACCCGATGCTGTCTCACATGCGGGGCGAGCGGTCACAAAGCGGCAACCTGTCAGAGCGATCTACGCTGCTTCATCTGCGCAGCAAACAAGTGCAAGGACACGAAGCACTACGCGGGTAGCAAGAGGTGCCTAGCAACCAAGGGTGGATCCAACCTACCGCCCCAATGATGAAGCTGCTACAGCTCAATCTCAGCCATTGTGCTGCGGCTCAAAACCTCCTGTGCCAATCAGTGAGAGAACTGGCAATAGACCTTGCCATCCTCAGCGAGCCATTCAGACCTTGTGAGTCCCCTGGCGCGCAAAAGTTGGCAGGGTCTGGGCATACAGCTTCTATCTCGCTCCAGGCCTAAAACTCTCCGAATTCACAGGAATATTGGACAACCTAGCGGCTGATGTTAGAGATCGTCAACCAGTGGCTATCGGAGGCGACTTCAATGCGTGGGCAGAGTGGGCAAGCGTATCAACGAATGGGAGAGGAATGGTCCTGCTGGAGACCATTGCACCTCTGGACAATGCGGTCCTCAAACAGGGTGTGCAACATACCTTCTCCAGAGCAGGAACAGGGTCGATAGTCGACCTAGCTTTCAAGGCTGCCAAAAAGGAAAGCAAACGTCAGAGCTTCCTTTCGCTTTGTGACTCTGATGAGCAGGACCCATGGGGAAGGGCATACAAGCTTGTGACGAAGAAGCTGGGCGCTGAGAAACAAGCTCCCCCATCGGACCCCGTCGTGGTCAGATCCATTGTGGAGGATCTTTTCCCGCGCATGGCGGATCACCTTCAGGAGCTCCCCCGCCAAGTCCAGCCACCCAACCAGGCCATCGATGAGGTGACACTCGAGGAAGTCTCAGCTGCAGCCAGGGTCATTAGCCCGAACAAGGCACCGGGGCCGGACTCCATCCAAAATCGAGCCCTCAAACTCGCCCTTTTGCTGCGCCCGGAGGTGTTTGTGAAGATGCTAAACCAGTGCCTTTGCGAGGGAGTCTTTCCGGAGAGGTGGAAGACGCAGAAGCTGGTGCTCCCAAGCCAGGCAAGCCGCCAGGGACAGCGTCGTCGTACAGACCAATCTGCCTGATCGACACAGCCGGCAAACTGCTGGAGAAAGTGGTATGCTCTCGGCTGGAACGAACCATAGCGGAGGCTGGAGACCTATCACCGCACCAATATGGTTTCCGCAAGGCCAGATCCACGACTGACGCCGTCGGTAGAGTGGTGGACATTGCTTCCAGGGCGATCGCCGGCACTCGGTGGAAGGGCGGCGGTAAGGAATACTACCTAATGGTCACGCTGGACATCAAGAACGCTTTCAACACTGTGAGGTGGAGCTGCATCCTGAGGGCACTATCGAGCTTCGAGACCCCCATGTACCTCCATCGGATAGTACGAAGCTACTTCGAGCGAAGGCTGCTCCTGTACGACACGCAAGCTGGCACGGAGCAATACGAGGTATCGGGTGGATCCCGCAGGGGTCGGTGCTGGGCCCTTTGCTGTGGAACGCGATGTACGACGGCATATTGCGACTCAGCCTCCCTCACGGAGTGCACGTGGTGGGCTTTGCGGACGACGTGGCCATCCTAGTGGTGGCTAAAGACCTGGCCGCGGTAGAAGCAACCTGCGATCAGACGATCGCGCGAATCCAGCAGTGGCTAGAACTGGTAGGGCTCGAACTTGCTCCACACAAGACCGAGGCGGTGCTGGTGTCCAGCCGGAAGAAAGTTGAGACGGCCAAAATCACAGTGGCAGGCACCTCAGTGACGTCAAAGCGGGCGATCAAGAATCTTGGCGTCATGATAGACACGCGACTTTGCTTCCGAGAGTATTTGGCCTACATGAGCTCGAAAGCGGCTTCCACCAAAAGCGCGCTATCTCGGATAATGCTGAACACCAAGCAATGGCGACGCCGACTTCTGACGAGTGTGACGCGGTCGGTGATGCTATATGCGGCGCCAATCTGGACAAAGGCCCTGCAAATAGCGAGCTACGCCCGGGGCCTGGCGGCCACTCACCGCCTCTCTTCACTGCGCGTAATTTGTGCCTTCCGAACGGTTTCGGACGAGGCAGCCCACGTGATTTCGGGTATAGGCCCGTTGGAGTGCCTAGCGTAGGAGCGGTCTACGTACTATCGGGAGTCGCATGGCAGAGGCAGCCCACGTGATTTCGGGTATAGCCCCGTTGGAGTGCCTAGCGGAGGAGCGGTCTACGTACTATCGGGAGTCGCATGGCAGAGGCATCGAACCGACTGAAAAGAGGCAGTTGCGTATGGCGTGCAAGCAGCAGAGCCGTAGGAGCTAGCAACAAAGATGGGATACGTCCACCAAGGGGCGATGGACTCATCAGCTCCATTTCCGCAATTAAAAATTGCCTCGAACAAGAAGATCCGTGGTTTGACGCATAATATCCAGTACGTCCTCGACCGAATTGCTCCAGATATCATGTCATTCACGTAAAAGTTACGTAGAATGGTTTCCGAACCCAATGGATACGATGATGCCTCATCCATGGCCAGCTGATGCATAGCTCGAATAGCTTAAAACGATGCAGGCCTAGTCCCATAGGTGACTGTATTTAATTTAAAGATATGTATGTCATTGTCAAGAGAGTCCCGCCATAATATGCATTGGAGCGTGGTGTCAGGCATTGAGACACGAACACACCTATACATTTTACCGATATCACCTGTAAGAGCAATGGACAATGTACGAAAACGAACGAGTGTGTGAAATAGCTTGGCTTGAGTGGTGGGATCTGACATGAGCAGATCGTTTAACGCAAGACCAGATATGGTGGCTGCCGAGCCGTCGAATACGACCCTCATCTTTGTGATGGAGCTGTCCTCTTTGATGACGCAGTGATGTGGTAAGAAATATTTGCATTTGTGCCTATCTTCGTTTGGCACCAGCGACATATGATTGAGGGACAGGTACTCCTTCATGAATGGATTACGCACGAACTTGCGCTCCAAGTTTTCCAGACGACGCCTTGCTTGCAAATAGGAATCGGACTCCACACTTCGCTTTAAAGGCAAGCGGACTTAGTATTCCCCTGTAGGTAAACGAATGTGAGTGATGACGAAATGCTCCTCGCAGTGAAGCTCCTCCTTTGGCTCAAAGATGTGTTCCACTTCCCAAAATTGACGAACCAAGTCATCGAGCCGAGTGCTGTGATTAGTGTCATCCGAAGATTGGGTTGCGATGAACGACGAGAGAATGGGGGCCAAGTGCCCGTCACCAGATAGAAGCCATCCAAAATGGGTCTTCTGTAGTAATGGTAATTCAGGCGCCAGCTGAATTTGTCCCACGCACAGCAGCTCGAAGAAAAGTCCGGCTCCGAAGAGCAGATCAATCCTCTGCGGCTGGTAGAACAAAGGGTCAGCAAGCTGGATATGCGAAGGTATACGCCAATTAGCTGTTGATGATCCGTAATCTTCTGGGCAACGTAGGCTTTGCTAGTGGTGAACTCTGAAATATGAGATTTCAGAACGAGATCCACTGATATACCTTCTGTTGAGAAGCTAGCATCGCCTATGCCAGAGAAGTAGCTGAAGTTGATTAGCTAGACGACTGGTTACGAAATGTAATTGAGATCCCGAGTCCAAAAGTGCCCGACAAGGGACGAAAGTTCCAGAGCTGTTTTTGGCGAACTTTGGGATATGAGGGCTTGCGGTAAGGAGGGCGACAATGCAACCATGGCAGTATGACTTGGTTTTGCTTGTGAGGCTTCACTTGGGGAACCAGATTGGACGGTGTCTGATGAACGAACGAAATGCAAAAGTGAGTGGTACTTCAATCGGCAGGTACGGCAGGGACCTGGTCGGCAATCTTTCACGTGATGGCCTTTTCGTAGGAAATTCACTCATAAGCCTAACCTCCTTGATTCCTTGTGGTGCTCATCCGGCGATAGACCATTAAAGCGCTCGCAATTTGCAATTGTGTGGCTCGAGCCATCACACAACACACAACAAACCGGAGCCGGAGCGCTCGATGCTACGAGCGCTTTTCTGTGTTTCGTACTCACGGCCTTGACAACCTGACCATCTTGCCCTTGCATGGCGTGTTGAATGCCCTCAAGGAAATCTTTTATCCAGAAAAGTGGACAATTTCTCCCAGAATGGAAGGCCTTGATTCGACGAGACTTCTTCCCATTTGGTTTGAGTTGCTCTGTCTAAATTCCGCCAAATTGCATAGACGATTATAGCGTCTGCAATTTCCTCCTTTGTTTCTAGCGCTTGCAACGCGCGAAGCTGTGAAGTGTCGGCATCCACAAACGCCCGCAAATTGCTCCCTGATGAGTCACCACGAGTCAGCCCAAATACTGCTCTGATGCATAGCTCGCAAATAACTGTTGACCGTTTGTTATCCTTACGCTCTGCTCGCGAGAACAACCGAAAAAAATATCCACCCTCGTTCTCTCTACTACTCTCTACTTCGTTTCTTTTCGTTTCGGTTTTCTGTTGAGCGCTTTACGTTCAGCTGTTCGTGAGACGCTCTATTACCGAACATCGCACAATGAGAGATACGAGTGATGCTCGCACAGAAAGACTCACTGAAAGACCGATTGACTGAAAAAGTCAACCCAAACGGTCTTTTCAATAATTTGTCTTCTTTTCGATGCACTGTGGATACACTTTTCAATGCACTTGAAATTTTAAACATGAATTTTTTTATTTCAAACTAATTTTTTGATTAAAAAATGAATAATTTCTTTATAATTAATTTATTTTGAATTTAGCTTAACAACTAATAAATATATAATAATAAATATCGAGTTTAGGTTTTGTGTGGCCAATACTACCAGTGCCAGCGTACTCAAGTGTGGCGATTTCTTCTATGTCTTCGTTTAGTGGTAAGCGACTATACATTTTGTCAAAATTCTCGACCTACGATCACTGTACCATCGAAATTCACACAGCAAAGTGACGCGTAGACCCTTCGAGACTTCCCATACACACATACATTCGCAAAAGACTTTTTGAATCGTCGTTCGAGGGCAAACGGTCTTGGAATGACCAGAGCAAAAGAGACCGGAAAAAACTGCTCGTCGGTTGAGCGCGAGCACAATTTTTGTACGAGCAATGCAATCGGTTGCTCTCAGACTTTTTGCTCAAAGTCTCAGTGAAGAACTCTTATTCTGCGACCGCACGAATCGGTTAACAGTTATTTGCGAGCTATGCTCTGATGTGTGCCTGTAAAATGAGACGTTTGTTAGCAAATCTGGCTTTTAGAATGTCTAAGGCTGTGCGATAGTTATCCTCGGTCATCTCCAACGAACTGATGGTGTCCAGGGCCACTCCGCTCAAACAGCACCGCAAGTGCTGTAGATTCTCGATAGAAGTAAGCTCCGCTTCACTATCGAAACTTGTCCACTCCGTATACTCTCCGCTGAACTTGGGCAGCTGCAGTTGTGGCAGGCGCGATCGATTTGCCATATATATAAGGGATTGGGATTCGTTTAGATTCATTCGAAACGTGGAACAATGAGCGGGCTGAGAAAGCTTTCCCAACTCACGCTCTAAAATTGTCTCAAGTTGCAGCACGGCAGAATCAAACTGCCCCGGCAACTCGCTACTAATAGCTCGGAAATCCTGCTCCTCCAATCGGTCATGTGCGACGACAAAATTAGCTTTCAGCTCCGTCAGTGTCCTCAACATCCCTCGCAGGTCGTATTCATCCATTTGGCGCAGATTTCCGACGTTCAATTGGGTAACGAGCCTCTGAAGTCGGTCGAATAAAGCTTTTGCCTTGAGACTCAAGAATTCAATCCGGCTAATAGTTGGATCAGCGCTGGCCAATACTTCACCAGACGGAGCGCATATCGATGGTGTCTCATCCGAGGCGGACCCGATATTTAAATTATCGTCACTCATTTTAATTATGTATGTAGAACTTTTAATGTTTTATATTTCCCGCTAACCTTTTCACGCCGGCTGTATCTATGTATGTATATCTATGTATGCACTGCACTGGCACAGAGCGGATAAAGCGAAAACCGATATTGCGACGAGGCGACGACCGAAACCAACAGTTATCCACAAGCGAACGATCGAAAAATTAGTTGTGCGTTGGGCAGGCTGAAGCAGACGGTGAAAGAGAATGCGAAAACGAATAGCGGGCCGTTAGAACTGTCACGGTCGACCACAACGACTTTTGGTTCGCTACTTTTTCGACAAATGTCTAGTTAAACCTTCGACACAAATTTAACTATATGTTTGAACACTTTTTTCACACGATAAGCTCACGGAGATCTCGTCGGGGTCACCAAAATGTTGGAAGCTGCCGAGCTTCTTCGGCAACTCTGACTCCCAATTTACAAATTATACTCCGTTGTTGGGTTTTAGGGTTTTTGTTTATTTTCGCGTTTTTCAGTGTACAAATGTATAGGTATTAAATCAAAAAACCGTTGTAGCGCGATTAGACAATTTTGACGGCCGGTATGTAATAATGATACGCGATGCTGCGTTCGACGAATTTGACCGAATGTACCCAAGTTAACCGACGCACTACCATATAAGCAGTACGCGCGGCGAACATTAGTGTGTGGGTGTGTGCGTATGCACCGAGAGCATGAGAACAGATGATCATAGATAACTTAAGAGATACATAACTGAGCTAATTGGAGTTCTTAAGAGCTACTGACGGCTGCTGCTCCAAACAATCAGTTCATGGGTTTTACTCAGAAGAATTTCGGCGCTGCTTTAAATTGCCCAACTAGGAAATTAATTTTTTTTTTTTTATCATCAAACCTTGATAATCGCAGCGAGTTTCAGCTGTTTAACAACAAAACAACAAAATTATGTGAAGTTACTTATTCAAAGGCTGACATGGTGAGGTCAAGAACTCAGCAACCAAACAAGTGGATTTTTGCCACACATTCGACAATGAGAATTCAAGCAGTCTGCGACGGATCTCCATCAACCATTCAGTTGGAAGGAAGCCAGTTCCTTCGCAGTACTCTCGCTTTTACCTGGATGTACTGCTCGCAATACAGAACTAAGTATCAGCACCTTCAACACGACAAACAGCAAGGTAAAATCAACCTACACTCGATTTGGAGACATAAGTTCAGCAGAGGGTGATGTCCCTCACCACCAATAGTAACCCAGACAGCTGAATATCTTCAAGAACTTGATGATCTACAACAGCTAGCCAACAGCTAATGGCAATAAGTCATCAAGAGCTACCACACCAACTCACCGCAGTGCAGCAACACCAAATTGCTGCCTATGCTGCCCTAGCAATGTCAATTCTAATAATTATTGCCTACATTTTTCGAAAAAAGTATCAATCATGGAAGCCACGGCCATCAACCCAAGAACCGTGCGAGTTTCAGCTCCTACCCCAATGTCATGTCACTTCTCCATCAACTTAGACGAGGTTGAATATCAGTTCAACGGCCGGGAGAATGTTCAGTCGGCGAATTATGTATAAGCAATATTATGAAATATAAATACACATTTATCAAAACCAATAATATTCACCCATATAAAAGAAAATATCACGACTGAGCATTATGGCTGAGTCAACGACAAACTGCCTCGGCAACGAATTCTGCTGACAAGGCGATTGTAATGTTTCGTTTGGAAGAGATGCCCAGACCGCCCGAAAGTAGGCACCAGCACCTTCTTATAAAGCGTAGAACAGTTCGGCGGCGAATTCGGGAGGGCTAGCTTTAAGCTTTTGGTGGCTTAATTATATGCTTATAGGTAAAAATTGGTGTCGCCGCCTCTTGCTCAAGCTTGGGCGAGGGCAATGACCGAGTAAGGCCTAAAAGACGAGACCTGAGTTAGGGCCGAAATTAAGGGTACAACCAAGGGAAAAGGGTTGACCCCGAATATGCAGAAGGCGCTCCGAGCGGCGGTCAAGGGGTACTAACCAGCGAACAGCTGTTAGGGGGCAAATGTCAGTGGGTGAGGGAGAGAAATTTAGCACCCAGGCCATAGTTTCCGGTCAGGGTCTCGATCTTTTCTCCTGACGACCAGCAAGCCAACAAGACGTGTGGCTCCGAACCAGTACACTCTAATCGGTAGTGACCCCCCATACACCCCGTAGGGACGGATTCCAGGCCAAAGCGGGCTTGTAAGGAATAGAGCCAGATCGGTGCCTTCGAAGAAGGACAGATCAGTGTGCAAGGTGCCGTTTTGAAAATACAGGTAAAGCATTGGTCAGGCCGGTTAAGTAGAGGCGAGATTTGCCATGCACATGGAGACCGGAGGGCACTCGATAATTTCCTTCTTTTTTTTGTGTTCGACTTTCCTCAGGAACGGCACCTAGTTGCCAAATTTTAAAAAAGGAGAAAAGATCAAAGAGCGAGGGAGAAAGCTGCGCTCTCACCAACGCCCCGCACCCCGCTTCAAAGCTCGGCATTCAAAGACAAAAAAACTGCGGCTGACATCGGCGCAGCTGTTCCGTCGGAAAGCTAATCACCAAGCTCGTCCAAATGATCCACCAGAAAGGGCATGGCTAGACCCCAACGGTGAAGATCGGGTGCTCTTTTGGGGCTAATTTCCCCCCCCCGAACGACCATACCAGAAGATAGTGAAAAGTGCGAGAGACACGGGTCACGTAACCAACCTGCATGGAACTGTGCGTGTGCGTGTGCTAAGTGAATAGAGATAGGGACGACCCCCTTTTTTTTATCGTTTGTGAAAAGTCGAAGGGTCAGCTTATATAGGCATGAACCCCGAATAAAAAATTCAAACACAAAAAAAAAAAAAATTTAAATAAATACAAAAGAAAAAGAAAGAAAAAGAAAGAAAAAGTGCTTTTTAACCTATAAGTGCAGTGGCCCCAAAAGCTCTCCAAAAGAGAAAAAGAAAAAAAAAGCTCTCTCTCGCGATTTTGTTGTTTTTTTTTTGGTTAACCTTCTATTACAGCCACAGTCCCCCAGCGAAAGATCTTTCGGCGATGGACCCTGGCGATTCATGTAAGTAAAAGAAAAAACTTATGAATTTCAACACATTTGGTTTGTGCGACCGAGAGGGGGTTTCGAAGAAAAATAAATAGAAAACGGAGCCCGCGAACTTAGAGGAAAGCTCACACTAAGCAGAGCAAGTAAAAGCTCCCAAAAACACACGATCAAAAGGGAATCGCTGAAGATTCTTATCAAATAACACACGGCCGATACAAGGGGCCAAAAGTAACTTTTCGGGGTCATGCTTTTATAGGGACTTCTTCTTCTTTAGACTTGGTAGATTATTATCATTACCTTATATTATATTATATTACATTATCTTTATGCATATACCAATCTGCCTACTCCCCTTGTATTTTATAGCACATATCACATACACATATAATCCATAACTCAACACACATATTACATGCACATATTTTTATAACCTTACCTCATATACAATTATACCTATTTTGTTTACTATTCAGCGTAGAACCCAAATGAATACAAATGAAGTCCCTGAAAAATTTTACCTTTTTCTTCTTAAATAAATGTAGTTAAGCTAAAATGAACTAAGATTTATTTTTTTGTTGGACCCATGCCCGACCTGAAGCAGCGCCTTGACCCCTGAACGGTTTTGGGAGGGATCCCTGATGATGAGTTGGAATGTGAGGGATCATGGTAGGGTGGGCATCTGTGCAGCTTTGCACTTGCAGCCCGAGACTGAGCATCGCCTTCTTTTTTTTGTGTGTCCGTGTCATGATTGAGTCTTCCTTTTAGTGTCATTCGGTTGCCGTACCGAACCCTTCCCTCTCCGTTTCCCTTCCTTTAGTACGCGATTTTCCTTATTTATTTCTAAAACAGTGAGAATAATAACCGGCGGCTTTTTCCCCAATAACCCACCCCAGCCGACCAGAGAAAAGCCGGAAGCAAGCGCGTACCCCGCCGAGTTGTACCAACACCTCCTCACAGGTTATATGTTACAGATACATATAGATAATTAATTAAATAAATAAGAAATGGCGCCCAACGTGGGGCCCGACCAGAGTCGGCTGGTCAATGTTCGGCTTGCCCCATTAATACACCTATGTATGTAGAGATTACCTACATACAAAGTCTACAACAGCTATATGACTTTGACAGCTCTCTTCTTCGCTGCTAAAAAACTTAACGAAATATCAAGCCCGTTCCTAATCGAAGTTGACCGGTGGACCAGATCTATCGATTGCGCGTAGGACGTAGCGATTCGTGGTGATAGCAAGAGCTCTCAAGGATTCTTGTTTGGACGAATGTGCGTATCATTCCTCGGAACTGGCCTTTTTGTGGCCCCGAGCTACAGGCTGCCGGGAAGGAGAAGTACATCGTGTCCACAATGAATCGATTGTGGTCGTTTATAGTTTGAACTATGCATGTCAGCCGGAATGTAGGTAGAACATCATTCATCTGGATGACCTTACCGCTTACAGTATAATTCGTATGCTATTTACGTCGGTACGGCACCAAACCTATCTTTTCTTTAAAACTGTTTCTTGGTCTTCTAACTGTCTCTTCTTTCAAATTTTCTTATTCCGTAGCAAATGTGGTAGGGTAACGCAGATGGGAACTGCCAGTAAGGGCAACTGTGGTAGAATTTCCTGTACTTTGGATTCGAGCGGCCAGCGTCCGGTGACCTATGCAATGTTAGTTTACGAATATTGAGCGGGTTATTTGGCGGATGGATTTACGTGCCCGATGCTGTTGAAGCCCAGAATCTTTACTGTTACCTCCACATTTTCGCGTCAATTGGAATCGTTTGGCGTTAGTGGAACTCCGATCGTGGAATAACACCGCGGTATGGGCCCCGACACTCCTTTCCGATATTAAACGATTGACGTCTGCATGTAAAACTTCTTTGTTAAGAGGTCCGGTGCTTTAGGGAAACTAGGTTGGCTGCATGAAGGTTTGGGAATAGGGTCCAACTATTTTTTTTGATATATACATTTTTTTTTGAATTTTGTGGTCATTTAAAAAAAAAAAAAAAAAAAAAATATTTAAGTTTAAGGCTGATCATACTTCGATAAAAAGTTTTGGCCTTACATAGAAAAAAGTAAAAGAATTTTTAAAATAATATACTCTAAATTTTAGAGTGGATATAGTATGTCTCGCTCACAACGAGGTTCGGGATTGGAACAAAGGGTAGGAAACACCTCAACCTGTGGGATTTGCGTACGAGAAATTAGTGCTCCGTCACAGGGGTTTGAAACTAGGTGCAAACACTCGTTTCATTTTGAATGCTTTAGAAAGCGAGGAGGAGAAAAAACAGTTTGTCCGATCTGCTTTGCATATTTGTCAACTCCGGCGCATAGCTTGGCCGACGAGCTCGCGACGGCACATAGTTCGGCTGGTCAAACAGGAACGGAAAACATGCCCAGGACAAGGTCACAGGGAATGGGAAGTCCGGGACAGGAAGGCATGGACGCGCAGCCGGCCGCGCAGGCGGTAGAATCCCCAAGTCTCAATGCCGGGGAGGGGCAGAACGCTACGATGGCTGAGGGGCTAGCGCAAATGACTCAATCTTTGACCCAAGCCATGTCCCAGATTGCGCATATGGCACAATCTATGGCGCAGTTGACGCAATCGATCGAGGCAGGGTTTCAGCGGCTAGCAATCCAAAGTGTGTCCCCGTCAGCGCAAGCGGTAATTGGAGCACAGGCAGAAGCTTCACCGCAGACGTTTGAGCAGCTGTTTCAGATACCTCCAAGAGAGTCGGTAGGGCCGCTGAATAACGGAGTCCCTGAAGCCCGATCCCCGTGGGGATCCCAAGGTTCATCCGATCTACGACCTGACAGGATCAGCCAGATAATTTCCAATTGGAAACTGCGCTTTTCCGGATATTCGTCAATGGGAGTGGATGATTTTGTATACAGAGTAGAGGCTCTGACTAGACAGACGTTAGATGGGAATCTGGAGTTAATTGCTCGGTACGCCAGCAACTTATTTGAAGGTAGTGCCAGCGAGTGGTTCTGGCGATACCACAAAAGTGTCGCGGTAGTCACTTGGCCCCAACTGAGTTCGGCACTGAGAGCGCAGTTCAAAGATGGCAGGACCGATCTGGAGATTCGCACGGCGTTGTCGCAGCGGAAGCAGAAAGTAAATGAAACTTTCGACGCTTTCTACGAGGCCATTATCTCAATAGCAGATAAACTGGTGGTCCCCTGACAGAACCTGCACTGTTGGAAGTCCTTAGGGCCAATTTGACTGCTGACATCCAACACGAGATTCTGCATGTCCCGGTAATGTCGGTCGCTCAGCTACGGCATATAGTTCGCACCCGTGAGCGATTTCTGCAATCAGTGTCCAAACCAACCCTGATTGTTTCAAGCCATCGACCTCCACCTAGACCTCAGATACGCGAAATTGCAGTAGCTGTAGATCGGGGGATGAGGAAGAACTGGAGGAAGAGTCGGAAGACCCGGAAATCGCAGCGATTTCTCTCCTGTGCTGGAACTGCGGAGCTCATGGACATAGGTACCAAGAGTGCGTAGCAGAACGAAAGGTTTTTTGTTACGGCTGCGGCCGACCAGACACGTACAAGCCATCGTGCACTCGCTGTAGTGCATCAAAAAACTTGAAGGGCCGTGCACCGTTAGCCAGTGCACGCAAACAATGGTCCTCTCGAGGGACGAATACCGATTAGTAGACTCTGATAGATTTGGGATACCGAATCTGTCCAAACTACCAGAATCGCCCAAACTACCAGATTTGACCAAACCACCAGATTTGTCAGACTCACCAAACTTGTCCAAACTACCAGAATCGCCCAAACTACCAGATTTGACCAAACCACCAGATTTGTCAGACTCACCAAACTTGTCCAACTACCAGAATACCCTTACACGTACGAATCAAAATGAAGAAGGAAATGATTAACGAGGCGAAACTCAGTAGATCAACGGAGCGTTTGCGGCAATACAGGCTAAAACGTAAATCCGAAAAACGTTCGGTGCTCTCTTCGGTAGTAAATGATACCAAGGATTGGCGACCATACGCGGAGGTGTCATTACTAGGGAAGACGGTTACAGGTCTGATGGACACCGGGGCTTCGATCAGCTGCATAGGCGGTGCCTTAGCGTCCGAACTATTGAAGGATAGTTCGAGATACAGGCCTATGAGAGCATCAGTCAGTACGGCTGATGGAAAGCATCAACCAATCGTTGGCCGAATCGACACCGACATTGAGTTTAAGGGGGACACGCTGACGTTTCGACTATGGATTGTTCCTTCGTTATCACAAGACTTATATTTAGGGATCGATTTTTGGACGGAGTTCAACCTCTTGCCGGCCTTTCTGTCCAACAAATCTCTGGCGTCGTCAATTTCAGGCTTATTATTAGATGATCCTAACCAGCTGCCTCTGTCAGCACTACAGAGAAAGCTGTTGGTAGAGACAGTAAAAAGGTTTCCATCATTTGCAGAGAGGGGTCTGGGAAAAACGAATTTGCTACAGCATAATATTGATGTAGGGAATGCTAAGCCCATCAAGCAACGACACTACGCCGTTTCACCGGCCGTGGAGCAGCTCATGTACACCGAGCTGGACCGGATGTTGTCTTTGGGAGTAATAGAGGAGTCCGACGGTCCTTGGTCCTCACCGGTTGTCATGGTACGGAAACCAGGCAAGGTGCGTCTATGTATCGATAGTAGGAAGGTGAATGAAGTGACGGTAAAAAACGCCTACCCTATGCCGCTCATTGACGGAATTCTCAGTCGGCTGCCGCGCGCGGAATTTATTTCAAGTATTGATTTGAAGGATGCGTATTGGCAGATTCCGCTAGAAGAAGGTTCGAGGGACATAACGGCTTTTACTGTGCCAGGACGACCCTTATATCGTTTCACCGTCATGCCGTTTGGCTTGTCTAATGCGGCACAAACAATGTGCAGACTTATGGACAAGGTAATCCCTTCACCCTTGCGGAACGAAATATTCGTATATCTCGACGATCTGCTAGTAGTTTCTGACTCCTTTGAGAGACATGTGGAGGTTCTCACCGAGTTAGCGGCCCGCCTGCAGCAAGCGGGATTGACTATAAATGTACAGAAATCACATTTTTGCTTAAAAGACGTCAAGTATCTGGGGCACGTCATTGGCAATGGCACCATTCGGACAGATCCGGACAAGGTGGACTCTATAAAAGAGTTTCCTATTCGCGGTCCATTAAGCAGGTGCGTAGGTTCTTAGGTCTCACAGGCTGGTACCACAAATTTATCAAGGACTATGCAGGCCTGGCCTCACAATAACTGACACGCTTAAGCAAAAGCAGAAGTTCAGGTGGACCGAAGACGCTCAGAAGGCTTTCGAGGTTTTGAAGACAAAGATGTGTGAAGCTCCTGTATTGCACAGTCCCGACTTTACAGTACCATTTTCGATACACTGCGACGCCAGTCATACCGGAATTGGGGGGGTGCTCATGCAAAAAGATGGTGAAGGCAATGATGTACTATTGCGTTCATGTCACGGAAGCTCAACCAATGCCAGCGTAACTATTCCGTAACGGAAAAAGAATGTCTGGCGGCCGTGATGTGTGTGAAGAAATTTAGGCCATACGTCGAAGGTCAGGAGTTTTCCATAATCACGGACATGCGTCATTAAAATGGCTTATGTCACAAGTAGATTTGAGCTCAAGGTTAGCACGATGGGCCCTAAAACTTCAAGGGTTCTCCTTTAAAATTTTCCATCGGAAGGGATCGCGCAACATTGTTCCAGATGCGCTGTCCAGGGTTTTCACTGAGGATCTGTCAGCCATACAATTCGATAGCCTGATTGATATAGGTTCCCTCAATTCCAATCGGGTGACTATCAAGACATGAAGGCTAAAGTGCGAGCGAATCAGGATCGATTGCCTGATGTGAAGGTAGTCGATGACTTGATTTATCGGCGATCGGAGCATGCCACGGGGGAAAAGATAGCCGACGACCTGTGCTGGAAGCTCTGGATTCCTAGAGGGTTAGTGCAAGAGGTGCTAAAGAAAGCGCATGAACACCCTTTAGCGGCTCATAGTGGGATAAACAAGACATTAGAACGGATTCGACGCTTGTATTATTGGCCAAACTAGTGACGGATGTGAAGGAGTTTATAGGCAGCTGTGAGGTGTGCAAGTGTAGCAAGCATCCGAATTACACTTTAAGACAACAATGGGGAAATCAAGTGAAACTCAGAGGTTCTTCCAGAAGATCTATGTGGACTTTTTGGGGCCATACCACGCAGCAAGTCCGGAAATATAGGTATCTTCGTTGTGCTGGATCACTTTTCCAAATTCCGTTTTTGAAAAGGGTCAAGAAGTTTACCGCTGAGGCCATTATTCCATTCATGGAGGAGGAGTTATTCATTGTTTTGGCGTTCCGGAAATAGTAGTGTCAGATAACGGGGTGCAATTCAAGTCGCATAAGTTTAATGAGCTGCTACAAAGTATAGCGTAAAACATTCTTACACGGCAGTATATGCCCGCAAGCAAACGCTTCAGAGAGGGTCAACAGGTCAGTCATTGCGGCCATAAAATCTTATGTTGATCCTGATAAAGCAATTGGGACGAGCAGATGAGTGCATAGCATGCGCATTGCGGTCAAGTGTACATGCGCCATAAATAGTAGTCCGTATCGGATGGCATTCGGCCAGAATATGATCACGAGCGGTTCGCCTATCATTGTTGCGGAACTTGGGCGTCCTGGATGATCGTTGGTTTGCTTTCGATAGAGGCGATTCATTTGACCTCATTCGCAAAACGGCGCAACAAACCATGAGAAAGCACATCACCGGAATGAAAACAACTATAACTGCGGAGCCGAGAAGTTTCTTTTCAGACAGGGCAGGAGGTGTACAGACGTAATCATCAGCAGAGTAACTTTGTTAAAGGTTTTAACGCCAAGCTCGCCCGACTTTGTAAAGGCCAGGGTTCGCAAACGGCTGGGTAACAGTAACTATGAACTGGAGGATCTCCAGGGGAACCAGTGGGGAAGTATCATGCCAAAGACATCAAACAATGACGGGTAAGACAACACTTCCAAACGAGGATCACCCTTAGGAGTCCGGAACCCCTAAGTGTGATTTTGGCGGGGGGGTGTGTAATGTTTCGTTTGGAAGAGATGCCAGACCGCCGAAAGTAGGCACCAGCACTTCTTATAAAGCGTAGAACAGTTCGGCGGCGAATTCGGAGGGCTAGCTTTAAGCTTTTG